>CM069455.1:52748854-53127239 GCA_035610835.1 Ophiura sarsii
CAGTATTTTAACTTAATCAGGGTGGCCAAGTCCAAATTTGTTTTACAGTGTTGAAACATGTGAACGAATGCGCGCGCAAAAAAATCAGTAGGCCTATTTTAACTCAAATTAGGATGGCCAAGCCCACATTTTGTTTTCCAATCAATATTGAAACATGTCACAAATGCGCGAAAAGCGCCAACAATTGTCGGTATTTTAACTAAAATTAGGGTGACCAAGCCCAAATTTGTTTTACAATTAATGTTGAGACATACAATGGTAAATTTATGAACCACTAATTTTCGTGTAAAAAACTATGACCCCCATGATATTTGGGACGCCCCCCCCCCCCCACCTCCCCCCACACACACACTCCCACCGAAAAAAACCAACATCCCCAAAAGCATTTTTATTGGTGTAAAATACACAAATGTCCATCTTTGCACCAAAGGTTTTTTTAAATGATGTAAATATACATGCCTAACTTTGCATTAAAACATTTTACTGGTGTAAATATATAAATGCCTAACTTTGTACCAAAGGGGGTTTTACTAACTACATGTGTCAATATAGTAATGCCTAACTTGGCATCAAAGATTTCTTACTACGAGTGCCAATTACTTTGCATCAAATTATGTTGACTGGTATTTTCATACAACCTTTCTTTGTATTAAACATATTGACTGTTTTTACAAATAATTAACTTTTTATACTAACGGTTTTCATTGGTGTTGACAAAATGCCTAACTTAGCATCAACTACTTCGGCTGGTTTTCCATGTTTACACGGTATTTGCCGGTATTGTTTGCCACCAATATATCAGATAATGGAGTGGTTTAACACTTACCACGCGGCAGGCGTCTGCAGACGACATTCCAAAATTTCACAAAATGTTTCAAAAATGTCAAAATTGTTAAATTTCATAGCCATATTTGGAATCACCATGAGAAATGCATTGATATAAGTACAAACATGTATTGGTTCAGTAATCCTTGAGATAGACCTTGAAAGTTGGGGAAGGTTTCTGAAAAATCTGTTTTGTATATATAGGGCCTGTGGTAAAACCAATAGCCGCGTGGAAAGTGTTAACACTTATTTGACAAAATTGTTTTTGAGAATGTTTTCGGTGAGCCTTTTTGTATTTTTGAATTGAATAATTTTCAGTATTATTCAAATATGATCTAATATAATGCAAACTACTTTTATGATCGGATGAAACCATGACCCACGTTCTTGAGATATTTGATTAAAATCAACGTTTAACAAATAGGCCTAAAAGCAAGTATTACGTGTACAAACAAGACAAAATAACTGTCTCAGTTGCGTGTCCGAAGGGGTGGGCGATACGGCCCCCACCTCAATGATCATTTGGTTGAAAAGACTCCAATGGTTCTGATTTTAGAAGCACAGGTCACAAGACATTTGCCCATTGAGTAGTTACGCTCTGATTTGTTTTACAATTCAACTATAATACAACAAGATTGCGAGGGGGATTAACAAGTTAGCGTTAATTACCGTTAAGTTAAAACGCTAAACGAAATACAAGGACAAAACAAATAAAAACAGGGCACGAGCACATACAGCGTGTTTTTATTAAGCAAACCGGCTTTTACCCGTCTTATAAAAAGCAGGATAAAAGCCGGTTGCTCGTGTGAGAGACGTGTTTTTATTGCAGTTCGATAAACAAACTTGCCGGCTGCCGCTGACCTCATTATAATAAATGCCAGCGAAAGGTCATACACATCTGTTTGCATTTAATTGTCAGGTGATCGCGCATCGTGTGCCCACTTCCGCTTTTCCACCGGCAAACGCGCTGAGCAGGAACCGTGCGTGTTTATACTGACGAAAGACTGCTTTTCCTAACCGGTGCTGCGCGCAAAAGTAGTATCTTTCGCAAAACTACTATTTTTGGGCGAAAAATACCACCCAAAACTAGTAGTTTTGCGAAAGATACTACTTTTGGTTGCGCAAAACTAGTATCTTTCTCAAAACTACTATTTTTGGTTGCGCAAAACTAGTATTATTTGGCGGCCGTTAATTAATACTAGTCTTGGTCGGGAAAACGTCGTGCACTTCGTGTTAGGCATACAGGTTGTTTGTAAACGAGCGTGTATATTTAAAAAACATTGGCCGCTAATTATATAAGGTCACGTTTTTAACCTCGGCACCACAAAAAGGTGGTTTTGTTACATTTTAGAGATTTTTTTTGTCTTTAGGCTATTGTATTTGAGTAACTCTCTATCAAATTGACTTGTGTTTGAGCTTATCTTAAAGACAATTTAATACCTTTTAATAATCTGAAGAGAGAAAAAATCTATCACTTTTACTTTAATTATTACAGCTCGTTAAGTATAATTAGTCAGGGTGGTTGAGGGAGCGGAGGAGGAGGGAGTGGAGGAGGAGTAGGGATAGCTGTGTAATATTAGGTGCAAATGGAATTTTTGTCTTTAGGCTTTGGTATTTTTGTAACCCTCTATCAGATTGACTTATGTTTGGGCTTATTTTAAAGATAATTTAATACCCTTTAATAATCTGAAGAGGATTTCTTGTTATCACTTTCGATTTGATTAATATAGCTCGTTAAGTATGATTAGTCGGGGGTGGTTGAGGAGGAGGAAGGAATTGCTGTGTAATATATGGGTGAAAATGGAGTGCTGTCCTGTAATTTATAGCTTTCTTATACTTAGTCTTGATGTCATCTTGGTTCTAAATGATATAAGCATGCTTTACACCATTTACTTAAAGTATTAATTAAGCTAATTAATTAATTTTGAAATCTGTGGATGAACCACCCTGTATATTAAATTATCACGCGAAACAGTACTTTTTAATGTCATGGTGATGATTTACCTTAATGCTAACACTCAAACCTGATCACAACTGTATCTCTTTTAGGCTCATTGCAATATATTTGATCACTTGTCTAATTTGGTGGGGTTTTTCAGTATTTGAAATGGCATATTTTGACCACCCTGTATATATATTTCCTAATAAGCTGGCCAATTAATGTTGCATATGGCTGGATGGGTAATTTACTCAAACACAATAAAAACATCCCTAGCCTTCATATAACTCCTGCATATAGACAGTGGAAGAAAAAAAGTAAATCATCATTTTGTATAAAACTTCAATTGTTACACCCTGTATAATGTTAGGTCACCCTGTATATTTGATTTCTAGTTCGCATATTTACAATTCTTAGGTTATAAGCATTCTAAATATATATGGTTTCATACCCTTTAGATGTAAACATTTTGATATATTCTACTGAAACTGCAAAAGGAGGAAATTTCATGAAATATACCCATGTAACACAAATGTACCCCAGGTTAAAAAACGTGACCATAAACAAAGCAGGGAAATAACTGTGTTTCTCGGACTTCTTTATCTTTATTCGTCATTAAGAAGATGAAAATGTTCCCAAATTCTGGGAGATTTTTGTTGTTTGTATTTATTTTCTCGCTATTTATTATTTATACCTTTTTCCGAAGCCTAATTAGTAATTGCTGTTGAAAGGAGATGACAAAAGTCAAAATGTGAATGGGTTAAGCTTATTTGATGAAAAATTGGACATGCTCAGAATATGTTGATTCATATCTCATTTTAAAGAGCTTGAACAACCCTTTGAAATGATAGGTCTCCCATGGTCAGGGGATTCTTGGAATCAAAGTTATCGTAAATTTTCTTTCGCAGATCTGACCCAATTTTAAGCAATTTGGAGCCATATATTATTGTGACCATGTACAAGTAAGACATGTACCGAATATATGCTAATTACAAATAATAATTTTAACCCCTTTTTTTAATTTTAAAAGTTAAACATTGAATGAATTTTGTTGAATAAATGAACCGTGATTAACACAAGGAAGTTGAATACCATTGTTTTCCATTCTGCTTATACAGAAACGGTCCTTTTTCTAAGTAAATTCAGTAATGGCCTTATAGCGATCAGACCAGCGATTGCACTGCGCTCAAATAAGTATCAACAACTGAATATAATAACACTCGGTGAGAGAGTGGAACTGTCCGAAATTGTCCATTTTAATAGTCAAGGTCACTAAAATCCTTTCAAATCCTGCTGCTATCAGGCCGCGCCTCTTGGAATACGCCGAAACATCAAAACGCCAAGCAAAGCGCTTCAAGAACCCCTCGTTGACACAGTGGGAACTGGCTGGCATGTCAGAGGGTGGTGAGACACAAGTGGTCACTCAAAATACAGATGATGCTGGCCACGGGCGCAGCCTGCACGGGCGTATTCACAAATATTCAGGTTAAAATATGCGAATGAGGTTACGTGATCAAGTGAATGGGACGAACGCTTAACAACGGTTTAAATTCAAAAAATGATACTGACACTGGAGTTGGTTATAATATCCAACTCAAGGTCCAGCAGTTTTAGGAAATAATATAGTTCCAACGTGTGATGAATTTTATGGGGTACTATAATTAAAATTCATTGTTAAATGAAAACAAACGGATATTCACAAATAACAGCCGTTCGTGTCCACCGTCGTCTGTCAAAATACATATTTCAGAGCACGCCCTCAATAGTGTGGTGCATGAATCTGCCTACATTGCTATTGGACATTCCTATATGCACATTCTACATGTAGTACAAGTATTTTGCATGTTCAATAAACACCAATATAATGGGTTTCCTGCACTATGCCAATTCAAGTCACCATTTACCCCATTATCTGTTCGTAGAAAACCTGCGCGCATAGTACAAGGGATATTTTGACACTAATATGACATGAATTTAGGTTACTTAGGTTATATTTGAAAGAGGTTTCAGGTTATTTTAAAGGATGTTCTTCAGATCGAATATTAAAGGTATATTATGTGATCTTTCCAGGGAACGCCCTCAACATCGAAAAAAAAATTAAAAGTAGATTTTCTTGCAGATTTACATTTCTGATCATAAATCGTACATACATTCCAAGTTACAGGGCGATACGATTCTTAATTACTTCAAAATCATGATTTTAGAGTGAAAATAAACTGTCGGATAACTCCGACAGTTTATATTTTTACTCTAAATTCACTCTAAAACCATGATTTTGAGGTAATTAGGAATCGTATCGCTCTGTAACTTGGAATGTATGTATGATTTATGATCAGAAATGTAAATCTGCAGGAAAATCTACTTTCTAAAAAAAGTAGTGAATAGAGGGCGCTATCTGGAAAAGATCACATCATATGCCTTTAAAGGGGGTTGACTATAAATGCAGCTGATGAAGCAACCTACACCCAACCTTAAACATTAGCTCAAAATGAGCCTCAAATGCTCAACCAACATACATAGCGTATTAATCACTACGTTTTCACCAGCTCAAATATGTGAATGCTAAAAACATGTCCTAAAGCCAGTGCACCTCTTCAACCCGCTAATGCAGTGTTTATAAATACTTTGGTGTGAGCCTGACATTTTTATCTCCTTGACATCTTTTTTTGCTTTCTTGACCCCCTTTTAGGGTTAATTTCTTATTCATGATTCACTTGTCCAAGTTACTGAGCAATATAAGGCTAATGAAAGTTAATTACAAGTTTCCTGTTACTTTTTTTTTGCCGAGTGATGAGGGGACTTTTTCATTATTTTATCAGTTTTCATTATTGATATAATGCAAATGTTTGATCTACCCATATTGATACGAGGGCTTAATGAAAGGCATTTACAATAAAACACCCTACTTTTGAGCATAGTTCCCAGTTTCATATTTTACAAAGTGAAAAATATGTGTGAAATTGCTAAAAAAACACGGGTGAAAAAAAAGGGAAGCGGGCGGGTAATGGGAAATTCAAAATAGACTTTCAGGCACCAAAGGTTCGACTGCGCACGAAGTGTGACAAATCTTAATTGTTTTGTGCGAAGCATGGCGCATAAACAAATTGGAGCCGTTTTAATGTCCCCTATTCAGAGTCGGGACCATTTTTTATCCCTTTTGTGGGACTTTTTTTCTGTTGTGTTGAGTGTTTGTCTCAGATGTTGATTAATCTGTAACTTTTTACACTTATCGATTGCAACGTGGGGTATCATGTTTTTTGTATGTCCCCACTACACTCCCACGTCCCCTTGGACCAGAGTTGCAATTGGGAAGTGCACCTGAGCCAGACCCCAAGATGTAAACATCCACATGGAGAAAATTTGGAATTACTGACTCTAAATGAAAATACAACAAAGATTGGAGATTTGAATCCATACATTCATTATATGGAATCATTTAAGTCTGAAAAAGTGCCCAGATTTTGTGGGTCGTAACTTTGGATGTGGACAGGGGTACTGGAATTCTCCAATATTGGGCCTATGTTCAGTTTTGATATGTGTTTTTATATCAAATTACAACAATTTGAAGTTTATTAAATTACAACAATTTGAAGTTTTCAAGTACAATATCCAAAACAATGTCCCATTTAGGCAATAAATGAATATGGGTACACGTATAAAGATGAGTAGCAAAAAGTGCCAAATAGATAAAAAGGTGGAGGAGACTTTTTAGTGTCTGTACAAAGTTTGGTTTCAGTTATTTTTTCTTAAATACACCGCTTTGGAGCCAACAACATTCGGATTAGTCTACCCTTGCTTGATTTATCTTCCCTTAATTCTCATTCTACTCATGTAGTATTAATTCAGGATGAGCCTTTTAAGGCTAAAACGTTCTGGGCTTATAAGCCCAGAACGTGTAAGTACAGTGTGTCCTCTCCCTCTTGCCCAAAGATGAATATTCATCTAGTATATTACACAGATAGAAACAGCTAACAACACATTCATTTTATGTTTTGTTTTCTTTAATGACCTGATGGAGAGCACATTTTACACTGATAATTGAATATTGCTTTTATTATGTAAACACCTTGGAATGAGTAGAATACCAATATAACTTTATCTTCAGGACACATTACAAATATAAACAAATCAGCAAGTTGAGGGTTCAGTCACAATATGGTAACCCCAAATTTGATGAAAAGATGTTGTTTATTTGCATGAAGAATGAAGATGCAGCAACACAAGACATTTTGACGCCACAAAATGGTACAGTGGAATTTTGTTCTCACAATTTTGCTGGGGCATCACAAATTACGTTATTGTGCTATCTTCTCAGGAGACACCCTCTATCCTTGATTTATTTCTGAAAGCAGATTTTCTTGCAGATTTACACATCTGATCATAAATAAATTCTGAATTATGGGGCGATATGATTCCCATTACTTCAAAATCATGGAATATATTTAATATTCATGATCAAAATGTAAATCTGCAAGAAAATCGGCATAAACAAGAATCAAGGATAGAGAGTCTCCCCGGGAAATGATTGCATAATATGCCTTTAAAGAGTAAACACACATATGTGTTGTCAATAAGCTATTTTGGAAAATGTAAGCTTCAGACCTCAACATTTTTGTTTGCATTATTGGGAATATATTGTTTTAACATAGTTTGTGCTAATGATTTCCACTGTATCTTCAAATTCCGATTCTACTTTGGATGTTTAATTCCATGTCTACATAACTGAGACAACGCTATTTAAGGTTAAAGTGTATCCCTGGCATGCCTGGTCAAAGACAAGTCAAAAGAAGTTATAATTGCAATCAAAACTACATACTGCCAGCTATATTCCAAAATTGAAATGAAACAAAAAACTCTTTTTATTATGCCACGCACACAGAATTGTCATTACTGATAATTGATGTTCTTATTAGACTTATTGCTCTTTCAAAACTTATTTCATGATGTCAATTTTTAACTTTTGATAAGTGGGGGGGGGGGGGGGGGGAGGGTCGTGTTTATCGACGGGGTTATTTCAGGGGGGCACTGGACCCCCCCCCCCCCCCGGGGTTTTGAATCACCAGCAGCACCCCCACCCCTAACTAAACAAAATCTTGAGTATACCCACAACATAATACCCCCTTCCCCCTCCCCCACTTATCAAGTTTTTGAGCTGACTGAAAGAAAAAATGGGATAAAACCTTTACTATTTTTTTTTGTCGGTACATCATGCCTTTCGTCGGTACAACTATGCCTTGCCCCCTCCCCCTGTCAGTGGCTTAACCAGAGGGGGTGATCGCCGACAGTTGAGATTGGCACTGTCGGTTTATTTGACCAGAGGAATCATGGAATTATGATGGTCAAAAGTACACGGATGAAATTTGTTCGCGCACTACGCACGCATATACATGTATATGTCCCATAAATGCAATATTCTTTGGTACAAGCTTGTTTAGAGCCAAGATGTACCTCATTCGTGCCAAAATAGGTGTAAACTTAGCTACGCCACCGCCCCTTGTTTCATAAAGCTGGCTACATACCACTGGTCTAAAAGTCTATGGAAAACTCTAAAAATGTGCATCTCAAATTCAAAATATGCTGGATTATATAGTCTAGGATCTTGAAACATGCCATACATACATATAGGAGGTGCTATCATGAGCATGAATAATTATTTTTTAAACTAATAATAAAAGACAAATAAAAGAACAACAGACTATTTTGCCAAGCAATGTAAGATGTGGACCTCAATCCTGACATGCCCAAAATGTAAAATGATATTTCTTTGCACACTCAAATTTGTGTAATTCAAAAAGTATACATTGAACCCTAAAATAAGTAAGTATACATATTTACACGCAGCGGTGGAAATACCCACATGACTTTCCACCCGGGGTTGACTAGGATTTGTGGACTAAGAATATTTCTAACCATCGACGGTTATCCTTTATGTTCTAACCCAACATTTATAAAAAGAAATGAAACAGTTGACAGAGTGGTCCTAAGTGGGAATCGAACCATGGACCTCTGCATTGTAAAGCGTGTGATCCAGTGGATCAGAAGCTTAGTACTTAGTCTCAATTGTCTCGTGGTTCGGAAAGTCACGTAAAGCCGGTGGTCCCGTGTATTCAGACGCTTCACCCTGAACACGTTAAATAGTCACAGACCTTATCGTTAAGAGTAGGGGATCATCCCGGGCCTGTTACTTGTGCATTTAAGGTAGTCACAGTCGTTGTACTGATAGGACCCTGCGCCATAATAGGCTGCAACCGTGGTTCTGACTATCCTAGGAATAAAATTGTAAAGCGCTTTGAGATGGATATACATGTAAAAAGCGCTATATAAATGCCGTGTATTATTATTATTATTATTATTATTATTATTATTACGGAATAAAGCTATACTACTGTTATGATCAGTACATACAATACTCAATTTTAGTATTAATAAATATAGCTGCGAGTGCGACACACATGCTCGGGTTGACAGTCATGTGGGTTTTTCCATTACTGCATTTACATATAGGCTTTTTCTTCACAGCATTCAAAAATGGTATAATATGGTTGTGGCAGGGCTCACAATGTTATGGCTGAACAAAGTTCCAATTTCATTTCCAATCTCAGTTTCAGATAATGTCAATTTTCACCCCAGTTTTTTCCCTATGAAGCATAGATGTGAACCCCAAAAAACTATACATATTTGGAAAGGTCTTGGCTTGAGGAATCCGAATCTGGCATGTAATTTCATGTATTAAGAAAACAGAATGAAAATCTGAAACATTTATACAACACACTTTTTTGGCAAAATTCTTCACTTCTTTTGAATACAACATTTTATGATTTGCCCCTATCATAAAAATAGTGTCATATTTTGGAATCCCTGGACAATTTCCTTTCCAAAAAAGTATAGTTTGGCTGGGGTATGGTCTATACTTCCAGCTACAGTATTTTAAATGCACAAAGACATAGTTTTAAAGACATTTTAAATGTGTCACGAAAGAGGTTCCCACCTTAAAACGTGTGGCCGTTTACCCTATGGCCATAAGGTGTTGAAATTCATCCAATGTTTTGAGAATCCTTGGGAGATTAATTATGCTAAGAATTTTGAATCTTTGGATTCTTCTCCAGTCAAATAGTGTGTTCTGCAGATTTCCTACAAGAATCAACTTGTGATTCTGCAAATTTACTGGAAGCAATCTTAGAATGGATTTTTGAATTCTCTACCAATTTCAATACATGGTGGTATTGATGGGAGAGGGTTCCCTGGTCACCCTTGAGAGCCAGAGTACTGCTCTTGTTCTCACATTCTACTGTGAATAGGCCAGCATGCATCCACTCATCACATTATCATGGCACTCTTAGCATAAATAACCCCTTGCACTCCTACTTTCAAGTCTTACAAGCTCTCATTATACACTTCCATAATGCTTTAAATGTTCTCAGTGCTAGTCCATTCTCATATTTGCACTACGTTCTCTGTGTGTGTATTAAGAAAGTATAAACAGAGCCTTCTGCATGCTCCAGTCATTAGTTCATTTTGGCGCTTGAAGAATAAACATAGCATTAAATAACATTTAACAACATAGTCCCCACTGTACAAGTTGGGTTGTATTGTAAACCTGCTGCAAATGCCAGAAGAACACTATATGTCATGCTTGACTGAATAAGCACCATAGTATCACAGTAGCAGCACCATGGGGATGTTCTATTGGGTAGCTGGGTGAATGAGCTAGGCAGCCATAAATCCAAATGCATCCTAGATATTTCTTCCACTTGCATGTTGTAAGTTTCTCATGCTTCTGCAGCACTGCACTGTCAGTACCTGAAATATTGAATACAATTAAATAAATTATCCCTAACATGAATTAACTCATATAATTAGCTGTAGCATCCATCTGTTTACTGTCCACATACAGGGTGTATCAACAAAAATAGGACTCTGTTTCATGATGGTGTAATCTTATTATAATCATTGGACCATGACCAATTTAATCTCATTGTAAAGCCCAATTAATTATTAGATATCCGGAAAATATAAGATCAATCCGATGCAAAATAAGAAAACTAGCGTACTTTGCATAAACCATGTCATTTACAGGTTTGTACCCCGGGAGGTCAGTGAACATACAAAGCGGGTACACATGCACGTCCAAGCACCTCTGAAATGGACCCTAAATGGCGTAAACCAGAACACTATTTTGATACCCCTAAATGGCGTAAGCCGTAACACATACAAACCCTACCCTAAATCAATAATGCACCCCTAAATGGCGTAATATATGCTCAAAATAATCTTAATTCATAATCATGTGATATGCATGATGTAGCGATTACGGAAATATTAAAAGAATTGTTTCAACATTTTGCATGTTTATTGAAAAGTCACACATAAAGAACAATTAGTACCCCTAAACGTCGATCTACCTGGATGGCTACGCTACCGATATTAAAAGGAAAAGTACTGCATTTCATGATCGGGAAGGGGAGAGGGACAATTCTCTTCTTTTTGTTTTGTCCTGATCAGGCCCTTAAACCAGGAATACTCTGCAATTCCAAAATGACTTTGTACCATTTTCCCAATTATATGTACTCGAAAACATCGGCCCAAATTATTTTGAATATTTACATGACTCTGGTCATAATTAAGGTATTAAATTAATATTAAAATATTCCTAGACATATGCGCTGGACAAATGGGAGCAATCATCTGCAATGCAACCAAATAGGCACAATTCAACTGAATTGATAGCCAAAGGTGCAGCCCCTCCCCCAGTAGCATAACCAGGGGGAGCAAGGGGGAAAGTGTCCCCACCCCCTGAAAAAATTGACCGGGAAATGAGACAAAAAGGGAAAGAAAAGGGACAGAAAGGAATACAGGCAAATTAGTAAGCCAGCTTGTCATTTACTCGACTCAAAAAGTTACATGAAAATCCTGGCTACGCCACTGGGTTGAAATGGTGTTCACCGGGGAAAAAAATACCCTTTGCCCCCATTGACAAGTGACTCTGGCTACGCTACTGACTGAATTTCATTTCGGTATTTTGACAGATTACAAATCAAAACCCAAACTCCATGATAATATGTGCCATATAAATATAATGATTACTTTGGTGCCATGTTTGTTTTCTTCATGAGTTGAGACTTTCTTGCTCTCTACCCTCAAAATTAAGGACATAAATCTTTAGCCTATATAGTCATTGTATTATTATTACTTACAGTCACATGCATTATTGTGATCTCTCTTTTTTGTCTGGCTAATGCAGTAAAAGTAGGATGGCTAAAAAGCTTCAACGGCAGTCATAGATCAATATTGCCACAGTTCCTGTTTTAACAAAAAGAAAAGAACAAGCAGATGTATCCATTCAAACAGTTAATGGTTTTGCAGATTGATATAAGTTGTATCTAGGATCATATTTAGGTCAAAGTTTCAGATCATTTCTAACACTGGATGAATTGAATATGGGTTTTGCAACCAAAACCAAATTAATTGGTTCAAAAATCAATATTTTTTTCGAAAATGGGATCAATGTGAATGCTGTATGAGGCCATCATTTTATCGGTGTTCGAAATTATATGAAGTTATGACCCCCCCCCCCCCCCCCCCGAAATAGCCCACATCAATAATAAATTGCATGACACTTTCTGACAACTTTGTGTATCTAGTAACAGAACAGAACCCTGTCACACCTTGTTTTCCTTGAGGGGTTTTGTGGTCTTCAAGAAAATTCTATGGCATTCGGGAGACAGATCATTCGCATTGCAACCTATACTGGATAGAATGAACTACAAAAATGTAGGCATATAGGGTTCAGGAGAATCCGTGAACACAGATTTCATGGCATAATTCACGGATTTCATACTTGATCATGGATTTGGGAAATTGCACTGTAAAATCTCGGAAATGCTAGTTCAGCCTTCAGTTTCAGTTTTATTTGATAACAAGAATCACAAATTATCCGAATTGAGGCTTTTTAAGAACTACACTGTGTGATTTTTTGTATATCGCCCTTTCCTTGTTTTTTGTGTGTTTTTTCCTCGCATTTTTATTCTGGACAATCTAACACTTATTTATTTACTAATGTCCCTTGAGTAATAGATATTTGTAATTGAGTGCCTAAAAATATGAACGTGCGGATTTCACGTGTCATTTCCCACGGTTTGATATCGGTTTTGCTCAAAGTCACACTAATCACGGATTTTACACAAACTGCTCACGGTTTTTGCCTTAAAATATCTAAGATTCTGCCGAACCCTACCTATAAATATCAATGGCGCGCCATTTCAACGTAACATATCAATGGCGCTTCATTTCAACGTAAGAAGGGCACATTCATGATTTTGTAAAGTACTTTATTTATAGGCAGGCATTAAAATCAAAATATAGAATGTTTACATTGACTTGAAACCATCAATTTTTTCCCCAACCAGCTACATGTAGTGGGACAGGTTACAGTAAAAGTTACCAACCCGAATGCAGGCTTATAACATAAACACCAGTATTACATCACAACATACCTTTTATTATTAACCATTGTTATGGTACGGCCTCAAGTTTAATGTTGGCCACAAATACCACACAACAAAAATAAAAGCCTTGTTTTTTCTGATGTTCTTTAATATTGTCATCATAGTCCAAGTACATGTATGAGAATGAGATACATGCAGATTCCCTGAAAAGATATAAAGTAAGAACAAATATGGTGATTAATAATTAGCTTTGATTGAAAATAATTTATTTCAAGATTTTAATAGAATCTTTGAAAGATACCAGCCCAACGCCTAACATTTAATACCTTCTGCGCCGCAGGGTCAGAAATTCGAGAAGAATCCGCTAATCCTTTCTCGCGAAGACGGAAAAGTTGCGAGAATCCATGTTGATTCTCGTAGATCTTTCTAACACCACTATTTGAATGAAGGAGAATCCATATCCTGACAAGAATCTAAATGGATTCTCGATCGCCACCTTTGACGAACATCTAACCCTGAGCTAGCTGGCATAGATATCCACAGGCATTTGATACCCAAGGCAGGCCCATCCCCCTCTCAAAATGTTGTGAGATGACTAAAAATAAAATTTTGGGCAACCTTTTACGATTTTTTGTTGTACCGATGTACCTTTTTCAAAAAATATGCCCCCTAAAAATTCCTGTTTACGGCCCTGCCGGCAGGCATTCCATACCCGCAGGCATTTCATAGACGCAGGCATTTCATACCATTTCATACCCGCAGGCATTTCATACCCGCAGGCATTTCATACCCGCAGGCATTCCATACCCGCAAGCATTTCATACCCACAGGCAATAAATAAACGCAGGCATGAAATGAAATTCCTGAAATTCCAAGGGTCCAAAAACATAGGATAAGTTAGCGTTACATTTTAATAAGAGACTTTGCATCTAATCATCATGTTGCAGGCTGTAATTCTGTAATTGTCATAAAACATCTCTTATCAGCAACATCTTTCATGTAGTGAAATGCACACAATTTTCTGTATTTAATTTGTGTGGGTCCGGATCAAGGACCCCTATGATAGAAGAGTCAAGGGTCCTCACCATTTGTTTAGGGTTTTTGATCACAGCAGGACCCTACTTATTTCGAGGCCTGCCTGCATCCATTAAATAACCACAGGCACATAAGGCGACAAAAAACACACACTCTGTTTTACGGGCGGACGGACCTGTGAAGTAGGGTCAGTCGGTCAGGTTTTTCTTCCCTAAAATGTCACCAAAATCTGCAAAAAATCAGATTTGTGAAAAAAAATGTACGGCCAAACATATCGGTTGATTTTACATAAATTTAGAACATATAATATATCTTTAAAAAAAAAATCTGAATATCACAAAATCTGGGCTGGTCAGACACCTAAAACGGTGTAGTGTTACATGTAACTGCAAGCAATATCCACAGGCACACATTAAATTCACAGGCATGCATTAAATTCAATTAGTAAGCAACCATGGGGCATTTCGCCGCATTCACATGCATCACAGATAGTTTGACTATCTGTGCATGCATGCAGTATAAAAATGAACAATTCAAAACAGTCACAGTGGCATACCCAGGAGGGAATAGGATCAAATGGAAGATTTACAAGTTTATCAAAAGTTTTGCTAGAATCCTTGCAAAAGATGGATTCACCATCTCAATTCAGGTGTTTTGCGTGGATTGATTATTGATACTCCTCAAATTTCTGATGTTGTTTATTCATTTGCTTTAATCACCTTTACTGATTACTATACGTATAATTTGTATTAGGGTCATTTCATGCTAAATCAACAAATGGGTTGGTTGGTCACCCTCTCAGATTTGGCTGAAAATCCTATTTCTGTGTTTTAGGGGGTGTAAAAATAAAATAAAATCCTATTTCCGTGTTTTAGGGGGGTGTAAAAATGAAATGTATTCAATTTTCTGCAAAATGAAGGCATGTTCGTAGACCTATAGCACAATAAGTTGATGTGAGCTGTTTCTGATGTCATTTTCTGGTTATTTGGGTAGAAGTCAACCTAGCAATTTTCAGCTTTGTATCTTTTACCAAAGTTAAGATATGCACGATTCAAAATTCAATTCATTTCACAACGCGACTCAGGATGCCAAAAAGGGGGCGTCGGTGTCAAATTTCAACGGGCCGTATTTCCAAATCCGCTTAGAGTTGAGCGCTTGTTTTTTGCTTGTGTTCATTTGATGTATAGATGTACTCTAGAAATGATTTTCAGCCAAATCTGAGAGGATGACCAGCAGTGGCGTAACAGCCGGGGGGGGGGGGGGGGGGGCACAGTGCCCCCCTCCCCTGAAGGTACTCAGCAGGAAATTCAAACTTACCCACCAGGAAAAATGGTGGAAAGGAAAAGAGGAAAAGAAGGGAGAAAGGGAAAGAAAAGAGAGAGTGAAAGAAAAGAGAGAGTGAAAGAAAAAAAGGGAGGAAAAAAAAGGGAAAAGGAGAAAAAAGGGGAAAGAAATAAAAATAAAAAAGTGAAAGAAAGAAAGAAAGAAAATTTCGCAGACTACAAAAAGCACAGCAGTCAACAATCAGTCAACAAATTGTTGACTGTTGTGCTTTTTGTACTGCGAAATTTTGTGACCGTGCGAAATTTTGTAACCGTGCGAAATTTTGTGACCGTGCAATTTTTTTTGACCTACCCCCCCCCAACTTACGTGAAATTCACGAGGTGACTGACTGATTTTGGGGCAACCTTTTACGAAAAATTCCGGCACGGAGTTATTCAGTTATTACGGGGTTAGGATATGTTTTAGTCCCAAACGACCCGAAAAAATGCTTTTCAAAATGGGAAATGGGGTGTTTATCAGGAAAATGGGGTAGGTGGGGGGCGTTTTCACAAAAAAAGGTACATTAGTGACAAAAAAAGGTACATTGGTACCCAAAAAAGCTACATCGGTACCAAAAAAAGGTACATTGGTACTAAAAAAAAGGATTTTTTTCAGATTTGGGGGGGGGGGGGGGGGCATCCGCCCCCCCCCCCCCCCCCCCTAGTTACGGGCCTGCATGGGACCATCCACACCAAAGTCTGTCCCCCTACCGATTGAGCTAAGCTCCCAGCCCACTTCCTGCCCACACATGCCTGTGGTAGGTGACGTTATTGAGTCAATGCAGCAGCACGTGCGTGGAGGTTTCTGGCAATGATTTTGTTAAGATGCAGTACGGTTAGGGTTAAGAAGATCCTGAAGATGATTTTACATCATTTTTGTCCCGTAATTCAACGGTCCCATGTTGGTAGCATAGCCAAGCTTTTTACCCGGGGGCACCGGGAGAATCCAAATCCAAACAGATTCTCGCAACCCCATTTTACGAGAATCCAAGATTCCCGTCAATTGATTTTATGTGCAATCTTTTCAATTTGGGAGAATCCAATTAAGACTCTCGCAAACCTGTCCACGAGAATCAATTGAGAATCAGATTTTCACCAAATTTCTAGCCCTGTGAGGAAGCGACTCCTGTAGTGTATGTAGGTTTTCTGCCGTTTCAAGGCCTTGGGGAGGGCTCTCCTGGCACGTGCCTCCCCCTCACCCAGTAGAACTGGACCTTCACTCTCTCAGTTATTCTCTCTCTGTATTCGGAGGGATTTCACATGATCGTTCTACAGGGTCTTGTTACCCCTCATTTCTTGGAGTTTCTCGTAAATTTGGCAAATTTGACCCCTTCTTTGCCCAGTTAACCAATATGTGAAGCAAAAGTTTGACTAATTTTATTCAGAAAAGTGCAAAAATATTGATTAAAACATCAAAACATCTGTGACGTCAACTCATACTTTCATTCCATAGCTCTAGCTCTACCACAGAGCTATGAATACAGATACAGACCCGGGATACTTGAAGTACGGTAGTCGTTTATCATGTTTATTGTTGGTTTTACGTTAACTTATAGCCATGTACATGTAGGCCATATTCTATTTGGATTCCTTTGGACAGTGACGTAACTTAAAGGGACACTAAGAGATATGTTGGATGGAGGCAGCGCCCTCAATTATGATAAAAACTGAGATTAGTTTATTTTTATAATTGTATTACATGTATGAACTTACACCTATAAGGATTAAGAAAAATCAGCTCTCTTTGTACAAGAAAACGTCGATTCAAAAATGCTCGTCCCGCGGGACGAGCTTTTTACGTCCGACAGTATCCCCCTGCAGTACGCATGATACATAACGTGAACCATATTTGCATAGAGGGCGTTTTCATTAAATAGCGATGATATTGTTTTAATCAAGTTTTGCTGTGTTTTTGTTAGTAGAAACAACAATAATGGCAATTTTTAATGTTCATCTTGAATTCTGAAGTAAATTTTTAAACATTTAAAAAATTTTCAACCCCACTTAATGTCCCTTTAACCGGTGCAGCTTTGACCCACACGTAGTATGCATGTTCCGACATCTTTCATTCAACGCTTGTGTGTTATAAACGCCAACGCCTGGAGTACATGTAGGCGTGCACGTTATGTAATGCAATTGGTAGAATACATGTACTAGTAGTAAGTATCATAAGGCAAGGGCGGACTTGAGTTATTTTTAGCAAATTTACTTGGCAACTAGTGATGCACGCACTCAACACTTGATTCGCAGTAGTCGCAATGTGCGGTTGCCTTAATTCTGCGCAAGTTGTTTTCACCGGCATTTGATTATTTTCACCGGCATGACGTAGGTCCGCCTCGACCTATACATGCTTACATACATACAGCCAAATATAAACTTAGTAAGTACTAGGCCCTATCATGACATTGTCATCCCCTAGGGCAGGCTAGTATTAGTACAACAAATCATACTTTAAGGGATATTTCATATTTGTCATCAGTTGGTATTATTCATCATATAGGGTATTTTGCATGTTTCACTATCTGTCCCCATACTATGGGAAGAAGAAAAAAACCCACCAACGTATGGGTTTCCTGTACTAGGCTAGTATAGTATTGGCATTCATTGGACTTGCATTTGCAATGTTTGCAAATTGTCATACAAATTGTTACCAAATTTTAAATTAAAACCTAAGCTTATTTATATTATTATTAGGGGCCTATATCAAATTGAAGCCCGATCTGTTGATTATGTATGTCAGATCTTCTTTGTCTGATTCGAATTTGAAGCCAATCTTCCCATACAATACCATTACTATTATTAAACTCCCTGATAATACAATGTACTACTTACGGTATTCATGGTTAAATATAAAGTCCGCATCGCTCACATTCATAACGCCAACACACGCGATGATGCCAAGAAACTGGATACGAGCTGTCTTTAGAAAAGAATTACACAGTGTATACGGTTGAAACTCACACAATTTTGCGCCCAAAGATACTATCCCAGGAAGATAGCATTTTTGCTCAATACACCGGTTTCAACCGCTATTATCCTTGGTTTCGAAGGATAAAAGGCATCTAAAATCCAGGAGAAATAAACCGGTATGAGCGGGCAAATGCCGGTGGTGGTGTGTTTTTACTGGGGGATTTTAATCCGTTAGCAGTCATATGCCTGCTTTTTTTCTTCAGTAAAAACACGCTGAAAGTGAGACCAGTTCAAGAATCAATTGAATCATAACTCGCCAAGTGTCTTTTAACTAATTGTTTGAACAAACTAAATTTTTTGGTGTTCTTGATCTCGCTTGGCAATGAGTTCCAGTGATGAATATAGCAGTACTATAAAAAGGAAATCTAGCTTGACCCTTTGAAGAAGGAACAACAAAATTGAATGGGCTACCCCTGGTATTATATTTATGCAAAGATGACACTCTGGTAAAATACAATTTCAAATAATCAGGAGACAAATCATGAAAAATCTTAAAAACATGGTTAAGTTTAAGTTGCACAAGGATGACCCCTAAATACTTCACAGATGAAGAGGTATTAATAGTATTACCATTACAAATGACAGAGAAATCTTCAACAGAATTTAGCTTCCTCTTGGTACCAAATAAAATAGCCTCTGTCTTACAAAGATGAAGGGAGAGCTTGTTATCAATCAACCATTGCCTGCAACATTATAACTCTTGACTTAGAATATCCGCAATAATTTAGGGATCTTTACCAGAGACCAGCAAGGCACTGTCATCAGCATATAAAAGCGATTTACAGTCGACACTGATGGGCATGTCATTCACATAGCAGAGAAATAGGAGAGGACCAAGGATGATGCCTTGCTGAACCCCGCAGGTGATGCCCAGTGGGGCAGAATCAACCTGGTTAACATTGACAATTTGCCTCCTACCGCTCTAATACGATCTAAACCACTCAACCCCATGGTCTCTAATTTGTTTAACAGAATGACATGGTCAACAGTGTCGAAAGCCTTTTGGAGATCAATTAAAACCATACCAGTAAAATTACCACAAGAGGTCTGATTATGAATTTAGTCGGTAAGTGAATTAAACATGTGTCTGTTGAGAAGGATCATCTAAATCCAGATTGAAAGCTATAAAGGATATTATTCTCTCATAGATAGCTCTCAAGCTGGGTATAGACAGCCCTGTCAAGAATCTTTGAAGCGACACTGAGTATACTTACAGGTCTGTAATTACCAACTTCTGACCTTTCCTTTTTCTCAAAAAGTGGCTTCACACGAGCAGTTTTAAAATCTTGTGTAACGGAACTAGAACTATAATAGATAAATTAATGTTGTGAGCCAAGTGATCTTTAATGGCTATAGCACCGTCTCTTCGAAATCTAGCTGGAATTCCATCAAGACCAGTACTTTTAGTTGGATTTAACGCACAGAGCTCTTTGAAAACAAATTCAGAAGTGATGGGCAAGAAGTTTTAACCAAAACGTATTGACTCAGTCCCCTTTTCCATGTAGTTTCTACGCAAACTACATTTGTGTCGCAAAATTCATCGATCTCATATAAACATGTACGTAACAAAATACAAATTCAAATATTTAACCAAATAATGCAATTTGGGTCTATTTTCCAAATTTTGACATTTGACGGTTAGCCCTACTCAAATAAAAGCTTGTTTCAATATATATAATTATAATGTACGCAAACTACATTTTTGTTGTAATATTAAACTGCGGCTAGACCATTTTAGATAATCGATCTCATAGGTAGCAAAAACAAATTCAATTATTTAACACTTTCCACGCGCCTCTACACGACTGAAAACAGCGGTGGACATGGGTCAACAGGTTACGGAGGATGGCACCAAGTTCGAAGTAGCCTCCACTTTCCCATCTCTGATGACCACTCTTCAACAGCTTAAAACGACAAACCTACCTGCGGTAAGAAGTGAGCTGAGCAAATTGTCATTTGAGATCAACGAGGGACCTTTGTTTACAATTCATGAACTCGGGCAGATCAGGAAGTATGAGAATTGGGAGCGTATAAGTGTCATTTCGGGCATGGTTCCATTGGCGGAAAAGGGATAACCAAAGCATGGGCTGTTGCTGTGACTGGGGATGGAAAAGTAGCAGTAGCCAACAACAGCAGTAATGGTGTTGTGATTGTCCGAAGTCAAGTAATGCCATTCCAGACATATTTTACCCTGGATACTAAAGGATTGGAAGGCAATCCCGGTGGATGGAAGTCGTTCCCAAGAAGTGTTGCTGTAGCTGCAAATGGACATTTCTATGTAGCGGACAATACAATGTTTGTGAAAGAATACGACAAGGATGGGACATATCGTAATCAGTTTGTGACTGTTTCTCCGTGCGGTGCGCCCTCCAATGAGCTCAAGATCACTTTGGATTACGTTGCAGCGGACGCTAAAGACCAACTGCTGATAGGACCGAACCAGTACAAGTTCATCGGCATCCACGATTTATCCGGCAATCATATCAGATCTATCGATGTTCCAGTTGAGCCACACTTCATCGCAGCTGCTCACAGCACCGGAGAAATCATCGTCTCATCTCATGTTAGCAATACAGTACATGTACTAGATCAGGAAGGTAATTCTATACACGAACACACAGCAGACGGCGTTACAACTTGGCGTCCGCGCGGTGTGTGCTGCACAAAAGAGGGCGAAGTATTTATCTCCAATGCTGTGAAAACGAAAGAGAAGGGAGGGGAGGCTTCGGGGATCTATCGCTTCCCTCTGACTGGCAAGTACTTGGGATGTGTTACTAAAGATGTCAGCGTGCCATACGGACTGGCACTCTCTGATGATGACAACACTTGACATTGGTGGTCGGGGACAAACGATCAATCTCCATTTTTGAATTGAAGTAAACTCTAAAGGGCCATCGGCTAGTTCTTCTAATTTCTTTTTCGTAGAACACCTTGCTAGCCAGGTTAGTTTGTCTGCATAAATAGAGTTTAGAGGCGCCTGCCCCAGGGAAAGACCAAGACAATCACTGATGTCAACTGGAGTACATATACACAGATCTCCAGTTGGCGGGAACGGCGTAACCCCACACTGCGGTGTAGGGGGCTGGTTTAGGTGTTCTCACTTCAGGGTTGCACAAAGTTGTTTCTTCCCCAGGAGCAAGGTTTTGAGCTTAACATTTCCCCACCTATACTTACAGGTTTGATAAAAACCAGATTACAATATTGGATAAGAATTTTTGTTAGGGGAGCATGAATAAAATTGATTTGCGTGAAGCGCGCACAATTTGCTTGTGGCATTTTATGCTGAAAAGGTTGTAAGTAGGAAATGTGCGCGAAGCGCGAAAAAAATGCCTTTATATGCTAAAATTGTCAATTTTTTTCAAATTGGAATTAACTAAATATAATGTTTTTGAAGGGGGGGGGGGGGGCTGGGGGCACAAAAATATATTTTGGGGAAATGCTCTCCCTTTGCCTCCTGTAGCGTCGCCTCTGGGGAAAAGCAATAAAACAATAAACACGTTTGTATACCTGCAACCACAGCTCATAACCCAAAGTTTGCATTTGCTTTCTCTTCATCTTTTTTCACCCTTTTCCCCAATACTTTTTCTTTTTCTACTTGGCATTATTTCCCCAATTCTGCTCATTACTTCCCGGGAGCGGTGCTCCCTGCTCCCGCACTTTGTGCAACCCTGTCTCACTTCCTCTTCCTTTCTTTCCAGTTCTCTCTTTGAACTCACCTGTAAGTCAGGTATTTTGTACCTGCATCTCCCCCTCTTTTAATTTGATAAAATCATTCTGAGTTTTGCTAGAAAACCAGGGGATGTCTATTGTCTATACAAGTGACAGTCGTTTTAGCCTAGGGCGGGGCAGCAGCCGTTCCTAGTAGAGCTTTCAGGGCATAGCCTAATGTAAGGGCATATTGGCTTGATTTCTTTGGAAGAGAAAGCTAGTAACCAACAATTGGTGAATGGTTTCTTTTCAACTGCGCAATAGTAGAAGGCAACGGCAACCCACTACCGACTACCTGCCAAGAAAACCTATGATGATGAGTACAACTAATGTAAATAGAGATATGACACCGGATAGTGAGTCCCTCAGGCCTGAAGGTGTCTCAAAAGTTACTGGGGAAGCGAGGACTGATAACTCCATCCGGGGCATCAATGACGCCGTCACACTAAAGCAGTTAGGACGTGTGGGGGCTGACACTCCCAAGGATCGCGACGTTAGACGTGACCTCTGGAAATCCACGCTTAAGATTGGCACATGGAATGTAAGAACAGTGAATCATGGAAACCTTGACATTGTAACAAAAGAATCAGATAGAACCAAACTTGATCTTACTGGGATTTAGGAAATGAGATGGACAGGGAAAGGACATTTTACCACAGATAGCAAACATGTTGTTTACTATTCAGGTAAAGAGAGCAGAAGAGAACATGGAGTCGCATTTGTTGCTAACTCTCGAATTGCCAAATGTGTGCTTGGGTATAATCCTGTAAGTGAGAGGATTATAACACTTCGCATCCAAGGCAAACCAGCAAACATTTCGGTGATACAAGTGTACGCTCCTACCTCTGCAGCAGATGAAGATGACATCGAAAACTTCTATGAAGATTTGCAACAGACCATAGACAACATCCCTAAAAGAGACATCCTTGTTATAACAGGCGATTTAAATGCCAAAGTTGGAGATAAAAGTACCAATAGCAATGTGATGGGAAACAACGGTCTAGGTGAACAAAACGAAAGAGGAGAACGTCTCATTGAATTTTGTGACGAAAATGGATTTGTGATCATGAATACCCTATTCAAGCAACACCCAAGGAGACTTTATACCTGGTCGTCACCAAATCAGAAGATCAGAAATCAGATTGATTACATTCTTGTGAAGAAACGATGGAAATCTAGCTTTATGTACGCAAAGACCTATCCAGGGGCGGATTGCGGATCTGACCACCAACTTCTAGTATCATGCATGAGGTTGAAGCTAAGAAGAATTAATCGCCAAAGTAAGCCAGCCAGACTTGATATGACCCAAATCAGTGAAAAATACGGAGTGGAAATAAAAACCCAATTCCAGACACTGTTTGAAAATGACCCGGAGGAGTCCTCACCCGAAGAGCTATGGCAGGAGATTAAAAAGGCAGTGACAGAAACAGCACACTAGAAAATTAATTCCCAAGTGCAAGCGAAGAAACCCTGGATCACAGAGCAAGTTTTCAATCTGGCAGATCAACGTCGAACGATTAAAACGAAAGGTCTGGAAAATAAGAACAACCTGAAAGAATACCGGGAACTGAACAGGAAAGTCCAACTACAGGCTGTAACAAAAAAAGTTATACAGTTTTGAAAAAAATATTAAAAATATCTCCCGTAGAATTTCTGTTTCGAATTTTAATGGGGTGCATGAGGAATTCTCTTAGCTTCCGAATAAGCTTTGTTTCACGACAATCGATGCTCGGTAAGCAGAGATATGATCAATTGTCTAAAGTAGTCATGAAATCACCTGGGCCACTTTGGTTTAATCAATGGTAAAATCACTGGGATGAATATGAATGGAATCGAACTAGGAGCATAGCAGTAGAGCGCTCTTGTTAAACAACAATGGTTCGTTTCAAGTGGTTAAAAGTATTACAAAGAAGGTTAGGTCTTTACAAATATAATTTATTTATTTTATGAATTTATGTATTCAAATGAAATTAAACTATTTGAAAAATAATTATATTGTTCTCTTTAATGTTCCTTGCATGATACCCTAACCATTTAATTTATACAAGCAATATTGTATGATATTATTGTGAACGTGGCCCAACCCGATTTCTAGGCGACTTAGTAGATTAGTCATAAATTTTAAACGCAAGTAGTTAAAAAGACCAACTAAAATGATTCTGGTAGCCAAAACGGAACTTAACACAGAGTGTAAGAGATTTTGACATTGCACGATTTTAACATTAATTAAAAACAAAATTGCGATTGTATAACTTTTTTTTGTTACAGTCTGTACAACTTAGAAACGACAAAACAACGTTCATCACCCAAATTTGTTCTCAAGTTGAAAAATACAGTACAGCCAACAACACCAAGGACGTGTACAAGAACATCAAACTCCTGACAAAGAAACCAGTTCCCAGACTTAATGTCTTGAAGGATGCAGGTGGTAAAATTCTTACTGAAGATTCCGAAATCAAAGCCAGATGGAAACAGTACTGCCAAAAGTTATATGCATCACAAGATGGGATTCAAGTTGACGATAACACTTGCAACAATGACATGTCTGAGCCAGATATTCTGAAGAGTGAAGTGGAACAAGCTATGAAGAAATTAAAGATTGGTAAATCTCCTGGAGATGATAATATTCCTGCAGAACTCCTAAAGGAAAGTGATAAAGAAGGCATTGAAGTGATCCACAGACTATGCACCAAGATCTGGAGATCAACTAAATGGCCAACGGAATGGACGAAAGCAGTATTCCTCCCTCTCCCAAAGAAAGGGGACACCAGAGAGTGTGCCAACAACCGCACGACAGCCTTAATTTCACATAGCAGTAAGGTTCTACTACATATCATTGCAGAAAGGATTCGACAACACCTGGAGAATGAGTTACCACCTGAACAGGCAGGTTTCAGGAAAGGACGAGGTACAAGAAACCAAATAGGTAACCTGAGAAACCTGATGGAAAAGAGCTTGGAATTTCAACAACCCCTATATCTATGCTTCATTGATTACTCTAAGGCATTTGACTGCCTTCAACATTTGAAGCTATGGTTGGTAATGCAAGAAATGGGTTTCTCTCTTCACATCATTGAGCTGATTAAATCCCTCTACAAAGATCAAGAGGCTACAGTAAGAACAGATAACGGCAATTATGAGTGGTTCTCTATTGGACAAGGCGTTCGTCAAGGATGTATCCTGTCACCTTACCTATTCAACATTTATGCAGAGTACATCATGAGGCAAGCTTTGGATGGAGTGGAAGGCCAAGTTTCAGTAGGAGGTCGCACCATAACCAATCTCCGATATGCTGACGATACCACCCTGATAGCTAGAACTGGAGCTGAACTTCAAGTTCTAATACACATGTGAATTTAGAGTGAAAAATATAAACTGTCGGAATTTATTTTCACTCTAAAACCATGATTTTGAAGCAATTAAGAATCGTGTCGCCCTGTAACTTGGAATGTATGCACGATTTATGATCAGAAATGTAAATCTGCAAGAAAATCTGCTTTCTATTTTTTATTTTTTTTTCGATGTTGAGGGCGTTCCCTGGAAAGATCACATAATATACCTTTAAAGCGGGCCGTGGATCGTAGAGTGGAAGATCACACTAATCTTGCTAACTTACGTCTTCTGGTACAACAAGAGTGGGATGCCATCCCACAGCATTGAGTGGCGCGCCTCATCAACACTATGTGACGTCCAAGTCGGCAAGTCATACAACAACGCGGTGGATACACCCGCTACTAAACATTATTTTAGCAACTTTTGAAATTAAACGTCATTTTAGCAACTTTTGAAATGGGACATTCCGTCATTCAATACGTACTCACTCGAGCATGACAGAACCTGTTGATTTGAAATTTTGGTCAAGTATTGGTATGAAGCCCATAATCATTTGACTGAAAATCCCATTTCATTCCAGTGTATTGTTTGGGAAATATAAGGGAACCCCTAAAGGGGAACTTTCTTCTTTTGAAGTGTTTAGATCACTGAGTCGTAAAGATGATTGAGTTGGTACGCCTCCTCGTCGACATTCACTAGGTGCTTTTGTTGGTCCAGTGGCGTAGTTAGGTTATTCATATTGGGTGGGCGAGCAATGAAAATAAAGCGACAAGACTTTTGTGAGTCAGGAAATGCGCGCGTAACGCGCGAAATTTTTCGACTTGACACCTATTTTTGGCACGATCGAGGTACATTTTGGCTCTAAACAAGCTTATAGCAAAGAATGTTGCATTTTG
Source organism: Ophiura sarsii (assembly GCA_035610835.1). Lineage (NCBI taxonomy): Eukaryota > Metazoa > Echinodermata > Ophiuroidea > Amphilepidida > Ophiuridae > Ophiura > Ophiura sarsii. Next base: position 52,775,328 of record CM069455.1, read on the forward strand.
GGGATAAAAATGTTTCATCTGTGTACTTTGGCGACGCCACTGTTTGGTCTGTGCCGCCTTTCCTCCGAATAGAAATGGATTCACGTCTAGGCCTATTCATCTGGTGTTTCTAGTCTCATCTCTGTAGATAATCTTTGAGTAGTCCTCCCATTTAATGATGTGGTTTTCTTCCCATGCTTGTTCGGCTACCGAGGATTTTAGTTGTGCTTTCAGATTCTTTCCTTGTGGAACGAGCGCCCATTTTTTTCAGCTTCAGTGTTACAGGTGAGTCAAAAAAAAGTGTACCCTAATTGAAAAAAAATTGAAAAACATATTTTGACCACAAAATCAAGGCAAACAAAACTTTAAATGATTGCGCCATTTCTTTGCTACCATCTGGAAAAAAATCACGCTATTTGATGGTACCGTTAAGTAAATATGACTATTTCTGTACAGGAGCTGTTTTTCACCTAAACACGGTTTTAATTTCAAGCTTAACGAGCTTAATAATGTTTACTAGGATTAGGATGTAAAGCATTTACACATCTTGTTTATTAAAAGAATTAAGTAGACAATACACTTGTTCAAAATTGTCTCCTAATAGATTAAAACAATAGACAGCTTTAAGGCCTATTTATGACACAATTACCACACTTTAATCATTTCATAACAAAGGAATTGATCCTTTCGCTGTCGGTATTGTAATTTTTTATTGGTCGTATCTTATGAAATATAATGGTCAAGATCTGGAAAGCGTGTTCGGACGTTAAATTGGTCACTTTTATTCAAAACAGCGTAAAATAAGTTTCCCTCAACCAATCTAAACCAGATAAAATTCATATTAAAGCTTATTAATTTGTCTTTATACCGTAGTATATTGTTTTGAAAACAAACGAATACTTTTTCTTTAAAAAAATCGCTGAAGTTGAGTACACTTTTTTTCACTCACCCTGTATGTTCCTTCTTTCGCGTGCCGAATTTTCTGCCGGTTTCACCAATGTAGGTCTTTCTGCATTTGGCACAGGGAATCTCATACAGACCCCAGCCTTGTACTTGTTGTAAAGTTTGTCTTTTGGGTGGACAAGCATTTTAAAGACTGGTGTGTGGTTTGACTGCCGAGCTGATGTTGTGTTTGCGCAGTATCCTCTGAACCGGTTAAGCATGTTAAGTGACACTTTGGATGCATGGGACGAGCGCTCAACTCGATTGGATTTATGTTCAACTACACATTGAGTTATTATATGACGAGTTACATGATAAGTCAGCGTCATAATGCTATGGACATAATTCCCACAATACAAACCAGAAAATGACATGGTTTACATTTCAATACTTTGCATTTTTGCATTCATAAACATTGTAAATCATCTATCAATAATATCAGCAAAGATTAGTTTCAGGGCCGGATTTACCTTTTTGGGGCCCTGGGCCAGGCCATAATTTGGAGGCCTCCAACCTACCGCGAGGGACCATGTGCTCTCAAATTGAATATGTCTGTGCAATGTTCAATGCTGCTCTCAGTGTTCTCATGAGAAAGCCTCAGTAGGGGAAAGCATGTGCGAAAGTTGTGGTAGGAAAGCACCAATCATGTCAATAGTGCGTTTAGACCAATCATAGACATAGAAGGGCATTTAAAACCATTCACAGACAGGTAAAATTGGACTTGTAAGTCAACTTCAATTTCTGCGGCCATAAGCATGACAAGAAGGAGAATTTCCCTTTAAGCCTATTATTAAAGTATGAAATCTTGTAATGTCAAAGTTATGTTACTCTAACAGGTGTGAATACCATTGTACACATACTACAAAATGGGTTGACTTGCCTAAATGGTAATCATGTTAATTGATGATGGATATTTCTCACCTTTTTTTAGGAATTAAACTTTGTCATGTTAATTGTACTTTACAACGAAATCAAATTGGTTATGGTTCAGTGGTTTTAATAAGGATTAAATCCATGCTGAAAGAGAGCCCTATTTTTGATACACCTTAGCTGTATATTCTTTGGATCAAATATGTGTTTTGATAAATGAATAACACATAGGGCCTACCTAATCAATAAATGGCAATTTGTTGAGTTTGTAAACAATAGAATGTGACAAATCAATATATTTGATTACTAATTTGGTCATTGCTCCTCCATTTGTCATGGTTTTGGCATAGGATGTCCAATAAAGAATATTGTTATTGTTAGTGTATTCATGCAAATAACTTTGACGTAAATGGAATTACTTCCTTTTGTATATATATTTCAGGCTAGTAAAGACCGTCCACATGTTGGCAGGCCCAATGTCCAGTAACTCGAAAACTCAGTTCGCCGAAAAAACAAGTTTATCGACTGAAAATCCAAGTTTTCCAGTGAAAATCCAAGTTTTTCGACAGTTAGGCGAAAAACTTGGTTTTTCAAATGAAAAACCAAGATTATCAATTTGAAAAACCAAGATTTTCAGTTGGCTGGAGAAAAATTCGAAAAACCAAGTTTATCAAAGTGTATCATTATGTCCAATAATTCGAAAAACTTGGTTTATCAATTGAAAAACCAAGTTTTTCGACGCGGAACGTAAAATTATTAGAAAAACTTGGTTTATCAAATGAAAAACCAAGTTTTTCGACGCCTAGGTGAAAAACTTGGTTTATCATTTCAAAAACCAAGATTATCGATTTGAAAAACCAAGATTTTCAGTTGGCTGGAGAAAATCTTGTTTTTTTAATTGATAAAACCAAGTTTTTCTCGATTTTCAATCGATAAACTTGGTTTTTCGAGTTACTGGACATTGGGCCTGCCATACACGTACGTCCATCACATTACTTTCAAAACCGAACAATGTTTTGGGGAATTTTCCCAACGATTGTCCAGCCATAATTTACTAGCATTCGATTCTTTATATAATTTCTAAAATAAAAATAATTTTGACTTTGATAATTGAACTAACATATTAACCATAAAAAGTGATAAATATCACCTAAAAAAATTGAGGTTTTAGCACGTTTTCTTGAATATGAGTTTGGTAACACGCAATGGTGAGCCCAGTACCAGGCCGGTGAGAACCGGTATAGACCAGGTATATAACGGTATGGACCCGTGACGACAAAAAAAATGAATGCGCCCGTTGACATTATTTACAGATTGTTTGGACTCTGTTGTTTTTCTAATAGACGGTAAGGTGGCCGCCTACCATACCACCACCGCCGTGCGAACAGGCGCAAAAACGGGTGCGCCGTCTCATACCGTCCTCAAACCGGGCTCTCATCGTTCACCGCCGCTTTTACTCACAAGGCAGGAGTTTTGAGCATGCTCAAAAATGGCCGGCAAAGTCCCCTGAACGTGTTCAACGGACGGGAAACGGCCCGTGTGTCCTCACCGTGTGCCGCCGTCTGCACCAATTTGTCACACGGAAAGGGGCCGGCCAGCTCACACGGATACATGTGACTAATACAGAGATTCCCGGAATGTGAGTGAAGCGGCGAGCTTGAGCAGGGATTCTATTAATTTTGGGATAGGAAAGTCCTATACTAATGTACGTAGCGAAAACAGTCCCTTTTGCATATTTACATAAATTAGGGTAATCGTCCATGACCATCATTTGACGTGTTTGACGTCATTTGAGAACAGCGCCGCCAGAGCTATGCTGAAAAGGAGCCATGGTCAATTATATTTGCTGATTTTGTTGTTTTATCGCGGTTACACCCCTGGATTGAGCGCTCAGCTTATAAAGGGGGTTTGATGACGTTATCAAGGCGGTTCGGCCATTACCCAGGCGTTCTGGCCGGTGAGGAACTGGTGAGGAGTGGTATGAGCCTGGTTCCAGGCCGATGAAGACCCGGTATAGAACGGTATGAACCCGGTGACAAAAAAATAAATGCGGCCGTTGACATTTTTTGCTGATTGTTCACCGTGTTGGACTCTGTTGTTTTTCTATAAGACGGTGAGGGGCCGCCCAGCTCACACGGATACATGTGAAGGGCCCATTACATTGAAATGCTAGTAACTCGGCTTCTTGTCCGAAACCCCGAAACATTCAATCAATCCATACTTCCATGATCAATCCGACCATGCCGACGTGGTTGAAAGTGTTGCATAACATCCCAATCGTACGACGGGTATTCGTAAGCATTTTGGATTTCGTGTTTCACGCTAGCAATATTTGGATAGCGTTTCTTGCTATAAAGACACAGTAAACGATAGCCTTCGAGTTTGACATCTCTAAGTTTTGGATGTGTTACGAGAACGTCGTAAATTGTTTGAAACCACACTGGTTTTAACTCATGTTGATGACTAAAATCTTGATGTATCCACAGCTTCTGAACTTCAGGATGATGGCGCAAAGAGCGTACTCTCATCGGAATATAACCCGTTTCCTAATTCTAAGAATTTGAGTTTCTTTAGATGATTCCCAATGCTTAGTATAGCAGAGGTATTCACAATGTCTCCCTCAAGCTCAAGCGATTCAACGTTGAGCATCCCGGGTATCATTGATTCGAAAGCTTCCTCTGAACAGTCAACCCCTCGTAACGCCAACACCGTCAGGTTCTGCCATCTGCCTATACAGACTACTAGATTAGATAACAATATTATTTTATCTTAAGCGTCAAATCGGAAGCATTTCAAAATTGTCAATGTCCCAATAGTAAGGGCTAAGATATCGTCAAGAGAATATGTGTGTCTGTACCGCTCAATTGACGGGTTGATGATCTGGAGTTCCTGTAAATGTGTCTTCTTCGCCAAGGCTTTTAATGCATCTGCGGTATTTGTTTGAATGTCGAATCCTTCAATAACTAAATATTGTAATGTGACTTGCCGAGAAAGAGACTGTAGCAACTCTACTTCGATGTCGTCCGAGGCTCGGTGTAAACATATTGTAGGTCCTTTCAACTCATAGCGTCGGACTTTGGGCGGAAGGAACAGCATTGAACCGACATCCGTTAATCCCTCCATAATGCCTATCGCGATGAGTTCATGAGATACTCTCGTAACATATGGACAGTTTTCCCTCAAATAGTTAACTATTTCTTGAGAAACAGCGTTAAGATATATTTCGCGTAAAGATCCTCCTGCGTATACCTTTAAGAAGTCCAACGTGCGTGCAGAATCCAATCCCCGTTGTCTTCTTGAAAATCAATGAGTGACCAAGCTTGTTTACTACATAGGATGCGATACCATTTCTTACACACTCTGAAATGTAAATCATTAATATGATATATCAAGTTCATAGACTGACAGAGTATAATGTAGGTGTTATAATCGCTGTTGTCATTGGCCAGTAATGAAGAATATTAAGCACAGAATATTTATTAAGGGGCGGCGTAATTGCATTGTGGGATTGGGTAGGATTTATTTATTTCACATCACTTGATTAACATCATAAAACACATACAAAATCGATACACAATTAAGGAAAAACATGAAGCTTCACGCCGTAGCCGCCCTAGCCAGAATAAAACGCACCTTTCCGTCGAAGCCCATTTTTTAAAAGGTGAAGCTTCGCGCCGTCGCCAAAGCCCTTTTAAAAAGGTGAAGCTTCGCGCCGTCGGCGAAGCCGCCGTAGCCAGGAAAACAACCCACCGTCGCCACCATAGCCAGAAGAACCCCCCCCCCCCCCCCCCCCCTCGCGCCGAAGTCATTTTTTAAAAGGTTAAGCTTCGCGCCGTCGGCGAAGCTACCGTAGCTGACCTACCTTCCGTAAATGACCTACCTTCCCGCCGAGACCATTACAAAAAGTGAAAGCGTTTTTAAAAAGGTGGAGCTTAAAATGGTAGGGTATTCTAAAGTTTAGCCGCGGTTCGTGTTAAGATGTAATGTGAATTTAAAAAAAAAATTAAGTCGATCGCTTTTGATTTGTGCCTAATGCCTGAAAAGTTTGGATATTCAGTCCCAAAATGCAAAATATTATCATTTGTTGCATTGTGGGTTATGATGAGGCCTTTCATTTATTAAGGGGCGGCGTAATTGCATTGTGGGATTGGGTAGGATTTATTTATTTCACATCACTTGATTAACATCATATAACACATACAAAATCGATACACAATTAAGGAAAAAACATGAAGCTTCACGCCGTAGCCGCCCTAGCCAGAATAAAACGCACCTTTCCGTCGGAGCCCATTTTTTAAAAGGTGAAGCTTCGCACCGTCGGCAGGAAAACAACACACCGTCGCCACCATAGCCAGAAGACAACCCACCTTCGCGCCGAAGTCATTTTCTAACAGGTTAAGCTTCGGGCCGTCGGCGAAGCTACCGTAGCCATAAAAATAACCTATCTTCCCGCCGACGCCATTTAAAAAAAGGTGAAAGCGTTTTTAAAAAGGTGGAGCTTAAAATGGTAGGGTATTCTAAAGTTTAGCCGCGGTGGTTCGTGTTTAGAGAATAATAACTGCGTAACAACTGTTTTCGTGAATTTGTTTTAAAATCAGATAATAATTAATTAGTTTTCTGTTTATTTTGTCCACCCCTTCTTAGTTATTGAAACAGTCCAAGTCGGGTCATCCCCTCATTAACATTTTTATCATTCAACCAATCAGAAATAAGCTTTAATCGTGTTTCCTCATAATTCATTGAATATTCAGTTTAGGGGCGTGAGGCGTTAATTTGATTGGTCGGTCAGTGAGCAAAACAATGGAACACTTTGGCGCAGTACTTTCGGGCAATTATTAGTAACCCGCGCTCGGCGTACGCGTTCTCATCTAACGATTAATTTGATTGGAACGCACTTGGTACGCAGCTATCGCGATTATTCATGAAGTAATGAATAAGATTTAATGTGAATTTAAACCACAGAATTATAAAGGAGAAACCAGACGATTTTTTTTGCCCTATCTCTTTACGTGTAACGGTCGCCATTTTGGATTCCCACCATGGGGGGAAAATTGGAGGTATGTCGGTATTTTTCGGAACTGCACGGAAAAGAACGAATGCAACATCGTGCGTGTACATGAGCCGTGACTTTCTCCGCGTAAAACGCAATCGTCGCGTGTGTTTTCGCGCCGGGCTACTTCGCGCGTACCCACTGCGTACTTTTCGTGAACGTCACACCGAAAACGCCATATTTGAACCAGGGTAAATACCGCGCTACACGGGCGGTGAGCAGTGGTCCGATGCTGTTTTATTCAAAAGGTAAGGGATCACGTCAAAACTCGACCGCCCGGCAACCGCTGGTTACGGCCGGTTCCGTTCGGTTCTCACAAAACGTGTCGTCTGTTACAATATACACACATAATGAGGTCAAATAGTAACACTCTGGTGATCACGACCGGTTGAAAGTGCCTCGTCACACACGTGAGCAATAACATCTTGAAGTAATGGGCTCTTTTAAGACTTAAAAGTCTCAGTTGACACCAGTACAATACAGCTATTGATTTTCGCTGGGGTTGGCTTTTTCAATCTGTTTATAGCTCAATTAACTTTTTAAAATCAATACCGAAAGTCTATGAATGTTTTTTTTTTATAGAACGATTATAGAGAGCGCTATTATGACCGCAAAGTAAAAGATTGATAGTGTAAATTGGTCAGATTACAGCATTAAGTCAACCGGCGGTTGTTCAGTGTTGCATGCGCGAATATTCATATACCAGTAAAACATTTGACCTGAAAGAACCGGGCGGAACCGCCCGTAACCGGCAGTCAACGGGCGGTTGAGTTTTGACGTCTCCCCTAACTTGCTTGAAATAATTGGTTCCGTATTTTGTTGAATCTTCACATAGACAACAGACAATGATCATTTTGAAAGTTTATTTTCAATTATACCGCAGCAGTATAAAATTAAAGTGTTGACGGTCCAAAGCCGCCAGAGAAACCGTCACTCAGGCTCATCGATTTACGCTTCGTAGTTCAAATCACTCTCCTCATAGTTGCGCTTTGATTAATTAAATATTGATGCTTTAGCATATTTTTCATATGTTTTAAACAAAATACATTTTGCTTATTCATACCGTTCAAATAGGTTTCATGATTATCGTAATAACTCAATTTGTATTAATCTCAAGCAGACCAAATAAGTGCCGCGCTCCTGAAGTCCATTTTTGTCAAAACATTGGTACTATTATGTTGAATTTATAACTGTCTTTGGCTTAATCATGTTAAATTGTTAATAATACATACATAATAATAATCTTCAGTAAAAGGTAGCTATCATCGCTAGCTAAGGTTATTTTAAAGAGATATTATAGCATATAACTAGCAAGCGCTGATCCAGGATTATATTTTGAGGGGGGGGGGGGGGGGGGGGGCGGTGCACAATAATATTTGAATATTTGTTTTTTATGAATGCTAGATAGTGTTTTTTTGTTATATGTAAGAAATAATTCGTGCATACTGATATTTTCCTGATTTAAGTAGGCCTATAGATGGTTGAACTTGTTATGCTGAAAACAGGTTCCATAAATGGGTTGTTTGAAAAATAGGTTCCCCATTTACCCCGGGTCGCGGGATAACGGCAAATGGAAGATTGTTTTGAAAATAAATCGTTATCACGTTTTGAGGGGAGGAGGCCCAACATTTTTAGCTGAAGTTCTTTTTAGCTATTTTCCCTTCAAATTCTGAGTCTGAGTCCTTTTACTTTAAATGTCATGTTAATCACTAACACTAGGAGAGATCATTTTGACACTTTCATGTACTTTCGTTTGGTAATGATATCATATAGGCCTAGTATTACAAATACAAAGAAAGAAAAAATATTGTTTTTTATAATATATTTGAATTTTGGCAAAAGTGTAGCGCGTACGTGGCGGGAGAGTATGATAAATGTAGATAATATCATTATTATTTATTCGGCTTCTCATACATCACAGTAATTTCATAATAGTATTATCGCTGTACAAACGGTAGGCCTACCGCGAATATATGACCCCAGCAGAAAATAATACTATAGGCCTTTCTAAACTTATTTTGCGACACGCGACTTTTAGCTAATTTGTAAGTCGGCATGCGACACAGTTGAAAAATAGCCAAATTGCGACACACAACATCTCGCGAAGACAAGCCGACAGCCGTTTTATTTTGTCAACCCATGACCATGTGACATGTAGACGGTAGACCCCTTTACTCGGGGCAAATATACCCCGCCCCCCCCCCCCCCCACCCCATCCCACTCCCACTCCTTCTCTTCTCCCTTTCTCTTTTAAATTGTAATGGGGTGGGGGGGTGGGGGGGGGGGGAGGGGGGCGAGGGGAGGCCTGAGATCAGGGGGCATTAGACATGTAAGATATCACCACTAATTAAAACAAAATAAGACAGCGGCAATGTATACAGTTAGTGGCTAAGGCCTACACATCCAATCAGCAAGGAGTGCAGTGGATCAAGTCTTTCTGCCTTTGGAAATTCTAAATAAATATTTATGGTAGGCCTATTTGGGTTTGGTAGGACTCGAGATCTGAATGTATTTCATTCTCGTCTATACCTGTTTTGTTAACAACATGAATGACATTATTTTGAACTTGGGATTTTTTGCGATTGATAATCGGGAATGGTTGTCTACAGTGTTTGAACACTTTCCACGCGGCTATTGGTTTAACCACTACAAAACAGATTTTTCAGAAACCTTTCCTTACTTTCATGTGTATCCCAAGGATAATTGAACAAATAATAGGCACGTTTGTACTTATATGAATGCATTTCACATGGTTATTCCAAATATGGAAAATGACATTCAATAATGTTGACATTTTTAAAACATTTTATGCTATTTTGGATTGTCGTCTGCAGACGCCTGCCGCGTGGAAATTGTTAAAAGGGTTATAAAATGTTTAAGGTAAATGTAATATTAAGGGGCGGCCTAATCAACAATTTTAATGGGCTTTGTCATGAAACCTTTGGCCCGTTGTAACGTAAAATAGTCATTGCATTTTGGGATTGCATTTCGGTACATCTCGAATGTGTGTATATATATATGATATTTTGAAACATAAATCATATGGCGATTGATAAATAATTCCGATTTTTTTTTTGTGCGCAGTTTGTCCTTGATTAGCTTTAACCCTGTTGTGTGTGGCGTTTTTCGTGTCTCTACTGAAAGGATGGATCCTATATGGTCAGATCAAAGACAGTAAAATGACCGTCTTTGGTCAGATATAGAGAGTGTTTAGTTGCGGACGCGCTCACCCTTCCGGCTGGGGTCTCCTATACGACGGCGCAAAATTCAATATTTTTACTAGAAAAACGTTTTCCATATCCAGACCCATAATGTGTTTAGCAACTTGGGTCTTCATCCTGATCATGTAGGCCTATTTTGGTAAGATAAGCTTAAAAAAGGGACTTAACTTATCATTATCTTTGGTTACTGGACTAAAAGTTCGCTTCTTAATACTAATAGTAATAGTCTTTCCCTCATAATTTCATTGACCGCTCTTAAAGAACGACCCATCATGTACTTAGGACATATTTGTTCGTCATTATGGTCATGTTAAGAACGACTTATTTGGTTACTGGACTAAAAGTATATTCTTTATATCATAATCTCGTTGGCCGAACGACCCATCAGTATGGGCAACTTTGGCCGCTCTTTTATCATAATTTCCCTTGCTGCTTGTTTTTAGAAACTATTTCGGGTAGGCCTAATAATAATTTGGAGATAATTCACCATGTTGTATTGAATGACCCGAAATTCTTTTGTGTCCCTCTATACATTTATATACTAAAGTTCACATGGCAGTTAATCTGAAAACACGGTACTTCTCTCTAAAGTTCACACTCATCATCACTGTAATATAAATTGTACGGTCCTGGGCCGCACAATGGTTTTTCAATCATTTGATAGCTTACTCGCTTGTATGAGATTCAGTAGTGACATAATGTATCGTGCGTGCAGAAAACCGAAGTGAAGCGTCGGACCGTTGATCGCGCAACTCAATAAATCTCCGCGTTATTTTTGGCAGTGACTGCGTACGCGTTGGACCATGGTTTGAAATACGCGGAAAGAATGGCACTTTCCGAATGCTCACGAGCATTTACGGAAAATACCGACATACCTCCAATTTGGTCCCCATAGTGGTTTCAAAATGGCGGCGGCATACTGGATCTCTATTTTTAAATCTATGATTTAAACACAACTTTGACATTTGTATGCATAATACGATAAGTTCATCAGTTCAACCACCTCTATAAGCATATTGTATGCATACATAATTAGACATAATTAGGAAACTACTTGGAACTATAACATAAAATAAAAGGAAAGTTGTTGCCAAAACTGTTGGTTGTATGCCCCTTTGACCTTACATATCTCGACAGCCGAATGTCCGATTGAAATATAATTTTCAGTTCCAGAATCGTCAGACAAAGGGCTAAAACATAATGATTTGATTTGAAAGGAAATCTAAATCTCTGATTCAGCCAATAGAGCTACCTTAATCATCCAACCTGATGCCTTGGAAATAGTGATGGTTTTTGGACTTGCTAAATATAGCCTTATACCAATATAAAATTCTGTAGTATGGACGCAATGTCATAGCAGAATTATGCCAAATATCATAACCTGTTATTTTCCTTAAGTTGCACTTCTTGTGATTGCATATTTTGTTATGGCTATCTATATATATCATGCAAATACGAGCCTGTCAAATTCTTACATTCACCTTTACATGATTTCTGTTTGCAACGATAAACGTGATAACCAATAATGGTTGCAATAGAAACCAAATCATACTAAATCATGTTTAATGCAAAGCTAACCTATCTTACAGTTTTAGGGTCGGAAAGAGTTTGGTTCGTACTCCCTATTCATTGATATAATATAAAACTATTTCACCGATCATACCATGTAGTTTTTGTTTTATTTCACCTCACTGTGACTCTGGGGATGAGGTTGTAGGGAAATAGTCAAAACCATTTCCCTAGGGAAATAGTACTTGTGATAGGAATTGGTCAATGAATTGGCATGATTAGTTCATGAATATTTATGAGGTGTAATAAGAGCTACTACTGTTGATTTTCAACATTTACAAAATTTTCAACAATACAAAAATAACTTTGTGTGAAAAAATGAAGTCAATATCATTTTCCGTTTGCCTTTGGTGAACCTTTTGACCAGTGCACCCATTTCACATGTTTGTCCACGGGATACCCAAAATATGCATCAGATCGCAAAAGTGTGCCTCTCATTCAAATTTGGAAACTTGAGTTAATTTGTGATGTTATTGGAATTTGATGCATCCTTTCTTGTTTATGTGAGTTAGCATAATCAATTATAATCATACTTATAATCATTTTTTTGTTGGCGGGATATTCAAATATGAAAATGCAATGTGTGCCATTTCAAATGAAAATCACTGTGCTCGTGGACAAACAGGTAAATTTGGTTGTGCCGCAAAGAGGGTCACCAAAGACAAACGAAAAATGCGATCGACTTCATTTTTTCACACAAAGTTAGGATTAAATACATCATTCTTGCAACGTTTAAACAGTTTTAAAATTCATTTTGGTTTTGAAAACAAAATGGCTTCTTTCCACTATTGCAGTCTTTTTGACTCACCCTGTATATAGATTATGATACATGATTGTCTGTGCACACCTTGTGTACACTTGTGTGATAATACACTGACATCGAAATTAAAAGTTATTTTGTGCAGTGATTCCATGAGTAGGAACTGTCTGTATATAATTACTGGCTATACAGGGTGAGTCAAAAAAAAGTTTACTCAACTTCAGCGATTTGTTTTAGAAAAAAGTATTCGTTTGTTTTCAAACCAATTTACTACGGTATAAAGACAAATCAATTAGCTTTAATATGAATTTTATCTGGTTTAAATTGGTTGAGGGAAACTTATTTTACGCTGTTTTGAATAAAAGTGACCAATTTAACGTCCGAACACGCTTCCAGATCTTGACCATTACATTTCATAAGATACGACCAATAAAAAATTACAATACCGACAGCGAAAGGATCAATTCCTTTGTTATGAAATGATTAAAGTGTGGTAATTGTGTCATAAATAGGCCTTAAAGCTATCTTTTGTTTTAATCTATTAGGAGACAATTTTGAACAAGTCTATTGTCTACTTAATTCGTTTAATAAACAAGATGTGTAATGCTTTACATCATAATCCTAGTAAACATTATTAAGCTCGTTAAGCTTGAAATTAAAAACCGTGTTTTTGGTGAAAAAACAGCTCCTGTACAGAAATAGTCATATTTACTTAACGGTATCATCAAATAGCGTGATTTTTTTTCCAGATGGTAGCAAAGAAATGGCGCAATCATTTAAAGTTTTGTTTGCCTTGATTTTGTGGTCAGAAATTTTTTTTTTGATTTTGTCAATTAGGGTAAACTTTTTTTTGACTCACCCTGTATAATGACTATTAATACGCGGTTTTAGGGTTTCTACATGATTCACACCACTAAATGAATAATGGAACAGTCCATGAAAGGCCTGTTGAATCGGGTGGGATGACCCTCCTCTAAGTAAAATATATAAAAATGCTCCAAAAGTAGTGTTGTAGGCCAAACTTTTGATCGGATGATTATTAAATGAAGATTATCAAACAATAGCAGTGCACATTTTCTTCTTTTGACCAATTTTGTATGATTTTATAGCCATTAGAGACTTCAAATAATTGATTAGAATTGCTTAGATCAAGGCTAGACCTGGGCAGTCTACAAACATGCGTATCTTCGACGGTGCATATCTCAAATTTTTGCCTTGACCTTATTTTTTCTTCTTCCTGTTTGCAGGAAAGCGAAGACCATGATCTTCACACGAAATGCAAAGTTGAAGCAACCAGTTGCTTTATAAGCGAGAAAATGGCGTATAACGATGGTCCATTTTACACATTAAAGGCATATTATGTGATCTTTTCCAGAGTGCGCCCTCTATTCATGATTTTTTTTAGAAAGTAGATTTTCTTGCAGATTTACATTTCCGATCATAAATCATACATACATTCCAGGTTACAGAGCGATACGATTCCTAATTACCTCAAAATCATGGTTTTAGAGTGAATTTAGAGTGAAAAATATAAACTGTCGGGATTCCGACAGTTTATTTTCACTCTAAAACCATGATTTTGAAGTAATTAAGAATCGTATCGCCCTGTAACTTGGAATGTATGCATGATTTATGATCAGAAATGTAAATCTGCAAGAAAATCTGCTTTCTATTTTTTTTTCGATGTTGAGGGCGTTCCCTGGAAAGATCACATAATATACCTTTAAGCATAGGGGATTTGTTTAGTGGTGTGTACCCTACACCGGAAGCTGAGTTGTACCCAAATTACAATCCCACAATGCAATGACGTAGCTAAAACAAAGACCAACATAAATCAAACTTTGGCACGTAAAATCCATTGAAATGATAAATGCTCTTTACAACTTGTGGGATTAAAATGTCGTCGACTTGGTTTCTTGTATATTATTAAAACCAACTCGTCGCGCCTCTCATCATCGGTATATATATGCTGATGTGTATTTTGGATTTCGAGTTTCACTCCAACGATATCTTTATAGTGTTTCTTGCTTTAAAGCAGGGGTTCTCAACCTGGGGGTCGTGACCCCCATGGGGGTCGTTTGGGGTTTTCAAGGGGGTCATGAAGGGCTCATAAATATAGGTTTTGGGGGAACCGTGTTACATTTCGCTTTAAAAAAAGCTTAGAAACACCAAAAAGAAACGTTCAAATATGCAAAATTTCCTGCTCGCTACGCTCGCATCCAAACAAAGCAGATTCATTTATGATATCCGGCTGGTTTTTTTTATTTAATTTTTGTTTTGGGGTCACGGTACTGACCAGGCATGTCAAAAGGGGTCGTGGGGCAAAAAGGTTGAGAACCACTGCTTTAAAGAAACAGCAAGCGAAAGCCTTGGAGTTTGACATCCTTAAGCTTTGGCAGTGTCACAAGAACGTCATACATTGTACAAAACCACCATGGTTCTAACTTATTTGGGCTGTAATAATTACTGGCTATAATGGCTACAAAGACCAACATATCAATCAATCTTTGTAACGTACAATCCATTTAAATGGAGAATGCTCTTTACATTCTGGGATTGAAATATCGGTGACTCGTCTTCTTGTCTGAAACCCCGAAAACGCGTTGTAAATTAAAAACCATTCAATCTGGCGGAGCACTATTCGCTGGGTATTCGTAAGTATTTTGGATTTCGAGTTTCACGCCAACAATATCTTTATAGCGTATCTTGCTATAAAGAAACAGCAAACGATAACCTTCGAGTTTGACATCTTTAAGCTTTGGAAGTGTCAGGAGAACGTCATAAATTGTACGAAGCCACACCGGCTTTAACTTATTTATATGTTGAATACTATAGTTTTGATGTATCCATAGCTTCTGAAGTTAAGAGCCTATACTCTCATCTGAATATAGCCCGTTTCCTAATTCTAAGAATTTGAGTTTCTTTAGATGATTCCCTATGCTTACTATTGCTGATGTTTTAACAATGTCTCCCTCAAGCTCAAGCGATTCTAGGTTGAGTGTCCCTGGTATCATTGATTCGAATGCTGCATCTGAACAGTCAACCCCACGTAAAGCCAAAACCTTTAGGTGCTGCCATCTGCCTATACTTACTACCAGATTAGATAATAAGATAGGCCTATTCCGAGATCGTCGAGTAAAACTGTCAAATCGGAAGCATTTCAGGGATTGTAACGACCCAATGGTAGTGGCTAAGATATCGTCAGGAGAATCTTCGTAAGTGTACCATGGTTTGATGATCTGGATTTCCTGTAAATGTGTCTTCTTCGCCAAGGCTTGTAATGCATCTGCTATATCTGTTGTAATGTGGAATCTTTCAATAACTAAATATTGCAAGGTGACTGCAAGCCGATATAAAAACTGTAGTATCGATACTTCTTGACCAAGGACTGTCAACTCATATCGTCGGACTTTAGGCGGAAGGAACAGCATTGACCCAACATCCGCAAAAATGGTCGAATGTCTCGACCCGAGGAGAGATACTGTCGTTACATTTGGACAGTTTTCCCGCAAATAGTTTAATATGTCTTGAGAAACATCTGAAAGATATATTTCGCGTAAAGATCCTCCTGCGTAAATCTTTAAGAATTTAAACGTCATGGACGTGCCAGCATAATCCCAGCTACCCTGTCGTTCGAATTCGTTAAAATCGATGACTGACCAGGCTTGTTTATTACACAGGATGCGATGCCATTTCTTACACACTCTGAAATGTAAATCATTAATATGATATATCAAGTTCATAGACTGACAGAGTATAACGTAGGTGTTATAATCGCTGTTGTCATTGGCCAGTAATGAAGAATATTAAGTGCAGAATATTTACAATTCGTATATTATAGTGCATGGGTGTGGTTTGGATGTCAACAGGCACTTTGATTGGTTTTTGGCCGATACGCACTATATCATGAGTCAACGGCGGCCATACACGACGACACAAATATGGTACAGCCTATACATTTTAAGACCATAGCATATAGCAAAACAGCTAAGAACTATACTTTATTCTCATTCTTATTTAGTTTGTTGGTTATTTTAATCTTTTATCCTAAAATAACGCAGTTTGTGAGATTCATTTCAATCAAACAACAATAATTTTCCCCCTTTATAAAATCGGCGAATCCAGCGAGCTTTTTACCAACTTCCTGCTTTGAACTAATCTCGTTCTTAAGCACACGCACATGACAACGCTGCGTTATACGCACAACCCATATGCCGGCGACTTTGTGTGGGGCACGCTAACGCGATAATCATACGCACTGAAGGTATTATTTTTCGAATGAATTAAGCCCCGCCTAAACTATAAACCATTGTCTCATTATGTAAGGGCGTGTCGGCTGAAAATCAGCCCAAAACCAATCAAATTGCCTGCTGACATCCAAAACCACACCCACTCTATAAGAATGGTGTATAATTTGAGACGGGGCTTAATTCATTCGAATAATAATCATTCTTCAGTGCGCATGGTCATCGCGTTAGCGTGGGCCCTAAATAAAATCGCCAGCGAATGTGTTGTGCGTATTATCACAGCATTGACATGTGCGCGTGTGCTAAAGAATAATTCAAAGCAGGAAGTTGGCAGCCAGTAGGGAGGTCACGCTGCATGTCATATTTTGTTATACGCAAGAAAACAATGGAGTCTTAGTGACTGCAATATTTGCTAGAAATAGCTTCGGAAAATGGTCTATTTGGGCATCTCAAAAACTACGAAACGTGTTAAAAATCATGTAGAATTTTAGAGGAGGGTCAATAACATCTGCAGAACGGTAAAGTGTATAGTTTTAAACACGTTTGGTGTCCAAACGTTTTGAAAATCCGTGGTCTTCAATATTACAGGAATCCTAACTCATTCTAAACATCACCAAATCATGAAATGAACCCTCGTCTACAAAAAAGTCCATGTACGTATAATTGCTCTATCTGCTTGGAGATAGCGAAGACCACGGAAACCTCATAGTTTTATACCACGGAATGAAATCTGCCATAGACATTACATGGCGAAAATCGTACATATTTGCACTGCAGACCTCTGTGTAGGGAGTGTTGACAATAGCATGACAATAGCAAGGTCGTTTGACTATTGTGTTTGTGCGTGTTTGTGACGACTGACCCCGTTTAACAATCTTCATAGCTTTCATATAGGGTTTGGGTGACCTAACTATTGACTGTTGGTAAACAGCTCTCTGGATTCGCCGATTTTTGATAAAAGATCAAAATAACCAATAAACTAAAATACGATGGTCTTGTGTCGTCATGTATGATCGCCGCAGGCGGTTCAAATATGGTACAGCCTATACACTATAAGACCATCGTATAGATGGGGTGACAGGTGACGTCACACCGGGCAAAACGTGGCTAGTTGCCATTGTTCTTTGCCCGGCAGTTTGCGCACGCATCCTGTTTTGTTTAGGACCCGTGCTTTTAAAACTCGCGCCAAAGCATTATAAAGGGCAATACGGCATAGCGGACAGTGTTGTGGTCATATGGTGTTCCCTCAAACGTGTATCGACACGGGTATCGACAGTCCAGTCCTTTCGACCGTTGCGTTTGTTGATAAACATTGGATGTAAACAACTGTCACCTCATCTTTATAGCAGAATAGCTAAGAACTATATTTTATTCTCTAAACAAAGACCAGCCATGTGCCTATACGTAGTATGCAGACAACGGTCATCTAATTTTCACTTTCGTATACATAGTAACAAAACACAATCGTATAAAATTGTTTATTCCGGGGGGGGGGGGGGGGGGGGTTCTTTCGCCAAAATCGTACGTGGCCTGATGTGCCTACCGGACTTCGAAAATGTGACTTTCCCTATACCTATTTTTGGCTAATTACCCACCCATCAATATACCAATTTTGTAAGAAAAGCACCCAATTTTGCACAAATTGGACGCTTTTTCCAAAAATGCCTCAAAATACACCCAATTTATGCCAATCTCCTAGAGCAGAACAAGTATATATATTGGAGACAGAAAAGGAAAGTTCAATTTGCTACTAAAAGGATGGTATTGTATGTAACGTGAACATCAATACAATGAGTCCAAAGTCGAAAACATCAACATTTTAGTTTTCTACTGTATCATATATAGATAATCAAGACGATCTGTGGGTGTATTTGGCCTTTTATAATGCAAACAAGTATTTTGCAGCAAACCCCATTGAAAATGGACAAATAATTCCAAAGATATGACCAAATGAAGGGTTTTCAAAACAAATGATTTGATCTCAAATGAGTAAGTCCATAGGGGTCCGTTGGTGTCCCCAGCAAATGAGTTATGCTGGTCACTTTAAAGACTGATTATTTACAAATATATAGATGATATGGATTTACTTTAACTATCAAACCAGAGTACCTGGTGAGTGCAATTGAAATAAGTAGCAAGATTTTCTCATTACCCTCAATTTGTTATTTTGTGACCATTTGCATATTTGTAAATGTCGGAAAGAAGAATAACTTAACCAAGTTGAAGTAGATGCCAAAAGGTATTAAGTACACAGGACGTAAGTGGGTGATTGATCTATTTCTTGAACTATAAAAAGGCATGTTTTCCAGCTGATATTTAGAGTACTTTTAATAAGTTAGTACGAGTTTTAAGTTAGGGTATTGGGTTAAAATTAACTTTTTAGCATAAAGTAACTACAAGAAATGGCAATTTTTTCACATTATGCATTTTAAGTCAAAATATGAGTTGGTGTCCCCAGTTATGTTGGTCACTCAAAAAAACAGGAAATCTGCATCAATTTGTGAAAATAAAGTTAACAGCAGTCTTTGAATACTGTAAAACAATGTTTTATCATTGTAGCTTGTCTTTTCATACCAACTGCACCACTCAAATAAAGAAGTGTGTTAGTCCGATGTAACGGGGTGTCCCTACACGCGCGACAGCCATATTTTGGATAGTTTCTCCCCATGTATGTTAGATATGGTGCAAATAATGAAAAAAAAGTGAAAGGAATGTCAATTTGAACATATCAGGACCAAAGAAATAGAAAATGTAATGATATTAAATGCAAAAACTCACTTGTTAAGTGTAAAATAGGCTAAAAAGCTAACTTTTTGCTGTATTTCTAGGTTTGTGAAAGTGGTCAAAAGTATAGTCTGATATATTAGCAATATGGAAAACTTGCTTCATTTAAACTTATTTCTTTATCAATGGAGGCCTATCCTGCCAACAAATTTTAAAATTGCATTTTGAGCAGTTAATTCACCTTTAACTTCAGCTTGCTTACTGGTGTGCAAAATTGATTTGGTGTCCCTGTTATGTTGGTCAAATTTGAAATTAGTGTCATCGTTTGGCAGTTGGCAGCATCCTATTTCTTCCAGTGCATTTGAAATGAATTAACTAATTTAGATTCATAAAATATAGGTACTGTGGCATTGGAAAATATGTTTTTTGATGATCAAAGACTATTTTGAAAATTTGACCAAATGTCACACTATTGGACCCCTAATTTACAGAAACACCCTGATGTACATAGAAGTGTCTATGCCCAATATTTCAAAAATAGAGAGCGCCCAAGGAAAGTCAAAATTGAACATGTCCTTTATTTTTTAGACACGATAATGTATGTAAACGTGTTTTTTTTTTCAAAGCACCATATTTGGACATAGACAGTTCTGGCTCTATCGCTCGAATCATTCTAGCCGGTCGCTGGTCGCAACGGGTCGCGGCTGCTCGCTAGCTCAAAAGTATCTGTGCGACCTTTGGTCATCATAGGTAGCATCGAGCTACTAAATCGCCAGTAGTCGCAGGTATTTCACGCAGACGACAACCTGGATAGCTGCTGATTGGTTATGCTAATTTCGAGGCAAAATACCCCCCATTGGTTGAAAAAGTACGGTGTTCTTAACGTCATGAGCGACCGATCTTTCGAGTTGAAATGAAGTCAACTGGCCGCGACCGGTCGTTTTCAGTCAAGCGATCTCTTGATCGATGTATCGGGTTGTTGAATATGACGTAAAACTCGTTATAGGAGCGGCTAAATTGCGAACCGACCTTTAGTATGTTTTCAGCATAAGCCCTCGATTTTAAAGTTTTGCGTACGCGTATAATTATGATAGGGCCTAGGCCACCGCTACCTGGGCGCGAAGCGCGCTCTACCAACACATAGTTCTCTCAAATTTTATCTAGATGATATTCACAGTTTATAGTCAGGGTGCATGTAGGTGATGTCCCATTAATCATAATTAATCAAACATCATAGGCATTTACGCAACTGTATTACTGTCAAGTCTTTTTAATTGAGGATTTTGCGATGCATACTTTCCGATTCTAGTTTTAAACACCGTCCTTACGGGGAGGGATACCACATTTAGTGTAGTGCACCATACATTTTAGCATTTAAGCATGTTTAGTGCCGTTGGGGTTTTAACTCAAGAAACAATATACACCTAGCACAGAAAGTCCCAGGTGTTTTGATGTTGGCTAATTCAAAATAGATAATCGGTACCAAAAATCTGAGACATACATTAAAGGTAGATGACCCGATCACATTTTCGTAACACAGAATTATTTCAAACATACGGAGATTTTCATATCATATGAAAGCTCGTATTTTTCTCATCATCATACTGAAATTTGACGGCCTAAATCGGTATAATTACGGAGTAATCGATGAAATAACGTCGAATTACCGCGAATGGTGGTATACCACCGATATAGTTTGTGTACAACTCAATGGGTACAGTTCACAGCATCTTGTGCGTCTAAAATAAGAACCATTAGAGATGCAACTCAAACTTTGGAACACGACTTTTTTAAGGATGACCTTTCATGTAGAATAGAAAACTTCAAGTTGAAAATCGGAATGTGATCGGGTCATCTACCTTTAAATTGAGCAAATTTGTTCTCCTAAGGTATAGGAAATCATTGATTTGTGTGCGATAAGGCAGTAAAAATGTGTGTGTAAAGACTCACAGCTAATCAGCAAAAGAGTTTAATTTTAGTCACAGCTAGTACACCCTTTATACCGCAATTCTGCTCCAGAACCATTCATCCAGATACCTAACTTGATTCGTTATGACAGTAGTATACATAAAGCAATGAATTCCTATACCTAGTGCAACTTCGCTGTTGTTACTCGCGGTCATTGATCGCCATAACTTTACAAGTATCCATTCGATTTTTTTGAATGAAGTAACAAACTGCGGAGAAGTAATTTGCTCAATTAATGTTCATCTCAGATTTTTGGTACTCATTATCGATCTATTTTAAATTAGCCAACATCAAAGCACCTGGTCCTGCTTTTTGTGCTAGGTGTAGGCCTATGTATATCTTTAGTAAGAAACCCTGAAAAGACAAAGCGGCGCGATACTGCGCTGATACAATAGTATACATACATGGTAGAGGGGAAATAGCGCAAACTATTTTCCCGAGGTACTGGCTACGAGCCTATCACCCCGAACCCGAAGGGTGAGGGGTGGTAGGCCCGTAGCCAGTACCGAGGGAAAATACTGTGTGCCCTAATTGCCCCGATCATACCATGTAGTATTTGTTTTATTACACCTCACTGTGACTCTGGGGATGAGGTTGTAGGGAAATAGTACTTGTGGCCACAAAAAAAAAGTTTCCACTTTTTTCTTCTTCAAATTTGGATTATCTGATCCATTTCCTTTCCAAAAATGTATACTTTTATATATGGTGATAGGAATTGGTCAATGAATTGCTGTGATTAGTTCATGAATATTTATGAGGTGTAATAATGAGTGATTACCCGCTGTGGCGTGGCCAGAGCCCCCCAATATTGACTGTCGGGTCGGTTGAGATTGGCACTGTCGGTTCATTTCACAAGAGGGATCATGGAATTATGATGGTCAAAAGTACAGAGATGGAATTTGTTCGCGCGCTACGCGCGCATGTGTCCCCAAAATGCAATATTTGTTGATACAAGCTTGTTTAGAGCTAAATTGTACTTCAATCATAGCAAAAATAAGTGTAAAGTCGAAATTTTTCGCGCGCTACGCGCAAAATCAGGTACCGTCGTTTTCTGTCACATTTTCACAATCTATGAAACAAGGGCTTATCTCAAACATGTCAAATATTTAAAAAGTTGCAGGTTTTCTGATGGGACACGCTAATATGTTCATCTTTCTAATATTTTACTACAATATAGCCTACAGAACGAAAAATGAATTATAATTATAATTTCCAATCATATGCACACTTACCGCATCGCACTGAGCCGATCACAGATGTTGAGAAAATAAAATATCGGAATAAGCTCGTCTATAGATAGAATTCCAATGTTGGACATCTCGAGCCCGGCTGGCATATTCCTGGCCATTATACCCTTACTACAAGTTTCGCCCATAACGCCTTTGGATCTTTGAAAAAGATAACAAACAAATCTGAATGTAGGCGTAATAATGTAATTTTACCCCCTCTAACTAATATAAATATCAAGCTGATGTGTTTTTCATCTGTTTATATACCCTTTTATGAGTTAAATATACACCGTAATTTCAAATAGTGCGTATAGTCAAACTAAACCAAATTTAGATGAGACGCCAATTCCAAAATACTCGTCAGGCCCGTCAGATGGGGGGGGGGGGGGGGGGGGGGGGGGGGGGGGGGGGGGAGGGGGGGGGGGGGGGGGACGGTGGCGATCGCCCCCCACCCCCTTTGAAAATCTTCCCCGGAAAATTTGACCAAAAACAGAGAAAATCCCCCTCCCCCCAAAAATCCCCCTCAAAAATATCTCCAAAAAACCACTTCCGGTATTTCTGTGCGTCGACCAACAAGAAAGGTAAACTATGACACCATAATGGAACAGAAAAATTAGAAAATCAGCGTGTCTCCAACGGAAAAAAACTAGCTCTATCACTTCCGGTGATTTTTTTTTTGAAAACGCCCCCCCCTCCCCCTTTGAAAAAAGTGTCTTACGGGCCTGCTCCTAAACTGTAACAGATGCAACAAAATCATTCTCTTATAAACTGCAGGCAATTTTGCATTAAAACCAAAAAAAATATGCGCGCGTATCTTGCACAATTCTGAATCTAGACATCCTCATCTATTATTTTCGGCAATAAAAATGCATTTGTACCATACTTAAAGGGACATTAAGTGGTGTTGAAAATTTTAAATGTTTAAAAATTTACTTCAGAATTCAAGATGAACATTAAAAATTGCCATTATTGTTGTTTCTACTAACAAAAACACAGCAAAACTTGATTAAAACAATATCATCGCTATTTATTGAAAAAACGCCCTCTATGCAAATATGGTTCGCGTTATGTATCACGCGTACTGCAGGGGGATACTGTCGGACGTAAAATGCGCGGCTGTACGAGCATTTTTGAATCGACGTTTTCTTGTACAAAGAGGGCTGATTTTTCTTAATATTTATAGGTGTAAGTTCATACATGTAATTATAAAAATAAACTAATCCCAGTTTTTATCATAATTGAGGGCGCAGCCTCCAACACATCTCTTAGTGTCCCTTTAAGGGTCATGTTGAGTTTCCACCCGACTATTTTGTTTTGTTGAATTATGACCTGAGCGGTGATCCATAACCGTTACCTTTTTAATCGAAATCGCAATTATTTGTATACATTTTGATAAATGGTCCACCGTCCACGTGTAAAATACTATGTATGACAGTGACACACTACCACAAATACCCGAAGTTTTCGAACTCTGACACGCTTCGTTACTTCACCACAATATCTCATTATGCAATACACGAAACAAAGCCAAGTGTATTCCTATCACTATACTATATAAATAGTGCAATAATTCGGTGTAAACGTAACTTTCACTTTTATTTATTTTTCTGCAGGAAGCATTGACCTGGAATAGAATCTAGTGCATGTGAGTAGGCCTAACCTCATAATGTGAACGTGTATACAGGCCCAAAACAGTACTACGGTATGTGACCCAACATGAGTAAATGAGGCGGAATGCGGCAGTAACTAAACTGATTTAAGAGCGTGGGACAAGGTCAAAATAAGTCAAATTCAGAACAATTCTTATTTTTGATCTTTGATACATCATTCAAGAAAATAAAGAGTTTAACTACATTTTGAGGTATTTCATTTTTATCTACACCATTGATTTGTTAACAAAACCAACACTTTAATTGCCCATGATTTAACAATTTGTATTTAAAGGAACATTAAGTGGTGTTGAAAATTTTAAATGTTTAAAAATTTACTTCAGAATTCAAGATGAACATTAAAAATGGCCATTACTGTTGTTTCTACTAGCAAAAATACAGCAAAACTTGATTAAAACAATATCATCGCTATTTATTGAAAAACGCCCTCTATGCAAATATGGTTCACGTTATGTATCACGCGTACTGCAGGGGAATACTGTCGGACGTAAAATGCTCGTCCCGCGGGACGAGCATTTTTTGAATCGACGTTTTCTTGTACAGGGTGCACTACACTAAATGGTGTATCCCCTAACCTTAAGGGCGGTGTTTAAAGCTAGAATCGGAAAATATGCATGGCAAAATCCTCAATTAAAAAAACTTGACGGTAATACAATTGCGTAAATGCCTATGATTTTTGATTAATTATGATTAATGGGACATCACCTACATGCACCCTGACTATAAACTGTGAATATCATCTAGATAAATTTTGAGAGATCTCTCAAATTTGTGTTTTTTACTGGAAACATTGACGATTACGGCGGCATTTCCAAGCTCGTCAGAGAGGTAGTCAACTCCATGGGCGTATTTTGAAAAATCGAGCAGGTTCACCTACCTATTTTTTTCACTTTTTGGTGAGAAAATGTGATCATCTTTCAGAAAAAATCACTCTACAAGGTCCAATTTCGCAATTTAGTGGTCTAACACACAGTTTTATATCAGTGTTTTTGTACATAACCCTATGGAGCTCTATTTAGTAGTGTGACCCCTTAAGGGAATTCGGCCATATTTGACCCTTGACCCCATTATTAAGTAAAATTAGGTCAGAAATCAGCTGTTTTGAATTTTATTCGAGACAAATATTGTAAAACAAGGATTTTTCGACCAGAATGAGATTGTTTCGATCCAATTGTTGCCTTAATTTGACCTATTTTGACGTGTTTTGTAAGTAAGCCTATTGGAAACTGTAATTCTATGCTATTTAGAGAGAAAAGGATGATTTTTAAACAAACCGCTGCCTTTCATCTCAGTCTGACCGGACAATGTCGGATCAAATGCAGCAGTCCTGCACAGTTTTAAGGTGCACCACTTGGGTAAAAAATGTCAAGTAAGCACTTTAATGGGGTACATGGGGGGGGGGGGGGGGGGTGATACGGAGCATAAAAGTAACTTACTATGAAGCCTTGAGTAAAATTTGGCCACATTTGAAATATCTATGAAGTAAGCTTATTTTTTTTATTTTTTTTTATTTTTAATTATTCCATGCATTGATGATGGATAGAGTAGGCTTAAGCTTATGTTGTGTTACTAAGTTAAGCTCAAGTTGTAAAACTATTTCAAGATGTGAGGGTCACATCCATGAAGGTATTGTGTATAATGCCTGCATTCTGGAGGCAAAACCATTTAACAGGTAAGTTAAATGATAAACAAGTCTGACCTGATTAAGTGTACATCTGCTCTGTTATTTTGTAGATTAATTCATCAAATTTGAACATTGGTGGGGAAAGTCACCAACGTTATCATTTTGGAATCTATTTTGATTATTTTTGTACAACAACACAGTGCATGTACCCTACCCCTGTCAGTAAAAACACACCTAGACATTCAATACAACAAGAATTTCTTTAAAAAGGATGAACGCTGTCCTGACAAGTATTTCTTTTAAAAAGGATTGTAGCTGTCCTCACAAAATGTAATATTGCTATGTTAATTTTGCTATCTTCAGTAGATAGCAGGTATCCATACATGACAAATTCCACTCATACATAATTATAACAACATGGAAATATCATTAAAATGATCACAAAATGTTCAAAAGGATTCAAGGTAACTATTCCAATACATTTCAAGTACATTCAGCACAATATCAATTTCCTTAAGGGAATTCGGCCATATTTGACCCTTGACCCCATTATTAAGTAAAATTAGGTCAGAAATCAGCTGTTTTGAATTTTATTCGAGACAAATATTGTAAAACAAGGATTTTTCGACCAGAATGAGATTGTTTCGATCCAATTGTTGCCTTAATTTGACCTATTTTGACGTGTTTTGTAAGTAAGCCTATTGGAAACTGTTATTCTATGCTTTTTAGAGAGAAAAGGATGATTTTTAAACAAACCGCTGCCTTTCATCTCAGTCTGACCGGACAATGTCGGATCAAATGCAGCAGTCCTGCACAGTTTTAAGGTGCACCACTTGGGTAAGAAATGTCAAGTAAGCACTTTAATGGGGTACATGGGGGGGGGGGGGGGGGTGATACGGAGCATAAAAGTAACTTACTATGAAGCCTTGAGTAAAATTTGGCCACATTTGAAATATCTATGAAGTAAGCTTATTTTTTTTATTTTTTTTAATTTTTAATTATTCCATGCATTGATGATGGATAGAGTAGGCTTAAGCTTATGTTGTGTTACTAAGTTAAGCTCAAGTTGTAAAACTATTTCAAGATGTGAGGGTCACATCCATGAAGGTATTGTGTATAATGCCTGCATTCTGGAGGCAAAACCATTTAACAGGTAAGTTAAATGATAAACAAGTCTGACCTGATTAAGTGTACATCTGCTCTGTTATTTTGTAGATTAATTCATCAAATTTGAACATTGGTGGGGAAAGTCACCAACGTTATCATTTTGGAATCTATTTTGATTATTTTTGTACAACAACACAGTGCATGTACCCTACCCCTGTCAGTAAAAACACACCTAGACATTCAATACAACAAGAATTTCTTTAAAAAGGATGAACGCTGTCCTGACAAGTATTTCTTTTAAAAAGGATTGTAGCTGTCCTCACAAAATGTAATATTGCTATGTTAATTTTGCTATCTTCAGTAGATAGCAGGTATCCATACATGACAAATTCCACTCATACATAATTATAACAACATGGAAATATCATTAAAATGATCACAAAATGTTCAAAAGGATTCAAGGTAACTATTCCAATACATTTCAAGTACATTCAGCACAATATCAATTTCCTTAAGGGAATTCGGCCATATTTGACCCTTGACCCCATTATTAAGTAAAATTAGGTCAGAAATCAGCTGTTTTGAATTTTATTCGAGACAAATATTGTAAAACAAGGATTTTTCGACCAGAATGAGATTGTTTCGATCCAATTGTTGCCTTAATTTGACCTATTTTGACGTGTTTTGTAAGTAAGCCTATTGGAAACTGTAATTCTATGCTATTTAGAGAGAAAAGGATGATTTTTAAACAAACCGCTGCCTTTCATCTCAGTCTGACCGGACAATGTCGGATCAAATGCAGCAGTCCTGCACAGTTTTAAGGTGCACCACTTGGGTAAGAAATGTCAAGTAAGCACTTTAATGGGGTACATGGGGGGGGGGGGGGGGTGATACGGAGCATAAAAGTAACTTACTATGAAGCCTTGAGTAAAATTTGGCCACATTTGAAATATCTATGAAGTAAGCTTATTTTTTTTATTTTTTTTAATTTTTAATTATTCCATGCATTGATGATGGATAGAGTAGGCTTAAGCTTATGTTGTGTTACTAAGTTAAGCTCAAGTTGTAAAACTATTTCAAGATGTGAGGGTCACATCCATGAAGGTATTGTGTATAATGCCTGCATTCTGGAGGCAAAACCATTTAACAGGTAAGTTAAATGATAAACAAGTCTGACCTGATTAAGTGTACATCTGCTCTGTTATTTTGTAGATTAATTCATCAAATTTGAACATTGGTGGGGAAAGTCACCAACGTTATCATTTTGGAATCTATTTTGATTATTTTTGTACAACAACACAGTGCATGTACCCTACCCCTGTCAGTAAAAACACACCTAGACATTCAATACAACAAGAATTTCTTTAAAAAGGATGAACGCTGTCCTGACAAGTATTTCTTTTAAAAAGGATTGTAGCTGTCCTCACAAAATGTAATATTGCTATGTTAATTTTGCTATCTTCAGTAGATAGCAGGTATCCATACATGACAAATTCCACTCATACATAATTATAACAACATGGAAATATCATTAAAATGATCACAAAATGTTCAAAAGGATTCAAGGTAACTATTCCAATACATTTCAAGTACATTCAGCACAATATCAATTTCCTTAAGGGTGCACTACACTAAATGGTGTATCCCCTAACCTTAAGGGCGGTGTTTAAAGCTAGAATCGGAAAATATGCATGGCAAAATCCTCAATTAAAAAAACTTGACGGTAATACAATTGCGTAAATGCCTATGATTTTTGATTAATTATGATTAATGGGACATCACCTACATGCACCCTGACTATAAACTGTGAATATCATCTAGATAAATTTTGAGAGATCTCTCAAATTTGTGTTTTTTACTGGAAACATTGACGATTACGGCGGCATTTCCAAGCTCGTCAGAGAGGTAGTCAACTCCATGGGCGTATTTTGAAAAATCGAGCAGGTTCACCTACCTATTTTTTTCACTTTTTGGTGAGAAAATGTGATCATCTTTCAGAAAAAATCACTCTACAAGGTCCAATTTCGCAATTTAGTGGTCTAACACACAGTTTTATATCAGTGTTTTTGTACATAACCCTATGGAGCTCTATTTAGTAGTGTGACCCCTTAAGGGAATTCGGCCATATTTGACCCTTGACCCCATTATTAAGTAAAATTAGGTCAGAAATCAGCTGTTTTGAATTTTATTCGAGACAAATATTGTAAAACAAGGATTTTTCGACCAGAATGAGATTGTTTCGATCCAATTGTTGCCTTAATTTGACCTATTTTGACGTGTTTTGTAAGTAAGCCTATTGGAAACTGTAATTCTATGCTATTTAGAGAGAAAAGGATGATTTTTAAACAAACCGCTGCCTTTCATCTCAGTCTGACCGGACAATGTCGGATCAAATGCAGCAGTCCTGCACAGTTTTAAGGTGCACCACTTGGGTAAAAAATGTCAAGTAAGCACTTTAATGGGGTACATGGGGGGGGGGGGGGGGGGTGATACGGAGCATAAAAGTAACTTACTATGAAGCCTTGAGTAAAATTTGGCCACATTTGAAATATCTATGAAGTAAGCTTATTTTTTTTATTTTTTTTTATTTTTAATTATTCCATGCATTGATGATGGATAGAGTAGGCTTAAGCTTATGTTGTGTTACTAAGTTAAGCTCAAGTTGTAAAACTATTTCAAGATGTGAGGGTCACATCCATGAAGGTATTGTGTATAATGCCTGCATTCTGGAGGCAAAACCATTTAACAGGTAAGTTAAATGATAAACAAGTCTGACCTGATTAAGTGTACATCTGCTCTGTTATTTTGTAGATTAATTCATCAAATTTGAACATTGGTGGGGAAAGTCACCAACGTTATCATTTTGGAATCTATTTTGATTATTTTTGTACAACAACACAGTGCATGTACCCTACCCCTGTCAGTAAAAACACACCTAGACATTCAATACAACAAGAATTTCTTTAAAAAGGATGAACGCTGTCCTGACAAGTATTTCTTTTAAAAAGGATTGTAGCTGTCCTCACAAAATGTAATATTGCTATGTTAATTTTGCTATCTTCAGTAGATAGCAGGTATCCATACATGACAAATTCCACTCATACATAATTATAACAACATGGAAATATCATTAAAATGATCACAAAATGTTCAAAAGGATTCAAGGTAACTATTCCAATACATTTCAAGTACATTCAGCACAATATCAATTTCCTTAAGGGAATTCGGCCATATTTGACCCTTGACCCCATTATTAAGTAAAATTAGGTCAGAAATCAGCTGTTTTGAATTTTATTCGAGACAAATATTGTAAAACAAGGATTTTTCGACCAGAATGAGATTGTTTCGATCCAATTGTTGCCTTAATTTGACCTATTTTGACGTGTTTTGTAAGTAAGCCTATTGGAAACTGTAATTCTATGCTATTTAGAGAGAAAAGGATGATTTTTAAACAAACCGCTGCCTTTCATCTCAGTCTGACCGGACAATGTCGGATCAAATGCAGCAGTCCTGCACAGTTTTAAGGTGCACCACTTGGGTAAGAAATGTCAAGTAAGCACTTTAATGGGGTACATGGGGGGGGGGGGGGGGGTGATACGGAGCATAAAAGTAACTTACTATGAAGCCTTGAGTAAAATTTGGCCACATTTGAAATATCTATGAAGTAAGCTTATTTTTTTTATTTTTTTTTATTTTTAATTATTCCATGCATTGATGATGGATAGAGTAGGCTTAAGCTTATGTTGTGTTACTAAGTTAAGCTCAAGTTGTAAAACTATTTCAAGATGTGAGGGTCACATCCATGAAGGTATTGTGTATAATGCCTGCATTCTGGAGGCAAAACCATTTAACAGGTAAGTTAAATGATAAACAAGTCTGACCTGATTAAGTGTACATCTGCTCTGTTATTTTGTAGATTAATTCATCAAATTTGAACATTGGTGGGGAAAGTCACCAACGTTATCATTTTGGAATCTATTTTGATTATTTTTGTACAACAACACAGTGCATGTACCCTACCCCTGTCAGTAAAAACACACCTAGACATTCAATACAACAAGAATTTCTTTAAAAAGGATGAACGCTGTCCTGACAAGTATTTCTTTTAAAAAGGATTGTAGCTGTCCTCACAAAATGTAATATTGCTATGTTAATTTTGCTATCTTCAGTAGATAGCAGGTATCCATACATGACAAATTCCACTCATACATAATTATAACAACATGGAAATATCATTAAAATGATCACAAAATGTTCAAAAGGATTTAAGGTAACTATTCCAATACATTTCAAGTACATTCAGCACAATATCAATTTCCTTAAGGGTGCACTACACTAAATGGTGTATCCCCTAACCTTAAGGGCGGTGTTTAAAGCTAGAATCGGAAAATATGCATGGCAAAATCCTCAATTAAAAAAACTTGACGGTAATACAATTGCGTAAATGCCTATGATTTTTGATTAATTATGATTAATGGGACATCACCTACATGCACCCTGACTATAAACTGTGAATATCATCTAGATAAATTTTGAGAGATCTCTCAAATTTGTGTTTTTTACTGGAAACATTGACGATTACGGCGGCATTTCCAAGCTCGTCAGAGAGGTAGTCAACTCCATGGGCGTATTTTGAACAATCGAGCAGGTTCACCTACCTATTTTTTTCACTTTTTGGTGAGAAAATGTGATCATCTTTCAGAAAAAATCACTCTACAAGGTCCAATTTCGCAATTTAGTGGTCTAACACACAGTTTTATATCAGTGTTTTTGTACATAACCCTATGGAGCTCTATTTAGTAGTGTGACCCCTTAAGGGAATTCGGCCATATTTGACCCTTGACCCCATTATTAAGTAAAATTAGGTCAGAAATCAGCTGTTTTGAATTTTATTCGAGACAAATATTGTAAAACAAGGATTTTTCGACCAGAATGAGATTGTTTCGATCCAATTGTTGCCTTAATTTGACCTATTTTGACGTGTTTTGTAAGTAAGCCTATTGGAAACTGTAATTCTATGCTATTTAGAGAGAAAAGGATGATTTTTAAACAAACCGCTGCCTTTCATCTCAGTCTGACCGGACAATGTCGGATCAAATGCAGCAGTCCTGCACAGTTTTAAGGTGCACCACTTGGGTAAAAAATGTCAAGTAAGCACTTTAATGGGGTACATGGGGGGGGGGGGGGGGGTGATACGGAGCATAAAAGTAACTTACTATGAAGCCTTGAGTAAAATTTGGCCACATTTGAAATATCTATGAAGTAAGCTTATTTTTTTTATTTTTTTTTATTTTTAATTATTCCATGCATTGATGATGGATAGAGTAGGCTTAAGCTTATGTTGTGTTACTAAGTTAAGCTCAAGTTGTAAAACTATTTCAAGATGTGAGGGTCACATCCATGAAGGTATTGTGTATAATGCCTGCATTCTGGAGGCAAAACCATTTAACAGGTAAGTTAAATGATAAACAAGTCTGACCTGATTAAGTGTACATCTGCTCTGTTATTTTGTAGATTAATTCATCAAATTTGAACATTGGTGGGGAAAGTCACCAACGTTATCATTTTGGAATCTATTTTGATTATTTTTGTACAACAACACAGTGCATGTACCCTACCCCTGTCAGTAAAAACACACCTAGACATTCAATACAACAAGAATTTCTTTAAAAAGGATGAACGCTGTCCTGACAAGTATTTCTTTTAAAAAGGATTGTAGCTGTCCTCACAAAATGTAATATTGCTATGTTAATTTTGCTATCTTCAGTAGATAGCAGGTATCCATACATGACAAATTCCACTCATACATAATTATAACAACATGGAAATATCATTAAAATGATCACAAAATGTTCAAAAGGATTCAAGGTAACTATTCCAATACATTTCAAGTACATTCAGCACAATATCAATTTCCTTAAGGGAATTCGGCCATATTTGACCCTTGACCCCATTATTAAGTAAAATTAGGTCAGAAATCAGCTGTTTTGAATTTTATTCGAGACAAATATTGTAAAACAAGGATTTTTCGAACAGAATGAGATTGTTTCGATCCAATTGTTGCCTTAATTTGACCTATTTTGACGTGTTTTGTAAGTAAGCCTATTGGAAACTGTAATTCTATGCTATTTAGAGAGAAAAGGATGATTTTTAAACAAACCGCTGCCTTTCATCTCAGTCTGACCGGACAATGTCGGATCAAATGCAGCAGTCCTGCACAGTTTTAAGGTGCACCACTTGGGTAAGAAATGTCAAGTAAGCACTTTAATGGGGTACATGGGGGGGGGGGGGGGGGGGGGGGTGATACGGAGCATAAAAGTAACTTACTATGAAGCCTTGAGTAAAATTTGGCCACATTTGAAATATCTATGAAGTAAGCTTATTTTTTTTATTTTTTTTTATTTTTAATTATTCCATGCATTGATGATGGATAGAGTAGGCTTAAGCTTATGTTGTGTTACTAAGTTAAGCTCAAGTTGTAAAACTATTTCAAGATGTGAGGGTCACATCCATGAAGGTATTGTGTATAATGCCTGCATTCTGGAGGCAAAACCATTTAACAGGTAAGTTAAATGATAAACAAGTCTGACCTGATTAAGTGTACATCTGCTCTGTTATTTTGTAGATTAATTCATCAAATTTGAACATTGGTGGGGAAAGTCACCAACGTTATCATTTTGGAATCTATTTTGATTATTTTTGTACAACAACACAGTGCATGTACCCTACCCCTGTCAGTAAAAACACACCTAGACATTCAATACAACAAGAATTTCTTTAAAAAGGATGAACGCTGTCCTGACAAGTATTTCTTTTAAAAAGGATTGTAGCTGTCCTCACAAAATGTAATATTGCTATGTTAATTTTGCTATCTTCAGTAGATAGCAGGTATCCATACATGACAAATTCCACTCATACATAATTATAACAACATGGAAATATCATTAAAATGATCACAAAATGTTCAAAAGGATTCAAGGTAACTATTCCAATACATTTCAAGTACATTCAGCACAATATCAATTTCCTTAAGGGAATTCGGCCATATTTGACCCTTGACCCCATTATTAAGTAAAATTAGGTCAGAAATCAGCTGTTTTGAATTTTATTCGAGACAAATATTGTAAAACAAGGATTTTTCGACCAGAATGAGATTGTTTCGATCCAATTGTTGCCTTAATTTGACCTATTTTGACGTGTTTTGTAAGTAAGCCTATTGGAAACTGTAATTCTATGCTATTTAGAGAGAAAAGGATGATTTTTAAACAAACCGCTGCCTTTCATCTCAGTCTGACCGGACAATGTCGGATCAAATGCAGCAGTCCTGCACAGTTTTAAGGTGCACCACTTGGGTAAAAAATGTCAAGTAAGCACTTTAATGGGGTACATGGGGGGGGGGGGGGGGGTGATACGGAGCATAAAATTAACTTACTATGAAGCCTTGAGTAAAATTTGGCCACATTTGAAATATCTATGAAGTAAGCTTATTTTTATAATTTTTTTTTATTTTTAATTATTCCATGCATTGATGATGGATAGAGTAGGCTTAAGCTTATGTTGTGTTACTAAGTTAAGCTCAAGTTGTAAAACTATTTCAAGATGTGAGGGTCACATCCATGAAGGTATTGTGTATAATGCCTGCATTCTGGAGGCAAAACCATTTAACAGGTAAGTTAAATGATAAACAAGTCTGACCTGATTAAGTGTACATCTGCTCTGTTATTTTGTAGATTAATTCATCAAATTTGAACATTGGTGGGGAAAGTCACCAACGTTATCATTTTGGAATCTATTTGGATTATTTTTGTACAACAACACAGTGCATGTACCCTACCCCTGTCAGTAAAAACACACCTAGACATTCAATACAACAAGAATTTCTTTAAAAAGGATGAACGCTGTCCTGACAAGTATTTCTTTTAAAAAGGATTGTAGCTGTCCTCACAAAATGTAATATTGCTATGTTAATTTTGCTATCTTCAGTAGATAGCAGGTATCCATACATGACAAATTCCACTCATACATAATTATAACAACATGGAAATATCATTAAAATGATCACAAAATGTTCAAAAGGATTCAAGGTAACTATTCCAATACATTTCAAGTACATTCAGCACAATATCAATTTCCTTAAGGGAATTCGGCCATATTTGACCCTTGACCCCATTATTAAGTAAAATTAGGTCAGAAATCAGCTGTTTTGAATTTTATTCGAGACAAATATTGTAAAACAAGGATTTTTCGACCAGAATGAGATTGTTTCGATCCAATTGTTGCCTTAATTTGACCTATTTTGACGTGTTTTGTAAGTAAGCCTATTGGAAACTGTAATTCTATGCTATTTAGAGAGAAAAGGATGATTTTTAAACAAACCGCTGCCTTTCATCTCAGTCTGACCGGACAATGTCGGATCAAATGCAGCAGTCCTGCACAGTTTTAAGGTGCACCACTTGGGTAAGAAATGTCAAGTAAGCACTTTAATGGGGTACATGGGGGGGGGGGGGGGTGATACGGAGCATAAAAGTAACTTACTATGAAGCCTTGAGTAAAATTTGGCCACATTTGAAATATCTATGAAGTAAGCTTATTTTTTTTATTTATTTTTATTTTTAATTATTCCATGCATTGATGATGGATAGAGTAGGCTTAAGCTTATGTTGTGTTACTAAGTTAAGCTCAAGTTGTAAAACTATTTCAAGATGTGAGGGTCACATCCATGAAGGTATTGTGTATAATGCCTGCATTCTGGAGGCAAAACCATTTAACAGGTAAGTTAAATGATAAACAAGTCTGACCTGATTAAGTGTACATCTGCTCTGTTATTTTGTAGATTAATTCATCAAATTTGAACATTGGTGGGGAAAGTCACCAACGTTATCATTTTGGAATCTATTTTGATTATTTTTGTACAACAACACAGTGCATGTACCCTACCCCTGTCAGTAAAAACACACCTAGACATTCAATACAACAAGAATTTCTTTAAAAAGGATGAACGCTGTCCTGACAAGTATTTCTTTTAAAAAGGATTGTAGCTGTCCTCACAAAATGTAATATTGCTATGTTAATTTTGCTATCTTCAGTAGATAGCAGGTATCCATACATGACAAATTCCACTCATACATAATTATAACAACATGGAAATATCATTAAAATGATCACAAAATGTTCAAAAGGATTCAAGGTAACTATTCCAATACATTTCAAGTACATTCAGCACAATATCAATTTCCTTAAGGGTGCACTACACTAAATGGTGTATCCCCTAACCTTAAGGGCGGTGTTTAAAGCTAGAATCGGAAAATATGCATGGCAAAATCCTCAATTAAAAAAACTTGACGGTAATACAATTGCGTAAATGCCTATGATTTTTGATTAATTATGATTAATGGGACATCACCTACATGCACCCTGACTATAAACTGTGAATATCATCTAGATAAATTTTGAGAGATCTCTCAAATTTGTGTTTTTTACTGGAAACATTGACGATTACGGCGGCATTTCCAAGCTCGTCAGAGAGGTAGTCAACTCCATGGGCGTATTTTGAACAATCGAGCAGGTTCACCTACCTATTTTTTTCACTTTTTGGTGAGAAAATGTGATCATCTTTCAGAAAAAATCACTCTACAAGGTCCAATTTCGCAATTTAGTGGTCTAACACACAGTTTTATATCAGTGTTTTTGTACATAACCCTATGGAGCTCTATTTAGTAGTGTGACCCCTTAAGGGAATTCGGCCATATTTGACCCTTGACCCCATTATTAAGTAAAATTAGGTCAGAAATCAGCTGTTTTGAATTTTATTCGAGACAAATATTGTAAAACAAGGATTTTTCGACCAGAATGAGATTGTTTCGATCCAATTGTTGCCTTAATTTGACCTATTTTGACGTGTTTTGTAAGTAAGCCTATTGGAAACTGTAATTCTATGCTATTTAGAGAGAAAAGGATGATTTTTAAACAAACCGCTGCCTTTCATCTCAGTCTGACCGGACAATGTCGGATCAAATGCAGCAGTCCTGCACAGTTTTAAGGTGCACCACTTGGGTAAAAAATGTCAAGTAAGCACTTTAATGGGGTACATGGGGGGGGGGGGGGGGGTGATACGGAGCATAAAAGTAACTTACTATGAAGCCTTGAGTAAAATTTGGCCACATTTGAAATATCTATGAAGTAAGCTTATTTTTTTTATTTTTTTTTATTTTTAATTATTCCATGCATTGATGATGGATAGAGTAGGCTTAAGCTTATGTTGTGTTACTAAGTTAAGCTCAAGTTGTAAAACTATTTCAAGATGTGAGGGTCACATCCATGAAGGTATTGTGTATAATGCCTGCATTCTGGAGGCAAAACCATTTAACAGGTAAGTTAAATGATAAACAAGTCTGACCTGATTAAGTGTACATCTGCTCTGTTATTTTGTAGATTAATTCATCAAATTTGAACATTGGTGGGGAAAGTCACCAACGTTATCATTTTGGAATCTATTTTGATTATTTTTGTACAACAACACAGTGCATGTACCCTACCCCTGTCAGTAAAAACACACCTAGACATTCAATACAACAAGAATTTCTTTAAAAAGGATGAACGCTGTCCTGACAAGTATTTCTTTTAAAAAGGATTGTAGCTGTCCTCACAAAATGTAATATTGCTATGTTAATTTTGCTATCTTCAGTAGATAGCAGGTATCCATACATGACAAATTCCACTCATACATAATTATAACAACATGGAAATATCATTAAAATGATCACAAAATGTTCAAAAGGATTCAAGGTAACTATTCCAATACATTTCAAGTACATTCAGCACAATATCAATTTCCTTAAGGGAATTCGGCCATATTTGACCCTTGACCCCATTATTAAGTAAAATTAGGTCAGAAATCAGCTGTTTTGAATTTTATTCGAGACAAATATTGTAAAACAAGGATTTTTCGACCAGAATGAGATTGTTTCGATCCAATTGTTGCCTTAATTTGACCTATTTTGACGTGTTTTGTAAGTAAGCCTATTGGAAACTGTAATTCTATGCTATTTAGAGAGAAAAGGATGATTTTTAAACAAACCGCTGCCTTTCATCTCAGTCTGACCGGACAATGTCGGATCAAATGCAGCAGTCCTGCACAGTTTTAAGGTGCACCACTTGGGTAAGAAATGTCAAGTAAGCACTTTAATGGGGTACATGGGGGGGGGGGGGGGGGGGGTGATACGGAGCATAAAAGTAACTTACTATGAAGCCTTGAGTAAAATTTGGCCACATTTGAAATATCTATGAAGTAAGCTTATTTTTTTTATTTTTTTTTATTTTTAATTATTCCATGCATTGATGATGGATAGAGTAGGCTTAAGCTTATGTTGTGTTACTAAGTTAAGCTCAAGTTGTAAAACTATTTCAAGATGTGAGGGTCACATCCATGAAGGTATTGTGTATAATGCCTGCATTCTGGAGGCAAAACCATTTAACAGGTAAGTTAAATGATAAACAAGTCTGACCTGATTAAGTGTACATCTGCTCTGTTATTTTGTAGATTAATTCATCAAATTTGAACATTGGTGGGGAAAGTCACCAACGTTATCATTTTGGAATCTATTTTGATTATTTTTGTACAACAACACAGTGCATGTACCCTACCCCTGTCAGTAAAAACACACCTAGACATTCAATACAACAAGAATTTCTTTAAAAAGGATGAACGCTGTCCTGACAAGTATTTCTTTTAAAAAGGATTGTAGCTGTCCTCACAAAATGTAATATTGCTATGTTAATTTTGCTATCTTCAGTAGATAGCAGGTATCCATACATGACAAATTCCACTCATACATAATTATAACAACATGGAAATATCATTAAAATGATCACAAAATGTTCAAAAGGATTCAAGGTAACTATTCCAATACATTTCAAGTACATTCAGCACAATATCAATTTCCTTAAGGGAATTCGGCCATATTTGACCCTTGACCCCATTATTAAGTAAAATTAGGTCAGAAATCAGCTGTTTTGAATTTTATTCGAGACAAATATTGTAAAACAAGGATTTTTCGACCAGAATGAGATTGTTTCGATCCAATTGTTGCCTTAATTTGACCTATTTTGACGTGTTTTGTAAGTAAGCCTATTGGAAACTGTAATTCTATGCTATTTAGAGAGAAAAGGATGATTTTTAAACAAACCGCTGCCTTTCATCTCAGTCTGACCGGACAATGTCGGATCAAATGCAGCAGTCCTGCACAGTTTTAAGGTGCACCACTTGGGTAAAAAATGTCAAGTAAGCACTTTAATGGGGTACATGGGGGGGGGGGGGGGTGATACGGAGCATAAAATTAACTTACTATGAAGCCTTGAGTAAAATTTGGCCACATTTGAAATATCTATGAAGTAAGCTTATTTTTTTTATTTTTTTTTATTTTTAATTATTCCATGCATTGATGATGGATAGAGTAGGCTTAAGCTTATGTTGTGTTACTAAGTTAAGCTCAAGTTGTAAAACTATTTCAAGATGTGAGGGTCACATCCATGAAGGTATTGTGTATAATGCCTGCATTCTGGAGGCAAAACCATTTAACAGGTAAGTTAAATGATAAACAAGTCTGACCTGATTAAGTGTACATCTGCTCTGTTATTTTGTAGATTAATTCATCAAATTTGAACATTGGTGGGGAAAGTCACCAACGTTATCATTTTGGAATCTATTTGGATTATTTTTGTACAACAACACAGTGCATGTACCCTACCCCTGTCAGTAAAAACACACCTAGACATTCAATACAACAAGAATTTCTTTAAAAAGGATGAACGCTGTCCTGACAAGTATTTCTTTTAAAAAGGATTGTAGCTGTCCTCACAAAATGTAATATTGCTATGTTAATTTTGCTATCTTCAGTAGATAGCAGGTATCCATACATGACAAATTCCACTCATACATAATTATAACAACATGGAAATATCATTAAAATGATCACAAAATGTTCAAAAGGATTCAAGGTAACTATTCCAATACATTTCAAGTACATTCAGCACAATATCAATTTCCTTAAGGGAATTCGGCCATATTTGACCCTTGACCCCATTATTAAGTAAAATTAGGTCAGAAATCAGCTGTTTTGAATTTTATTCGAGACAAATATTGTAAAACAAGGATTTTTCGACCAGAATGAGATTGTTTCGATCCAATTGTTGCCTTAATTTGACCTATTTTGACGTGTTTTGTAAGTAAGCCTATTGGAAACTGTAATTCTATGCTATTTAGAGAGAAAAGGATGATTTTTAAACAAACCGCTGCCTTTCATCTCAGTCTGACCGGACAATGTCGGATCAAATGCAGCAGTCCTGCACAGTTTTAAGGTGCACCACTTGGGTAAGAAATGTCAAGTAAGCACTTTAATGGGGTACATGGGGGGGGGGGGGGGTGATACGGAGCATAAAAGTAACTTACTATGAAGCCTTGAGTAAAATTTGGCCACATTTGAAATATCTATGAAGTAAGCTTATTTTTTTTATTTATTTTTATTTTTAATTATTCCATGCATTGATGATGGATAGAGTAGGCTTAAGCTTATGTTGTGTTACTAAGTTAAGCTCAAGTTGTAAAACTATTTCAAGATGTGAGGGTCACATCCATGAAGGTATTGTGTATAATGCCTGCATTCTGGAGGCAAAACCATTTAACAGGTAAGTTAAATGATAAACAAGTCTGACCTGATTAAGTGTACATCTGCTCTGTTATTTTGTAGATTAATTCATCAAATTTGAACATTGGTGGGGAAAGTCACCAACGTTATCATTTTGGAATCTATTTGGATTATTTTTGTACAACAACACAGTGCATGTACCCTACCCCTGTCAGTAAAAACACACCTAGACATTCAATACAACAAGAATTTCTTTAAAAAGGATGAACGCTGTCCTGACAAGTATTTCTTTTAAAAAGGATTGTAGCTGTCCTCACAAAATGTAATATTGCTATGTTAATTTTGCTATCTTCAGTAGATAGCAGGTATCCATACATGACAAATTCCACTCATACATAATTATAACAACATGGAAATATCATTAAAATGATCACAAAATGTTCAAAAGGATTCAAGGTAACTATTCCAATACATTTCAAGTACATTCAGCACAATATCAATTTCCTTAAGGGAATTCGGCCATATTTGACCCTTGACCCCATTATTAAGTAAAATTAGGTCAGAAATCAGCTGTTTTGAATTTTATTCGAGACAAATATTGTAAAACAAGGATTTTTCGACCAGAATGAGATTGTTTCGATCCAATTGTTGCCTTAATTTGACCTATTTTGACGTGTTTTGTAAGTAAGCCTATTGGAAACTGTAATTCTATGCTATTTAGAGAGAAAAGGATGATTTTTAAACAAACCGCTGCCTTTCATCTCAGTCTGACCGGACAATGTCGGATCAAATGCAGCAGTCCTGCACAGTTTTAAGGTGCACCACTTGGGTAAGAAATGTCAAGTAAGCACTTTAATGGGGTACATGGGGGGGGGGGGGGTGATACGGAGCATAAAAGTAACTTACTATGAAGCCTTGAGTAAAATTTGGCCACATTTGAAATATCTATGAAGTAAGCTTATTTTTTTTATTTATTTTTATTTTTAATTATTCCATGCATTGATGATGGATAGAGTAGGCTTAAGCTTATGTTGTGTTACTAAGTTAAGCTCAAGTTGTAAAACTATTTCAAGATGTGAGGGTCACATCCATGAAGGTATTGTGTATAATGCCTGCATTCTGGAGGCAAAACCATTTAACAGGTAAGTTAAATGATAAACAAGTCTGACCTGATTAAGTGTACATCTGCTCTGTTATTTTGTAGATTAATTCATCAAATTTGAACATTGGTGGGGAAAGTCACCAACGTTATCATTTTGGAATCTATTTTGATTATTTTTGTACAACAACACAGTGCATGTACCCTACCCCTGTCAGTAAAAACACACCTAGACATTCAATACAACAAGAATTTCTTTAAAAAGGATGAACGCTGTCCTGACAAGTATTTCTTTTAAAAAGGATTGTAGCTGTCCTCACAAAATGTAATATTGCTATGTTAATTTTGCTATCTTCAGTAGATAGCAGGTATCCATACATGACAAATTCCACTCATACATAATTATAACAACATGGAAATATCATTAAAATGATCACAAAATGTTCAAAAGGATTCAAGGTAACTATTCCAATACATTTCAAGTACATTCAGCACAATATCAATTTCCTTAAGGGTGCACTACACTAAATGGTGTATCCCCTAACCTTAAGGGCGGTGTTTAAAGCTAGAATCGGAAAATATGCATGGCAAAATCCTCAATTAAAAAAACTTGACGGTAATACAATTGCGTA
This sequence comes from Ophiura sarsii, assembly GCA_035610835.1. Lineage (NCBI taxonomy): Eukaryota > Metazoa > Echinodermata > Ophiuroidea > Amphilepidida > Ophiuridae > Ophiura > Ophiura sarsii. The sequence continues at coordinate 52,817,662 of CM069455.1, forward strand.
AATGCCTATGATTTTTGATTAATTATGATTAATGGGACATCACCTACATGCACCCTGACTATAAACTGTGAATATCATCTAGATAAATTTTGAGAGATCTCTCAAATTTGTGTTTTTTACTGGAAACATTGACGATTACGGCGGCATTTCCAAGCTCGTCAGAGAGGTAGTCAACTCCATGGGCGTATTTTGAACAATCGAGCAGGTTCACCTACCTATTTTTTTCACTTTTTGGTGAGAAAATGTGATCATCTTTCAGAAAAAATCACTCTACAAGGTCCAATTTCGCAATTTAGTGGTCTAACACACAGTTTTATATCAGTGTTTTTGTACATAACCCTATGGAGCTCTATTTAGTAGTGTGACCCCTACATAGAGGGCTGATTTTTCTTAATACTTATAGGTGTAAGTTCATACATGTAATACAATTATAAAAATATACTAATCCCAGTTTTTATCATAATTGAGGGCGCATCCTCCAACACATCTCTTAGTGCCCCTTTAATGTTTTGTTTGTTTTGTTTGTTTGTTTGTTTGTTTACACGGTCGGTCCGTACAGACACACGCTTGGGTCCTGAAGGGACCAGACTCAAGGATTCAGACAAATCAGTCCTCTTGTATAGTAATAACATCGCGTCGATTCAAATGTTCTGTCCTAAGGCTAATGTAAGAATTTCTGATAGCCATGATAACTGGTGGGGAACATGGGTCCATTTTAAGATCCCTTGCCCATGTGGACTGGTACGCATTGTCAAATTATCAAATTGTTAAGTATGTATATATGGTAAAGTGGTCGGGGCGAAGCCCCCGGAAGATAGTGGAAATCAACCAATGTTCGAAACTTTTTTAACCACCCCTTTTTTGATTGATCTTCAAAAACCTTTTTGACACCTACTCTCATTTTCCAGCCCCCACCCTCCCACCCCTCCCACAGCCGAAGTATGTATGAACACTCCCTAATGGAGTATAATTGTTATAATCTAATCTACCAAATGGAATATCGATTTTGAATTAAGTCACATGCACAGGTAACCTAAAGTGGAAATTCGAATTCCCTGTGGCCACCCCCGGGGTGGCCACACATTTAAATTGTTTTGAACACAGTCAATACGCATGCATTTCCCTCGTCAAGTCAATATTCTACTAAATAATATGAATATACAGTAGATACCATACATTTTAAGTGGTTGAACCAGGAAAGGTGAGATACCTGGTTGAACAAAACAGCCTCAAAATGTACTTTTTTCTACCACGACTCCAGACATATTGAAGTTTGGTTTTCACTTCGGTCATCAGGTATAAAACAGTTGCTTGATATTAAGCCATTTTGGCTTACGTTACTGTATAACTTACCTGTATTATACTCCTGGGGTACTTCTGGTAGTTTTCTTCCCACTTAAAAACATTTTTGTCCAACTTCCGGGTGTCATATATATATGAAGTGCATGTATACTGGTAGTGGTAACATGTACATTCACTGTCAGCTAAAGAGGGCGGGCTTTGAAACCAGGTCTGGTATACCAGACGACGCTGGACACGGGCGTATTCACGAGTATTTAGGTTAAAATATGCGAACGAGGTTACGTGATCAAGTGAATGGGACGAACGCTTAACAACGGATTAAATTCAAAAAATGATACTGACACTGCGGGTGGTTAGCCACCCACAACGGTTTTGGATTGGAAAAATGTTCTTCTAACCTATGATGAATTTTTCAAAATGATTAGATCATTCGCGATTACGTGTTAGTCCAATACGAATTCAAAATGTAGGTTTTCTCGTGTCCATCGTCATCTGCTCAAATTATTCGCTTATTTGCAAGAATTATCAGCTTCATAGGTGATGGTTCATCATAACTGACGAATGGACCAAAATATATGAAATGATTTCTCCAACCTTTAGCCTAGATGATTCGAAATTTAGTAATGATCTTTATTAAGGTTGACAATTTGGCAGGGATGCAAAAAGTGCGGGAGCGAGGAGCACCGCTCCCAGGAAGCAACAGTTAAAATTGAGGAAATCATGCCAGTGCCAGAGGAAAAAGTAGGAAGGAAAGAAGAAAGAGAAAAAAGAGGAAGAGAAAAAAAAGAGGAGAGAAAAGAGAAAGAGGAAAAAAAGGGGGGGGGGGGGAAGAAGGAAAAGAGAGGAAAAGCCTGACGAATAGTATATTATAATTGTACCAGTTGAACATGAGAATAGGTACAATACAATACAACTCATATTTGAGGAAATTTATAATTATCATCAGGACAGGCATTCAATGAAAAACAGTGAAAAGATGCGAGTCGATTCGAGAAGGTGGAAATAACGGAGAATATCTGAGGAAAGTTAAACAACATGTTCAATGAGCGGTTCTGTCTTTTGAGCCATAGGAAATTCAATGTAAGCACTAAAATTGAAGAAAGAGCTGTTGAGGATGACCTGGAAAACCTTGAGGAAATATTGGATCGATGAGATACAAGGATCAAAGAAGAACCATTATTAAAAGCACCAAACAAGTTGGAAAGTATAGTAAAGTTTGAGGAAATAGAATCATCAACATCAACATAATCAAGTGCAATAAGTAAGGGAGCAGTTCCATTTGTACGCGATAAAAATTGCGAGAATGTTCCGGGCCCCGATGAGTTTTTTATCAGGCCCCGATGAGATTTTTATCGCGTACAGTTGCGAGAAGCAAGGGATTATTTATCGAGTAGCGTATTAACGCTTGTTTAAATATAACGAAAGATAAGTGGTCGGTATGTAAATAGAGCTTCGGGCTATTTATTCTATAGTTGTAAGGTACAAATTCAGCATTTCATGTTTTTAGAGATAATGTTATTGATTATGGATGTTTAACGTAAATTGTATTATCCTCGTGTATTTGCTAAACAATGTCCCGCTCTATTTGCTAAACATACCCCAGGGTATGGCATCTGTCTGGTTGAATCTACACTTAATTTAATATAAAAATAGTATTTTTTATCTTGGTTGGTTCTTCAGATATATGGTTTCATTACAGAAAGCATGCACAAAACTGCCTTGTCCACGGGAGCATCCTTTAGTAGAGTTGGAATGCATAAAGTGAACTTACACACGATTGGTCACAAATTGTAAAAAAAGGAGAAAAAGAAAAAAGAGACATCTGAAACATCTGTCTGGTGCTTGACATTACCTACCTACGAACCTACGTTTCTTTATTGAATGTGAATGGCACATAAGCATAGAGATTGGGATACTTTGTCAGGGCGGGCTTTTCAATTCTGAAACTAGAGCATGCTGTTTTGTTGTAGACAAAAACTAAATGACACTTCCGTGGACAAGTTAGTTTTGTACATGTTTTCTGTAATGAACCATATCTGAAGAACCAAACAAGCTAAACGTGCCATTTTTTTCAGGATAATTTCAAAACTTACTGCTGACTAAGACGAAGTAAACACAACTCTGAAACTTTATAATGTGGTCGCAAAATTACTTTGAACTTGGGTCAACTTTTTTTTGAATCACCCGGTATAGTTTAATCAGTTTCTGAGTTCCAAATTGGCGAAGATTGTAAGGCTAATATTTATCCCAGATGGAATACCTACATGTCCACCGCGATTGCTGATACCTGCTTATAGGGCGCAAACCCACACTCTAACCAGTAAATATGCGCAACAAAATAGATTCTTTTTGCGCACAGACAAATACAAGGCTCTCAACTCGCCAATTTGGAACTGATTAAAGTATAGGGTCTTCAATTAGGAGGCAAGAGGGGGACAGGTCTGTGATCAGATGGGCATAACCAACTAATTTTGTTTAATATACATGATTTGCCATTGGAATGCACTGCCACCAAGGATCCAGGTTTTGCCCACTAAGTGTGCCTTTAAGCAAAATGTTAAGCAACATCTGGCCACTATGTCCCTGAATCAAGAGATGTCTGATTTTACGGTGTAAGCTTGTTTCCCTGTCCCTTAATGTTTTCTTTTTTTTTCTTTGTTCGCACTTCTTCACGGCCTCTGCTTTCGTTTACGTTTGGGACCCATTGGAAATAAGCTTGCTCCTTATTGTCAGGCGTAATGGGCTATCCTGGTATGTCAGTTTTGGTGTCAGTGTCTGCCATCCTAGATGGCATTGTGGTGAAATGTTTGTTATTTGTTGATGTGTAATTTATTGTACTTTGTAAATGTAAATTGTAAAAAGTAATTTTTCTTCTTCTATCATTTTGTTTATATTTATGCTGACGATGCCTAATAAAAACAAAAAAACAAAAACAAAAAAACCCATCTCATTTTGGGGCATAACAGGGGGAGCTGGGAGAGCCTTCTGGCATGGGGATGGGGGAACTGTGGTTACCATTGGTTACACACTGACACAAACTTATTCTTCGCAGGATTGAGCTACTGTATGCTGTAGAGCTCAGCAACAGTTGTCTATTTCTTCATGGTACATGAATATCAATTTGAGACCCAATGTTTCACATTTTAGTGAAATGGCTCATTTCTTTTTTCAACCCCTTTTTGACAACTCGGGCCAAATGCAACCTAAGATTTCAAGACAGATTAATGTCTTATGATAGAGTGTGCCATCTTGTTGAGATGGGCTATGGGACCTAAATGTTCATGTTTTACCTCAATAAAATCAAACCTATTAACAACTTTTCATGTACTAGTGATTCGAAAGGGAAACACGTCGTTTCATCCCAAAACGGTTTCATCCCAATAATTTCGGCTACCGGTTCATCCCGAAACCGTTTCATCCCGAAGCCGTTTCATCCCGTATACGGTTTCATCCCGTTACGGTTTTAATTTTTATCCCAATTGAAATATTGATTTGTTGGTTCCGGGGAGAGGAACTCAAATGCGCGTGGGAGTGGTTTCTCGGGCTCATCCCGGGGAAAATAGCAAGGCAGCACTTGCACGGGGCGTTTGTTCGGTTGTCCATGACGGGTGTCAGCCTGGGGATAGCGACCCGTGCACAGCCGTCGGCGCGCCGGGAATGTTAATGGTGTCATGCGCTGCCAAATGGATGCGACTTCGCGATGCATCTTACTATAAATCTGGAAACGGTGTGTGTTTGTGTGTTGGGGTGTTTGTGTGTTTGTGTGTTTGTTATCCTTATTTCTCCGTTAGTTGTGATCAAAGTGGCGCCTGATTTGCATGAAAGATAGAAGAAATGATGGGAAGGGTGTTAAAGTTTATTTCAGTGAAATTGGTTAACAATTGACTCCAAAAACACAGCAAAAACCTCTCAGATTTGGCTCATAAATGCCACTAGAATTGAACAACATTGTGCGTTGCGCGTACTACTACTACACAGAGTAATCTTACCGTGGTAACGCGTCGCGTGCATGTTTGCGCAAGGGCTCACTGCCGCGGCACACGCACTCCTACACATGGCGCAGAAGCCACACGGGAATAGGCCTAGCTGCTGGTAGGGATATGTCGGGGGGGGGGGGGGGGGGGAGGGGGGGGGGGGGGTGTAAAACCACTGGAAAGGGACCGAGGGTTAATGAAGTAGCCACAGGAAATGGTTTAGGGAGGGGTTGTGATTATAAATCAACCTGGTTTGGGTGGTGTATGGGGAGGGTAAAACCACGGGAAATGTTTTAGAGTTAATGAAATGGTAAGGAGGGTTAGGCCTATGATTATAATAAATCAGCCTGGTTGGTGTAGTTGCAGTGGGGGAGGGGGGGGGGGGGCGGGGGCGGTTGTAGGGTGTTTATGTGGTTTTAAAGTACCGAGTTGATGCGGTTTGAGAGATAGGGGCTAATAAAGTAGCCACGGTAAATGGTTTAGGACTGGATATGGTTATATAAATCAATAAATGGTTTTGGGTGGGGGTTGAGGGGGTTTATGGTTTCAGAGGTAGGTAATGTGGCATAACCATCTAGCGGGCCACGGGAAATATTTTAGGTTAAGGTTAAGAGTTAATGAAGTAGCCACGGGAAATGGTTAGGAGGGTTATTATTATAAATCCACCTGGTTGGTGTAGTTGCAGTGGGGGGTTGTAGGGGGTTTATAATGCCTTTAGGAGGGATATGGTTATTAATCAACCTGGTTTTAGGTGGGGTTTGTAGGGGGTTTATGTGGTTTCAGAGGTAGGTAATGTGGCATAACCATCTAGCGGGCCACATGAAATGTTTTTAGGTTAAGGTTAAGAGTTAATGAAGTAGCCACGGGAAATGGTTAGGAGGGTTATTATTATAAATCCACCTGGTTGGTGTAGTTGCAGTGGGGCGGGGGGGGGGGGGGGTGGTGGTTGTAGCCTGTGGTTTTAAAAGTACCGAGTTGATGCGATTTGAGAGATAGGGGCTAATAAAGTAGCCACGGTAAATGGTTTAGGACTGGATATGGTTATATAAATCAATCTGATTGTGGGGGTACGCCGCTAGTATGATATAAATACAAGAATATTATATTCAAGGCCTATTCATTTACATTTCAAATGTTAACAACTTCAAACATACAGTGGGCTGAAACACCAAGTAACAAAAAATGATTTACAAATACCAAGCTAATAAATGAAGTTCGTGTAAGGTAATTTGGAACAAAATAAATGAATATTTTTTTGCTATTCCTTCTTACAAACGAGGCTATCCCGGGGATAGCTGGGCGTCGGGGAGTTAGGCGGGATCAGGAGAGGCAATTTGCGTGGGGCCATGGGGTGCTGCTGCTGCCGGATTGGGGGCGAATTAGCCGGACGGCAATGTCATCATGGTACGTGTCTTTGGTACGCCGATGGTATCGTGCCACCAAACCCTGATCGTCTCAGACCAAACCTGGGGCCATTTGGGCCACTTAATCACAACACAAGAATATTCATACAATCTGAGACTAAAATACCTAAAGAGATAGGAAGCAAGCACTTCAGACGGCTCTGTCTGTGCACAGTGTCTGATGCCGTATTGTTATGCTAATTGCGCGAGCCACTCGACCGGCGAGCAACTCACTTCCGCTTCTTCGGCCCAAATTAGGAGGTAAGCGTTCGTGCGCATGCGCAGAGTACTTTACAGCGACCTTTTACTGACCTAGACTATTCTGACTTTTAACAGCTGATTGTAAACAACGTGATTAAAAAACTCTCCGTAAAAGAAATTCCTTCGTAAAAAGCAAACATGGCAGATCTGGATGACTTTGTAAATTGGGATGAAGTCGATTTGAATAGTGTTCTAGGAGAAGGCAACTGGACTGACACTGAACAAGCGGAGATTCTGGGATCAGAAAACGAGTGGCTAAGCAGCGAAAACGAAAACAGAAATGAGATTCTTGAACCAGAAGAAAATGAAAATGACGCCAAAGAAAATCATGAACCAATGCCGAAAGAAAAATCACGCAAACACTACCAATGTCCATTGTGTAACAAACAATATACATCAACATCAGGGTTCCGGGGTCATGTTTCCAAAAAACATGATAGGCCAGACATCAAAGGTTAGTTATTGTGATTTTTGTTGTACTCCCCAGATGAAAACAAGGCCTGAACTGAAAGTGAAATGGCCGAATCATCACGCGATATTTTTACGAAAAGGTGCCAAATTCTGCAGTGTGGACTTGCGATTATCGGAAATAATAAAATAGCAGTTGTAAAAAACGGAGAATTAAAAGAAATGTAAACAAAATCTTACAATTAAAGATTGAAACGGAGAATCAAAGTTAACATAACAAACAATGTGTCAGTGAAATTCTATGATAATTTAATACTATAGCCTACTAAAAAGTAACTAGGCTAGGGCCTACTTACTTCAAGTGAGTCTTCTTCCAGATAGCGTCAACTTAAAATATTGACTCTGATACTGTGTGAGTATGCATGCTTGTCTCGTGTCATTGCTTTATCAAATTAAACCATGACTGTTAAGATTAATCATCTTTCTTTCCTTCTTTCCAGCTCACAAACACCAGATGAAAGCAACAGCCATAGATGACGAGAAAGAGATACAGCTGCCAGGTAACAACAAGGCACCCAGGGCCGTAAGACACTTTTTTCAAAGGGGGGGCGTTTTCCCCAAAAAATCACGGGAAGATTTTTATGAGTCAAATATGCGCGCGTAGCGCGCGAAAATTTTCGAATTTGCACCTATTTTTTGCACGATCGAGGTACATTTTGGCTCTAAACAAGCTTGTAGCAAAGAATATTGCATTTTGGGAGGACAAATGCGCGCATAGCGCGCGAAATTTTTTCAGCTGTGTACAAATTTTCCGGGGAAGATTTTCAAAGGGGGGGCGATCGCCACCATCGCCCCCCCCCTTCCTACGGGCCTGGCACCCCTCTCCAGTGCAGCTGATTTTGAAAACGCATTACCTGGAATAGTCGCCGACGCTCTTGATAGTATTCAGCAGGACAAATTCCTTGCATCACCAACTTCAATGGCGGGGAAAGCAATACTTGACATAGCAGGAGCGTTGAAGGCAAACACCATTTTATTTTGTGCTTTTTTGCTCTTGCATTTAAGATCATCGTTTTTGGTAGAGGACGTCAAGATTGAGAACATTTTACGCAATGTACATCAGTTGAGGTTAAATAGAACTTTTACAAGTATCAGTGTATAACAGAATAGTTCCACGTTCGGTACAGGTTTCAGTGTATAAGGGAATAGTTCCACGTTCGGTACAGGTTTAAGTGTATAAGGGAATAGTTCCACGTTCGGTAAGGTTTCAGTGTATAAGGGAATAGTTCCACGTTCGGTACAAGTATCAGTGTATAACAGAATAGTTCCACGTTCGGTACAGGTTTCAGTGTATAAGGGAATAGTTCCACGTTCGGTAAGGTTTCAGTGTATAAGGGAATAGTTCCACGTTCGGTACAGGTTTAAGTGTATAAGGGAATAGTTCCACGTTCGGTAAGGTTTCAGTGTATAAGGGAATAGTTCCACGTTCGGTACAAGTATCAGTGTATAACAGAATAGTTCCACGTTCGGTACAGGTTTCAGTGTATAAGGGAATAGTTCCACGTTCGGTAAGGTTTCAGTGTATAAGGGAATAGTTCCACGTTCGGTACAGGTTTCAGTGTATGAGGGAAAAGTTCCAAGTTCAGTACAGGTTTCAGTGTATAAGAGAATAGTTCCACGTTCGGTACAGGTTTCAGTGTATAAGGGAATTGTTCCACGTTCGGTACAAGTATCAGTGTATAACAGAATAGTTCCACGTTCGGTACAGGTTTCAGTGTATAAGGGAATAGTTCCACGTTCGGTACAAGTATCAGTGTATAAGAGAATAGTTCCACGTTCGGTACTGGTTTCAGTGTATAACAGAATAGTTCCACGTTCGGTACAGGTTTCAGTGTATAAGAGAATAGTTCCACGTTCGGTACAAGTATCAGTGTATAAGAGAATAGTTCCACGTTCGGTACTGGTTTCAGTGCATAAGAGAATAGTTCCACGTTCGGTACAGGTTTCAGTGTATAAGAGAATAGTTCCACGTTCGGTAAGGTTTCAGTGTATAAGAGAATAGTTCCACGTTCGGTACAGGTTTCAGTGTATAAGAGAATAGTTCCACGTTCGGTAAGGTTTCAGTGCATAAGAGAATAGTTCCACGTTCGGTACAAGTTTCAGTGTATAAGGGAATAGTTCCACGTTCGGTACAGGTTTCAGTGTATAAGAGAATTGTTCCACGTTCGGTACAGGTTTTAGTGTATAAGGGAATAGTTCCACGTTCGGTACAGGTTTCAGTGTATAAGAGAATAGTTCTACGTTCGGTAAGGTTTCAGTGCATAAGAGAATAGTTCCACGTTCGGTACAGGTTTCAGTTTATAAGAGAATAGTTCCACGTTCGGTACAGGTTTCAGTGTATAAGAGAATAGTTCCAAGTTCGGTACAGGTTTCAGTGTATAAGAGAATAGTTCCACGTTCGGTACAGGTTTCAGTGTATAAAAAATAGTTCCACGTTCGGTACAGGTTTCAGTGTTTAAGGGAATAGTTCCACGTTCGGTAAGGTTTCAGTGTATAAGAGAATAGTTCCAAGTTCGGTACAGGTTTCAGTGTATAAGAGAATAGTTCCACGTTCGGTAAGGTTTCAGTGCATAAGAGAATAGTTCCACGTTCGGTAAGGTTTCAGTGCATAAGAGAATAGTTCCACGTTCGGTAAGGTTTCAGTGCATAAGAGAATAGTTCCACGTTCGGTACAGGTTTCATACAGTGTATAAGAGAATAGTTCCACGTTCGGTAAGGTTTCAGTGCATAAGAGAATAGTTCCACGTTCGGTACAGGTATAAGTCTATAAGAGAATAGTTCCACGTTCGGTAAGGTTTCAATGCATGAGAGAATAGTTCCACGTTCGGTAAAGGTTACAGTGTATAAGGGAATAGTTCCACGTTCGGTAAGGTTTCAGTGTTCGGTACAGGTTTCAGTGTATAAGAGAATTGTTCCACGTTCGGTAAGGTTTCAGTGTTCGGTACAGGTTTCAGTGTATAAGGGAATAGTTCCACGTTCGGTAAAGGTTTCAGTGTATAGCCAAACCATATATTTTAACAAAGCTTTTGCCAAATCTACCATTACGATCTATACATTTATTTTTAAACAGACTGCAACACAAGTATACAATTACATTGATGTCTCTAAGCAAAGTGACATACTTTTTCCTAGTGCAAAGTAAATAATAATATTGTTACCAAAAGCAGGTTTTATAATCAGCTGATAATTGCAATTAAACGAAGAGGTCATGAACAAAATTGTGTCAATGGGGTGCGAAGTGCATGACAATTTTGTTTTTTAATTGGCAATTGCCTGAAATTTGGTCCGATTTGTAATTTATACAGGGTGTATGAGAATTATAGTGTATAAAATCATATACATTTTCTGGCTCACCCTTGTGGTAAAAAGGAATGATATAGGGCTTTAGTAAAGAAAACGGCCAACCAATCACCAGGAGTTAAACATCTTTGAAATCATAGATGAGAAAACTGAAGAAAACCAATATTGCAAGATTTGTTACTTTGGCTAAACATTATTCATACAGGGTTATCCAAGGGAATACGTCTAATGTAAAGGGTTCAAAAAAGTAAGCCCCCCCCCCCCCCTAAAATTAGATCACTTTTGTTTGCATAATTTCACACAAAATTAAACGTTTTGAAAAATTGAAACTATTATGAAAAGTGAAAACGCTTGGCTACCAATAGAAATGGTTTCCTTTCGATATCATACTTTTCCCAAAACAGTCACATTTCCCCAAAATTATGTTTTCAGAAAAGGTGGCACTTGGTCCTATACCAGTAAATTTAAAAACTCTCTCTCTGTTTTTTTTGTACGCAAATTAGACTAAGCGTGTTTGCAGAACTGGCACAGAATTAATCGTTTTCAGACAATTAAAAACTTGTGAAAAGAAAAAGTGCTTGGCTTTCCACAAAAAGTTTCTCCTTTTCAATATCATGTTTACTTTTCCCGAAAAATTGTCTCATTTCCCCAAAACGATGTTCTCAGAAACAGTGGCAATTTTCAAAATCCTATACAATTTTGTTTGTGTAACACCCCACACAATGAAACATTTTAAGAAATTGAAAATTTTCTGAAAAGGAGAAACGCTTAGCTATCCGTACAAAGTTTCCTCTTTTCAATACCATGTTTAGTTTTCCCCCAAAAGTTAAATATCCCCAAATAATGTTTCCGTTAAGATGAAATTTGCCACTTTTTCTGAAAACATCATTTTGAGGAAATGTGTGACTGTTTTGAAAGAAGTAAACATGGTATTGAAAGCGGACACTTTAAGTGGGTAGCCAAAGGTTTCACCATTTCATAACTGTTTAAATTTCCCAAAACGGCTCATCTTATCTGGAGTTATGCAAAAAACATTCTTGAATATACTTTTTTTTTAACCCTTTTAAGGGTTAAAAGATCCATAAATCCATATAATAGAAATGATCCATATAAATCCATATAATAGAAATGATCAAAGGTCAGGAAACTTGCATGGAAGATTGCAAATTAAGTTCTATGATTTCAGATGGTAGTTAATACTGTGTACACGTGTAAAATTGGGGGTGGGGGACTGGGGGTTAGAGTGGGGTTTTTTTTGGGGGGGGTTGGGGTAACCAGCTGTCTAAAAGGTTTTAGGGAGGGACCTTAACAATCTGTCATTGAATGTGCCGAAACAATCCAATACAATTTGATATTTCTGAAACTACTAACAGTTTATGTTTTGTATGTAATACTCATTTCCTACCTCTAATGTTGTTTTTGTCTCTCTGACACCTTTGCAGAAGCCATATGGCTGCAGGTTCATGGTGCGTTATTGTTGGTTGATGTAGAGCTTTGTTCTTGTCTTCTTATATTGATAAATCTATGAGCAATGAGGAGAGTGTTCCATCCAGTCGGCACAATCAGTTGGGATCAAACCCTTCAGTAGAGCAGTTGTTGTTGGTTGGTTGCTATAATAGGCCTATATTATGAAGACCCAATGCTTTAGTATATGTTCAGCAGTCATCTCGTCATTAGCATTCATTCTGGAATTATAAGGAATTTTAATAAGGTTTTTAGTAGCATTGTAGCAACAAATGCAATCATACAATTTAGTATAAAGACCATTGATTATAATATAGCTGAAATGTATTACATGACGCCATAATTGCCATTAAATAGATCAAATGCCACCAGCCAATATTTGAACCTAAATTGAAATCACACTCCTACGTTCTACTTTCCATACTCATCGTAAAATATCTCATCATTTGATATTTCCATTGATATATCTTGAACGATGTATGCATCCATCCCTCAAAATATATAATTTTGATATCAATTGATGAGAAATCTTACGATGAGTATGAGAAGTAGGACGTAAGAGTGTAATTTCAATTTGGGTTCAAATATTGGCTGGTGGCATTTGATCTTAATGGTAATTATGGGTCAGCATCAGCAAAATTAAATACAAGGCTTATTTGAGCTCTCTTTTGAAACGAAATCACGAACATTCCGTTATTTCCCACGAACTTCAATAACCGCCGAAGTAAAAGTATATTATTATGGGTTTTTTCTCATCAGAATCGTGTCTCACAGATGAATTGCAACGCCGAGATTGTAAAAACAATACGATACTATCAGAAACAAAATCTACTTAGCTTGTAAATCAAGTTGCTGCAGGTCCAAGTTCTCAATTTCTAGTTCTGTAGTACTAGTTCTGCTACTGTATTGTGTGGTTGACAGCTTTTGAGTTACATTAGGTGAACTCTCGCCGCGCCGGGGCATGAAAGGATAGAGACCATGACAGACGGAATTGTTGATGTTAGTCTCCCATTACCAAGTTCCGAAGTTCAGGTTCTGCTTCTGGTACTGACAGGACTATATTGTGTGGTTGACAGGTATTGGCATTGAAGTTAAGTCTCGCTCGGGGTCTCGCCGTGGAATGGCAGACGGATAGCAAGTGTTAGAGTTTTCTGACACACCCCAAAACGTTCATCCATGGAAGAAAATGATAATAATTCATTAATGTAGGCAGCCATTAGTCTTTGTCGGGCAAGAAATGTTCTCCGGATGAAACCACTGTGATTAAACAAGGAAACCGGTTGTTAAAGGCTTTTGATGTGATTGTCATACTTAATTCAGTTTTTTTATCTTGTTCCAAATGAAGATCAGCTTCAAAAATGATCAGATGATGATGGCCCGTTAGATTCGCTCACTCGATGTGTTCATGTATCTGCTTTGTTTCCATCTGAAAAAATATCATATAAATAAATGGATTTGGTTACGGTACATTAAAATGGTTTGGGTAAACTAACTGTTACAATAATTGTTGGCAATGAAGAATTGGTATAGGGTATGCCCAAAAACGTCAACATTTGTCCTCATTTTACATTAGTCCTGTTTTGTTTTGGACTTGTGTTCAACAAGGCCGAAATTGGCGTGGAAAATGCTCCTAAATGCACCGTTTAGGTTATAATAATTTTAAACGGTATGTACATCAAGGGGTATCCGTCAAGGTATGTATTCATACAATTGATATCACCTTGAAAATCGTTTGAGAATCATGCAAAGTTATGATTGCTTCGATCCCGTGTTTCACTTTGTTGGTATCTTACTAGGACTTAAGAATCAGTAGTCTGACATTGTCCAGTGTTAATGACTGATGAGATTCGCAGGTCCTAGTAACTATATAGGACAAGCTGAAATCATGATATGTAGCTCGGAGGTCATGATTATCAGGTCTAGACCATCTAGATCTAGGCATAACACTTGCTATTGGTAAACATGGTAGGTCTACGGCCGGGCGAATAGCCCCCTGGCCTTATCACCTTTGCACACTACAATCAATCTACGGCTCGGTTCAAAACCAAGATGGCAGGGGCGGATTTAATATAATAGAAATGATCAAGGTCATAAAACTTGCATGGAAGATTGCAAATTTAAGCTCTATGATTTCAGATGTTAGTTAATACACGTGTAGAATTAGGTGGGGTTTTTAGGTGGTTTTTTTTGGGGGGGGGGGGGGTAACCAGTTGTCTAACAATCTGTTGAATGTGCCGAAACAATCCAATACAATTTGATATTTCTGAAACTACTAACATTTTATGTTTTCTATACTCATTTCCTACCTCTAGTATATGTTGTTTTTATCTCTCTGACACCTTTGCAGAAGCCATGGGTGCGGGTTCATGGTGCGTTCATTGTTGGTTGATGTAGTATAGAGCTTTGTTCTTGTCTTCTTTGATTGATAATTCGATCTATGAGCATGAGAAGAGTGTTCCATCCAGTCGGCACGATCAGTTGGGATCAAACCTTTCGATAGAGCAGTTGTTGTTTGATTGCTATAATAAGCCTATATTGTGAAGACCCAATGCTGTAGTATAGATCTCGTCATTAGCATTCATTCTGGAATAGGGATTTGAATAAGGTGTTTAGTAGCATTGTAGCGCCAAATGCAATCATACAGGACAATTTTCAAATACTGGCTGGTGGCCGCATACTAGGACTTAATATTCAGTAGTCTGACAATGTCCAGTGTTAATGACTGATGAGATTCGCAGGTCCTAAAGTAAATATATCATGTATATAGGACAAGCTGAAATCATGAGATGGAGCTCGAAGGTCATGACTATTAGGTCTAGACATCTAGATTTAGGCATAACACTTGCTTTATTGGTAAACATGGTAGGTCTACGGGCGAATAGCCCCCTTATCACCTTTGCACACTACAATCAATCTACGGTTCGGTTCAAAACCAAGATGGCAGGGCGGATTTAATATAATAGAAATGATCAAGGTCATAAAACTTGCATGGAAGATTGCAAATTAAGCTCTATGATTTCAGATGGTAGTTAATACACGTGTATGATTTTTTTGTGGGGGTAACCAGCTGTCTAAATGGTAAAGGGGAGCCTCCGGACCTAAACAGTCTGTCATTGAATGTGCCGAAACAATCCAATACAATTTGATATTTCTGAAACTGCTAACATTTTATGTATATGTGATACTCATTTCCTACCTCTAATTGTTGTTTTTGTCTCTCTGACACCTTTGCAGAAGCCATATGGGTGCGGGTTCATGGTGCGTTATTGTTGGTTGATATGTAGAGCTTTGTTCTTGTCTTCTTTTATTGATAATTATATGAGCAATGAGGAGAGTGTTCCATCCAGTCGGCACGATCAGTTGGGATCAAACCTTTCAGTAGAGCAGTTGTTGTTTGATTGCTATAATAAGCCTATATTGTGAAGACCCAATGCTGTAGTATATGTTCAGCAGTCACCTCGTCATTAGCATTCATTCTGGAATAATAAGGGATTTGAATAAGGTGTTTAGTAGCATTGTAGCAACAAATGCAATCATACAGGACTGTAGGAATGTAATTTCAATTTGGGTTTACAAATACTGGCTGGTGGCATATCTAAATGGCAATTATGACCATAATTGTTTTCTTGTACCCAAATGAGTCAAACTTTTGAGATGATATTATGTGCACATAATAAGCCTTTAAAACTGCTCTTTCAATAATTAAATATATGGAGTTGGTATAAAATTTTCATTTAAAACATTAGTGTCCCTATTTACCCCAGAACGAAAAGTACGGAAACAATGCAAAAAAGCTGGAAATGTAAAATCCTTTCAGATTCAATACCCTGGGCTCCACATTTGTTCTTTCACATCAACTGAACCATTTCCTGAACACTATTATATTGCTGTTTAAACATTTGGAAACAAGAAAATAAATAGTAGCCTATACATCAAATACAAAAAAATTGACATTTCAAAACAATTTCCCATTTTTGTCCCTTTTCACCCCAATGTCCCTATTCACCCCGTTGTACGGTAATTAATTTCTAAAATCTGTTGCTGATTAGGCCAATTGTCTATGTGCGCGTTTTCGTAGGGTGACGTGACACATCAATTAAAGGGGTATTGAGAGATACGTATGGGAGTGCGCCCTCAATTATCCTGGAAATCAGTTTTTTTGCATCAAGTAATACTTAGGCATATACTAACTACCATCTGAAACAGTTTACCAACATTCGCCGTTTATCATATAAAATTTCATGATTTTCTTAGTTTCGATATGATCATATCGAAACTCAGGTGCTGAATTCGGAAGTTATGCATCGTTTTACTCACAGACTTTCGCGGCAAATCTCAACCCGGAAGTGCCGTTTTTTGCTTATTTTGGCAGGAAGGCGATGTCGGAATTGTATGACATTTTGGATTTGGGCTATGTTGATGATTATCTTTACGTTATTTGCTCATTTAGTCTATCGATACATCTCTCAATGCCCCTTTAAAGGCAGTATTTGTTTTGCAATTGAGGATATTGCCGATTTTGGCTCTATCACGTATGATTTGGAAAATAAACGGCCAGTATTTTTCAGTAAAAATTACTTACGGATACTGCTTCAGGTGACACGCAATTCATACCTAAACTCACCGATCGTGTTACAGGTTTAATCACCAGCTTTGCAGCAGCAGGAAAAACACTCAACATACACATAATACAAATTGATCTGATGTATCAAGCGGTATTACGAAAAGGTGTTATTAAAAAGCCCCGCGCAACAAAGAAGCTTACGTCATGCAACGTAATTTCCGGGTTGTGACCCCACGGGTTAGACTTCATCCTCCAGTCGTGTCGCTCCATAGCGATTCGCTGTAGATAGACCGTACGTATACAATGTAATGTATAAGTGAATATAATTCCGAACAGCTGCGTAAATAACAACGGAATATAATGGTGAATGTATGTTATCAGCAGTAGATAGCAAGTGAAAATAATTCACACATGCACTGCAAAAACTCCGGTGTTGAATTTAACACCATGGGTGTCACTATAGGACCGGTGTAAAGTGGTCCGGTCCTATAGTGACACCCATGGTGTTAAATTAACACCGGAGTTTTTGCAGTGTGCTGGGTTATTCATTTTGATATTTTCTGCTTGAAAAAGATCTCAGTTTTTGTTAATCCACGGTCCACCCGACCCGTTTGAAATCTCACTTACTGAGTCCCCTGAAATCTGACCTACCGAGATGATGTTATCTTTGATCTGTGTGTGTTCTCTGAAATCTGTGTTTCTCTGAAATCTGACATACCGAGTTGATTTTAATCGTCAGAAGCACGTGTTTCTAAATATAATTATCTCAGCACAGATCAGGAAAAATCAGATAACCTAACAAGCTTTATCTGTATTACATTATATAGTCACCATCCATTTACCGTTGAAATTAAGATAATTATCTTGGAAATAATTAAATAAGGAGAAGTAGAATCACAGATTTCAAATACTTGGATTTGAGAGAAATATTAACATAGAATCATTGATTTTCAAGCAGTAGCTAGTAATGAATCATTATATAGCATGTAAATGTTATTAGCCGTAGATAGCAAGTGAATGTACAATTCTAAACATTCAATAGGATGAGCGCGTCCGCAACTAAACACTCTCTATCTGACAAAGACGGCCACTTTACTGTCTTTGATCGGACCATATAGGATCCAACCTTTCAGTAGAAACACGAAAAACGCCGCACACAACAGTTAAAACTAATCACGGATAAACTGCGCTAAAAAATCGGAATCAATCGCCATAATTTATGTTTCAAAATATCATGTACACACATTCGAGATGTACCGAAATGCAATCCACACTGCAATGACTATTTTACGTTACAACGGGCCAAAGGTTTCATGACTTGAAAGCCCATTAAAATTGTTGATTAGGCCGCCCCTTAATCATGTTAATATTACTTTTACCTTAAACATTTGATAACTCTTTTAACAATTTCCACGCGACAGGCGTCTGCAGACGACAATCCGAAATAGCATAGGCCCTATGTTTTAAAAATGTCAACATTTAATATTGAATGTCATTTTACATATTTGGAATAACCATGTGAAATGCATTCAAATAAGTAGGCTACTACTACCGTACTGATGTCGATCGGTCTTCGTGATGGCTTATATACCAAACTACGCTTGCTGATTGAATGTGTAGGCCTTAGCCACTATCTGTATACATTGCCGCTGTCTTATTTTGTTTTAATTGGTGATATCTTACAGGCCCGTAAGAAGGGGGGGCGATGGTGGCGATCGCCCCCCCCCCCCCCTTTGAAAATCTTCCCGGAAAATTTGTTGCACAGATGAAAAAATTTCGCGCGTTACGCGCGCATTTGTCTTCCCAAAATGCAATATTCTTTGCTACAAGCTTGTTTAGAGCCAAAATGTACCTCGATCGTGCAAAAAATAGGTGCAAATTCGAAAATTTTCGCACGCTACGCGCGCATATTTGACTCACAAAAATCTTCCGGTGATTTTTTTTTTTAACCCCCCCCCCTTTGAAAAAAGTGTCTTACGGCCCTGTCTTACATGTCTAATGCCCCCTGATCTCAGGTCTCCCCTCGCCCCCCCCCCCCCACCCCATTACAATTTTAAAAAGAGAGAAAGGGAGAAGAGAAGGGGTGTGATGGGGCTAAAAATGTTGGGCCTCCTCCCCGCAAAACGTGATAACGATTTATTTTCAAAACAATCTTCCATTTGCCGTTATCCCGCGACCCGGGGGTAAATGGGGAACCTATTTTTCAACCAACCCAAGGAAAGGGAGGAAGATAAAAGGGAAAAGGAAAGAGAAAATCTAAGGGATTCACACTTAAAAATAGGTAGTTAACACTGTCCACGCGGCAGGCGTCTGCAGATGACATTCCAAAATGTCACAAAATGTTTCATAAATGTCAACATTATTGAAGTTCATTACCATATTTGGAATCACCATGAGAAATGCATTGCAATAAGTACAAACGTGCTTAGCATTAGTTCAGTTATCCTCGAGATAGACCTTGAAAGTTGGGAAAGGTTAATCCCCTTCATTAGAGACGCTAAGTTGGTCGTTGCGATAACTGACAGATGGATGTGTGAATGCCTCCTTTCATGCTACAGGGGCTAATCTTTATAATTCGCTATAAGTTTTGGACAATATTGATTACATGAATGGAAGCGAGTGGGGGACGCTCAATAAATGAATTACATAAATAATCACACAAAACAAAAAGAATTCCAAACTATTTTGCAACACTAATTCTGTTCTAGGTAGGCCATGTTGTATTTAAAAATAAATAAAAAATGTGTCCTTTTGTCTTAATATTATGTACTAGGCCCTACTTTACTTTATTTATTTAAACTTATCATGTGAAATAAATACGCTTTCGTAACATAATTTTTAAGTCTTATCCTTGCGTTTGAGACCAACAATTAAAATTTTAAAAAAGTGTCGATATTCATTCCATTTATATGCACATATCATGATGGCGATAATTTTATATGTGGCTATCAATCATTGCTTTTAACTCACATTTTTTTAACATGTTGTGAGATAGGCTTTCACATGCTTAACTGAGTTGTTTACACCAGGTTTAACGAATTCCGGTTATGGGGACGGAAATTCATGGGGACATTGTATCTGAGACTAGTCTCAGATACAATGTCCCCATGAATTAAGTAAAGTAGGGCCTAGTACATAATATTAAGACAAAAGGACACATTTTTTATTTATTTTTAAATACAACATGGCCTACCTAGAACAGAATTAGTGTTGCAAAATAGTTTGGAATTCTTTTTGTTTTGTGTGATTATTTATGTAATTCATTTATTGAGCGTCCCCCACTCGCTTCCATTCATGTAATCAATATTGTCCAAAACTTATAGCGAATTATAAAGATTAGCCCCTGTAGCATGAAAGGAGGCATTCACACATCCATCTGTCAGTTATCGCAACGACCAACTTAGCGTCTCTAATGAAGGGGATTAACCTTTCCCAACTTTCAAGGTCTATCTCGAGGATAACTGAACTAATGCTAAGCACGTTTGTACTTATTGCAATGCATTTCTCATGGTGATTCCAAATATGGTAATGAACTTCAATAATGTTGACATTTATGAAACATTTTGTGACATTTTGGAATGTCATCTGCAGACGCCTGCCGCGTGGACAGTGTTAACTACCTATTTTTAAGTGTGAATCCCTTAGATTTTCTCTTTCCTTTTCCCTTTTATCTTCCTCCCTTTCCTTGGGTTGGTTGAAAAATAGGTTCCCCATTTACCCCCGGGTCGCGGGATAACGGCAAATGGAAGATTGTTTTGAAAATAAATCGTTATCACGTTTTGCGGGGAGGAGGCCCAACATTTTTAGCCCCATCACACCCCTTCTCTTCTCCCTTTCTCTCTTTTTAAAATTGTAATGGGGTGGGGGGGGGGGGGGGCGAGGGGAGACCTGAGATCAGGGGGCATTAGACATGTAAGACAGGGCCGTAAGACACTTTTTTCAAAGGGGGGGGGGGTTAAAAAAAAAAATCACCGGAAGATTTTTGTGAGTCAAATATGCGCGCGTAGCGTGCGAAAATTTTCGAATTTGCACCTATTTTTTGCACGATCGAGGTACATTTTGGCTCTAAACAAGCTTGTAGCAAAGAATATTGCATTTTGGGAAGACAAATGCGCGCGTAACGCGCGAAATTTTTTCATCTGTGCAACAAATTTTCCGGGAAGATTTTCAAAGGGGGGGGGGGGGGCGATCGCCACCATCGCCCCCCCTTCTTACGGGCCTGTAAGATATCACCAATTAAAACAAAATAAGACAGCGGCAATGTATACAGATAGTGGCTAAGGCCTACACATTCAATCAGCAAGCGTAGTTTGGTATATAAGCCATCACGAAGACCGATCGACATCAGTACGGTAGTAGTAGCCTACTTATTTGAATGCATTTCACATGGTTATTCCAAATATGTAAAATGACATTCAATATTAAATGTTGACATTTTTAAAACATAGGGCCTATGCTATTTCGGATTGTCGTCTGCAGACGCCTGTCGCGTGGAAATTGTTAAAAGAGTTATCAAATGTTTAAGGTAAAAGTAATATTAACATGATTAAGGGGCGGCCTAATCAACAATTTTAATGGGCTTTCAAGTCATGAAACCTTTGGCCCGTTGTAACGTAAAATAGTCATTGCAGTGTGGATTGCATTTCGGTACATCTCGAATGTGTGTACATGATATTTTGAAACATAAATTATGGCGATTGATTCCGATTTTTTAGCGCAGTTTATCCGTGATTAGTTTTAACTGTTGTGTGCGGCGTTTTTCGTGTTTCTACTGAAAGGTTGGATCCTATATGGTCCGATCAAAGACAGTAAAGTGGCCGTCTTTGTCAGATAGAGAGTGTTTAGTTGCGGACGCGCTCATCCTATTGAATGTTTAGAATTGTACATTCACTTGCTATCTACGGCTAATAACATTTACATGCTATATAATGATTCATTACTAGCTACTGCTTGAAAATCAATGATTCTATGTTAATATTTCTCTCAAATCCAAGTATTTGAAATCTGTGATTCTACTTCTCCTTATTTAATTATTTCCAAGATAATTATCTTAATTTCAACGGTAAATGGATGGTGACTATATAATGTAATACAGATAAAGCTTGTTAGGTTATCTGATTTTTCCTGATCTGTGCTGAGATAATTATATTTAGAAACACGTGCTTCTGACGATTAAAATCAACTCGGTATGTCAGATTTCAGAGAAACACAGATTTCAGAGAACACACACAGATCAAAGATAACATCATCTCGGTAGGTCAGATTTCAGGGGACTCAGTAAGTGAGATTTCAAACGGGTCGGGTGGACCGTGGATTAACAAAAACTGAGATCTTTTTCAAGCAGAAAATATCAAAATGAATAACCCAGCACACTGCAAAAACTCCGGTGTTAATTTAACACCATGGGTGTCACTATAGGACCGGACCACTTTACACCGGTCCTATAGTGACACCCATGGTGTTAAATTCAACACCGGAGTTTTTGCAGTGCATGTGTGAATTATTTTCACTTGCTATCTACTGCTGATAACATACATTCACCATTATATTCCGTTGTTATTTACGCAGCTGTTCGGAATTATATTCACTCATACATTACATTGTATACGTACGGTCTATCTACAGCGAATCGCTATGGAGCGACACGACTGGAGGATGAAGTCTAACCCGTGGGGTCACAACCCGGAAATTACGTTGCATGACGTAAGCTTCTTTGTTGCGCGGGGCTTTTTAATAACACCTTTTCGTAATACCGCTTGATACATCAGATCAATTTGTATTATGTGTATGTTGAGTGTTTTTCCTGCTGCTGCAAAGCTGGTGATTAAACCTGTAACACGATCGGTGAGTTTAGGTATGAATTGCGTGTCACCTGAAGCAGTATCCGTAAGTAATTTTTACTGAAAAATACTGGCCGTTTATTTTCCAAATCATACGTGATAGAGCCAAAATCGGCAATATCCTCAATTGCAAAACAAATACTGCCTTTAAAGGGGCATTGAGAGATGTATCGATAGACTAAATGAGCAAATAACGTAAAGATAATCATCAACATAGCCCAAATCCAAAATGTCATACAATTCCGACATCGCCTTCCTGCCAAAATAAGCAAAAAACGGCACTTCCGGGTTGAGATTTGCCGCGAAAGTCTGTGAGTAAAACGATGCATAACTTCCGAATTCAGCACCTGAGTTTCGATATGATCATATCGAAACTAAGAAAATCATGAAATTTTATATGATAAACGGCGAATGTTGGTAAACTGTTTCAGATGGTAGTTAGTATATGCCTAAGTATTACTTGATGCAAAAAAACTGATTTCCAGGATAATTGAGGGCGCACTCCCATACGTATCTCTCAATACCCCTTTAATTGATGTGTCACGTCACCCTACGAAAACGCGCACATAGACAATTGGCCTAATCAGCAACAGATTTTAGAAATTAATTACCGTACAACGGGGTGAATAGGGACATTGGGGTGAAAAGGGACAAAAATGGGAAATTGTTTTGAAATGTCAATTTTTTTGTATTTGATGTATAGGCTACTATTTATTTTCTTGTTTCCAAATGTTTAAACAGCAATATAATAGTGTTCAGGAAATGGTTCAGTTGATGTGAAAGAACAAATGTGGAGCCCAGGGTATTGAATCTGAAAGGATTTTACATTTCCAGCTTTTTTGCATTGTTTCCGTACTTTTCGTTCTGGGGTAAATAGGGACACTAATGTTTTAAATGAAAATTTTATACCAACTCCATATATTTAATTATTGAAAGAGCAGTTTTAAAGGCTTATTATGTGCACATAATATCATCTCAAAAGTTTGACTCATTTGGGTACAAGAAAACAATTATGGTCATAATTGCCATTTAGATATGCCACCAGCCAGTATTTGTAAACCCAAATTGAAATTACATTCCTACAGTCCTGTATGATTGCATTTGTTGCTACAATGCTACTAAACACCTTATTCAAATCCCTTATTATTCCAGAATGAATGCTAATGACGAGGTGACTGCTGAACATATACTACAGCATTGGGTCTTCACAATATAGGCTTATTATAGCAATCAAACAACAACTGCTCTACTGAAAGGTTTGATCCCAACTGATCGTGCCGACTGGATGGAACACTCTCCTCATTGCTCATATAATTATCAATAAAAGAAGACAAGAACAAAGCTCTACATATCAACCAACAATAACGCACCATGAACCCGCACCCATATGGCTTCTGCAAAGGTGTCAGAGAGACAAAAACAACAATTAGAGGTAGGAAATGAGTATCACATATACATAAAATGTTAGCAGTTTCAGAAATATCAAATTGTATTGGATTGTTTCGGCACATTCAATGACAGACTGTTTAGGTCCGGAGGCTCCCCTTTACCATTTAGACAGCTGGTTACCCCCACAAAAAATCATACACGTGTATTAACTACCATCTGAAATCATAGAGCTTAATTTGCAATCTTCCATGCAAGTTTTATGACCTTGATCATTTCTATTATATTAAATCCGCCCTGCCATCTTGGTTTTGAACCGAACCGTAGATTGATTGTAGTGTGCAAAGGTGATAAGGGGGCTATTCGCCCGTAGACCTACCATGTTTACCAATAAAGCAAGTGTTATGCCTAAATCTAGATGTCTAGACCTAATAGTCATGACCTTCGAGCTCCATCTCATGATTTCAGCTTGTCCTATATACATGATATATTTACTTTAGGACCTGCGAATCTCATCAGTCATTAACACTGGACATTGTCAGACTACTGAATATTAAGTCCTAGTATGCGGCCACCAGCCAGTATTTGAAAATTGTCCTGTATGATTGCATTTGGCGCTACAATGCTACTAAACACCTTATTCAAATCCCTATTCCAGAATGAATGCTAATGACGAGATCTATACTACAGCATTGGGTCTTCACAATATAGGCTTATTATAGCAATCAAACAACAACTGCTCTATCGAAAGGTTTGATCCCAACTGATCGTGCCGACTGGATGGAACACTCTTCTCATGCTCATAGATCGAATTATCAATCAAAGAAGACAAGAACAAAGCTCTATACTACATCAACCAACAATGAACGCACCATGAACCCGCACCCATGGCTTCTGCAAAGGTGTCAGAGAGATAAAAACAACATATACTAGAGGTAGGAAATGAGTATAGAAAACATAAAATGTTAGTAGTTTCAGAAATATCAAATTGTATTGGATTGTTTCGGCACATTCAACAGATTGTTAGACAACTGGTTACCCCCCCCCCCCCCAAAAAAAAAAACCACCTAAAAACCCCACCTAATTCTACACGTGTATTAACTAACATCTGAAATCATAGAGCTTAAATTTGCAATCTTCCATGCAAGTTTTATGACCTTGATCATTTCTATTATATTAAATCCGCCCCTGCCATCTTGGTTTTGAACCGAGCCGTAGATTGATTGTAGTGTGCAAAGGTGATAAGGCCAGGGGGCTATTCGCCCGGCCGTAGACCTACCATGTTTACCAATAGCAAGTGTTATGCCTAGATCTAGATGGTCTAGACCTGATAATCATGACCTCCGAGCTACATATCATGATTTCAGCTTGTCCTATATAGTTACTAGGACCTGCGAATCTCATCAGTCATTAACACTGGACAATGTCAGACTACTGATTCTTAAGTCCTAGTAAGATACCAACAAAGTGAAACACGGGATCGAAGCAATCATAACTTTGCATGATTCTCAAACGATTTTCAAGGTGATATCAATTGTATGAATACATACCTTGACGGATACCCCTTGATGTACATACCGTTTAAAATTATTATAACCTAAACGGTGCATTTAGGAGCATTTTCCACGCCAATTTCGGCCTTGTTGAACACAAGTCCAAAACAAAACAGGACTAATGTAAAATGAGGACAAATGTTGACGTTTTTGGGCATACCCTATACCAATTCTTCATTGCCAACAATTATTGTAACAGTTAGTTTACCCAAACCATTTTAATGTACCGTAACCAAATCCATTTATTTATATGATATTTTTTCAGATGGAAACAAAGCAGATACATGAACACATCGAGTGAGCGAATCTAACGGGCCATCATCATCTGATCATTTTTGAAGCTGATCTTCATTTGGAACAAGATAAAAAAACTGAATTAAGTATGACAATCACATCAAAAGCCTTTAACAACCGGTTTCCTTGTTTAATCACAGTGGTTTCATCCGGAGAACATTTCTTGCCCGACAAAGACTAATGGCTGCCTACATTAATGAATTATTATCATTTTCTTCCATGGATGAACGTTTTGGGGTGTGTCAGAAAACTCTAACACTTGCTATCCGTCTGCCATTCCACGGCGAGACCCCGAGCGAGACTTAACTTCAATGCCAATACCTGTCAACCACACAATATAGTCCTGTCAGTACCAGAAGCAGAACCTGAACTTCGGAACTTGGTAATGGGAGACTAACATCAACAATTCCGTCTGTCATGGTCTCTATCCTTTCATGCCCCGGCGCGGCGAGAGTTCACCTAATGTAACTCAAAAGCTGTCAACCACACAATACAGTAGCAGAACTAGTACTACAGAACTAGAAATTGAGAACTTGGACCTGCAGCAACTTGATTTACAAGCTAAGTAGATTTTGTTTCTGATAGTATCGTATTGTTTTTACAATCTCGGCGTTGCAATTCATCTGTGAGACACGATTCTGATGAGAAAAAACCCATAATAATATACTTTTACTTCGGCGGTTATTGAAGTTCGTGGGAAATAACGGAATGTTCGTGATTTCGTTTCAAAAGAGAGCTCAAATAAGCCTTGTATTTAATTTTGCTGATGCTGACCCATAATTACCATTAAGATCAAATGCCACCAGCCAATATTTGAACCCAAATTGAAATTACACTCTTACGTCCTACTTCTCATACTCATCGTAAGATTTCTCATCAATTGATATCAAAATTATATATTTTGAGGGATGGATGCATACATCGTTCAAGATATATCAATGGAAATATCAAATGATGAGATATTTTACGATGAGTATGGAAAGTAGAACGTAGGAGTGTGATTTCAATTTAGGTTCAAATATTGGCTGGTGGCATTTGATCTATTTAATGGCAATTATGGCGTCATGTAATACATTTCAGCTATATTATAATCAATGGTCTTTATACTAAATTGTATGATTGCATTTGTTGCTACAATGCTACTAAAAACCTTATTAAAATTCCTTATAATTCCAGAATGAATGCTAATGACGAGATGACTGCTGAACATATACTAAAGCATTGGGTCTTCATAATATAGGCCTATTATAGCAACCAACCAACAACAACTGCTCTACTGAAGGGTTTGATCCCAACTGATTGTGCCGACTGGATGGAACACTCTCCTCATTGCTCATAGATTTATCAATATAAGAAGACAAGAACAAAGCTCTACATCAACCAACAATAACGCACCATGAACCTGCAGCCATATGGCTTCTGCAAAGGTGTCAGAGAGACAAAAACAACATTAGAGGTAGGAAATGAGTATTACATACAAAACATAAACTGTTAGTAGTTTCAGAAATATCAAATTGTATTGGATTGTTTCGGCACATTCAATGACAGATTGTTAAGGTCCCTCCCTAAAACCTTTTAGACAGCTGGTTACCCCAACCCCCCCAAAAAAAACCCCCACTCTAACCCCCAGTCCCCCACCCCCAATTTTACACGTGTACACAGTATTAACTACCATCTGAAATCATAGAACTTAATTTGCAATCTTCCATGCAAGTTTCCTGACCTTTGATCATTTCTATTATATGGATTTATATGGATCATTTCTATTATATGGATTTATGGATCTTTTAACCCTTAAAAGGGTTAAAAAAAAAGTATATTCAAGAATGTTTTTTGCATAACTCCAGATAAGATGAGCCGTTTTGGGAAATTTAAACAGTTATGAAATGGTGAAACCTTTGGCTACCCACTTAAAGTGTCCGCTTTCAATACCATGTTTACTTCTTTCAAAACAGTCACACATTTCCTCAAAATGATGTTTTCAGAAAAAGTGGCAAATTTCATCTTAACGGAAACATTATTTGGGGATATTTAACTTTTGGGGGAAAACTAAACATGGTATTGAAAAGAGGAAACTTTGTACGGATAGCTAAGCGTTTCTCCTTTTCAGAAAATTTTCAATTTCTTAAAATGTTTCATTGTGTGGGGTGTTACACAAACAAAATTGTATAGGATTTTGAAAATTGCCACTGTTTCTGAGAACATCGTTTTGGGGAAATGAGACAATTTTTCGGGAAAAGTAAACATGATATTGAAAAGGAGAAACTTTTTGTGGAAAGCCAAGCACTTTTTCTTTTCACAAGTTTTTAATTGTCTGAAAACGATTAATTCTGTGCCAGTTCTGCAAACACGCTTAGTCTAATTTGCGTACAAAAAAAACAGAGAGAGAGTTTTTAAATTTACTGGTATAGGACCAAGTGCCACCTTTTCTGAAAACATAATTTTGGGGAAATGTGACTGTTTTGGGAAAAGTATGATATCGAAAGGAAACCATTTCTATTGGTAGCCAAGCGTTTTCACTTTTCATAATAGTTTCAATTTTTCAAAACGTTTAATTTTGTGTGAAATTATGCAAACAAAAGTGATCTAATTTTAGGGGGGGGGGGGGGCTTACTTTTTTGAACCCTTTACATTAGACGTATTCCCTTGGATAACCCTGTATGAATAATGTTTAGCCAAAGTAACAAATCTTGCAATATTGGTTTTCTTCAGTTTTCTCATCTATGATTTCAAAGATGTTTAACTCCTGGTGATTGGTTGGCCGTTTTCTTTACTAAAGCCCTATATCATTCCTTTTTACCACAAGGGTGAGCCAGAAAATGTATATGATTTTATACACTATAATTCTCATACACCCTGTATAAATTACAAATCGGACCAAATTTCAGGCAATTGCCAATTAAAAAACAAAATTGTCATGCACTTCGCACCCCATTGACACAATTTTGTTCATGACCTCTTCGTTTAATTGCAATTATCAGCTGATTATAAAACCTGCTTTTGGTAACAATATTATTATTTACTTTGCACTAGGAAAAAGTATGTCACTTTGCTTAGAGACATCAATGTAATTGTATACTTGTGTTGCAGTCTGTTTAAAAATAAATGTATAGATCGTAATGGTAGATTTGGCAAAAGCTTTGTTAAAATATATGGTTTGGCTATACACTGAAACCTTTACCGAACGTGGAACTATTCCCTTATACACTGAAACCTGTACCGAACACTGAAACCTTACCGAACGTGGAACAATTCTCTTATACACTGAAACCTGTACCGAACACTGAAACCTTACCGAACGTGGAACTATTCCCTTATACACTGTAACCTTTACCGAACGTGGAACTATTCTCTCATGCATTGAAACCTTACCGAACGTGGAACTATTCTCTTATAGACTTATACCTGTACCGAACGTGGAACTATTCTCTTATGCACTGAAACCTTACCGAACGTGGAATTATTCTCTTATACACTGTATGAAACCTGTACCGAACGTGGAACTATTCTCTTATGCACTGAAACCTTACCGAACGTGGAACTATTCTCTTATGCACTGAAACCTTACCGAACGTGGAACTATTCTCTTATGCACTGAAACCTTACCGAACGTGGAACTATTCTCTTATACACTGAAACCTGTACCGAACTTGGAACTATTCTCTTATACACTGAAACCTTACCGAACGTGGAACTATTCCCTTAAACACTGAAACCTGTACCGAACGTGGAACTATTTTTTATACACTGAAACCTGTACCGAACGTGGAACTATTCTCTTATACACTGAAACCTGTACCGAACTTGGAACTATTCTCTTATACACTGAAACCTGTACCGAACGTGGAACTATTCTCTTATAAACTGAAACCTGTACCGAACGTGGAACTATTCTCTTATGCACTGAAACCTTACCGAACGTAGAACTATTCTCTTATACACTGAAACCTGTACCGAACGTGGAACTATTCCCTTATACACTAAAACCTGTACCGAACGTGGAACAATTCTCTTATACACTGAAACCTGTACCGAACGTGGAACTATTCCCTTATACACTGAAACTTGTACCGAACGTGGAACTATTCTCTTATGCACTGAAACCTTACCGAACGTGGAACTATTCTCTTATACACTGAAACATGTACCGAACGTGGAACTATTCTCTTATACACTGAAACCTTACCGAACGTGGAACTATTCTCTTATACACTGAAACCTGTACCGAACGTGGAACTATTCTCTTATGCACTGAAACCAGTACCGAACGTGGAACTATTCTCTTATACACTGATACTTGTACCGAACGTGGAACTATTCTCTTATACACTGAAACCTGTACCGAACGTGGAACTATTCTGTTATACACTGAAACCAGTACCGAACGTGGAACTATTCTCTTATACACTGATACTTGTACCGAACGTGGAACTATTCCCTTATACACTGAAACCTGTACCGAACGTGGAACTATTCTGTTATACACTGATACTTGTACCGAACGTGGAACAATTCCCTTATACACTGAAACCTGTACCGAACGTGGAACTATTCTCTTATACACTGAAACCTGTACTGAACTTGGAACTTTTCCCTCATACACTGAAACCTGTACCGAACGTGGAACTATTCCCTTATACACTGAAACCTTACCGAACGTGGAACTATTCCCTTATACACTGAAACCTGTACCGAACGTGGAACTATTCTGTTATACACTGATACTTGTACCGAACGTGGAACTATTCCCTTATACACTGAAACCTTACCGAACGTGGAACTATTCCCTTATACACTTAAACCTGTACCGAACGTGGAACTATTCCCTTATACACTGAAACCTTACCGAACGTGGAACTATTCCCTTATACACTGAAACCTGTACCGAACGTGGAACTATTCTGTTATACACTGATACTTGTACCGAACGTGGAACTATTCCCTTATACACTGAAACCTTACCGAACGTGGAACTATTCCCTTATACACTTAAACCTGTACCGAACGTGGAACTATTCCCTTATACACTGAAACCTGTACCGAACGTGGAACTATTCTGTTATACACTGATACTTGTACCGAACGTGGAACTATTCCCTTATACACTTAAACCTGTACCGAACGTGGAACTATTCTCTTATACACTGAAACCTGTACCGAACGTGGAACTATTCCCTTATACACTGAAACCTGTACCGAACGTGGAACTATTATCTTATACACTGAAACCTGTGCGAACGTGGAACTATTCTCTTATAGACTTAAACCTGTACCGAACGTGGAACTATTATCTTATACACTGAAACCTTACCGAACGTGGAACTATTCCCTTATACACTGAAACCTGTACCGAACGTGGAACTATTCTGTTATACACTGATACTTGTACCGAACGTGGAACTATTCTCTTATACACTGACACCTGTACCGAACCTGGAACTAATCTTTGTAACATTATATGCCCATTAATTATGGAAATGTGATTTTTTTTATTTCCTCACGTTTTACTATTTTTATTCCCGGTTCTTTTCTTTCAGTATTCGACTGTATTACGCGTGCTGGAGTGCTGGGCATATTGAATAGAAAAGGAATTGACGTGTGATTGCCCGTGAAGATCCAATATCAACATTACCGCTAAACATTAAGAACATTAAAGGAACAGTGTCATACAATATTGATAGATAATGCTTTAGCATTGGTAAATTTTATATTCTCTTATGTACCACCCTTACAAATTACCACACAACGGTTTATATACGACGCCAATCATATTTTCCCGCTGATTTGGCATTTTCTAAATTGAATCAACGTTGGTCGTTGATGAATTTTGAAAGAAAAAGATAAAAAACGCAACAAGCACATTGATTGCTATTATCTATAGGCTTATATACAAGCATAACGAAAATCGGATAACAAATGATATTTTTTTAAACACGGTAATTTCAATTGAGCAAGCCTACAATTTGCCTAGTATTAGAATTGCCCGTGTGATTATTTATTGAGTCGTATCCAGCAATTATAATATCCAATTTTCAGAATTTCCTCAAACGGGAAGATTAATTCTTAATATTATGAGTTCTAAATCAACATGACCCATATGTTTCATCAGCCAAGATAAAAAGAAGTCATGCCTACTAGAAATAATCGCTATACTACCTTTTACCTTCATTCACTACTAACAGATTTGGGGTGCACTATCATTGGGTAAATCAGTGACAGTTAAGACCTGTCACTGGGTAAAAATGGAGAGCTTGGTCATCATGCATGCCTCTGATGCCTGAACTCTGCCATTGAACCCTGTTTATAACTAACCCAAGTAAAAGGTAGTTTAGTACATATGATTCAAGTTCAAGAAATTGTGACCTAATTCATCGTAATTCAGCGAAACACTTTCAATTATACATTACGATGGGGATACGATTCAAAAAGTATTCGTATTAGAATATATTGATATAAAATTAGAGCAACCTCTATTTAAATATGCAGACAAAATTGGATGCTAATTACTTAAAAATCATAATTGTGAATGTACATTAATTTTTTATATACATAAGATGAACTTTTATAGTTGCGTGGGGGCGGACAATCGACTGTTTTTGTAATAACATTTCATTGGTTACGCCACTTGATTTTATCAGCATTTTTATATTATGTATTAAAAGCATGAATCACTTGTGTGCGTCTTTTATTATGTGCATGCCATGCACATTATTATTCAATATTAGCGTAATCCTTATCATATAATTCAAATTATTATGCTAATAAATTTGAATATTTGGAACGGAATAAGCTAATATATATTTGAACCGCACTGTGACATAAATTATTCAAATTTATATTTGCATAATCTAAATTTGGATACTGTAAATTATTCAAATTTGTATTTGCATAATCGAGAATATTCAAATTTATATTGGCATAATCCGGATTATTCAACTTTGGATAAATTTGAATAATGTGGATTATGCAAATTTGAATAATGAGGATTATGCAAATTTAAATAATCACGATTAAACATGTACATTTGAATAATCATGTACATTTGAATAATCACGATTATGCAAATATAAATTTGAATAATCTGGATTATGGAAATATAAATGTTGAATAATCTGGATTATGCAATATATAAATGTAAAAAATTTATGTCACATTGCGGTTCCGTTCCAAATATATATATATAATCCATATTTGAATAAATATAAATTATGCAAAATATAAATTTGAATAATCCGGATTATGCCAAATAAAAATTGACTAATCTGGATTATGCAAATACAAATTTGAATAATCTGGATTATTCAAATACAAATTTGAATAATCCAGATTATGCAAAATATAAATTTGAATAATACGGATTATGGAAATATAAATTTGAATAATCTGGATTATGCAAATTTATATTTGAATAATCTGAATTATGCAAATTTATATTTGAATAATCTTAATTATGCAAATATAAATTTGAATAAGCTGGAATAATTCGGATTAGTCAAATTTATATTTCCATAATCCGGATTATCCAAATTTATATTTCGCATAATCCAGATTATTCAAATGTGTATAATCCAGATTATTCAAATTTTATATTTTGCATAATCCGGATTATTCAAATTTATATTTGCATAATTTATATTTATTCAAATATGGATTATTCAAATTTATATTTGTATAATCCGGATTATTCAAATTTATATTTTGCATAATCCAGATTATTCAAATTTATATTTTGCATAATCCAGATTATTCAAATTTATATTTTGCATAATCCAGATTATTCAAACTTATATTTGCATAATCCGGATTATTCAAATTTATATTTTGCATAATCCGGATTATTCAAATTTATATTTTGCATAATCCAGATTATTCAAATTTATATTTTGCATAATCCAGATTATTCAAATTTATATTTTGCATAATCCAGAATATTCAAATTTATATTTGCATAATCCGGATTATTCAAATTTTGTATAATCCAGATTATTCAAATTTATATTTTGCATAATCCGGATTATTCAAATTTATATTTTGCATAATCCAGATTATTCAAATTTATATTTTGCATAATCCAGATTATTCAAATTTATATTTTGCATAATCCAGAATATTCAAATTTATATTTGCATAATCCGGATTATTCAAATTTTGTATAATCCAGATTATTCAAATTTATATTTTGCATAATCCGGATTATTCAAATTTATATTTTGCATAATCCAGATTATTCAAATTTATATTTTGCATAATCCAGATTATTCAAATTTATATTTTGCATAATCCAGAATATTCAAATTTATATTTGCATAATCCGGATTATTCAAATTTTGTATAATCCAGATTATTCAAATTTATATTTTGCATAATCCGGATTATTCAAATTTATATTTTGCATAATCCAGATTATTCAAATTTATATTTTGCATAATCCAGATTATTCAAATTTATATTTGCATAATCCGGATTATTCAAATTTATATTTTGCATAATCCAGATTATTCAAATTTATATTTTGCATAATCCAGATTATTCAAATTTATATTTTGCATAATCCAGATTATTCAAATTTATATTTTGCATAATCCAGATTATTCAAATTTATATTTGCATAATCCAGAATTATTCAAATTTATATTTGCATAATCCGGATTATTCAAATTTTGTATAATCCAGATTATTCAAATTTATATTTTGCATAATCCGGATTATTCCAGATTATTCAAATTTATATTTTGCATAATCCAGATTATTCTTATTCAAATTTATATTTGCATAATCCGGATTATTCAAATTTATATTTTGCATAATCCAGATTATTCAAATTTATATTTTGCATAATCCAGATTATTTAAATTTATATTTGCATAATCCGGATTATTCAAATTTATATTTTGCATAATTTATATTTATTCAAATATGGATTATTCAAATATGGATTATTCAAATTTATAATTGCATAATCCGGATTATTCAAATTTATATTTTGCATAATCCAGATTATTCAAATTTATATTTGCATAATCCAGATTATTCAAATTTATATTTTGCATAATCTGGATTATTCAAATATGGATTATTCAAATTTATATTTATATTTTGCATAATCCGGATTATTCAAATTTGCATTTCCATAATCCAGATTATTCAAATTTTGCATAAAAATATCAAATTTATAATTTGCATAATCCTGATTATTCAAATTTATATTTTGCATAATCTGGATTATTCAAATTTGCATTTCCATAATCCAGATTATTCAAATTTGTATTTGCATAATCCAGATTATTCAAATTTTGCATAATCCAGATTATTCAAATTTGTATTTGCATAATCCAGATTATTCAAATTTATATTTTGCATAATCTGGATTATTCAAATTTGTATTTCCATAATCCAGATTATTCAAATTTGTATTTTGCATAATCCAGATTATTCAAATTTATGCATTTTGCATAATCCAGATTATTCAAATTTATATTTTGCATACACCAGATTATTCAAAATTTATATTTTGCATAATCCAGATTATACAAATTTAATCCGGATTATTCAAATTTGTATTATTCAAATTTATATTTGCATAAAATCAGGAATATAATCCGGATTATTCAAATTTACATTTTAAATTTAAATTTGCATAATCCAGTTTATATTTTACATAATCTGGATTATTCAAATCTGGATTATTCAAATTTATATTTGCATAAAATCAGGAATATAATCCGGATTATTTAAATATAAATTTACATAATCGTGTTTATTCAAATGTACATTTTAAATTTAAATTTGCATAATCCAGATTATTTATATTTGCATAATCCGAATTATTAAAATTGATATTTGCAGATTATTCTAATTTATCTTCAGTATCTTCAGTATCCAAATTTGAATAATCTCGATTATGCAAATACAAATAATCTACAGTATCCAAATTTGGATTATGCAAATATAAATTTGAATAAATCCAAAATCAAATTTATGTCAGTGCGGTTCAAATATTCAAATTTATTAGCATAATAATACATATTTGATCTTGACTATGCTAATTTGAATTATAATAATAACCATGCACATAATAAAAGACGCACACAAGTGATTCATGCTTTTAATACATAATAAAAAAATGCTTATAAAACCAAGTGGCGTAACCAGGACAAAAAAAACAGTCGATTGTCCCCCCTGTACGCAACTATAAAAAGTAATTAGCATCCAATTTTGTCTGCATATTTTAAATAGAGGTTGATATAATTTTAATACTCTTTGAATCGTATCCTCATCGCAATGTATAATTAGAAGTGTTTCGCTTCGGAAGAGGAATAATTCTTGCACGATGAATTCGGTCACAATTTCTTGAACTTGATCTAGAAATCATATGTACTAAACTACCTTTTACTTGGGTTAGTTATAAACAGGGTTCAATGACAGAGTTCAGGCATCAGAGGCATGCATGATGACCAAGCTCTCCATTTACCCAGTGACAGGTCTTAACTGTCACTGATTTACCCAATGATAGTGCACCCCAAATCTGTTAGTAGTGAATGAAGGGTAAAAGGTAGTATAGCGATTATTTCTAGTAGGCATGACTTCTTTTTATCTTGGCTGATGAAACATCGGTCATGTTGAATTAGAACTTATAATATTAAGAATTAATCTTCCCGTTTGAGGAAATTCTGAAAATTGGTTATTATAATTGCTGGATACGACTCAATTAACACGGGCAAATTGTAGGCTTGTGCAATTGAAATTACCGTGTTTAAAAAAATATCATTTGTTATCCGATTTTCGTTATGCTTTTATATAGGCCTAATCATGGACTTAAAGTCCATGGCCTAATAGATAATAGCAATCAATGTGCTTGTTGCGTTTTTTATCTTTTTCTTTCATATGATTGGCGTCGTATATAACCGTTGACTGGTATTAAATCTGTGTGGTAATTTGTAAGGGTTGGTACATAAGGGAATATAAAATTTACCTATTTATATCTATTAAAATTTTATGACACTGTTCCTTTAATGTTCTTAATGTTCAGCGGTAATGTTGATATTGAATCTTCACGGGCAATCACACGTCAATTTCTTTTCTATTCAATATGCTCAGCACTCCAGCACGCGTAATACAGTCGAATACTGAAAGAAAAGAACGAGGAATAAAAATAGAAAACGTGAGGAAATAAAAAAACCAAATCACATTTCCATAATTAAGGGGCATACAAACAATTGTTCCACGTTCGGTAAGGGTTTCATACAGTGTATAAGAGAATTGTTCCACGTTCGGTAAGGTTTCAGTGCATAACAGAATACTTCCACGTTCGGTACAGGTTTCAGTGTATAAGAGAATACTTTCACGTTCGGTACAGGTTTCAGTGTATAAGAGAATTGTTCCACGTTCGGTAAGGTTTCAGTGTATAAGAGCATAGTTCCACGTTCGGTACAGGTTTCAGTGTATAAGGGAATAGTTCACGTCCGGTACAGGTTTCAGTGTATAAGAGAATAGTTCCACGTTCGGTACAGGTTTCAGTGTATAAGAGAATACTTCCACGTTCGGTAAGGTTTCAGTGTATAAGAGAATAGTTCCACGTTCGGTACAGGTTTCAGTGTATAAGGGAATAGTTCCACGTTCGGTAAGATTTCAGTGTATAAGAGAATTGTTCCACGTTCGGTACAGGTTTCAGTGTATAAGAGCATAGTTCCACGTTCGGTACAGGTTTCAGTGTATAAGAGAATTGTTCCACGTTCGGTAAGGTTTCAGTGTATAAGAGCATAGTTCCACGTTCGGTACAGGTTTCAGTGTATAAGAGAATTGTTCCACGTTCGGTAAGGTTTCAGTGCATAAGAGAATTGTTCCACGTTCGGTACAGGTTTCAGTGTATAAGAGAATTGTTCCACGTTCGGTAAGGTTTCAGTGCCTATGAGAATACTTCCACGTTCGGAACAGGTTTCAGTGTATAAGAGAATAGTTCCACGTTCGGTACAGGTTTCAGTGTATAAGAGAATTGTTCCACGTTCGGTAAGGTTTCAGTGTATAAGAGAATTGTTCAAGGTTTCAGTGTATTATAGTTCCACGTTCGGTACAGGTTCAAGTCTATAAGAGAATAGTTCCACGTTCGCACAGGTTTCAGTGTATAAGGGAATAGTTCCACGTTCGGTACGGGTTTCAGTGTATAAGAGAATAGTTCCACGTTCGGTAAGGTTTCAGTGCATAAGAGAATAGTTCCACGTTCGGTACAGGTTAAGTCTATAAGAGAATAGTTCCACGTTCGCACAGGTTTCAGTGTATAAGGGAATAGTTCCACGTTCGGTACAGGTTTCAGTGTATAAGAGAATAGTTTCACGTTCGGTAAGGTTTCAGTGCATAAGAGAATAGTTCCACGTTCGGTACAGGTTCAAGTCTATAAGAGAATAGTTCCACGTTCGCACAGGTTTCAGTGTATAAGGGAATAAATAGTTCCACGTTCGGTACAGGTTTCAGTGTATAAGAGAATATTTCCACGTTCGGCACAGGTTTCAGTGTATAAGGGAATAGTTCCACGTTCGGTACAGGTTTCAGTGTATAAGGGAATAGCCACGTTCGGTACAGGTTTCAGTGTATAAGAGAATATTTCCACGTTCGGCACAGGTTTCAGTGTATAAGGGAATAGTTCCACGTTCGGTAAGGTTTCAGTGCATAAGAGAATAGTTCCACGTTCGGTACAGATTTCAGTGTATAAGAGAATAGTTCCACGTTCGGTACAGGTTTCAGTGTATAAGAGAATTGTTCCACGTTCGGTAAGGTTTCAGTGTATAAGAGAATTGTTCCACGTTCGGTACAGGTTTCAGTGTATAAGAGAATAGTTCCACGTTCGGTACAGGTTTCAGTGTATAAGAGCATAGTTCCACGTTCGGTACAGGTTTCAGTGTATAAGGGAATAATTCACGTCCGGTACAGGTTTCAGTGTATAAGAGAATTGTTCCACGTTCGGTACAGGTTTCAGTGTATAAGGGAATAGTTTCACGTTCGGTAAGGTTTCAGTGCATAAGAGAATAGTTCCACGTTCGGTACAGGTTCAAGTCTATAAGAGAATAGTTCCACGTTCGCACAGGTTTCAGTGTATAAGGGAATAGTTCCACGTTCGGTACAGGTTTCAGTGTATAAGAGAATATTTCCACGTTCGGCACAGGTTTCAGTGTATAAGGGAATAGTTCCACGTTCGGTACAGGTTTCAGTGTATAAGGGAATAGCCACGTTCGGTACAGGTTTCAGTGTATAAGAGAATATTTCCACGTTCGGCACAGGTTTCAGTGTATAAGGGAATAGTTCCACGTTCGGTAAGGTTTCAGTGCATAAGAGAATAGTTCCACGTTCGGTACAGATTTCAGTGTATAAGAGAATAGTTCCACGTTCGGTACAGGTTTCAGTGTATAAGAGAATTGTTCCACGTTCGGTAAGGTTTCAGTGTATAAGAGAATTGTTCCACGTTCGGTACAGGTTTCAGTGTATAAGAGAATAGTTCCACGTTCGGTACAGGTTTCAGTGTATAAGAGAATTGTTCCACGTTCGGTAAGGTTTCAGTGCCTATGAGAATACTTCCACGTTCGGAACAGGTTTCAGTGTATAAGAGAATAGTTCCACGTTCGGTACAGGTTTCAGTGTATAAGAGAATTGTTCCACGTTCGGTAAGGTTTCAGTGTATAAGAGAATTGTTCAAGGTTTCAGTGTATTATAGTTCCACGTTCGGTACAGGTTCAAGTCTATAAGAGAATAGTTCCACGTTCGCACAGGTTTCAGTGTATAAGGGAATAGTTCCACGTTCGGTACGGGTTTCAGTGTATAAGAGAATAGTTCCACGTTCGGTAAGGTTTCAGTGCATAAGAGAATAGTTCCACGTTCGGTACAGGTTAAGTCTATAAGAGAATAGTTCCACGTTCGCACAGGTTTCAGTGTATAAGGGAATAGTTCCACGTTCGGTACAGGTTTCAGTGTATAAGAGAATAGTTTCACGTTCGGTAAGGTTTCAGTGCATAAGAGAATAGTTCCACGTTCGGTACAGGTTCAAGTCTATAAGAGAATAGTTCCACGTTCGCACAGGTTTCAGTGTATAAGGGAATAAATAGTTCCACGTTCGGTACAGGTTTCAGTGTATAAGAGAATATTTCCACGTTCGGCACAGGTTTCAGTGTATAAGGGAATAGTTCCACGTTCGGTACAGGTTTCAGTGTATAAGGGAATAGCCACGTTCGGTACAGGTTTCAGTGTATAAGAGAATATTTCCACGTTCGGCACAGGTTTCAGTGTATAAGGGAATAGTTCCACGTTCGGTAAGGTTTCAGTGCATAAGAGAATAGTTCCACGTTCGGTACAGATTTCAGTGTATAAGAGAATAGTTCCACGTTCGGTACAGGTTTCAGTGTATAAGAGAATTGTTCCACGTTCGGTAAGGTTTCAGTGTATAAGAGAATTGTTCCACGTTCGGTACAGGTTTCAGTGTATAAGAGAATAGTTCCACGTTCGGTACAGGTTTCAGTGTATAAGAGCATAGTTCCACGTTCGGTACAGGTTTCAGTGTATAAGGGAATAATTCACGTCCGGTACAGGTTTCAGTGTATAAGAGAATTGTTCCACGTTCGGTACAGGTTTCAGTGTATAAGGGAATAGTTTCACGTTCGGTAAGGTTTCAGTGCATAAGAGAATAGTTCCACGTTCGGTACAGGTTCAAGTCTATAAGAGAATAGTTCCACGTTCGCACAGGTTTCAGTGTATAAGGGAATAGTTCCACGTTCGGTACAGGTTTCAGTGTATAAGAGAATATTTCCACGTTCGGCACAGGTTTCAGTGTATAAGGGAATAGTTCCACGTTCGGTACAGGTTTCAGTGTATAAGGGAATAGCCACGTTCGGTACAGGTTTCAGTGTATAAGAGAATATTTCCACGTTCGGCACAGGTTTCAGTGTATAAGGGAATAGTTCCACGTTCGGTAAGGTTTCAGTGCATAAGAGAATAGTTCCACGTTCGGTACAGATTTCAGTGTATAAGAGAATAGTTCCACGTTCGGTACAGGTTTCAGTGTATAAGAGAATT
Source organism: Ophiura sarsii (assembly GCA_035610835.1). NCBI lineage: Eukaryota > Metazoa > Echinodermata > Ophiuroidea > Amphilepidida > Ophiuridae > Ophiura > Ophiura sarsii. Next base: position 52,858,525 of record CM069455.1, read on the forward strand.
GTTCCACGTTCGGTAAGGTTTCAGTGTATAAGAGAATTGTTCCACGTTCGGTACAGGTTTCAGTGTATAAGAGAATAGTTCCACGTTCGGTACAGGTTTCAGTGTATAAGAGCATAGTTCCACGTTCGGTACAGGTTTCAGTGTATAAGGGAATAGTTCACGTCCGGTACAGGTTTCAGTGTATAAGAGAATTGTTCCACGTTCGGTAAGGTTTCAGTGCATAAGAGAATTGTTCCACGTTCGGTACAGGTTTCAGTGTATAAGAGAATTGTTCCACGTTCGGTACAGGTTTCAGTGTATAAGAGAATTGTTCCACGTTCGGTAAGGTTTCAGTGTATAAGGGAATAGTTCCACGTTCGGTACAGGTTTCAGTGTATAAGAGAACTGTTCCACGTTCGGTAAGGTTTCAGTGCCTATGAGAATACTTCCACGTTCGGTACAGGTTTCAGTGTATAAGAGAATTGTTCCACATCGGTAAGGTTTCAGTGTATAAGAGAATTGTTCCACGTTCGGTACAGGTTTCAGTGTATAAGAGAATAGTTCCACGTTCGGTACAGGTTTCAGTGTATAAGGGAATAGTTCCACGTTCGGTAAGGTTTCAGTGCATAAGAGAATTGTTCCACGTTCGGTACAGGTTTCAGTGTATAAGGGAATAGTTCCACGTTCGGCACAGGTTTCAGTGTATAAGAGAATAGTTCCACGTTCGGTAAGGTTTCAGTGTATAAGAGAATAGTTCCACGTTCGGTACAGGTTTCAGTGTATAAGAGAATTGTTCCACGTTCGGTAAGGTTTCAGTGTATAAGAGAATTGTTCCACGTTCGGTAAGGTTTCAGTGTATAAGAGAATAGTTCCACGTTCGGTACAGGTTTCAGTGTATAAGGGAATTGTTCCACGTTCGGTAAGGTTTCAGTGTATAAGAGAATTGTTCCACGTTCGGTACAGGTTTCAGTGTATAAGAGAATAGTTCCACGTTCGGTACAGGTTTCAGTGTATAAGAGAATAGTTCCACGTTCGGTACAGGTTTCAGTGTATAAGAGAATAATTACACGTTCGGTAAAGGTTTCAGTGTATAGCCAAACCATATATTTTAACAAAGCTTTTGCCAAATCTACCATTATGATCTATACATTTATTTTTAAACAGACTGCAACACAAGTATACAATTACATTGATGTCTCTAAGCAAAGTGACATACTTTTTCCTAGTGCAAAATAAATAATAATATTGGTTATACCAAAAGCAGTTTTTGTGGGTTTTATAATCAGCTGATAATTGCAATTAAACGAAGAGGTCATGAACAAAATTGTGTCAATGGGGTGCGAAGTGCATGACAATTTTGTTTTTTAATTGGCAATTGCCTGAAATTTGGTCCGAATTTGTAATTTATACAGGGTGTATGAGAATTATATAGTGTATAAAATCATATACATTTTCTGGCTCACCCTTGTGGTAAAAAGGAATGATATAGGGCTTTTGTAAAGAAAACGGCCAACCAATCACCAGGCGTTAAACATGTTTGAAATCATAGATGAGAAAACTGAAGAAAACCAATATTGCAAGATTTGTTACTTTGGCTAAACATTATTTATACAGGGTTATCCAAGGGAATACGTCTAATGTAAAGGGTTCAAAAAAGTAAGCCCCCCCCTAAAATTAGATCACTTTTGTTTGCATAACTTCACACACAATTAAACGTTTTGAAAAATTGAAACGATTATGAAAAGAGAAAACGCTTGGCTACCAAACCCTCTTTCGATATTATGTTTACTTTTCCCAAAATGGTCACATTTCCCCGTTTTCAGAAAATTAAAAACTTGTGAAAAGAAAAAGTACTTGGCAATATCATGTTTACTTTTCCCAAAATTGTCTCATTTTCCCAAAACGATGTTCTCAGAAACAGTGGCAATTTTCAAAATCCTATACAATTTTGTTTGTGTAACACCCCACACAATGAAACCTTTTAAGAAATTGAAACTTTTCTGAAAAGGAAAAACGCTTAACTATCCGTAAGTTTCCCCTTTTTTAATACCAAAATTGCCAAAATCCAATACATAGTAAGTGCCACTTTTTCTGAAAACATTATTTTGAGGAAATGTGTGACTCTTTTGGAAGAAGTAAACATGATATTGAAAGCGGACACTTTAAGTGGGTAGCCAAGGGTTTCACCATTTCATAACTGTTTAAATTTCCCAAAACGGCTCATCTTATCTGGAGTTATGCAAAAAACATTCTTGAATATACTTTTTTTAACCCTGAAGATCCATAAATCCATATAATAGAAATGATCAAGGTCATGAAACTTGCATGATTGCAACTTAAGCTTTATGATTTCAGATGGTAGTTAAATACTGTGTACACGTTTAGAATTGGGGGTGGGGGTTAGGGTGGTTTTTTTTGGGTGGTAACCAGCTGTCTAAAGGTTAAAGGGAGGGACCTTAACAATCTGTCATTGAATGTGCCGAAACAATCCAAAACAATTTGATATTTCTGAAACCACTAACATTTTATGTTTTCTATGTGATACTCAATCCCTACCTCTAATGTTGTTTTTGTCTCTCTGACATCTTTGCAGAAGCCATATGGGTGCAGGTTCATGGTGCATTATTGTTGGTTGATGTAGAGCCTTGTTTTTGTCTTTTTTATTGATAATTCTATGAGCAATGAGAAGAGTGTTCCATCCAGTCGGCACGATCAGTTGGGATCAAACCTTTCAGTAGAGCAGTTGTTGTTGGTTGGTTGCTATAATAGGCCTATATTATAATATGAAGAACCAATGCTGTAGTAGCCTATATGTTCAGCAGTCATCTCGTCATTAGCATTCATTCTGGAATAATAAGGGATTTGAATAAGGTTTTTAGTAGCATTGTAGCAACAAATGCAATCATACAATTTAGACCATCGATTATAATATAGCTGATGTATTATATGACGCCATGCATAATTGTCATTTAGATCAAATGCCACCAGCCAATATTTGAACCCAAATTGAAATCACACTCATACGTCCTACTTTGCATACTCATCGTAAAATATCTCATCATTTGATATTTCCATTGATATATCTTGAACGATGTATGCATCCATCCCTCAAAATATATAATTTTGATATCAATTGATGCGACATCTTACGATGAGTATGGGAAGTAGGACTGTAGGGGTGTGATTTCAACTTGGGTTCAAATATTGGCTGGTGGCATTTGATCTAAATGGCAATTATGGGTCCGCATCAGCAAAATTAAATACAAGGCTTCTTTGAGCTCTCTTTTGAAACGAATGATCATAACCGCCGGTCTCACAGATGAATTGCAACGCCGAGATTGTAAAAACAATACGATACTATCAGAAACCAAATCTACTTAGCTTGTAAATCAAGTTGCTGCAGGTCCAAGTTCTGAATTTCTAATCCTGTAGTTCTAGGTCTGCTACTGCATTGTGTGGTTGACAGCTTTTGAGTTACATTAGGTGAACTCTAGCCGCGCCGGGGCATAAAAGGATAGAGACGGGAATAGAGACCATGGCAGACGGAATTGTTGATGTCAGTCTCCCATTACCAAGTTCCGAAGTTCAGGTTCTGCTTCTAGTGGTATTGTGTGGTTGACAGCTATTGGCATTGAAGTTAAGTCTCGCTCGAGTGGAATGGCAGCCGGGTAGCAAGTGTTAGGGTTTTCTGACACACCCCAAAAGGTTCATCCATGGAAGATAATGATTCATTAATATTAGTCTTTGTCGGGCATTGAAGAAATGTCTCCGGATGAAACCGCTGTGATGAAACAAAGAAACCGGTTTTAAGGCTTTTGATGTGATTGTCATACTTAATTCAGTTTTTTTTTTGTCTTGCTCCAAATGAAGATCAGTTTCAAATATGATCAGATGATGGCCCGTTAGATTCGCTCACTCGATGTATTCATGTATCTGCTTTGTTTCCATCTGAAAAAATATCATAATATAAATAAATGGACATTGATTACGGTATACATTAAAATGGTTTGGGTAAACTATCTGTTACAATAATTGTTGGCAATGAAGAATTGGTATAGGGTATGCCCAAAAACGTCAACATTTGTCCACATTTCACATTTCCTGTTTTGTTTTGGACTTGGGTTCAACAAGGCCGAAATTGGCGTGGAAAATGCTCCTAAATGCAACGTTTAGGTCAATTATAATAATTTTAAACGGTATGTACATCAAGGGGTATCCGTCAAGGTATGTATCCATACAATTGATATCACCTTGAAAATCGTTTTGAGAATCCATCGTTGCAAACCTCTGATTGCTTCGATCCCGTGTTTTACTTGTTGGCATCGTACTAGGACTTTTAAAAGAATCAGTAGTCTGACAATGTCCAGTGTTAATGACCGATGAGATTCACAGGTCCTAGTATATAACTAGGACAAGCTGCGCTGAAATCATGAGATGTAGCTCGGAGGTCATGATTATCAGGTCAATACTTCATCTAGATTTAGGCATAACACTTGCTTTATTGGTAAACATGGTAGGTCTACGGGAGAATAGCCCCCTTATCACCTTTGCACACTACAATCAATCTACGGTTCGGTTCAAACCCAATATGGCAGGGGCGGATTTAATATAATAGAAATGATCATGGTCATAAAACTTGCATGGAAGATTGCAAATTAAGCTCTATGATTTCAGATGGTAGTTAATACACGTGTAGAATTAGTTGGGTTTTTAGGTGGTGTTTTGTTGTTGTTGTTGGGGGGGGGGGGGGGGGTGGGGGGTAACCAGCTGTCTAAAAGGTTAAGGGGAGCCTCCGGACCTTAACACATTCCACGCTGTAATTAGTTATGCCATATACAAAACAGATTTGTCAGAAACCTTTCCCAATTTTCAAAGTCTACCTCAAGGATAACATAACCAAGACTAGGCATGTTTGTACTTCTTTCAATTCATTTCTCATAGTGATTCTAAATAGGGTATTCAAATTCAATACAATATATGTCATTTTTAAGACATTTTGTGAACTTTTGGAATGTTGTCTACAGACGCCTGCCGCGTGGAAAGTGTTAACAATCTGTCATTGAATGTGCCGAAACAATCCAATACAATTTGATATTTCTGAAACTACTATAAACATTTTATGTTTTCTATGTGATACTCATTTCCTACCTCTAATGTTGTTTTTGTCTCTCTGACACCTTTGCAGAAGCCATATGGGTGCGGGTTCATGGTGCGTTATTGTTGGTTGATGTAGAGCTTTGTTCTTGTCTTCTTTTATTGATAATTCTATGAGCAATGAGAAGAGTGTTCCATCCAGTCGGCACGATCAGTTGGGCTTGGGATCAAACCTTTCAGTAGAGCAGTTGTTGTTTGATTGCTATAATAAGCCTATATTGTGAAGACCCAATGCTGTAGTATATGTTCAGCAGTCACCTCGTCATTAGCATTCATTCTGGAATAATAAGGGATTTGAATAAGGTGTTTAGTAGCAATGTAGCAACAACTGCAATTATACAGGGTGTATCAAAAAAATTAGGACACTTTTTGATAATGGTTTAAATCCTTGTTAAATCACTGAAGCATGACCAATTTTTATTTCAATGTAAAGTACAACCGATAAAGATAAAATCCTGAAGAGATGAGAAAAATCCATCATTAATTAAGGAAATTGTGACCTATTAGGCAAGGCAATCTATTTTGTAGTATGTACAATGGTCATTCACACAGTAACAGTAGAGTAACATGAACGCGCACACTATTTATGCCAATATCATGGTAATGAACCTTTTGGGTTCGAGAACTTTTTTGATTTGCACAGAATATGCATGCATCTGATTTGTGGATTATTTAGCCAGTATTGATTTGTGCCAGAATTAAATGGATTACCAAACTAATCTTTGCTATTGACTGATAGATTATTTTCTATGTTTATAATTATTGTAACGTATTGAAACGTAAACCATGTTATTTACTGGTCTACATGTAATTCCCATTGTACAAACCAGTAAATGACATGGTTTACGCAAATTATGCTAGTTTTCTTATTTTTCATCGGATTGATCTCATATTTTCAGGATATCATAATAATTAATTGGGCTTTACATTGAGACTAAATTGGTCATGGTCCAATGATTATAACAAGTATTACACCGTCATGAAAAAGTGTCCTAATTTTTTTGATACACCCTGTATAGGACTGTAGGAGTGTAATTTCAATGTGGGTTCAAATATTGGCTGGTGGCAATTGATCTAAATGGCAATTATGACCATAATTGTTTTCTTGTACCCAAATAGTCAAACTTTTGAGATGATATTATGTGCACATAATAAGCTCTTTCAAAAATTAAATGTATGGAGTTGGTATAATATTTTCATTTAAAACGTTAGTGTCTCTATTGACCCCATATTTTACAAGTGTACGGAAACAATGCAAAAATCTGGAAATGTAAAATCCTTTCAGATTCAATACCCTGGGCTCCACATTTGTTCTTTCACATCAACTGAACCATTTCCTGAACACTATATTATATTGCTCTTTAAACATTTGGAAACAAGAAAATAAATAGCATACATCAAATACAAAAAATTGACATTTCAAAACAATTTCCCATTTTTGTCCCTATTCTCCCCCATTCACCCCGTTTTACGGTAATTAATTTCTAAAATCTGTTGCTGATTAGGCCAATTGTCTATGCTTGTTATTTGCAATTGATTTATTGTAAAAATGATCGCTGCCCCTTGTGCTTTATTGGGGCTTTATTCCGTATGCAAGACTATTTGAAGATATTGCCGAATTTGGCTCTATCGCGTATTTAGGAGTTCCACTTTATGTGAAAAGAAAAATGATTTGTTTGGATGATAAATGGCCAGTATTTTTCAGTAAAAATTACTTACGGATACTGCTTCAGGTGACACGCAATTCATACCAAAACTCACTGATCGTGTTACAGGTTTGATCACCAGCTTTGCAGCAGCAGCAAAAACACTAAACGTACATGATACAAATTGATCTGATGTATCAAGCGGTAGTAATACGAAAAGGTGTTATTAAAAAGCCCCGCGCAACAAAGAAGCTTACGTCATGAAACGTAATTTCCGGGTTGTGAACCAATATGGGTTAGACTTCATTCTCCAGTCGTGTCGCTCCATAGCGATTCGCTGTAGATAGACCGTACGTGTATACGTGTATTAACTTGTAATGTACATGTATAAAGTGATCAGCAGTAGATAGCAATAAGTGAAAATAATTCACACATGCTGGGTTATTCATTTTGATATCTTCTGCTTGAAAAATATCTCAGTTTTTGTTAACCACCTTTGAAAATCTCACTTAGGCCTACCGAGTCCCCTGAAATCTGACCTACCGAGATGATGTTATCTTTGATCTGTGTGTGTTCTCTGAAATCTATGATTCTCTGAAATCTGACATACCGAGTTGATTTTAACTCAGAAGCACGGGTTTCTAAATATAATGATCTCAGCTCAGTATCACTGAAAAATCAGATAACAAGCTTTCTGTATTACATTATATAGTCACCATCCATTTACCGGTGAAATTAAGATAATTATCTTGGAAACATAATTAAATAAGGAGACCGGCTGGGGTCTCCTTCGACGGCGCAAAATTCAATATTACTATAAAAACGTTTTCCAGATCCAGACCCATCCTGATCATGTAGGCCTGTTTCGGTCACTCTAAGAAATTGAAGAACCCTTTTTTGTCCTGCCAGGAGCACCCTTAAAGGTTCTTTAAAGAACCAAAACAGTTCCCCAAACGTGATACAGAACCATTTTTGGGCGATACAGAACCATTTTTAGTTCTACGGAAGAACCTTGTTTGGTTCTTCAATTTTCAAGATCCTTGTTTGAAGGTTCAAGAGAGAGGTTCCTTATAGAACCTTCAAAGAAGGTTCTTGAAAATTGAAGAACCCGAAAAGGTTCTTCATAGAACCAAAAACGGTTCTGTATCAACCAAAAATGGTTCTGTTTATCATGTTTTGGGGAACTATTTTTGGTTCTTTAAAGAAACTTTAAGGATTCTCCTGGCAGGACAACTTTAGAACCATTTTTATAGCGCGATAAGCTTTAAAAAGGGACTTATCATTATCTTTGGTTACTGGACTAAAAGTTCGCTTCTTAATACTATAATAGCCGGGACTAATAGTCTTTATGAGATGACTACTAGAAGTCAGTCGAATACTGTATTCGTCGGCATGATTCTGATCGGCTCATTTTTGGTGCGTTTTGTCCGTATGTGTTGTGTAATCACGGTACAGTTACTGCGTTATAGCGTGGTTCGTTTGTGAAAATAAAATTTAAAAAAGTAAGGGAGTGGGTTGGAAGAAACTTTAATATGTTGTATATTATATTCATACCTACTGCATGAAAATAATTTTGAGGTCCAAAATAATTTAGAAAAAGGCGTATCCAAGGTGTTTTTGGCCGGTAACCAAGGCACGTAATAAGGCCAGAATCAACGAGATAGATATACGTCGAGCGATGACTGTAGCTAGGGTCATTGCCAGCCCATTTACAATGCAATCCTAAATCTCGCGCTCGAAATCGTGTAAAATTACAGATGAAACGCCAAATCTTTCAAAACATAGTGAATTCAATCAGTTATACATTACTTTTAGAAATGTAGAAATAGTCATCAGCTTTTGTTTTGGATATCTTAATTACTTAGTTTAACCTACATAAGATATCAGTGTTAAACAAAAGACAGCAATATAATTCTCTGAAATCAGTAATATTATTTCAGGGCCCGTTGCCGCAATTGGTCGCGTGAAGCCAGTTTGCGACCAAATTGCAGCAACGGTTCATGAATGAATCGACTAAATTTAGGGGATTTAGTGGATTTGCAAATAGAACGGCAACTTAAATACAATTTTGCGAGCAGACGGCACTCAAAATACTCAAATAACTGGAAATAAACCCTTTTCGGTCAATCGTGATATGAGATTCTCGGCCAAAATATGTGCATGGAAGATGCATCTACCTACTTATGTGATTGATTTTGCAAAACGATGAAGTTTAATACAATTATTTGTGGGGTTTTGTTGACTTCATTTTCTAGACAAGCAGGGCGCTCTACCTATATTTATCTTTTCATTTTATTTTTGTGTCAATGTGCCGGGCAATGTGCGGCCTGGCGGCCTGGTACTGAGAAGCATCATAGAGAGCTAAGAATTTCCAGAGCTAAATAGCTGTACAGGGTGTCCCAAAAAAATGTTAACACTCCGGGCACATAAGATATCTTAAAAGGACAGGAACACACGGGTCTAATCTTGATGTATTATGAAAGCTGAGTAAATAAGCTTTCATTTGCATTTTATTGCGTTCCAATTGGTTATTTAGAACGGGAGATATGCTTCAGCAAACACGAGGAAGCAAAATCGGCTTGGTCCAATCCTCTCAGTATGAAAGTAAAGCTTTTAAAATGCACGAAGCAAGAAGCAACATGATTAAGTCACACACACACATCAGTTAATCTCTTCTTTGTTCTTTTCAACGCATTCTTTCGATTCTTTTCAAGCTTAAAAGACATAAATAAATATATTCCACATAAATTACATAGGTATTTTATCATGAGTTCAAGTTCTATACTCTTTTTCCATGTGCAATGGGTAGCTGTCAGTAAAGCAGTCATTGAAATTGAAACATTTCATGTTCTTTGGTGAAATGGTCCATCCAATTAAATAAATTAACTAATAATTATTGCACTGAAATAAAACTAGTATTGCACTGAAATTAACCATAAATCAATTTAAGCTTGAAAAGAATCGAAAGAATGGGTTGAAAAGAACAAAGAAGAAATTAACTGATGTGTGTGTGCACATCAATGACTTAATCATGTTGCTTCTTGCTTCGTGCATTTTAAAAGCTTTACTTTCATACTGAGAGGATTGGACCAAGCCGATTTTGCTTCCTCATGTTTGCTGAAGCATATCTCCCGTTCTAAATAACCAATTGGAACGCAATAAAATGCAAATGAAAGCTTATTTACTCAGCTTTCATAATACATCAAGTTGAGACCCGTGTGTTCCTGTCCTTTTAAGATATCTTAAGTGCCCGGAGTGTTAACATTTTTTTGGGACACCCTGTATGCCGGGAGCTGTACGTGCAGATTAGACTAGAGCAAAATATAGAAATAAGAAATGTTTAAGATCCTCTCACCTCTGTCTCTTTATATAACCATACAATAATCGGGATTTAGCCGACAAGGTGTTTTTTATGTTAAGTAAGCTTATTTAGTCATTATATTTTTATAATTTGATAAATGAAATTATGGATAATTTCAGAATGAAATGTTTATAGACAATTCGGGAATCTCGGGTCCCACCTGAAAAAACCGGGTCCCGGGATTACGACAATAATTGCCAGCATTTTAGCCTAAAAAATGACGGACACCATAAATTAAAATTAAAATGTGTCTGATTTGATTTGTTGGATATTATTTCACATTTTGAGTTACGTATCAAATCTGTGCAGCTAACCGTTCAAACCGCAACACATTTGACGGAGAAAATAATTGCCAGCAATTTAGCCTAAAAAATGACGGATACCATAAAATGTGCCGATTTGATTTTTTGGATATGATTTAAATTGTTGAAGTACGCATGAAGTTTGTGTATCTAACCGGTAAAATTGTGACCCCGACTGTGACACATTGACAGAGCAACAAAATTACAGGCAATTTAGTCTGAAAAATGACAGACACCATGAAATATGTCCCGATTTGATTTTTTTGATATGATTTCACATTTTGAGCTACATATTAAGTTTGCGTAGCTAACCGGTCAAACCGCAACACATTTGACAGAGAAAATAATTGCCGGCAATTTAGCCTAAAAAATGACGGACACCCTCAAATGTGTCCGATTTGATTTTTTTGATATTATTTCACATTTTGAGTTACGTATAAAAATCTGTGTAGCTAACCGTTCAAACCGCAACACATTTGACAGAGAAAATAATTGCCGAGAAAATAATTGCCGGCAATTTAGCGTAAAAAATGACGGACACCATAAAATGTGTCCGACTTGATTTTTTTGATATTATTTCACATTTTGAATTACGTATAAAATCTGTGTAGCTAACCGATCAAACAGCAATACATTTGACGGAGAAAATAATTGCCGGCAATTTAGTGTAAAAAATGACGGACACCATAAAATGTGTCCGATTTGATTTTTTTGATATTATTTCACATTTTGAGTTACGTATAAAATCTGTGTAGCTAACCGTTCAAACCGCAATACATTTGATGGAGAAAATAATTGCCGGCAATTTAGCCTAAAAAATGACGGACACCATCAAATGTGTTCCGATTTAATTTTTTGGATATTATTTCACATTTTGAGTTTCATATAAAATCTGTGTAGCTAACCTTTCAAACCACAACACATTTGATGGATTAAATAATTGCCAGCAATTTAGCCTAAAAAATGACGGATATGTGACCGATTTGATTTTTTTGATATTATTTCACATTTTGAGTTACGTATAAAATCTGTGTAGCTAACCGTTCAAACCGCAACACATTTGACAGAGAAAACAATTGCCGGCAATTTAGCCTAAAAAATGATGGACACCCTCAAATGTGTCCGATTTGATTTTTTTGATATTATTTCACATTTTGAGTTACGTATAAAATCTGTGTAGCTAACCGTTCAAACCGCAACACATTTGACAGAGAAAATAATTGCCTGCAATTTAGCCTAAAAAATGACGGACACCATAAAATGTGTCCGACTTGATTTTTTTGATATTATTTCACATTTTGAGTTACCTATAAAATCTGTGTAGCTAACTGTTCAAACCGCCGGCAATTTAGCCTAAAAAATGACAGACACCATAAAATGTGTCCGACTTGATTTTTTTGATATAATTTCACATTTTGAGTTACGTATAAAATCTGTGTAGCTAACCGTTCAAACCGCAATACATTTGACGGAGAAAATAATTGCCAGCAATTTAGCCTAAAAAATGACGGACACCCTAAAATGTGACCGATTTGATTTTTTTGATATTATTTCACATTTTGAGTTACATATAAAATCTGTGTAGCTATAACCGTTCAAACCGCAACACATTTGACAGAGAAAATAATTGCCGGCAATTGCCATCAATTTAGCCTAAAAAATGACGGACACCATGAAATGTGCCGATTTGATTTTTTTGATATGATTTAAATTTTTGAAGTACGTATGAAGTTTGTGTATCTAACCGGTAAAATTGTGACCCCGACTGTGACACATTGACAGAGCAACAAAATTACAGGCAATTTAGTCTGAAAAATGACAGACACCATGAAATATGTCCCGATCTGATTTTTTGGATATGATTTCACATTTTGAGCTACATATTAACTTTGCGTAGCTAACCGGTCAAACCGCAACACATTTGACAGAGAAAAAAATTGCCAGCAATTAAGCCTTAAAAATAACTGACACAATAAATTGATATTTTTTGGATATGATTTCACATTTTGCGCTACGTATGAAGTCTGTGTCGCTAATCGGGCAAACCGCAACACATTTGACGGAGAGAAAAAACATTGGCGGGAAATTTACCCTAAAAAATGCCTGACACCATAGAATGTGTTCCGATTTGATTTTTTGGATATTATTTCACATTTTGAGTTTCATATAAAATCTGTGTAGCTAACCTTTCAAACCGCAACACATTTGACGGAGAAAATAATTGCCAGCAATTTCGCCTAAAAAATGACGGACACCATCAAATGTGTTCCGATTTAATTTTTTGGATATTATTTCACATTTTGAGTTTCATATAAAATCTGTGTAGCTAACCTTTCAAACCACAACACATTTGATGGATTAAATAATTGCCAGCAATTTAGCCTAAAAAATGACGGACATGTGACCGATTTGATTTTTTTGATATTATTTCACATTTTGAGTTACGTATAAAATCTGTGTAGCTAACCGTTCAAACCGCAACACATTTGACAGAGAAAATAATTGCCGGCAATTTAGCCTAAAAAATGATGGACACCCTCAAATGTGTCAGATTTGATTTTTTTGATATTATTTCACATTTTGAGTTACGTATAAAATCTGTGTAGCTAACCGTTCAAACCGCAACACATTTGACAGAGAAAATAATTGCCGGCAATTTAGCCTAAAAAATGACGGACACCATAAAATGTGTCCGACTTGATTTTTTTGATATTATTTCACATTTTGAGTTACCTATAAAATCTGTGTAGCTAACTGTTCAAAACGCCGGCAATTTAGCCTAAAAAATGACAGACACCATAAAATGTGTCCGACTTGATTTTTTTGATATAATTTCACATTTTGAGTTACGTATAAAATCTGTGTAGCTAACCGTTCAAACCGCAATACATTTGACGGAGAAAATAATTGCCAGCAATTTAGCCTAAAAAATGACGGACACCCTAAAATGTGACCGATTTGATTTTTTTGATATTATTTCACATTTTGAGTTACATATAAAATCTGTGTAGCTGTAACCGTTCAAACCGCAACACATTTGACAGAGAAAATAATTGCCGGCAATTGCCATCAATTTAGCCTAAAAAATGACGGACACCATGAAATGTGCCGATTTGATTTTTTTGATACGATTTAAATTTTTGAAGTACGTATGAAGTTTGTGTATCTAACCGGTAAAATTGTGACCCCGACTGTGACACATTGACAGAGCAACAAAATTACAGGCAATTTAGTCTGAAAAATGACAGACACCATGAAATATGTCCCGATCTGATTTTTTGGATATGATTTCACATTTTGAGCTACATATTAACTTTGCGTAGCTAACCGGTCAAACCGCAACACATTTGACAGAGAAAAAAATTGCCAGCAATTAAGCCTTAAAAATAACTGACACAATAAATTGATATTTTTTGGATATGATTTCACATTTTGCGCTACGTATGAAGTCTGTGTCGTTAATCGGTCAAACCGCAACACATTTGACGGAGAGAAAAAACATTGGCGGGAAATTTACCCTAAAAAATGCCTGACACCATAGAATGTGTTCCGATTTGTTTTTTTGGATATTATTTAAAATTTTGAGTTACATATAAAATCTGTGTAGCTAACCGTTCAAACCGCAACACATTTGACGGAGAAAATAATTGCCAGCAATTTAGCCTAAAAAATGACGGACACCATAAAATGTGTCCGATTTGATTTTTTGGATATTATTTCACATTTTGAGTTACATATAAAATCTGTGTAGCTGACCGTTCAAACCGCACCACATTTGACGGAGAAAAAAATTGCCAGCAATTAAGCCTTAAAAATAGCTGACACAATAAATTGATATTTTTTGGATACGATTTAACATTTTGAGCTACGTATGAAGTTTGTGTTGCTAACCGGTCAAACTGTGACACATTGACAGAGAAACAAAATTGCTGGCAATTTAGAGTTACTAGCCGGTCAAACCGCAACACATTTGACGGAGAAAAGATTGCCAGGAATTTAGCCTAAAAACAACAGACACCATAAAATGTGTCCCGATTTGATTTTTTTGATATTATTTCATATTTTGAGTTACGTCTGTGTAGCTAACCGGTCAAACCGCAACACATTTGGCGAAGAAAAAAAATTGCAATCAATTAAGATTAAAAAATGACGGACGCCATAAAATGTGTCCTGATTTGAATTTTTGATATGATTTCACATTTTGAGCTACATATTAAATCTGAGTAGCTAACCGGTCAAACCGCAACACATTTGAGGGAGAAAAAAATGTCCGACAATTTAGCCTAAAAAATGACGAACACCAATCAAATGTATTCCAATTTTTTTTTTGGATATGATTTCTCATTTTGAGCTACTTATAAAGTCTGTGTAGCTAACCGGTCAAACTGCAACACATTTGACGCAGAAACAAAAATCGGGCAATTTAGCCTTAAAATAACGGACACCATAAAATGTGTCCCGATTTGATTTTTTTGATATGATTTCACATTTTGAGCTTCGTATAAAATCTGTGTAGCTAACCGGTCAAACTGCAACATATTTGATGGAGAAAAAAAAATCCGGGAATTTAGCCTAGGGTACTAAGTTACGACCTGTACGTATGTGAAAAAGGCAATAATTTTTGACGACCCCTTACTGATAACATTTCTGTACACCAGTTTTATTGATTATTTTAAAAATTGCTGTGAAAAATATTACAGTGACCCTACTAAACTATACATTTGTATTCATCAGCCAAAGGATTAACCAAGATGATTGACCCAATCATATATAAACAAAGGTGTAAGAATAACTCCCATGGGTGTCACTATTCCACACATGCGCACGGGGGTGGGTTATATTGTTTTTTTAACACTTTGAATTGTATATTTATACATTTGATCTAGTGATTCGATCTGCAACATGCACCATTCCATAATTAAATGGCAAGTAAGAACATTAATTCACAAAAACGTTCAAGTTTTAATAAATTTGAACTGTTGAACATGTTACGTTATTTGCAAGTATTTTAAGGTGTAAAAATAATAATATTTTAACACCAGAAGGTGTACAGTTTTTAATGTTTTAACACCAGAAGGTGTAAAATTGTTACTGGTGTTGTCATATTGTAACACCCATTGGTGTTATATTTAACACCAACGTTGTAACACTAGTGATGGTGTCATTTTAACACCAGGTGGTGTGGTCCTATAGTGAATCCGTACTGGTGTTAAATTTAACACCCGTGGTGTTAAATTTAACACCACAGTTTTTGCAGTGTATGTACTAGTTCATTTAATGGTAAGAGGGGTGGTATTCAGCTTTGCTTGTGTGCTCAGAACTGAACCGTAGCTAACAGTGTCCGTCCGTGACAACATTTGTGTCCGTCCGTGACAACTTTTAATTAAAGATTTAACTAATTTATGCCTGCCCTAATTAATTAATACTCAGTCATGCATGGGAAAGAATACATATAAGGGAGATACTTCACTATGTTTTTATTTTTTTACTTTTTCCTTGAAATTAGTTAAAAAACTTTTTAACTTTTTTTGTGTCACGGACGGACAGCAAAACATCAAAATGTTAACGCAAGTCTAGCGATATAACTTCCCTAGAACTTTTCCCCCAAATATTTATCTTATTTGATGGAAAAGTGTGTCTGCTATCAACATTACATCACAGAACTCTGAAAATGTTACATTAACATAAAAATATAGCATGATGAACTTGAACTAAAATGTCCGTCCGTGACGCATCTTGTTTTCACCCCTTGGACAATAATGGACTGTTCCGCGAACGTACCGCATTTTAATTTTTTTTAAATGCAGTTTCAGATAGCCTAGATATTGTCCAACATTGTGAGGTACCTATCAATATCAAAATCAGAAATTTATTTTTTCATAACCATGTTAACCTTTAACCGATCAGCCTCACATACATACATACATACATACATACATACTAGAGTTTATAACGCGCTTATTCAATGAAAGATCTACCTCATTTGATGTGATATAATGCAGTTATCAATTGCAACTACGGCGCCGGGGGACCCGGGACCCGGCCCGGGACATGGCGGGGACTGTAGCGGGATGTACAAAGAATGTTGCCCGGCTATGTGGAGCCTGTGTACAGGGGACGTAAAAAGTGTGCACTCGCTAGCTGTGGCTGTAGCAGGGGCGTACCCCTTACCGAACTCCAAGGCCTGAACTTAGCCTGAACTTAGCCACGAACAATTTCAGAATAAAAGGCCTGAAATCCTTAGCTGGCGATAGCCACGAAAACAGCCGAATTATTTAAATTAGCTAAGCCATTTTAGGCCTCGAAAATATTACCCTAGCCATTTTAGGCCTGGAATATATTAGCCTGAAATCATTAGCCTGAAATCATTAGCCTGAAATCATTAGCCTGAAATCATTAGCCTGAAATCATTAGCCTGAAATCATTAGCCTGAAATCATGCTCTCATATGGCATATCAAACAGGAGTGCATTTATACTTTTGTTTTTCAACAATGTGTTGTGCCCCGAGTGTTAACATTTTTCTGGCACACCCTGGTAAAAGACAAATACAGGTACACGCATCACAAGAAAAGTGTGTAATACTACCCTGCTCTGATGTCTATGGTAACACCTACCTTACATCCTGCTTGAAAATTGTCTCATTCTCATGCAATCAAACACTTAATAAGCTTACCATATACCACACAAACGTCACAAGTATGCTGAATTCACATCCCTAATAATTAACCATATATTACAATGTATTTTTAACTAACCAATGGAAGTATTTCACATAATAGATATGTCCATGTTGTTCTACATCATCCACTGTTCCATTTGCCATAGTTTGAGATCATTTAGTCTCTCCAGTATTGATAAAATTGCAAAATTGGAGCTAAAATCTGTTGTGCTGTGATGTCTACAGTTTTGATGTCAGTTGTAATTTGAAAATTGACCTTTGGCTACTGGAATCTATAAATAACCCTTCAAGGACAAGTTTCAGGCTAGCTGATAACAGATCAGTTCTTTCAGGCCTATTTTCTTAGCCACGAAATGGAGAAAGGTAATTTTTTTGTGAGCTATCAATTTCAGGCTAGCTTTAATAAGATCAGATATTTAAGGCCTATTTTCTTAGCCACGAAAAGAAGATCAATTTCAGGCTAGCATATTTTATACTTTCAAGCCTGAAACATAACTATAGGCCAAGAAATAGGCCTCAAATAGAATTTCAGGCTTATTCCTTAGCCACAAAATAGTTTCAGGTTAAGTCGTGGCTAAGTTCAGGCTAAATAAGCCTGAAGCTTTGGTAAGGGACATCATCGAAAAAAGGAGTCTAGGAATGGCTGGAATGGCATACTCTTTGTCCTGGCTAAGAGGGGCTTGGACTGTAGCAGGGACGTACAAAAAAAGGTACCCGCCCTGTGACTGTATCTGGGCAAGGCTCAAGATAACAGGTTTTTTACCGGGAGCTACTTTTTTTCAAAAGTAGCGCCCGGATCGTGGGATTTATTGAGAACCAGGAGCTACTTTCAGTCTACTGGGAGCTAAATTTTTATAAATCGTATTGTGAAATCGAAATTCGATGTCTTGGGCAAGCTTCCCGATCGTCAACGGGCGCTGGTTTGGACAAAATATCAGCGCTCGGTTGTTTATTTTTCAGCATTACCGGGCGCTATGGCAGGAGGACCGAGGGGTAAAAATCGCCCAGCGCCCGCTTATCTTGAGCCTTGTATCTGGGATGTCACATTGGCAATGTGTACGTCCCAGCCAGGGTTGCAATTGATAAGTGCACAATTATACAACGGTGTGCATATTGGGGTTATGTAGGAGGGTGTGAGGTATCTTAGCATTACACACAGATGTGACCATGCTTTTTTAAACAAACCCCTAATCAAGTTTTAGACTGTAGGGCTCTGTGCTCCTATTCTAGGAATTACGACTCCTTGCTAAAAACATCAATAGCGCCCTCATCAAAAAAGATTACCACAAGAGGAAAGGAGTCTACCAATCGCAAACCAGCTTCCACTCGCACACGACGGACTTGGTTAGTCAGAAAATTATTACAGATAAAAGAGAGCACCACACCAAATCAATGCGCAATTCGTGTAATCCTGTAGTAGTTCCGGAAAAGCACGAAGACTAGGCTTGTAAATGTGAGGTTTTCGGGCAATTTGTTTCTCCGGGGATGGTATGTTTGTATTTAAATGAACGAGTGGGACCTATCCGTTGCACCTACAATGATAAAATACCTTATTTTTAATTTATCGACCTAAATAGTGCCCAGGGCGTAAGCACCTGCCTAAATGGTGAACAGGCATGCCAGAAAACGTGAAAAAGTGAGGGCGCTGTGTGCAGGTCCGTAGCGGAAAACTTAGCTGAATAACCCCTCATGAAACAAGGCTTAAATTAAAGTTGAGATGTTACTGAAAATGGTCATAGGTGACAAGTGTGCAATAAATGTAACCCTTTTGGTGCGCCCTTTAAAACATGTGGGCGCACCACACCAAATATCTTTCTCATTGAAATACGTGTAAAAGTGCCATATTTCAAGACACCTTTTCTACCCTCCGGTTATCACATAAAATGCCTTTAATTGCATTTCACGTAGCCTTTTTTCAGGTTTCTTCTGAGACAAACATGTTGTTTTTATTTCCTAAAAGATCAATTAGGTCACTTAGAGTTGAAAATGATTTGTCCGATGTTCAACCAGTACATTGCAGTAAATGTGAATGAATTAAAATGACATTTTAAGTTGTAAAGTTGTCTTCATTGTATTGTTTTGAGCACCACTGTAATTTTAAGATATTGGTAATTGTGTTTGGGTCTCACAATTCACAAATACAACGCTTAAAGTTGTGTCAGTTAAATTAGATAATTTAAGCTACCCTCAGCCGTTTGGGCCCATTGAAAACCTCTCCTCTCATGCGGGCCATAAGGGCCATTGGAAATTCTGGTTACACTTACAGATTGGTGTGCACAGCTGATCGAGAGTATTTGAGCACTAATCTCATGCTCCAAACTATGCTTAAAGGCATATTATGTGATCTTTTCCAAGTAGCACCCTCTATCATTGATTTTTACTATGAAAGCAGATTTTCTTGCAGATTTGCATTGTTGATCATAAATCATAAAGATCTTCTATTAGTTACAGATCGATACGATTCCTAATTACTTCAAAATCATGGTTCGAAAATAGATTGTACCGAGCGGTACAATTAAATCTATTTTTTCAAATTTTACTTTAAATTCACTCTTAAACATGGTTTTTGAGGTTATTAGGAATCATATCGCTCTGTAACTTGGAATATATTTATGATTTATGATCAGAAAAGTAAATCTGCAAGAAAATCTGCTTCCAATTTTTTTTTTGAGGATTGAGGGCGTCCCCTGGAAAAGATCACATAATATTCCTTTAATTCTATGCTCAATATATCCAAAAAGATAAAAAGTGTGAATGTTTTTCACACCTTATGGTGAATTTTTAAGTCTTGATTAATTTATTCGGCCACCGATGATTAAAGACCACAGGCCCAGATGGCCAGTGAAAATGTTTGCTTATTTGAAACACAGAATTGCATAGGCCTTTGTAGAGAGGAGGGATTGGGATAAAACAATTTAACTTTTTTAATTCAAACTGAACGTTGGAAAGATTTTCCATATGAGGTATTAATATACATTCCTCAAAAAGTTTGGATATTTTTTTCAATCACCAATTTTCTGGATATATGGTGATATATTCATATTGTGTCACATTTCAATGAAAAGTTGATGTGTTCCTCTTTCTAACGATATCACATTATATATTTTGGGTAATCCTTCGCCGCGATAGCGAATTAGGACGACCAGGTTCAAGTCTCTGTATTTCAAGGTCTTTGTTAATTTTATTCACGCCAGTTTGTCAGAGTCTATATATTATTGATATCACATTAAAGGTATATTATGTGATCTTTCCAGGGAACGCCCTCAACATCGAAAAAAAAATTGAAAGCAGATTTTCTTGCATATTTACATTTCTGATCATAAATCATGCATACATTCCAAGTTACAGGGCGATACGATTCTTAATTACTTCAAAATCATGGTTTTAGAGTGAAAATAAACTGTCGGAATCCCGACAGTTTATATTTTTCACTCTAAATTCACTCTAAAGCCATGATTTTGAGGTAATTAGGAATCGTATCGCTCTGTAACTTGGAATGTATGTATAATTTATGATCGGAAATGTAAATCTGCAAGAAAATCTACTTTCTAAAAAAAAAAATGAATAGAGGGCGCTCTCTGGAAAAGATCACATAATATGCCTTTAATTAACAATCACTTGTTTGACCTGCTTAGTGACTTGCTTGAGAATATGGGGAGGTCTCAATCAAACTGTGCCAAATTCTTGCCAAGTAGCTGAGCACTGAAACGGGTTACTTTAAAAGCTGACATTTTTGCGATGGTTTTATTTACGCGCTTTTCGCGCAAATATTTGTCCGCGAAAATTATAACATGCGAAAATATTGTTTTTAACATTCATGCAATGCATCCAGAAGGTCGCCCCCGAAAAAAAATTCACAAAATGTCTACGATATCAAAATGCGCGAAAATATTTGTACGCAAAAATATTGGCTTTTACAGTATTGCTACAAATTTGTTATCATGGGAAATATGAACACATAAGCTTTTCATTAATGTGCAACATGCTATGCACGTATCAACAAATATAAGATATACAGGCAATTGAAAAAAATTGCTAGGGTTATCAAATAAAATTGCAGGAATATTGTTCATCTGAAGGGTTTAAAAATTTGAATTCATTTCTATAATTATGGCACTGTGATATATCATCTCCAACCTGGTCTCTCTAATAATTAGTCTATATCGGACTGAACCCATTTACTTAGTGAATAATTGTAAATAAAACAAACCCGGGGGAATTGTGGGAGGGGAGCAAGGCAAGGTCAAACACATTGGATATCCCAGATCACACAGACAGGAATTTTGATATATTTGTTTTATCAATTTCTCGGCAAAATGAAAGGGAAAATTTAATCCCAGAAAAGAATAAAAGTCTAAAATAAGTTATAACATTTATCAATAGTCCCTTTAAACTGCATGTAATTACAGTTATAGGGACACAATGTCATGTTGAATTTTTAAAATTTTAATTAATTTACTTCAGAATTTAAGATGAACATTAAAAATTGCCATTATTGTTGTTTCTACTAAATAAAACACCAGCAAAACTTGATTAAAACAATGTTTTAAGTATGTTGGCATACCACCCTTAACCATGTAAAATGCTGGTTGCGGCTCTACCAGCATTTTGAATCAATGTTTTGTTGTACAAAGAGGGCTGATTTTTTAAAATCCTTATTAGGTGTAAGTTCAAACATGTAATACAATTCCCAGTACAAATCCCAGTTGTTATCATATATTTTTGTAATTGAGGGCGCTGCTTCAACCACATCTCTTAATGCCCCTTTAATAAATATAACAACATTCATAAAAATTGCCTTACAAATTCACAACACTTAATAATAGCACAATGCACATTCAATCATTGATGATTTTTGGTCATTTTTATTCATCACATAATAATATAATAATATTTGGTTTGGATGCACAAAGTATGGGCAATAGTTGATTAGGGCAACATCAAAATGGGCAATAGTTGATTAGGGCAACATCAAAATGGGCAATAGTTGATTAGGGCAACATCAAAATGGGAAATAGTTGATTAGGGCAACATCAAAATTATCTACAATTCGTACTCTTATCATAAGTGATACAGAACTTTCAGAAAACATTTGACTGCGCCAACTATACAATCAAAATGATCAACAACAGCAAAAAGAGGGGGGGGGGGGGGGGGGGAGAGAAGCTGAGTGAGGTTAGCAATGTTTTGGATAGCAGCTGTTTTATATGGCTTACTTAATAGTATAATATAAAGCCAACCCACAGTGTTTACAAAACACAATATCATAATAACACATAATTAACAAACACCGGTGAATGTCCCAACCCTAACAAATAAGGAAGAATTATATTTATTTTACTGTGTTTAAGGTTTTCAGAGAGAATTACTTCACAACTGTGTTTAAGGTTTTCAGAGAGGAGAAACTTCTGGGCCCCATTTCATAAAGGTCAACTTAAGTAAAGAAGAGTTCCTATTAAATTCTTCTTATGATAAGAAGAATATAGAATTTAAGAAGAATTCCTAGTAACTTAAGTTGTTTTATGAAATAGAAGATAATAATCATTTCAACTTTTAAGAACTCTGGATTTAAGAAGAAGATTCAGGATTTAAGAGGAATTAATTCTTCTTAAATCCAACTTAAGACGATCTTAAAGTTTTATGAAATATGGCCCTGTTATGATGTTCATCTGCTAGTATATGGGTCATTTTCCTAGAGGTCATACAACAGCTCAACTGAATGAAATTCTACATGGACACTCTATCATGCTATAATAAATAGTGCACAATACTATGGCTTCAACCCCTCTGGAAAAATACTACAGTTTAATAAGTTCCAAATTGGCAGGAAATGTGCTGTTTTTATCTGTCCACATGCAAAAGTAAGCCAAGCTTACACATGTTATTTTAGCATAAGCAAGCGTAGGCACAGGGCTCAAATTCCTAGTTGCCTTGATGCCCTCAATTTCTGGCTGTTTTTATTTTATTCAAAAGTACATAATTGCCTTTGTAAATTGTGCCCCTCTTGAATTGCATGTCCTCTCCATTTCTTAATTTGATTCCTGGTTACGTATACAAATTCACTATGCATCATGTTACACTATACAAATGTTTTGTACGCCAACACTCTTCTGAATTCATTCGCTGCTTACAGGTTTGCTAATTTGGAACTGACTGAACTATATATACATGGGTTGAGAGGAAATGGGGCAAACTGTTTTTCCCAGGTAATGGCTACGGGTCCATCACACCAAACTCGAAAGTGGGACGGTGAAAGGTTCATGGCAAGTACCAGGGGAAAAGCGTGCAAATTACACTTAAGAATAATCACACAATCCATACAAATATGTTGGAACACATTAAATCATCCTGTGTAATTAAAGGTGTATGTTCTGATAACTTTTTATGATTTTTGTTTCACATCAAGATATTTTGATATCAGAAGAATCCCCATATTTTCTCATTATGTCTGTAAAATCTTGCAGAAATGTTCCATTCAGAGATTATAGGCTAAAATGTGGTGAATTACTGCCAAAAGTGGTCAACCACCCGCCAGTTTGTGTATTACTCAATGGGCAAATTTATTGTGACCTTGTGCTTCTAAAAATAGAACCATTGGAGTTATGCAACTCAAACTTAGGAATGACCTTTCATGTAAAATAGAAAACATCAAGTTGAAAATTGGACCAGCAATTAGAACATCTACCTTCAACCCTAACCCTCCTACACCATACAGAACCACACGGCCAGCAGCACTTCTAGGCGCGTGCACACGTTCTATCCCACAGTGCACTTTAACCCATTTTAGCCTGGGCAGCCCAGGACTTGTGGTGTAGTGGTTGTTTGACTCGCCTTTCACCGCGGTGACTATGGGTTCAAGTCCTGGGGGTGGTGGTCACAATTTGTTTGGTCCCCCCCATTTACCCCTCCCCCTGTTCTTGGGTCAATCTCCACTACTACACTTCATGAGTTAAGTTTAAAAATATACACATGCAATTAACACATGAAATGGTATCGTAAGTTTAAATGACCTGCCCTGCTAAACATCACCAGTGAAGGTTATGCCCCTGAACCCCAAAATATTTCCCACTTTTGACCAATCCCTACGAGGTGGAGTTTTAATGCAGCATATAATTGTGGGATAATCAATGATTCCCCCTTCAATAAATAGTTTTCTCCTCCCACGCTCCCTCATATGAAATTTTCGGTAATCTAATGCTCAACCCAATATTCATAAATGTTGAGGATATTGGCAAAGAATGGTGTTCAGACACAACTTCATTCAACATCCTTTTTAGTGGAATTAAGATTTAAACACTGCCATACTGTATCAGCTCATGTTAAAAGGTGACATTGCTGTGTAATCAAGTGAAAGGTGCAGCACTTCCTGCGTAACGGCAGCATTTAATCGTGAACGCGCAGAAGCAAACAATAATTGCATTAGAGTTGACCACACGATATCACGATGCTTTCACGAGAGTACACGCTGATGCCACGTCCCAACTTGAAATGACACAAAGTATTGCAAAATATACCAATAAATGTTTATGGATTGTTGACTTCACATACACTGCTATACTCTGTCTGCTCATGTTGGGTGGTGACGTTGTTGTGTAATCCAGTGAAAGGAGCAGCACTTTCTGAGTAACAGCAGAATTCAATCGTGATCGCGCGGATTGCATTAGAGTTGCCCACACGATATGCTTTCACAAGAGTATACGCTGATGTAACCTTACAACTTGAAGAGACACAAAGTAAAGCAATATGTGCCAATAACATTTTTGTGGATTGTCAATTTTTCACATACAGTGCAAAACAAATTAACCTTCAAAACATAATACAAATCATTTCCAACATGAAATACATAAGATGACACCATTTTACAGC
Source organism: Ophiura sarsii (assembly GCA_035610835.1). Taxonomy (NCBI): domain Eukaryota; kingdom Metazoa; phylum Echinodermata; class Ophiuroidea; order Amphilepidida; family Ophiuridae; genus Ophiura; species Ophiura sarsii. The sequence continues at coordinate 52,883,513 of CM069455.1, forward strand.
ACTACAGATTCCACCGTGTATTCTAGTTTCATTATCTACAGCAAAATGAATAACATACAAATCTATCAAATATAATATATAACTGATATAGCACTTCCTGAATTTCACTATTGTGACCTCAACAAGATCTTAACCCCCTGAGCATTACCTGTCTATCTAACAGTGTTTATGATTGGTCAATTACATGGTATACACATTTGAATAACCTATTTACCCTATAACCGGGTTTTTAACCGGGATCACAATTTTGGAAGAGAAATCAACAAATAAATTGGCGCTCCCTGACTGGGGATTGAACCGGGGACCCTCCAGACCAAAAACCCTGGCCAGCATAGGCAAGGGTCGTCCTCAGCTACGCGTTCGCTCAGTATACTGCGCTCACTATATACGCTCTTTTGATTACGTCATCGAAAACCGTCTGCCCATGCGCTTGGTGATAGGATTGGAAGTGGTATTTTGTAGCATACAGGGCTATTAGGGTTAAAATACTGCTTTTAAAATGTTTCACTCCAATCTTTATCAGGGATGGAGTATTCTAACAATGTCTCTGATTGGTGCAACAAATCATGTATCCATCCTTCTGACCAATCAGCAGGTAGTTCTCAAGGGGTTAAAGATCGCTTCATTATCAACTCCAAAATGGTAACATTAATAATATATAACAAAATATATATAATCGGTTAATAAAACCTCTAAAATACAATTCTATTAGCATTTTACTGATATAAACATAAAACATATACAAGATTCCACATCATGCTGTCAATTTTGGTTTCTACATGGGAGGTTCAGAAGACTAATTCATCATTCGCTTGCAAATCAGTGTCGCCAAGAATCACATCAATTTTGCACCATATATGGTCTGTCGGTGGTCTTAATACATAAATACAATAATCTAATATTTGCACGATCTCAAATGAAAAAACCACACCTAAAAACAACTATTTATTTGCACTTCGATAATGCTATAATACATTTAAGTTGCATAATTACCTGGAACCTCGTTGAAAAAATGTTTTAAAAATCATTTAAGTGCTACACTTACTACACTTTTCACAATATAGGGCGTGTCAAAAAAAGTGTCTCATATGAAACATGAATTTTGTTTAGCCATGAAAAATATATAATGATTGTTATGTAAAACAGTAACGATCATGTTCAGCAATCTTTAAAATGTGTGTGTCAAAAGAATTTATTCAATTAATTTGGAGCTTAAATTATCAAATATTGGCAAATCTTCTCAGTATGTCAAATTCAGAGAATTCTTATTATTAGAATCGTCATTCGGTGTGTAATTGAACATAATCAATAAAATCAACAATAAGCCTTATCGCTAATCGGAGAAAAAAATTCCATTGATTATCCTTTTCTGATGCATTGTGGGATCCAGAATGGGGGCAGATTTTGCCCATTTGCGATCCCACAATGCAACAGAAAAGGATAATCAATGGATTTTTTCGATTCGCGATAAACCTTATAACCTCACTACTGCATATTCATAGTTCAATTTGAGCAGAAAAACCAATTTTCATCCATATATCCATGACAAACCACAGAATATTTGAATATTAGACATATTTTAAACAATATATTGATGTACAGGGTGAGTCAAAAAAAAGTGTACCCTAATTGAAAAAATTTAAAAAAAAATTTTTTGACCACAAAATCAAGGCAAACAAAACTTTAAATGATTGCGCCACTTCTTTGCTACCATCTGGAAAAAAAATCACGCTATTTGATGATACCGTTAAGTAAATATGACTATTTCTGTACAGGAGCTGTTTTTTCACCTAAAACACGGTTTTTAATTTCAAGCTTAACGAGCTTAATAATGTTTACTAGGATTGTAATGTAAAGCATTACACATCTTGTTTATTAAAAGAATTAAGTAGACAATACACTTGTTCAAAATTGTCTCCTAATAGATTAAAACAATACACAGCTTTAAGGCCTATTTATGACACAATTACCACACTTTAATCATTCATAACAAAGGAATTGATCCTTTCGCTGTCGGTATTGTAATTTTTTATTGGTCGTATCTTATGAAATATAATGGTCAAGATCTGGAAAGCGTGTTCGGAAGTTAAATTGGTCACTTTTATTCAAAACAGCGTAAAATAAGTTTCCCTCAACCAATCTAAACCAGATAAAATTCATATTAAAGCTAATTGATTTGTGTTTATACCGTAGTATATTGTTATGAAAACAAACGAATACTTTTTCTAAAAAAAATCGCTGAAGTTGAGTACACTTTTTTTTGACTCACCTTGTATCCTATAAATCATAATTGGAATCTCAAATGCAGCTTTTTCAGTTAAAAATTCAATTCCTGTTAAAAAGTGGCCCAAGTTCTCATGTTACTGAATTAAAACAAATTAGGGCGTGAAATTTAATGGAATAAAGTGTATTTGATAGAGGACTTTAAATATGGCTAACCAACAGTCTATTTTTTAAAAACAAAAAACATGGGATGCATTTTCACTTATTTTTGTCCCTCATGCGACACCTTATTTTGTTGACATGCCCTGTATATATGCCAACTCTGTGCCCCTTAGGTGTGATCAATACGGCCAAATGCTCTTTCGCTACGGTGTTTTCATGTCAGGTACTGCATTTTACAAGTATCAATTATTTGAACAACTTGCCTAGGCCTTTAACTGGAACTTACCATGTCACCCACATGTCATTTGATGTGCAAAAATACTTTATAAAGGTATTTACACCAAAAATGCACTCTTATATGTGACCAGTCACATCAAGAGGTGTTTATGTTGTTCAAAATTAAAATTGAGATGTTATTTCCATGCACTCTTTCTTATTGATAAATTATCATTGGAATATCGAATGCAATCCAATACCTGTTAAAAAGTGGCCAAAGTGGGAAAGGATACATGTATTTTGTAAGTTTTACAATAATACCTCATACGTCACAATGGGAGCTTCTGATATCACTTTAATCAGATTAACACTTTCCATGCGACAGTAGTCTGCAGACGACAGTTCCAAAATATCACAAAATGTTTCAAAAATGTCGAAATTATTGAATGTCATCACCATATTTGGAATCATCATGAGATATACATTTAAATAAGTACAAACATGCCTAGTATTAGTTCAGTAATTCTTCAGATAAGACTTGAAAGTTGGGACAGGTTTTTGAAAATCTGGTTTGTATGGTTAAACTAATAGCCGCGTGGAAAGTATTAATATACTACTGTCTGATTGGTCTATGAACGCAAATGTACACCAGCAAGGCCAAAAAAAATAAATTGTTATGTTGTCCTCGACCGCCCGCTCATCATTTTAGGGCCGCTCCGATTTTTTTTTTTTTTCAGATTTTTTTTATTTTAAAAATCTTATTTTTTTCATTAAAAAAATCAGATTTTTTTTTTTTTTTTTCCAGATTTTTTTTTTTTTTCAGATTTTTTTTTTTTTTTTCAGATTTTTTTTTTTTCAGTTTTTTTTCCAGATTTTTTCCAGATTCTTTTAAAAACAGTTTAAATGGCATTGAATATTAAATTAAGTGTTTATAACATATATGTGCGGCTCTTAGAGTGATTTTAACTTCTTGTTGGCTGAACTTTGAGCTTCTGCTGGTAAAATAAAATTTAAAAAAAAAATTTAAAAAAATCCGCCCGCCCGCCCCTCCTCTCTGAAAGCTGTCGAGGACAACATAACAATTTTTTTTTTTGGCCCAAAGCTATACATTTGAGTTGATTTCATCCTCAGTGTTGGCCCCAGTGTTTACCGCTTTTCACCCGAAGCGTAGATTGATTGAATTATCGGTGAACACTTTCCTCATAAGGTGTTCATTATTTGTGTTGTGCACAAGAACATAAAGAGTGTTAGCATTGTGGAGTATGTTTACAAATCACAATCATGTACTTATTAAACGCTCATAGCTTTGTCGTGCAATTTAACACATTTAAAAAATTGATAAAATTACAACATCATGCAAGTTTACATACGATAATTAATTCAAAGTGTGATATTATTGATACATTAAGTAGCCATTTATGGAATACTGAGCAATAAAGGTTACCTGAAATATATATAATTGGTCAATAGGGTAATGGGGGTTTTCTAAATAAAATCTGTTTCTTCCTCATTAACTCATCATTCATTGGCCCTAATCCAGGGGGATGGGGTGGGTAGCCTTTCATCAAAACGTTGTGGTGGTGGTGTGTGCGACAACTTTTAAAACAGTGTGAGCACCCTCTGTGAAAATAGTATAATACAGGGTGAGTCAAAAAGACTGCAATAGTGGAAAGAAGCCATTTTGTTTTCAAAACCAAATTGAATTTTAAAACTTTTTAAACGTTGCAAGAATTATGTATTTAATCCTAACTTTGTGTGAAAAAAGGGAAGTCGATCGCATTTTCCGTTTGTCTTTGGTGAACATCTTGACCAGTGCACCCATTTTACACGTTTGTCCACGAGATACCCAAAATATGCATCAGATCGCAAAATGTGTCTCTCATTCAAATTTGGAAACTTGGGGTTCATTTGTGATGTTGGAATTTGATGCATCCTTTCTTGTTTACATGTGAGTTAGCATAATCAATTATAATCGTACCCATGCAATGAAAGCGTATAATGTTCTAAATTTTAATAAAAAACTGAAATTTTCCATTTTTTTGTTGGCGGGATATTCAAATATGAAAATGCAATGTGTGCCATTTCAAATGAAAATCACAGTGCTCGTGGACAAACAGGTAAATTTCGTTGTGCAGCAAAGAGGGTCACCAAATACAAACGAAAAATGCGATCGACTTCATTTTTTCACACAAAGTTAGGATTAAATACAGCATTCTTGCAACGTTTAAACAGTTTTAAAATTCATTTTGGTTTTGAAAACAAAATGGCTTCTTTCCACTATTGCAGTCTTTTTGACTCACCCTGTACAACGCCTTTCCGCAAACAATCTTTGTGTTATGTTTTGTATTGTTTTACAGAAGATTTATCCCAGAAAAACTGCGCTTGCTGATTGGTTGATAATGATGTTATGATATATCGGGAGACATCATTGATATCAAGTGCTATCTTTAAACGTTGTCCAAACATTGTCATCATTAGAATTAGGCGGAGCTAATCGTGTGTTACGATGACGAAGGTGTTTGATCGACACATACTGCTTTCACGGTAGAATAGCTATTTGGGCAAAGACACCTCGCTCCGCTCCGCGCTCGACAGGTAATTTTACGAGGTGGCTTTCACAAAAACAAGGGGGTGGGTGGCCTGGTGGTACTCACGTTTAGAAGGTATCATAGCAGTATGTGCACATTTTTTGCAAACATTTTCTAAACATGGGGCATGATTTGTGCTGGAAAACCCTAAAACATGGATCCCAAATCGCAAAAAAACACCCAGTCAACCATTCTTTTACGTAAAAACACCTTACAAGTGGGCTAGGATTTCAAACCTCCTTTCCATGACAAAATGAAAAATATGCCACTGACTGAGATTGAAAAAAATATATGTTTCCTTTTTACATTCAGCAGAAATTGGTCTTCAAACAGTTATGAACTGCCCAAAGGTAGATTGTAACCTCAGTAGAAAAAAGGCTTATATTATGTGATCTTTTTCAAACTTTTACACATTTTCTTTCTCTCTTATATTTATAATGAAGTTCGACTACCTGGAAAGACATCCCTGGGCCCCATTGCATAAAAGATAAGATTAATCTTAAGTGAACTGAAGAAGAGTTATTCTTTCTTAAGCCTGGTTAAGAAGAATATTTAAGAATTCTTTCGAAGTTGAGCTTTAGGAAGAAGGGCCAAATTGTAAAGTTTGACTTTTGGGTTTATATCATGGAGATTAACTCACAAATTCTGAAACCATCTTCCTAGAAGAGTTGAAACATTAAACACTTTTCACATGGCAGGCGTCTGCAGACGACATTCCAAAATTTCACAAAATGTTTCAAAAATGTCAACATTATTAAATTTCATTACCATATTTGGAATCACCATGAGAAATGCATTGAATTAAGTACAAATATGCCTAGTATTGGTTCAGTAATTCTTGAGATGAGTCTTGGAAAGTTGGGAAAGGTTTCTAAAAAAGTATGTTTTGTATTATGGTAAAACTAATAGCCGCATTGAAGGTGTCTATAGGACCATGGACTCATAAATTGATCTTGACTGTATTTTTTCTGTGAAAATACATCACAGAACTTTATTAAATTACAATGGAAAACTGCTTCCACTTAGAAAATAAGTTGTCAGAGTTATTCACTTCAACAGTTTATTTTAACCTATTCAAACTATGATTTTTAAGTAATTAGGGAACATATTGCTTGCTCTGTAACTTCAAAGATACTTCAGTTTCATGTTCAGGGTTCTAGCCAGGACCATTTTAGTGCCGGGTAAATTAACTGACGACGAACGGAGAAAGTGAAGCGAACGAAGTGCAGTGGATCATGGCATGGGATCCAGAGGCCTTCTTAATGTGTTTTTTAATGCACTTTGAGGGTTTCTGCCACATAATTTCTTGTTTCATGAGGCAGTTTAATAATTTCATTCACAAATTGTTAAAAAATCAACCAATTTTTTTTTCTCTTCAGAGTGCCAGGCGCCCAGCCCGTTTTGACACCAAGTCCCGGGTGGATATGGTCAGTACCGGGCGGTCTGGCCCGGCGCCACCCACCGTAGCTAGAACCCTGTTCATGTTTATAAATGCATTTAGAGGAAAACTCAAAGACAGATGGTGTTCCATGAAAAAGATCGCATAATATGCCTTTTATAATACACATAATAGCACAAGCTGTGTAATTATAATAACAATACTATATGCACATTGTTTTTGGTCCATTAACTAATAATTTCAACTGCACTTTACATTTAAACTAGAAACCTGTAACAATGTTCATATATCTATACATACAAAGGTTACGTTGATAAAAGTGAACAACATAAGTGACGCATCACGTCGAAGAGAACAGCTTGTATGAGGCAAAAACAAACAAAAGTTGTGTTGCCTTCAAGTGCTAAAAATTTAAAATTGGGTCGGTCGGTTAGAAATTTTGTTTTCTATTCTGCTCTATCTCAAAATAATCCTGTCTGACAAGCTGTACCTTATGACATGATGTGTCACATTATCAGTGGCTTTGGTATATAATACATCTATTGCATACTATATACAATGTGGCCAATGAAAATAGATTGACAGTGCCATATTCTAATGCAGTTGGTGTTGTTTGATATGGTAATAACTTTATTCAGCCATTTTAATTGGACCCCGCAATATTTCTGACATCCCTTGTCAGGCCCCAATGGATGGCTATGACGTCATCGGGCGCATATGTTGCGTAATCTCTTTTTAAAAAAGGGTGGTAAATTTTTTATTAAAATATTACAATCAATTTCACCAGTTATTTTCTCTTAAACTTTTATTATTTAAAAGTTAAAAATACATTAGAAAGACAATAACAGATAGACATTTTGTTTTGGTGGTCAACTATGGTGTGACAATGGACGGGTTTGTCCATATTTCATTCATAGTGGATGTTGGCGAAATATGGACAAACCCATCCATTGTCACACCCTAGTACGACAACCAAAACAAAATATCCATCTTTTATTCTCAAATTGAATGGCTTTTAGTGTGATACAAGAATATATTGCACAAGATAAAAAATTGCAGACGAGTGCAATATTTTTATAGCGAGTGCAATATATTCTTGTATCACACGAAAATAGGTTATTCGATATTATTTTTATTATTTATAACAGACTGTTTTGATAAAAAATAAATAAATTAGCCCAAACTGACTTTAATCTCAGTGAAATTGAACGCTGATCTTAAAAATGTATGTGTGCACATCATCTGCGCATACATACTCACACCCACATCTTCTGCGCCGTACAATATGTTTTGAATATTGGAGTTGCATCCACAAACTTAGTGCACAATATTCAATACACAGTTTTGAGGCCCATATAAATAATAATACCCTTAAAGGTGCATGTTCCGATCACTTTTTTGGGGCTAAGATTTTTTTTTTTACATCAAGATATTTTGATATCAGAAGAATCCCCATATTTTTCTCATTACGTCTGTAAAATTTTAGGGGCCAGAAATGTTCCATTAGAAAATATAGGATGTATATAAAATGTGGTGAATAACTGCAAATTTGGTTAACCACCCACCAGTTTGTGTACTACTCAATGGGCAAATTACTTGTGACCTTGTGCTTCTAAAATAAAAACCATCGTAGTTCTGCAACTCAAACTTTGGAATGCGACAATTTTAAGGATGACCTTTCATGTAAAACAGGAAACATCAAGTTGAAAGTCAGGCCAGCAATCAGAACATCTACCTTTCAAGCATGGTTATATTATTATTATTATTATTATTATTATCAATTTTTTCCAACTGCATCGCATAACCAATAGTAGAACTAATTCATTAATTGGAAAATGTAATCTTATTTCAAAACAATTTATTTTATATGACAGGCAACTCATAACCACCAGTCATTGACATAGAAGTCTAAGCTCCCTGCCTTTTCAACAGTAATTTTGATTGGTAAATTACATGATATGCCTACTTAAATATCCAATCAAAATACAGCATCTGGATGTTTGACACAAATCTTAATCAGGGATACAATCATTCTTACAATGTATCTGATTGGTCCAATAAATGATGAATCCATCTATGTGTCCAATCAGCATGTAGTTATGAGTTAAGCAATAATATATGGCTTTGGATGGATGTTCAGGCAGGATTTGAAGATGGTCAAGCCTCCAAATAAGTGTGCATGGTCCAAGAGCTACTTTTTACTTTTTTGACAAAAATAGGTATTATATACTTATCTCTGCAAAATTGGGAAAACACCAGGAGCCAAAATGTGGCAACCATTGGGTCAAAAGCCCTTGGGTGCCTGCTTATTTGGAGGCTTGAAGATGAGAGATAACTGTATCTGAAACACAGGATGTATCAGTATTTATGTACAAAGTTATGACCATATGAAGCTATAATCAAGAAAGGTTGCTAACTTTCCATATTGTTGACTCTATAAAGAAGTGAGCATACTCCACAATGCACTCACACATGCGTATTATTGTTCGCTCATACTCCACAACCCTCCAACTCTTTCACGCTCTCACATGCGTATTATAGTTTAATCAGTTCAAAATTGGCGAGAAATATTTATTTTTGATCTCTCCATCTGCCAAAGTAATCCAAGCGTACGTGCGCAATTATGGCCACACGCACACAGTTTTGGTTGCAGCGCAGGCACACGGGTCACCCATGTGCGCTTGTTGCCTACGCCCTCATGTATTCATTCGCTGCTGTAAAGAGGCTTCGCCAATTTGGAACTGATCAAACTATAGTGTTTATGGTAAAATACGCTGATTCCCTGCGATCATTATGCCATAGAAACACGTTGGTTGGAGCCAATATTAAAACGCATAGCGGTGGCAAACACTACTGCTCAGTGGTAGAGCATGGTGGTGTATGCTCAACCCTTAAAACGTTGTGGTCCTGATGAGTATCCATCTCTTCACAAGGTAAAAATCATGTTACTTTCATTGGCATTCAAAATGTCAAAATTTGTTAGAATTTTGATTTGCTTAACAATAGTTGGTTCTTTGAGAGTTGCACCTGAACTTATACTAAGTAGTCTTATATGTTTCATGACCTATTCAATGCATGTCAGAAAAGTATGGCCCACCTCTGAAAAATATGGCCCACCTCTAAAAAATATGACCCTCCTCTGACAAATTTGGCCCAAGTCTGAAAAATATGGCCCAACACTGAAAAATATAGCCCACTTCTGTAAAATATGGCCCACCACTGAAAGATGGGGCCCCTGAAAGATGGGGCCCATCTTTGAAAAATAAACCCGCATAGCATCACAATATGCGTCTGTTACATATTTGTCTGAATGAATAGATGTGAAAGGTTATCTACATGGGACTTCAGTGACCCACAAAAGATGAGGAGGACACCACCAAACCCTGCATTAATAATAATACTACAGGTATTTATACATGACTGTACGTAGATATCTTTGTAAGAGACTTCTCCAATATTCATTGGGATGACCACTGGCAACCCAAACCTCTACATCAAGCAATAGAATGTTTGCTCGTTGATACACTGTAGAGGTGTAGGCTGATTGAGCTTATCTGTATCAGAGACTACTCATCCATTTTCTCCCTCAAGTGAAGCTCCCAACGTTCGATATTCATTTCCAGGTGTCAAAGGTCAACCCGATTCATTCTCCTTTCACTCTGTTCCGTAAGCTATCTGCAGAGGCCTCCTCCGCCTTGGACGTTTGAGCCATCACTATTTTCATTGCTCCTCGTACAATTTTCCTAAACCAGATACAATTAAGAACATCAAGCCCAATGCTTCCTCCAATCCATGTGACGAGATGTAACCAAGCCAGGGTCTGTACGACGGGCGATGTAACAACCCCCAAGATTGCATAATAGTACATGGGCATGGTGAGAATGCGCGATATGAAGAATGTGAACATAAGGATTAGGCCGTTTATCATGTAGCCTTTGGTGGATTTCATGCCGAGAACGTCGTAGAACCACCTGGGGAGAAAGATTAGGTACAAAAATGGATTTAGTTTTGGGTGGTTCACTATTTGTATAATGACTGTAAACGTGGACATTTTCGAGCTACATTAATTTTCACGCATTTCGCGCTCCAAGCAGCTACCACGAAAATAAAAGCATGCGAACATATTTATTTTGTGTATAGGTCTATGTAATGAACTTTCAAATCGTGAGTTTAAAAACAAGCGAAATAGATGAAAATTGGAAAAGCGCGAAAATGTATTCAAAAATACATACGTCAAAACCTTGTGCAAGTGCTTTTGCCACATGACCATGTTTAAAGCAATATTTCCTATGTATAACCATTGGGCAGTTTTACTTTATACATGCTGAAGGGCCGGAAAAACATACAAGGTTTTGACAGAACATGCAGCGACGATATGTAATATTATTTTATGATGTACTGGTATCTTAGCGTAATTTGCTTCCCAGACACGCTCTATACAGCAGTGTGTACTAACGACTTTCTGCCATTGAGAAAACAGTAGGGGTGGGCAGATTACGAGTTCACGCCATATAGCTGCGCGGCAATGGCGACTGGGCTCATTGATATTCATGGTTGGTCATGAATTACTCCTTGGGAGAAAATTGGAATTCATGCCCCCGTGAATGAATAGAACAGATTGCAGTTTTGGGGCAATTCTCCATCCGTACTGTTTGTTTGTACATTTTTGTTTCCTTCTCATGATCAAAACTGTGTGGGGGCGTGTGAGCGTGCCGCGTGGTCGGGGTGTGTGTGTTGCGAGGTCAAAGACTCAAGGTCGCTGCTCGAGCAGCGCAAGCGGCGGCTGTGATTGATTTACTCGCAGGGTGTGTCGGAGGCCTGACTATTGAACGTGCTAGGAATTTTCCCTAGCTGAACTGCGCATGATCAACTGTGCTCATTCATACAATACACGTTTATATGCTACTCTAAATTGCGTGACAGTAAAAAGGTATACAAAAAAATTGGTGCCAGTGATAATGTGTATATCATATAGTTTAGCAGATCACATGGCTCGCCTACAGATTGCAAATTGAACTATATCACGTCATTAATTACTAACATTCAAATCAAAGTGAATTTCGAATAAATGTCCAGAAAATATCTTCGAAATAATGTTCATGTCATTCGAGTGAAATGTCTCTCCTTCTGATAAACTAATCCCAGAGCCTTTTTACAAATATAATACACACAAACCAAAGCCATTCGATAGCAACGCACTTCGACTGTAAACGCGAGGCAATTCAAGGTAGGACAGCATAAACTCGATATGCACTTGCGTGCATAATCGAGTTAAAAAAACTTTTTCGGCGCCTAAACACTACCTGTCTTTATTTCCAATACTCAACTACTATTGGCTGTGACTTATACCCGAGTTTTTTTTGTTAGTACAAATTTGTCCCCAAATGGCCTCTATTGACCCCATTATGTGTCATTTTGGGGACAAATTTGTACTTGAAAAAAAAAAACACCTTTTTTAAATTTTTTATTATTATTTTTTTTAGTGTCCATTTTCGGGTACCTGCCCGACAAACAGGTCAGGTACCCGGGTACGAAACTACCCGTGCATTCACAGCCTTATCAACTACCCCTATCTTACCTTTGGTTTACAAATGGAGTCGACAATTCTGCAAGAATTCTGAAAACTGCGAAGAATGTTAGAGGACCAAACATCTGAAATTTAAAATCAAAAAATCAAAAGGGTATCAACAAAATAACGAGGTATATTCACAGCATCTTGATTGAACCACAGTACAATGCAAGCAATGATCAAGATGTTATACGGCCTCGGTGAAAAACAGCTATTTTATATTGACCTATGTACTTACGCACCCGCCAATTTGAGGACATTTCGTCGTGCGAGTGCAACAATAACGTATCTGCATTTTGCTGTATTTGCAGGAGAAGCATTTTTATGTTTTTCATACTTTGTTGTGTTTTTGAGTAAAAATATTATGTTATGGAAGTATAAAGATTGTTTTCTTTGATAATATAAATTGAACATCGTGTCATAGACATAAGTATTTGAAAAGATATTGACATTTTTAGATAACGTATCTGCACTAACAAATCTAGTGATTGCAACAACAACGTATGTGGCAGATACGTTATTATTGCACTGAGAAAACTTGATAAATATGAGAAATCAGAGTGCAACAACAACGTATGTGGCAGATACGTTTTATTGCACTGAGAAAACTTGTAAATAGGCAGGAAACAGAGTGCAAGAACATCGTAAGTGGTAGATACGATGAAATTGTACTCAGCATACTATGAAAGCAGAGTGCAATTTTAACGTAAGTGGCAGATACATTGTTGTTGCACTCAGATTAATATAAAATAAAATTGAAAAAAGTGCACTTACGACATTGTTTTTTTATTAATTAAAACATAATTAATTTGTTTTAGAACTTAATAGTTAGCTTAAAATGAGCGCAATTGCCTACTCTTTCAAAATATATAAAAAAAAGTAAATTTCGCCAAAATGTCACTTACGACATTGTTGCACTTGCACGACGATTTGTCTATACCAGCCGGAAATGTGAGGAAATTTCAAGTCCTCAAATTTTTCATGCATAAAAACGTATAGGAGTAGAGTGTCCTCACCCCCTAAGTGCCCTCCCCCTAAGGGTGTGTGGCAATTTACTGTTGTCATCCATTGACCTGAATAATTGATGGCGCTTTTTATTTGTTTTCACCGGAGGAAACCCTTGAAGGTCTGCCCAACCCGACGAAATGTGTTTTTGGCAAGATTTCTTCTGAACAAAGTCACAAATAGTTTATTACACAAAGTAAGCAAGCTTATCTTAAAATCTAATGAATTTAGAGTATTTAATACAAATGCTCCATGCAGTTGTTTTAGAAAATCTTCTGAACATTTACACGCCTGAAAACGTTGCAATGTTTAAAAAACCCTGAGAATTACCGGCCAATTGGTTAAAAAGATGGTTACATCATTTATTGCACCAATGAGAGACATTGTTAGAATAATTGTATCCCTGATAAAGATGGGAGTGAAACATTTTACAAGCTGCATTTGAATTGGCTATTCATATGAGTACATCTTGTAATAAACCAATCAGAACCACTGTAAGATAGACAGGTAGATCCCAGGGGGTTAAACATGGAGCATTGCTAGCACTACCAAGTAGCCCATGCATTTACCAATGTGTTATCCATGAATATACTGTCATGCAATATACACATACACCTAGCACATAAAGTCCCTGACCAGGTGCTTTGAGGTTGACTAATTCAAAATGTATAATCGGTACCAAAAATCTGAGATATACATTAAATGAGCAAATTTCTTCTCCGCAGTTTGATACCTCATTCAACAAAATCGAATGGATACTTTTAAAGTTATGGCGATTTCAATGACCGCGCATGCAACAGACAAGTTGCACTAGGTATAGGAATCATTGATTTGTGTGTGATTACTGTCATAACTGTGCGCTATCTGAACGAGACAGATGAATGGGTCTTTAGTGATAACCGCAATGTGCGGGACAAAGGGTGTATCTGGCTGTGAAGAATACAAGTCTTAGCTGATAAGCTGTGAGTTTTTCAGTGCGTAAATCCATAGACGGGTAAACATTGATTTTTACCGTCTATGGTAAATCACACACAAATCAATGATTTCCTATACCTAGTGCAACTTTTCTGTTGCATGCGCGGTCATTGAAATCGACATAACTTTAAAAGTATCCATTCGATTTTGTTGAATGAGGTATCAAACTGCGGAGAAGAAATTTGCTCATTTAATGTATATTGCATTGTATAATTGTTGCTTTTTTATGCATTATTTGTATATGTATAATGTTCTCTGCTCTGGTTTCATTGTTTCTCTTGTTTAATTGTTCACTGCGCCATGAGTGCTTCGGCAGATTTGCGCGCATAATAAATGTTCAGTATTATTATTATTATTATATCTCAGATTTTTGGTACCGATCATATCTTTTGAATTAGCCAACCTCAAAGCACCTGGTCAGGGACTTTATGTGCTAGGTGTACTTACCAGATTAACAATAAATGGTACAGCTGTAAATACATGGTGTAACAAAAAGGTCCAGGATCCCTTCAGAGGAAATTTGAACAGCAATATGAAGAAATCTGTGAAGAGAAAATATGAACAAATTAAGAGTAACATTTCACAAGTGTTGCTGACCAAGTTATTTTACTTGGTTGTAGATTCTTGTCTAACTTTTAAGAATACAGTATGTTGTTAACCTATAGAGAAGAGCAATATTCGAATAATAGCTTTTTCACATCTCATGTTGCTACACCAGATCAGGCACAACCTTTTCTTCTCTCCCCACATAACACTTTCTATGCGGCAGGCAGCTGCAGACAACATTCCAACATTTTACAATTTTTTTTAAAAAATGTCAAAATTATTGAATTTCATTACCATATTTGGAAACACCATGTGAAATGAATTGAAATAAGTACAAACATGCCTAGTATTGGTTCGGTAATCCTTGAGATAGACTTTGAAAATTGCGAAAGGTTTCTGAAAAATCTGTTTTATAATGGTTAAACTAATAGCCGCGTTGAAAGTGTTAAAAATGACATTAAAAATCACTAATGACTCATATTATAATATAAAGCAGTTTACCAACCCACAGTGTTTTACAATAGATATATATACAACAACAAATATTAACAAAAATAAGCAAGGACATTCACCGGCAGGGAGTCGAACCCCAGTCCCACTGAACACTAGAACAGGTGCCTTAACCACTTAGCCACCGGAACTTGCTGATAAACAACAATTATTTGAACCAGGCCAAAGTGTATAGGCGATTGGGTTTTACAATACACACAATGCAATAACATGAGACTCATACCCGTTAAAGGAGGTGTCCCCCAAGCATAAAAGTGTGCATTATATGTTAGAAAGATAACTATCGAGCCCAACTTTTGTAATTAAATAGAACAAAACACCACACTTATGACAAAAACAAATGAAAAACCGCAATCTCTCAACATGCCCTTTTTAAAAATTTGCGGCGATCGAAAGTCCCAGTGTCGATGATGTCATAGTTATACAATGCACATACGCAAATTTGAGCACCGATACCTATAACGTCATAGACACCGGGCCTTTCGATCACCATGAATTAAAAAAAATGCATCTTGAGTGATGGCAGTTTTTATTCATTTTTGTGACTAGTATGGTGTTTTGTTCTATATAGTTACGTAATTTCAGCTCGATAATTTTTTTCTCTAACAAATAATGCTAAATGTTGTGCTTGCGGGACCCTTCCTTTAAAATATTGCAGTTTTTGGACAAATTAACCACATATTTGTTGTTGGTATTCAATTCACATTAAAACTGTCCCCGTAATTTCTAAAAAAATGGGTCAGTCAGGCCTATAGAGAGTAGAACAGAGTTTGCTTTTTAACTCCCTGGGGTCTACCTGTCTATCTTACAGTGGTTCTGATTGGTTTATTACAAGATGTACTCATATGAATAGCCAATTCAAATGCAGCTTGTAAAATGTTTCACTCCCATCCTTATCAGGGATACAATTATTCTAACAATGTTTCTCATTGGTGCAATAAATGATGTATCCACCTTTCTGACCAATTGGCCTGTAGTTCTCAGGGGGTTAATGTTGTTTAAATTACCTGATGTGATGAAGCCTGTAGTAATGGCTATAGGTATCTGAGATTGGTATGAGTTACCCCTGCAAATAAGATCAAAGAAATAATATGGTTAGCAATATTTTTATTCAAATTGGGACAATTTGGTATGCATTAAAGGTGCATGTTCCGATCACTTTTTGGGGGGCTATGATTTTTTTTCTCACAACAAGATATTTTGATATCAGAAGAATCCCCATATTTTTCTCATTATGTCAGTAAAATCTTAGGGGCCAGAAATATTCCCTTTAGAAATTATAGGCTAAAATGTGGTGAATTACTGCCAAAGATGGTTAACCACCAGCCAGTTTGTGTACTACTCAATGGGCAAATTTCTTGTGACCGTGTGCTTCTAAAATAAGAACCATTGGAGTTATGCAACTCAAACTTTGGAATCAACAATTTTAAGGATGACCTTTCATGTAAAATAGAAACCATCAAGTTGAAAATCAGGCCAGCAATCAGAACATCTACCTATATTTACCTATTTATCTTTTGTCAAAGGTCAATATACACTGTAGTTGTCAATGTAACACGTCATTGAACTGGCCACAGAGTTGCTCTTTCCAACACAGAATAGTGGGGATTTTGGTAAATTCAGATTGAAACCTTCCCTTATTCTCTATCAAGTGGCTGAGCACTGAAACAAGTAATTGCTACAAATGTGGTATCATTGTAAAGATGAGCAGGGTTGTCACTGAGGCGGTCGGGCGGAGCTGGCACTCACGATTTCCGACCGGCACTCTTAAAAAATAGGGTAAAAAAAACGGCACTCTAAAAAATAAAAATTAAAAAAAAGCTTTTTGTTTACAATTTGTGGATAAAATCATTAAACTGCCTCATAAAACAAGAAATTATGTGACAGGAACCCTCAAAGTGCATTAAAAACCATAAAAAACACAAAAAGAAGGCCTCTAGACCCCATGCCATGATCCACTGCACTTCATTCGGAACACTTATTCCGTTCGCCGTCAGTAAACTTAACCGACACTAAATTTTGGCTAGTGACAACACTGAAGATGAACACATCAACTTTACATTGATATGCAGCACAATATGAGCATACCACTAGACCATTGAAACATTTGTGATTGAAAGAAATCTTCATACTTTTTTTGAGGAATTAACATTTTATACATACCACACTTTATCCTGATTGATAGCATCATCATTAAGTAAAACATATAACGATAGCGGTACTATTATTGCAGTATGTACATTGGATACGGTCCTGCAAATAAACAAAACCATAATAATATAATTAATTGACTCGGGCAAACAATCAAAACTAGTCATATTACAGGATTTGTCATCATAATATATCTGATATGGAATGTACGTTTTACTGATCCAGTGTTAAGGTACTTAAACAGATTTCGGATACGTCTGTATCCATCCTTTGTCAACACTTTTGGTAGTGATGATATTGACAAATCACAAAGCTTTTTGCAGTCTTGGAGTTGCCAGTTGATTTATCATCTGGGGATTTTTGACCAGATAATCATAGATCATCGAAAATGCGAGTACCTTTACACTGGGATCAGTAAGTTGAACATTCCATAACTATCCATAATATGAACCTAATCGGTACTACCAGGCGGGTGCCACTGTACACAAGCTCCCATTGCCGAGATTGAAGCCGCAGTGTGATAACGCCCTCGATTTACGAGTCACATCGCGCGTCTAAATTAATTCACATTAAGCGTCTCATGTGCCTTATAAGGACTTTCGTGCTGTCAATCATGGCGTTGTCAAGATAGCGCCCTCCTTTTACAAGTCACATCGCGCGTACTCACGCCCATGTGCCCTTATATGGGAGGCTCTTGTTTTGCGATTCGAATATCCTCTCCCATTATATACTCTCCCTGGTACTACAGGGTGTCTCAATTTTGTTTGCAATGCTCCATAAGTAATCGTAACTTACTAAATAAAGAGAATATATAGGTGGAATAGAACAATTAAAACGACAAAATGAAGGCACATTAGTTGGCTATGATTTGAAGAAAACCCCAGTCTGTTTCAGTTCAGTAATTATGAAGTAATAAGCGATTTACGTAAAAGTAGTCGACGAACATTTCCATCCAAGTTTGTGAATTTGGGAAGTATGCAGATTTTCAATTGTGCAGCGGGTTGTCACCTACTCATTCTCTTTTCAATTAGTCAGCACTGTTGAATACTTTTATTAATATCATTAGAGTACTGAGTAATAATCGATCATGACATTCATAATAACACAGTCAAAAACAATACAACTCATAGGAGAGAGATTACGATTGACTCTTTTAATCTTAAGAGAACTATGAAGTCTCTTGAGAAAATGAATAAGATGGTTGAATTGGAGTTCAGGATACTCAAGTCTAATCAGGAGGGTTTTTTAAACATGACAAATCCTGATGGCTTTTGTGAGCAATATTATGTTGAACTTGGTTAACAACTCCCATATTATTATTTAGAATAAAAGAAAAAAGAGAACAAGAACATGTAATGAATTTTAGCTTTGAGAGAGAAGTATTGATCACTCCAAAGAGACCACTCCGATCTTTTATTGATTATTTACGTCTTCAATACCCTATTACTAGAGTTCTAGCTGGTGATAGAACTTTCACAGTTTGTGCATCAAAAGAGTGGAATAAGCTATTAGTATTAGACAATCATCATCTACAAGTGTGTTCAAAAAAGCTCTTAAAACTTTTTGGTTCCCTTAACAGTTTTTCTGTATAATTTTTTTGTATGTACTATAATATATTGTACTATGCTCAAGTAACACTCACATTTTGTAGTTTAAGTTGTAATTTTAAGGTTGATTATCTTGAAAAGCACTCTGAGCCTTTTGGAAATGGCGCAATTAATGCTTTCTGTATTGTATTGTTTTGATTAATTTGTTTGTCTGTGTTGTTTGAATCACTCATGAGCAAACTTGGGTGGAAGTGTTCTTCGACTACTATTATGTAATCTCTCATTTCTTCGTAATTACTGACCCGAATCAAACACGGTTTTCTTCAAATTATAGCCAACTAATTCCGGTTTTTATTAGTCCCATCTAATAAAAGGCGATTTTGTCTTCATGAGGTTCCCCTGTTTTGGTCTTTGCGTTTTGCTTTTGGTTTGTATTTTCAGAGGGGGGATGGCCAGCAAATAGAATTGCCCTGCCTCGGTCCTTATCGGCACTCATACCAATTGTGGTTGTAGCTGTGGCCTTGGTCTCCCTACCTCAATTTGTGACTGGCCAATTTAATATTTATGCCTAGTGCTCGACCAATCAGGTGGCGTGGTGTATCGAGTCGTGGCATGATTTTGCGCGTTTTTGGTTTGGGGTTTTCAATGTCTGTTGGAGTAGTCATAGGTGCATGGTTAAAATAATTTCGTCTTATAAATTTCACTAGTTTTAGCGGAAATTGGACGTTTTTTCATCGAATTACTATTGGATCTTAGAGACAATTTATCGTGGATAAAAGTGATAGTCGTTTTGTTTCAATTCTGCAAGGCGGCAGTACAGAGAAGAGTGAATTTTGGAGATTTCACATTTAACTTTGTAAATTTTATTACGACACAAAGTGCTCGCAGTAGTAGGCCTTGGACGGCAAGTTAAGTGCATTGACTAAATTGACTTAGAAGTTAACGATGGGTAGAAAGCGCAAGGACGCTAACGAAAATGCTTCGGCTCCGAACAAGAGGACAACCCGGAATTCGTCGGCGGAGCAAACAGACGTCTTAAACGAAGTTCTTAGACGGGCGCTGCAGGATGCAGGACAAGATCAGCGTGGAGCGGTAGCGGCTGCGGGTGAGGAGGCTTTGCCGTCCAACTCGGGAGGCATTTTAGCCAGGCCAACTCCTGCGGCTTCGACCGCGTCACCGGAATTACAACAAGTCCCGATGTCAAGGAGGCCTACAGTGCCTGTGAGTCAACCGGCCCGTGATAGTCAAAGCGGTGAGTCGGTGTATAATTGTAGTAGCATGTTTAGCGGGGCTATCCCGCCTGCTACTAATGTTAACCCTTTAGCGTCAGTGTGTGATCCGCTGGGCGAGGGAGTGCCTCAAGCCATCCAGCAAAAAATTGGTAGGGGCGAGTATGTGGAGTTGAATCTCCTATTAGAAAATTGGGGGGGGGGGGTCATTCTGAGGGGGAAAACGGGAGTGTTTCCATGGTATTTGATTTTGTTCTTAGGCAGTCCAGTCCAAGTAAGCCCAAAATAACATCAATCTCAACATGGACCAGCGCGTTTCTGGTGTACATGTACACGTCCATCTACCTCAGTTATCACCCCCAACGCAGTCAGGAGATCCTGAAATACATGCAGATTGTGAGATCTGCGGCACTCCGTTTTAAAAGCGCAGGTTGGTCCGCGTATGACACTAACTTTCGCGTTCGTCAACAGAGAAAACCACAAAACTCATGGGCGACGATCGACGCTGAGTTATGGTTTATGTTCACAGCCACAAGCGCTAGCCAGGCTCCTCATTAGGCTTTCAGACGCCTTCCCAATCTTATCAAGGCAGTATTATAGTATACCTGCTTTTCAAGATCAGTTAAATCCCTCGCGAGCATCTGTATGTTTTGATTTTAATGGGTTATAATGCACAAGATAATCATGTAAATTTGTTCATAGTTGTACACATTGCGGTAAATCAGGGGGAGGGCCGCCAGCAGCCGGCAAAGCACCCAGATAAACATGTATTTAGACCCCGCCCTACCACTTAATGTTTATTCATCAGCGGTTTAATTATGCGTAGTTTTTTAGCGGCACTGTCAGTAGTTCATTCATAAAAATCACACGTGGTCTTTGTGTGCTAATTTATTCAGTTATTCATGAGACAGTTCCAGGATTTTTTCACATGGGAATCACGTGGACGGCGCATGCTGTTGCCGTGGGCTGGAGGGGTTTGCGAAATGTTGTGCATGTATGTACATGCTTAGGGTTGAACTTGAGCGTGCGGGGTGCCGCGATGCGTGTTTAAGTTTGGTATGGACGGGAGCGAGGGACATGGGATAAATGGTATAAATAATAGAAATGTTATTTAAATGCAAGGATGGGGGTTTGTATGTCTAGATTAAATGAAATTAAAGGAAAATTAAATTCGAAAATTAAATAGAAATATGGGATAAAAGCGTTTGTTAAATAAAATAAAATATAATAAATATAATACAATATAGGAGGAAATAAGAGGAGAAAAATAATAAAATGATAGAATAATACAAGGAGAAAATAAAGATAAAAATAATTTTAAAATAAATAAATAAATAAATATAAAAAGTAAAAAAAGTAAATAAATAAATAAAATAAAATAAAGAATTAATAATAAAATAGAAAATTAAAATAAAAAATAAAATAAAAATGTGTGTTAGCATTAGATGACATTTCCCTGCACAATAGTTAAGCAGTGCTGCAGATGCGGCTGCGTTAACAACAGCAAAATATAAAAAATAAAGATAATAATATGAAAGTCAAGTCTGGTGTGGTCAGGTCGGGTCAAGCAGGGGTTGATGTCAAGTCATGTAAAGTAAATTCGGGTCAGTCATGTCAAGTCAAATCATGCCAAGTCAGGTCATGTTAAGTTAGATCATGAAAAGTCATGTCAAGTCAAGTCATATCAAGTCAAGTCATATCAAGTCAAGTCATATCAAGTCAAGTCATATCAAGGCATATCAAGTCAAGTCATATCAAGTCAAGTCATATCAAGTCATGTCAAGGCAAGTCATGTCAAGGCAAGTCATATCAAGTCAAGTCATGTCAAGTCATGTCAAGTCAAGGCAAGTCAAGTCATGTCATGTCAAGTCATATCAAGTCATGTCAAGTCATGTCAAGTCAAGTCTTATCAAGTCAAGTCATAGCAAGTCAAGTCATATCAAGTCATGTCATGTCAAGTCAAGTCAAGTCAATAAGTGGTGTTAAATGTTTTATGTTGCAACACCATATCTGCTGTCCTTTCTCTCTTTGATTTGTGTGTGCATTATGTAGGTCACAGAACATGGTTGGTAGGGGACAGCCCCAGCGCCCAATACACTGGTGGTCCACAACGGAGGCAATGACATCTTTTATGACTAAGCTGTGACCAAGAAGGATTTGCTGATACAGATAGAGACCATTTTCAAAGAGCTACGACCGATGTTGCCCCGTTGCTGTATTTTTTGGTCATGCATTTTACCTCGGTTATTTTGGTACAACGAGGGCAGGGACAATGCCGGTGAGAAGGTTAGGGCCGACATGAACAGGCAGGCATTTAACTCAAGCAGGAGTTTACCAGGAGGCAATAGGGTAATCTTCCACAAAGGCATCACTAGGAGATCTCATTCACTGTTAGTAGAGAAGATGGCGTCCACTTAACCCCTAAGGGGAATGACATGGTGGAATCAGGTACTTTTGCGCCAATCCTCCTTCTGCAGATTTGGTGGGTTTTCCGCCACTTGGACAGGCTTGCAGCTAAAAGTACAATAAGACTCTTGCTTTTAAGTTTATGTAAAGTAGATCATTAAGGACAATGATGAGAAGAAGAAAAAAATTGTGTGTGCTAATGTGCAACAACAACAACAACAACAACAACAACAAAAATCAAAAATCAAAAATCAAAAAAATCTGATATTATGCATTGATAGTGAAAAGCTTTGCAGTATATTTGTGTGCCAATAGGCAAATTTTGTTATGGCGATAAAAAGAGGTACGTGGGGCATTGTTTGGATATATCAGTAAGGTGTTAAAACACATTTAATTAAAGCCATGGTAAGTTCTTAGTAAATTTGTGTGCTAATAGGCAAAGCCAATGATAAGTTTTTAGTTTAATTGTATGCTAATAAGCAGAATATGTTCGAGGTGTTCAACATAAGTAGTAGTGCATTGTTTGGATATATCATCAGGGTGTTAAAAATTCTTTAATTATAGCCATGGTAAGTTCTTAATTATTTTTTTTTTTTGGGGGGGGGGGGGCGGCTAATATGCATTGCCATTGATTTGTTAGTAGTTTATTTGTGAGTGAAGGAAGATGCAATGAGCTTGGTAATAATAGAAGAAAAAGGAGGAAAAAAGAGGGGGGGGGGGGCGTGGCAAGGGTTCCTTGGTTCCGTATGGAACCATGGAACCCTTGGGTGGCAGTTTTTTTAGGGGGATAAGGGTCTGGACCATATTTGTTATGCTCGTTTTCATGGTTTTGCCTGTGAAATTGTGGAAGGCTAGAGTTGCTCCATTCGGGGAACTCGATCCCTTCCAAATCGTGGTCCGGATCCAGATCCTCGTCCTACTTAACGTAGGATGGGCTTACATTTTTTGTTGACTAAAGCATGGTGTATTCTTGACTAAGGCATGGTGTATTCTTTTTTAATGCATGGTGTATTCTTTTTAATGCATGGTGTATAAAGCATGGTATAATATTGTTACTACTTCTATGAAAGAAAGGCATGGTGTATTCTTTTTTAATGCATGGTGTATTCTTTTTAATGCATGGTGTATAAAGCATGGTATAATATTGTTACTACTTCTATGAAAGAAGATAAGTACTTATTACAGTTGTGCATCAGGCAGTGATGCTTTGACTACTCCAGCTCATCCCACATATTAAAGTTGTGTGTAAAAATTACAAATTGGCTGTGTGTCGTAGTTTCTTGTCTACAGTACATAGCTTAACCTTCTGAGGACAATTTGCCTTTATTTTGTCGTTTCAATTGTTATATTCTAACTTTTAATTAGGAAATTACAATCACCTATAAATGGAGCGTTGCAATTTATTTTGAGACACCCTGTATAATAGTTTTCACAAATCAGGCTAGGTCATGTGAAATTTGAACAACAAGAAAAAGGGGCAGACAAAAGGGTGAAACAGGGATCTGATGGAGCATTTTACACCCGTTCGCTCCTAAGCTATAAGTTACATTCAGTTCCATTCTATATATTTGAAGGCAGGGGTCGCATTCTGACGCGTCTGCGCGTCCTAGACCTCTCACTTTCTTATAGTGACGCGTCAGGTTTCAAATTGGAAAGACTTGCGGGTCCCGATCAAAATTGAAGGGACCCCTTAAATTTGATGATGTATGGAAATGGAAACCTTAAAAAATGCTGTAAATTACATATCCATCCTTAAAACTGTCCGTAAAAAAGTAAAATTTTCAAATACCCAAACTTCAGGACCCCTCAATTTCTTGGGGGACCCCTTAAATTTGTTTTTTGAAGTCCTACGGGGTCCTGAAAAATTTCATGGGACCGCTCACATTTTTGATCCAGTGCTATCCCTGTTTGAATGGGTGGTCAGAATGGAGGGGGGAGGGGGGTCAGGCCTCAGAGGTTGACAGGAAAGTTTTACATACAATACAAATGCATTCTTCTATCTATTGTACTTACATTGTATGCCATTCTATCTTTGTGCTCTCAGAAAGTTTTGAATAACCCATCACAAAACGCTCGCAAAGCCTCGGACTGACGATGTAATATAGGATGTTGAAGACGACGAAGGTGGCTGCCCACAAGGGGAAATGCGTAAAGCTGATGTCGGCCATATTGAATTCAGGAACAATACCAGTCACAATATCAGTTCAAATCAATGACGATGTCAGTAGCCTTGA
This sequence comes from Ophiura sarsii, assembly GCA_035610835.1. Taxonomy (NCBI): domain Eukaryota; kingdom Metazoa; phylum Echinodermata; class Ophiuroidea; order Amphilepidida; family Ophiuridae; genus Ophiura; species Ophiura sarsii. The sequence goes on from CM069455.1 coordinate 52,908,273, forward strand.
TTCAGTAGTGGCTGTTCATGTGTTATCAGATGAGTCCTGTGTGTGTTTGAACTGCAGAGATAGAAATCACAAAGTCAACATGAACTTCAGGGCATTTTGTATTGTACTATAATGAGCAAAGCTGGCATAGCCATACTGACATATCTACCTATCAATTTATTGCGCAATCAGGGTGAGAACTCAAAAAAAGGTGTCTGCCAGACGATGTCGGACATGGGCTCGTTCACAATCAAAAACGATGAATGGTTATATGATGGATACAATTTACAAAGCCCACTGGTCTCTGGTGTCTGCACTGCAATAGCATGCTCATAAGATTTGTAGGGCCTACATTTCAACGAAATGTTTTAAATGACTTAAAGGCATAATTCTTCAATACCCTATAAGCACCAACATTGGTAGTATGCGTCATTCTTAAAAATCATGCACTATGAATACCTCTGTGAAGGGTATAACAGAATTACTCCGACTTAAACCAGGGAGGTAAATAACATGTTAGCTGGGTGTGTATTTGCCCATCTAGTTAATTAATTTGCCCACTCAGTTCAAACTGCCTATTGCCCACATACTAAATTAATTGCCCACAGAATAATGGCCAACCTTTTATTAAATTAATTATAACAAGTTTGGATGTTGATCAAATTAGTATATGTAAGGTATACAGCGTTCATGATAACCGGTGTCGCATCGCGAAATGCTTCGCACTTTTGAAGTATTGCTATTCAATTGCACAAATGTGTAGCTAAAAGTGCGATGCAAGAAGATTCCCTACTTGATATTTGATCACGTTCCATCAAAGCCAAACCTATTACTAGAAAAAAAGTGCCATACAAAATTCGTGAATTGCTACACAAAACTAATAGTGCATCACACTTTTTGCTACACAAAAAAAATGCTGGAAATTGAACGCTGAAGGTATATTGTTCTGTAACTTTATCAAATCTGAAAACCCAGTACTGTCATAAGAATTTGTTTCAAAGTTGTTTGTGTAGTAAATAGACATACATGTAATTCTACAATGGGTGTCATTTATAAGATAGCATTTTTATACTGAAATACTTAAATCAAATCATCCTAACAATGGTGACATGCTCCTATAAGGCTCCTCAAAAACAGCAATTTTAAAACCAAAGTTAAAGGTAGATGTTCCGATTTTCAACTTGAAGTTTTCTATTCTACATGAAAGGTCATCCTTAAAAAAGTTGTGTTCCAAAGTTTGAGTTGCATAGCTCTAAATGGTTCTTATCTTAGACGCACAAGACGCTGTGAACTGTACCCATTGAGTAGTACACAAATTATATCGGTGGTTACCACCATTCGCGGTAATTCGACGTTATTTCATAGATATCTCCGTAATTATACCGATTTAGGCCGTCAAATTTCAGTGTGATGATGAGAAAAATATGAGCTTTCATATGATATTGAAATCTCTGTATGTTTGAAATAATTCTGTGTTACGAAAATGTGATCGGGTCATCTACCTTTAAAGATTGAAGATGAGTAAATAAAGAGCACACTTGTTTAGAATGAAGATGATATCATGCTTGTTTAACATAGATAGACACACACATTAAGACAACTTCAAGGTTTTGTTTTCTTTGTTTTGATTCAAATCAATGTAATCTTAACTTTTCAATCAAACACACTTAAAGGGGCACTAAGAGATGTGTTGGAGGCTGCGCCCTCAATTATGATAAAAACTGGGATTAGTATATTTTTATAATTGTATACTATTACATGTATGAACTTACACCTATAAGGATTAAGAAAAATCAGCCCTATTTGTACAAGAAAACGACGATTCAAAAATGCTCTTAGAGCCGCAACGAGCATTTTACGTCTGACAGTATCCCCCTGCAGTACGCGTGATACATAATGCGAACCATATTTGCATAGAGGGCGTTTTCAATAAATAGCGATTATATTGTTTAATCAAGTTTTGCTGTGTTTTTGTTAGTAGAAACAACAATAATGGCAATTTTTAATGTTCATCTTGAATTCTGAAGTAAATTTTTAAAAATTTAAAATTTTCAACACCACTTAATGTCCCTTTAAAAGGTGTCTCTTATTATCAGTCCTATTTTAGATTACTTTTGTTTACAGTTGATGTACATGGTTTGTTTTCTTGTTGTAATGAGGAGGATATCATGTTTTTTGACAATACTGTAATAATATCCACTTAATTTCACAGCAACTTAATTTAACACTTAATTTCACAGCAACTTAATTTAACAAATTAGCATTTAGTCAATTATTTTGTGGCAATTTAATTTCACTAATTTGTATTATCTTCTTATAACCATAATAAATAATATAATTGGTGGCAATTTAATTTGGTAAATTGGATTTCCTAGCGAAATTAAATTGCTAGTGAAATTAATTTGTTTTACAGTAACACATGTTCCATTGTAATAATAATAATAATATGAAAAGGCAAACAAAAAAATGTTTGGTTGCCCTCCGGTTCCCGACCGAAAAAACATGAAAAAAACTTCTTTTTTTATTTTTGAAATGTTTTTTAACTCCGAAAAGTTCATAATTTTGGACATATTTTGTCCCAAAGATGTAGAAATAAATTCTATGAAATGTTTCAAAGTCCAATTTATCAAATGTTAGTAAAAAATATTGCGTTTATACATTCCATGTATAAATTGCACTTTTGTCGAAGCCCGGTATAGGGACGAAAAATACAAAAACAAAAAACCTACCTACCGACCGACCCACAATTATTTCTCTCTCTGGATGGCAACCAAACATATTAATTTGTTTTGCCTAATAAAAGGCATTTTATATAGCACCTTTTCATCGAAATTATCACAAAGCGCTTTTCAATATATACAATAACAACATACAGGGTGAGTAAAAAAAAAGTGTACCCTAATTGAAAAAATTGAAACAAATATTTTTGACCACAAAATCAAGGCAAACAAAACTTTAAATGATTGCGCCATTTCTTTGCTACCATCTGGGAAAAAATCACGCTATTTGATGATACCGTTAAGTAAATATGACTATTTCTGTACAGGAGCTGTTTTTTCACCTAAAACACGGTTTTTAATTTCAAGCTTAACGAGCTTAATAATGTTTACTAGGATTATGATGTAAAGCATTACACATCTTGTTTATTAAAAGAATTAAGTAGACAATACACTTGTTCAAAATTGTCTCCTAATAGATTAAAACAATAGACAGCTTTAAGGCCTATTTATGACACAATTACCACACTTTAATCATTTCATAACAAAGGAATTGATCCTTTCGCTGTCGGTATTGTAATTTTTTATTGGTCGTATCTTATGAAATATAATGGTCAAGATCTGGAAAGCGTGTTCGGACGTTAAATTGGTCACTTTTATTCAAAACAGCGTAAAATAAGTTTCCCTCAACCAATCTAAACCAGATAAAATTCATATTAAAGCTAGTTGATTTGTCTTTATACCGTAGTATATTGTTTTGAAAACAAACGAACACTTTTTCTAAAAAAAAATCGCTGAAGTTGAGTACACTTTTTTTTGACTCACCCTGTAGAGCATACAACAACGGCTACGATCAAAATGTGAATAAATATAGTGATAAAATAGACATATTTTGAATAAATAAATACAGTAAATAATGATGAGTGCAAAAAGTAATTTAAAAGTATAGTAAAATGTGATTTTTGAATTATGGTTTTACTTAAAAGTCTACACAGGCAATTTATTGTTTATCCTAACCGAGTGCTAGCCTAGTCATGGTCATCATTTGTAGTATGGTATAATGGTGAAGATGAGATGTGATAATAATTTTAGCATTTAAATAAACACTCTAGTTCACATTGTTTTCCATATTATATATTACATTATATATCATATTACATTGTTTTCCATATTATATCCCCACTTAGCATGTTGTTAACAAGGTTTATTCACTCACTGAGAGATTGCCGAGAAAAGCGAAATTTGGGAAAAAATAACTGTTTCATTAGGGAGTGTTCAGAAATACTTTGGTGGGGTGGGCTGGGCAACTTGCAATTTTCGGTGTCTTAACTTTTTGGAGAAAATAATAGAAACAAACATGCTGCTTCAAATCATATCTTGTGTTTACAAAGTCCGATTACCTTTCAACATGGTATCATTTCAAAGCTTAAAATGTTCACTTTCAAGTAATACCAAAAACTCAGATTTGACCCGGGCCTCCAACATGTCCATTTTAATGTGACGGGTCACAAATATTACGTACATATATATGTAGGTGCGAAAAACTCTGGATTTCCATGAAAATTGAGGGCGCACTCCAATATGTATCTCTCAGTGCCCCTTTAATATTGTCATAAATCCATTCTGATCTTAACACTTTCCACGCGCTATTGGTTTTACCATATATGATACAAATTTATCAGAAACCTTTCCCAACTTTCAAGGTCTATCTCAAGGATTACTGAACCAATACTAGGAATTTTTGTACTTAATTCAATGCATTTTTCATGGTGATTCCAAATATGGTAATGAAATTCAATAATTTTGACATTTTTAAAACATTTTGTGACATTTTGGAATGTCGTCTGCAGACGCCTGCCGCATGGAAAGCTTTAATAAAGATAAGTCAGGCATGATCAGTGAAGTAGGTATTACTATGAGTCAGTATGTTACTTTTCAGTATATTTACAGATTCTACAGACAGATTTTGGGATAAAATATCTCAAAATTCACATTTTTAGCACTTTTTGGTCAATAATTTCAAAACTAAAAATGTTAAAGGCAAAAAAAAAAAACGTGTCCTAGATAATTGAATTAAGATGCTTTCTGTAAAATTTTAGAATTTTTTACCTAAAAATTATTTTGTTAGGTTGTTAATAAAATTTAGGCAAAAAAGAGGCATTTTTGGGCAAAAATATAAAAATCACGATTTTTGATACGAAAAATGGATTCCCCGACTCATTTCATTCAAAAAAGTGTATACTTTTATGTACAACACATAAATAGTTTGAAAGTTACAGTGCTTGACAAATTCATAAAACGACACTTGACAGCCCCCTTAAAAGATTGTAAGAAGAAAGAGAGCTAATAAAACACTTTCATGAATAATGTCATATTCAATCACAATAAAGGGACACAATGTCATGTTTAATTGTTTTAATTTTAATTAATTTACTTCAGAATACAAGATGAACATTAAAAATTGCCACAAGAGTGTTGTTTCTACTAAACAAAACCCAGCAAAACTTGATTAAAACAGTGTTTTAAATATGTTGGAATACAACCCTAAGGGAAGTGTCAACCCTAAATATATAAAGTTTATCAAGCACTGTAACTTTTAAACTAATAATCAAGGCTCAAGATAAGCGGGCGCTGGGCGATTTTTACCCCTCGGTCCTTCTGCCAAAGCGCCCGGTAACGCTGAAAAATAAACAACCGAGCGCTGATATTTTGTCCAAACTAGCGCCAGGGAAGCTTGCCCAAAACATCAAATTTCGCTTAAGCCTATTTGATTTAATAAAAGGTTAGCTCCCGTTTGATTTAAAGTAGCTCCCGGTTCTCAATAAATCTCCCTGATCCGAGCGCTACTTTTGAAAAAAGTAGCTCCCGGTAAAACAACTGTTATCTTGAGCCTTGCTAATAATGTAATGTACATAAAAGTATACAATTTTTCAAATGAAATGAGTCGGAGAATCCATTTTCTACTTTTTTGGCGCCAACATTTTTCAGTTAACCTAACAAAATCTGTTTTTGATTAAAAAAATTAAAATTTCACCAAAATCATCTAAAGTCAAATAACTAGGAAGCACTTTTGTTTTTTGCTTAAACATTTTTAAGGTCAAAAAATTTCGCACAGTCCAAAAAACATCGCTCAGTCAAAAAAAAAAGCACAGTAAATATGTACTATATGTACAATTTTGCCTTCTTTTGGGTTAATAACCTCGGTCTTTTTTCTCATTTTTTTCCTATTTACTTTTTTTCTCACCCTTTTTTTATTTTTAGGGGGGTGGGGGGCGGGGGCCCAAATTTAGTGTTTGCCCAAATTCAGTTTTTTCGTCTTTTTATGCCCCCTGCCCCCCCCCCCCCTGAGCTACGCCACTGATGGTGTTCATAGCCAAATGTCAGGCTTCATTTTATTTTAAATTAAACTTTACATTTTAAATTTGATTGAAAATCCTATATTTGATCGTTTTTAATCTTCTTATAATGTATTTTTCAGAGTTATATGTTATTATATTGGTTGTCAGGTTTTGGTTTATTTTAATTAGTATGTATCAGTTATATTTATTGTATACATTTCAGTATAGGTCATATTGTAGTTGTTAATATTTTCTGTAGTTTAAAAAATATATCTGTGCAGCGCCTTGAGTCTGTTTACATAAGGCGCTTAATATAAGTTCGATGTATCATATATATTTATTACTATTATTACTGAATATTTACTGCTGGTATACCAGCATGTGCCTTTAACTAGAGTAAAATGTAATAAAATTAAAACCACTTTGAAATGTTTCAATAATTCAAATTGTATACGAAAATCAATTGGCTATCTTAGGGAGCGTTCATAAATACATTGGTTTTGAGGAGACTGGAATTGTTTATTTTTGGTACATCAAATTGTTTTTGACACCTTCTCGCTATGCCTAAAACTTTGTGGACAACCCTCCCTCCACACTTTCTGATTTTTTATTATCCCGACTTCAACGGTTACAAAATATGGCAGCTAGACTATTCACACTTACTAGGAAATTTGACCACATCTCCCCTGTCTTAGCTGATTTACATTGGCTACCTGTGGAGCAACGCATTGTCTTCAAATACTCTTTACTCGTTTACAAAATACAACTTGGTAAAGCACCCGTATATCTTGCTGACTCTGTTCAACCATACACTCCTCGGCGTGCTCTTCGTTCGTCGGAGCAAGGTCTCCTAAAATTGAATCGTACAAAAACACAGTGGGGCAACAGAGCCTTTGGGATTGCAGCGGCAAGAATATGGAACAATTTACCTGCTGTCGTCCGATTAAACAGCAATATAAACCGTTTCAAAAAAGACTTAAAAACCCACTTATTTAAAGTGGCTTTTACTCAATAATCTTTTTGTAGTCATCTGATATGTTTTTGTGCTCTATTGACTGTATAACTTGTTTGTAAATGCAAAAGCGCCATGAGCGCCATTTATGGCGGATACCGGCGCTTTATAAGTTTTCATTATTATTATTATTATTTCTTGATACTGGACCCAAAACTTTTGACCGCCCCCACACTTTAACTGAACATATCTCTGACCTGTTGTCAAGGTCAAGAAACATAGTCAAATTTACACAGGTGCCCCATAGAACACTGAACTAGTATCAAATATGTCTGTGTGCCCCTAAATTGTCCCAATGCCCCCTGTTAATGCTTACACTGCCAACAGTGGTAGTGGTCACATGTACATGTATAAGCCATTCATAAAACATGTCAATTGCATTCAATTTTAGTTTGAGCACTTTCCAATAAAAAATAGTTTTCAGAAAAGGCACATGTTGCAGAGATAGTTTAATAAATTGTAAAATAAAACATGATAAATGATTTATAAAAAAAAGAGATCAAGACAAAATATTAACTTACCAACAGTATATGTTGCAGTATGTGTCTCACCATAAGATCTACTCTATGATTTTATATGACATCATCATGCATAGTGGTGACACAGTGCATTAGCCGTCACATGTAGATAAAATACATATGTCAATTCTGCAGATTATGGCCTTGGAGTGACCACTACGTGACCAGTAGTAGTAGCGAGGTTTATCTGTAAAGTAAATAATGATAATAACAAGCGGTCATGGTCTGAACCTTCTGACAGTAGTACAAGTAAAATACTCTACCCCCTTTCAATAAAAACCCTTTAAAAGGGAAGTGCTAGGACAAAGGAAATACTTAGGGAAGCACCATTAGATTTTCAGGGGGGATGGGTTAGGAAAATAGGTTCAGGTTTTTTTTTTTTTTTTTGGCTGCCTTCAGGGGGATTTTTTTTTTTTTTGCACCATCCAAAGGCAGTATTTAAAAAAAAAAATGTATTCATTCATATTGAGTTGGGTGGGGTAGAGTTTTCTTCTTTTTTTTACTGATCAGGGGGGCAATTTTTTTTTTTTTGCCTGCATAGAGGGGGAATTTTTTTCTTCTCCTCCAAACACTTCCTACCCCCATCTGATAATCTAATGGTGCGTCCCTTATATCTTTAGGAGAATTATGTTGTTGTCCATGCATGTTATTTTCATGCTAATTGGGTTTTCAGAGATTGTTATGAGAATAGTGGTAGGCATAGTCAAGCAAGTATAATACTATAGAAGGAATATTTTGATGATTCACATGTGCTTAGATTATAGGTCAAAGGTATTGAAAAATCTTGATTTTCCCTAAATAGACCTACTTTGAAACTCATCTGGCTCAGATACATGTATGTAGCCGGCCATGTTAAATACATCAACAATCAAGAGATCTATATTTGCTTATGTTTGTTTATATTACAAAACATTACTTCTCTAATAAGAATTGTTCATGCTACCAACGGCCATATTCCTTCCTTCCTGTATTGCTCTCCTTCCACGTGTCGAGGCTACATTGTAAACCATGAATTGCTAAAGGCCTACTCCTACTTTATTAATTTGTATATCAAAACACTTCCCACAGTCCAACCCCTTCCATAGTTAATCACTGCTCATCTGCTATAAAAAACACCAGCCATATTATATATACCCCCGGTATACCCTTCAAGGCTATACTGTTATTATTTATTTGAGCGCCCCCTCCTTTTAAAGGCATTTTTATTTACTTTAAAGGCCTTTTAATGAATATCTGTAAGGTTTAACAATTTAATTTAAGTAAAAAATCAATATAAACACTCTATATTTTAATTTACAAGATATTTAAAAAAAATTGGTCAAAGTCGGAGAAACCAATTAATAGAGGACACCTAAGAATCAGGCCATATTTATAGAAGTGTATGATGTATTCAATATTTATTTGCTAGCATGTTTCTTTCAGGTCTATGTTTAAAATAAGTTTAAAATTATTTGTACATTACAATAAATAGAAGTTCAAAATGATTTGTAAAAATTACAATAAATAGAAGTTCAAAATGATTTGTACATTACGATACATCGAGGGTTGAGCGCCAAAAGGCCGTAACTCAAGAAATGCTATTTTGAGACAATCGACTTTCAAATATTTGGGACTTATTATTACAATACACTGTAGCACCCAACTCATAACTCTAATTTTAGTCAAATTCAGAGAGTTTATGAGTTATCTTTTTATGGTTCTGAAAATCTAGATGGATTATTTTTGTACCAAAATATCAATTTGCCTAAAAGTTGAGTTACAGCCTTCTGGCGCTTAACCCTTGACATGTGGTTCATAGTACTGATGATGTGTTATAGATGTTTATAACGACGGTAGACTTGTGCAAGTCTTTCCTGGAATCCACTCCCTTTCCTTCGTGTTGTTATTATTCCCTCTGTGAAATTTACCATGAATTTACGTATAAATGCTGGCTAGCTGCTACTACTAGTATGTCAGGGCTGTCAACTCTCCCGCCTAGACACTCTTTCTCCCGCACTCCTGCCTAGCATATAAAATTTCCCGCCTCCAAAATGTATCAATTAAAATGTTTATCAACGCATTTATTTCCTTCGCGAGATGCTAACAATTTCCGATCACCAACATACTTTTACGGACTCACAGAGAATTGACTATTTATAGCCCATCGCCTACGTTCATTTGCTGTACCTCTTTTGGACTGTGCGATTTTTGGACTGTGCAATTTTTTTTTACCTCCCCCCCCCCCACTACTTAACTTGAAATGCATGAGGTGACTGCAAAACAAATTGGGGCCATTCAATAGTTAGGTCACCCAAGCCCTATTATGAAAGCTATAAGATTGTTAAACGGGGTCAGTCGTTACAAACATGCACAAACACAATAGTCAAACGACCTTGCTATTGTCATGCTATTGTCAATACTCCCTACACAGAGGTCTGCTGTGCAAATCTGTACGATGATATTCGCCATGTAATGTCTATGGCAGATTTCATTCCGTGGTATAAAGCTATGAGGTTTCCGTGGTCTTCGCTATCTCCAAGCAGATAGAGCAATACGTACACGGACTTTCTTGTAGACGAGGGTTCATTTCATGATTTGGTGAGTTTTAGAATGAGTTAGGATACCTGTAATTTTAAAGACCACAGATTTTCAAAACGTGAATTTTCCAACATTTTACGACATAAATTTGGTCACCAAACGTATTTAAAACTATACATTTTACCATTCTGCAGATGTTATTAACCCTCCTCTATAATTCTACATGATTTTTAACACGTTTCTCAGTTTTTGAGAATCCCAAATAGACCATTTTCCGAAGCTATTTCTAGCAATATTGCAGTCACTGATACTCCATTGTTTTCTTGCGTATAACAAAATATGACATGCAGCGTGACCTCCCTACTGGCTGGGGCTACCTAACCTTTTACTATTTTGTTGTTGGTACACTTTGGCCATCATATTTTTAAAATTGTATCTCTCCCTCCCAGCAAATCCCAAAAGTTGACAGCCATGCTATGTGCCCTTAAAATTAGGTCATGATTGCCATACTGGTCAACTTGTCAAGCCATACCTATATGGGGGTGTAAATGTGTGTAAATTCAAAAAACTGGGTGTGTAAATTTAAGGATTTGTGTACAAAGTATAGGCCATGTGGACAAAAACTGGGTGTGTAAAACTGTGTATTATTTACAAATGTGGGTGTGTAAAACACTCCTTACACAGCTTGCTGCCTAAGCCCTTGGTCCCAGAATGATTTACCCCGGGTAAAGATGCATTTATTTAGCTACGAAGACCAGCCCTCAAATTAACTGAAGGCACCGAAGGCAACTGCCGTCGGTGCCCCACCTAGTTGCCTCGATGCCCTCAACTTCTGGCTGTTTTTACTCCATTGAAAAGTACATAATTGCCTTGTGCCCCTTTCAAATTGCCTGAAATTGCCATGCCCTTTTCATTTCTTAATTTGACGGCTGACGAAGACCATTGTAATTAATCAAAGCGCTTATGATTCTAATATCTACCTATATTTAGCTTTCTTTAGGAGTTTGAAATTCAAATATCAGACGTTTCTGACACAGGGTTTATGAAGCATTATGGACTCTTTTGTAAAATGATAGATTCCAAATCTCAGAAAACATTATTTGTTATTGATAAGCTATTTTACACGGAAAATAGGTCATGAAATTAATATCATTGTAATAGGGGGAGGGGTCTAAGCAAAATTTAAGTTACTGATTTTTTTGTGCACTTCATTTTCACCAAACTTGCAACCAATATTGATGGCACGTTTTTTTCTTCACCATATAAGTTGCAATCATGTTTATAAATGATTCAGGAAGCCAAGTATCTGGAAATATGTGTATATAAATAATCAACACTAGTTGTTTTAGGCATCTCTCTGGTTTAGGGACCGTTCATTATTAATGCTGGAGGGGTGGGTAAAATGTAGCTTTCATGTTGAAATTAACTTTTTATTCTTAAACAGGGGGGGTAATTTAAAAAAAAAATTAGATGGTGGTGTAAAGTGATTTTAGAGGCTATTTTGGAGTGTAAATGCCATTTTGTTCTGCGCTTTGCGCTCATTTTCTTATTACGACCTATCAAGTTCAAAAAACATTTACTTATAAGACGATTTTCAAACAGCAAATATTTTCTGTGTACACTGCTCGGACGATCTGTTGGGGAAATCATCTATATAATGTGAGAAAATTAGAGCCATGCATTAAAACATAAAATTAGCCTATGTTCCAACAAAATCCAATAAAACTGTGAGTCAAAAAATGTAATTTCTGGCATTCTTTTCACCTTGCCTCAACTTTGCACCAATCGGCTCGCAAAAGTATAGAATGTTTCACTGACTTACGACACATTGGGTTTTAACTGCACAGATTTTGTATACCACAATAAGTAACACTCATGTAATAAAAAGGCTTATTTAGTGACTTTTCACACGTAGTGAACATGTGGTTAAACCAAGGATACACCTTAATTTCATTTTCTTCTGATTTCAAATCTGCTCCACTCTGCGTCTATACAATGTAGCTATAATTAGGAGGGGGCCGTCATAATAGAGATTTCGCTGTAGAAGGCCCAGGTAGTTATAATAAGTCTCAAATTCCCCCCCCCCCCCCCACTCTACCATAAATAATGAACGGTCCCTTGAATTTGTTTTGAACGTGTGGCCAGGGACAATATACCGAAAACCAGTTCGACCAATTTGACAGAAAATTATACCGCTACATGCAGCGTGTACATTCAGTGGCGTACATACAGGATTTCATAATGGAGCGGAGTTGGGTGAAATCCTGGGGGTTGTGGCCTGTGCAGGATGGTGTTGACCTGTGGGGCTTACCAAGGGACGCGAGCTGAGTGGAGTGAGCGACGCATTTTGCGGTGTGGATGGGGAATATGTGAGGTTTCATTTTTTTAACTAAAATGGTCCAGAAAAAGGTTTCTGCACCCGAATTAGTTTAAATGTTTCAGTATTCAAGCTTAATTACGCCATGAATAATTATTTAACATGGAAAATAATTTGCGTGAAGAGCACAAAAAATGGCTAGTTTAACACTAAAAAGGTCCAGAAAACGTTTCTGAATCGATCTTGTTAAACTTAAATAATAAAACACTAAAAATATGAGCGAACAAATTGGCTTATATTGTAAAAATAAAAAGTAAAGAAAAACATTCCTGAAGCCATCTTGTTAAGCTTGAATAATTAAATATTGAAACTAACTCGCGCAAAAATTGGCTTCTTTTTTGAGGGGAGTGGGGGAGGGGGGGGGGGGGGGCTGGGGCGGCATCCCCACTGTGAAAATAATGGGGCGTGTCTGCCCCCCACCCCCACTTGCACTGTCTATGCTTGATACTCTTCTTCCTCTTCCGATCCTTTTATTTTTTACTCTTTTGTCAAAGGGGGGTGGCCTGCTGGGGCCCCCTGGTTGTGCTACTAGTGGTGGGGGAATGCCGTTGATGGGGATTCAGAGGGCCCAGCTGTTGGGCTTTAACTTAGTCTGAATGACCTAAATCTCTCCTTGCTATCAATATTTACATTTCAATGATTATAAAACACTGGCATGGTTCAGAGATAGAGATAAAGTGAGAGACACTAATAAAACGGAGGGTCGGCGGACTCTAAATAGTTTACCTCCAAAAACGGAGGGTCGGCGGACTCTAAATAGTTTACCTCCAAAAACGGAGGGTCTGCGGACTCTAAATATTTTACCTCCAAAAACGGCGGGTCTGCGGACTCTAAATATTTTACCTCCAAAAACGGAGGGTCTGCGGACTCTAAATATTTTACCTCCAAAAACGGCGGGTCTGCGGACTCTAAATATTTTACCTCCAAAAACGAAAGGGTCTGCGGACTCTAATTTAGTTTACCTCCAAAAAAGGAGGGTTTGCGGACTTTAAATATTTTACCTCCAAAAACGGAGGGTCTTCGGACTCTAGATACAAATTTCATTGATATTAACATGATAGGCCTAGTTAATGGATTTTTTGTTGTTTCAGTCCGTGGATATATTAATCATGACAGGTTATCAATACATGGATTAGGATTAAGATTAAGAGGTACTTTGCAAAGATCACAAATGGGCAGTTCCAAGCGTTACGGAATGACATTCACAAAGCATTTTCATGTTTGAAATCATAATATCTTGAAAAGTTTATTACTTCTCACCAAACTAATAATATATTTTAATAGTAACTACTAAACACTTTCAGATATGGTACAAAATTTGACCATCAGATTTGTAATTAATGAAATATTGATTTTTATAATTGCCGTTACGGAATGACACAAAATGGACATGATTTTTCTAGTCATTTAGACATTGATAAAACTTTGTGATATTTAGAAATGTATCAAGTTTTATTGACTTCTGGGTGATTCTGTATACCTTAACCTACAATATGACAACTTCCTGGTTAAAATTGGTTAAATATTTTTTGAAATATGACGTAAAGACTGACAAATGAAAGCGTTACGGAATGACCGTTACGGAATGACGTTTTGTCCACAATGCAAAATTCATAATAAAATACATAAGAAAAAACAAAATCATGTCAAACGTGTAAATTTATGAAAATTTAAGTGGTAAGTTAGCAACTTAAAGCAACAAAACTTATATAAAAGCATAAGAAGGGGTCAGAGAAGGGTGCTACAAATGGGCATTTTTCTGAAAAAAAAATCACAATTGTTTACCAAAAATCAGGTTTTTTCAAAAAAAATCATACTTAATGTATATCGATTAAAAAGAAAAATAGCTCATTTGAAAGAATTTGAAAATATCTTTCATTTGATACTAAATATGTGATGGTAGTACTTTAAATGGTAAATTTACAGCCTTTTTTCAATTACTTTGTAATGTCCTGTTTTGCTTGGAACCGCCTACATGTCAATTTGTTTATTTAAACTTGGATTATTAGTTCGTACTATGAACAGATTATAGACATGACACGGGCCGAAAATGTAGGATAGATGGATACATGGATACATGTAATACATGGATTAGGATTAAGAGACACTTTAAATCGCAATGTGTCAATTTGTTTATTTATACTTGGATTATGATTAGTCTGTGAATAGATGTTACAGGCCGAAAAAAGTATCAAAGATGCATGGATTATGATTAAGAAAACTTTGTAAAGATCGTGCATGTAATATGTCAATTTGTTAATAAATGAAAAAGGTGGACTAAAAATGGTTCAATTAGGTCACGAAAAAATAAACCCTGTTCTACGGGCAAAGTCGGTCGGTCGGGCTTTTTTCTTTCCTTTAGGCAGTGGATCTAAGTATGCCTGTATAATAATATTCATTATCATCAGCGAAAACAAATCATGATATACGACTATTTTGGTAAAATAACTGCATTTTGAAACCGAACATAATATTAAATATTTTACTCAAAAAGTGGATTCATGTATGGTACACGCTAACTAATAAAGACAAATCAAACATTCTCAGTTATTTTTTCAGACACATTAAATGCGAAATAATGACAAAACAATGTCATTATTACACAAATTACTACTACACATTATCTCATTCATGTTTAGCAAAGCGCCTCTTCTAAAATCCTAATGTGTATTGATAACTTAAATTGTCGGCGTTTATAATCAATTTAAAATACTTAATCTAAATATTGCGTTTAATCTATTCAAAATACTTAATCTATATTGCAAAATCCCAATCCAAGTCTAATCCAAATCCATGTATTGATAACAAATTGTCGGCACTTTTCAAGTTTATAACCTATTCAAAATACTTACAGAGCTAAATCCCAATCCAAGTCTAAGATGCATTGATAACTTAAATTGTCGGCGCGTGTCAAGTTTACAATCTACAATGTATTCAAAATACTTAAACTATATACATGTATTGCGTTTAATCTATTCAAAATACTTAATCTATATTGCAAAATCCCAATCCAAGTCTAATCCAAATCCATGTATTGATAACAAATTGTCGGCACTTTTCAAGTTTAAAACCTATATTGCGTTTAATCTATTCAAAATACTTAATCTACAGAGCAAAATCCCAATCCAAGTCTAATCCTTAAATTGTCGGAATGTGTCAAGTTTATAATCTATTTAATTCAATATTTGTTTTATTTTTCATTTTCAACATAACTTGTAATCCTAATCTCATGTATTTATGATTTATCTCAGAGCATCAAATTGTCTTTTTAATGTTTGGATTTAAATAAAATAATAGGCCTATAGCTATTTCTATTTATACTGACTAGTCAATAGTTTAGATAAAAAGGCTACTGATGATGAGTTCTTATTTTTTTAAATTTGGTATGGTAATACATTAAACGGTCAATCGTGTGAACTGTAATTTTAAAATTGTTTGCCTTATACCATTCGTCAATTTAGAGATATTTTTTTCCTTCTTTTAGAGTCCGCACAACCGCAGTTTTGTGATGGCCGCACAACTCTCCGATTTTGGAAATGTTTGCGTATATGCGCAGAAACTCCATTTCCCTATAGAGGGATTTTTTTTCTCTTAGAGTCCGCACAACCTCTGTTTTTGGAGTTTTTGCGACGGACGCACAATCCTCCGATTTTGGAAAATTTTGCGTATATGCGCAGAAACAGTGGCGTAGCTCGGGGGGGGGGGGGGGAGGGGGCAAGGGGGGCAAATGCCCACCCTGACGGAAGAAAACCATTTGTGCCCCCGCCCCCCAGCCCCTCTAAAAAAACCAAAAAAATCGGAGGGAAAAACAAAAAAAATAGGAAAATAATGATAAAAGACCGAGATGGCGGGCGGTTATGTGTGGGTATATTCAGCCCAAATAGTCAAATAAGGCAAAAATAGTATACATGTACTGTGCGATTTTTTTTGACCGTGCGCAATTTTTTGAACCTCAACACCCCCCCCACTGACGTGAAAATTCACGAAGTTGGTGACTGGGAAAAAATTTGGGGCAACCTTTTACGAAAATTTCTTGCCCCCCCCTGAAAAAAATCCCAGCTACGCACGCCACTGCGCAGAAACTCCATTTTTGGAGGAAATTTTTCTCTCTATAAAGGGATTTTTTTCTCTTAGAGTCCGCACAACCTCCATTTTTGGAGTTTTTGCGACGGACGCACAATCCTCCGATTTTGGAAATGTTTGCGTATATGCGCAGAAACTCCATTTTTGGAGGAAAATTTTTCTCTTTATAGAGGGATTTTTTTTCTCTTAGAAGTTAGAGTCCGCACAACCTCCGTTTTTGGAGTTTTTGCGACGGACGCACAATCCTCCGATTTTGGAAATGTTTGCGTATATGCGCAGACACTCCATTTTTTGAGGAAAATTTTTCTCTCTTAGAAGTTAGAGTCCGCACAACCTCCGTTTTTGGCGTTTTTGCGACGGACGCACAATCCTCCGATTTTAGAAATGTTTGCGTATTATGCGCAGAAACTCCATTTATGGAGGAAAATTTTTCTCTCTATATAGAGGGATTTTTTCTCTCTTAGAGTCCACACAACCTCCGTTTTTGGAGTTTTTGCGACAATGCACAATCCTCCAATTTTGGATTTGTTTGCGTATATGCGCAGAAACTCCATTTTTGGAGTTTTTGCGACGGGCGCAGATACTCCGAAATTGGAGTAACTTCATACCTCCATCATGTTATTGTGTGGGTCGATTTCGAGATGCGCTACACACGCACGCTCAGCCGCCGTCGCGTCGCATTGCGTATCGAATTACCATGAGTAATGAATAATTTGTGTCACAAAAAGCAACACAAAACTAAAGTCCGACATGTAAAAAGCATAGAAGTGGACCAGTCCCCTCAACAAGGCAAACGCATGCGCACCACAGCCGACGTTGCAGGGGATGGCGATGGCAGAACGGGGTATAGGTCGCCCCGGTCATCCGGGTACTTTTAACTTTGTGCCATGAATATGCTGATGATTTAACTACCTGTCCTATCATTTTTACGCTCTACTTGCCCATTGGCCATACCCAAGGGATCATGTGACGCTGTGTAAGATCCCCGAACAAGAGGCCTTTATTTACCTTTTGGGTTTGTGGTCAACGGCATGTGACGTCACTCCGTGAGTGACCTATACCCAAAACCTTATCTATGACTGTCTATGTAGCCTATGCTTGTTTCGAAGGACTGTGTGTGCCACAGCCTCATAAAAAGGGTGCAGAATAATAAGCTTTTACTAGTTTTAGTTATAAAATAATACTATAATAACAATATACATAGTCATAGGTGGTTGTTTTTAAATTCAATCCAGCAGGCCTTATTAGGCTTAGCCTACCTACTTTTTGGTTTTACGCTAAACCAGTTCTAGCAGTATAATACGGTATATACCCCACCTCACAGTCCTTCGAAACAAGCGAATTGTCCAGCCCTGGCAGATTTGCCAGTGCACTGGCAAATATGCCCGCTAAGTGGGCATATTTCGCAGATCCAGCCAGATATAGTGAGGACCCTCCACCACAACCAGCCCTCAAATTAAGAAATGGAAAGGGCAATGCAATTTCAGGCAATTTGAAAGGGGCACAAGGCAATTATGTACTTTTCAATGGAGTAAAAACAGCCAGAAGTTGAGGGCATCGAGGCAACTGGGTGGGGCACCGACGGCAATTGCCTTCGTTGCCTTCGGTTAATTTGAGGGCTGACCACAACCCCACCCAACCATTAACCCTATCCCCAACCATAAACACCCTCCCCATCACTAACCCCCTCCCAACCCACAAATACCATACCATCCCTCATCACAAACACTCTCCCTATACGGTATACCCCACCTCACACCAACCCCCCTATACAAAAATCACATGGTATCGATTATCGTTGCGGCGCCCATCACTACAAAAACTTGTTTACAATGGACAAAACTTTTGCTTGATGCTGAATGGATGTTCCTGACACACCCCTTTACAATGGACAAAACTTTTTCTTGATGCTGAATGGATGTTCCTGACACACCCCTTGTATTTCATTGGCCAGAAGTACTCATTAAGGCTAGTGGATCCACCCAGATATTGTGCTGGGAGATATCAAGCCTCTCAGTCTCAAACCCAAAATCACAAAATGTTCTTCATCTCTTCAACAACAAGTATCAGAATTTGCTTAATTCATCAGGAAATCAAATTTAAACCTTTCGGCTACATCTTGACTCACGTCCCGTACGCGGTACGGAATAAACCGTGTATACCTACAACGTATTTTAATTGGTTTGAACATGCGCACTTGCATGCTTGTGTGACTTGAGTTACGGGACGTCTAGCAAGACATTGTCAACCTTTCCCCAGATTTTTACTCCATTGGAACAATTATTTTGGGTTTCAAACATGAAAATAGTGAATTTATTATGAATTTTGTCTTGGTGGCCATATTTGCCCACTTACTCGGTGGGACAATTTTGCCACCTGCTAGAACTGAAACCTATTTTTATAATTTTATTTTTATTATATTTTTAGTAGAAATTACCTGTTAATCAAGTTCTGGTAGCCCTATGCCTAAAATTGTTTACCTTGATGTGTACAAACACTGATAATACTAAACAGCAAACAGCATACCGTCAAATCCGCTCCATCAAGGCAAGGCCTCGGCTGGAAAACAGTGCGTAGTCGATGTTTATTGTGAAATTGACGTGTGATTTTTTAATCAAGGGATCCGCAACCTTTGACCTAAAGAAACCACATACATTGTACAAACATCTATGTGTCCTGTTTCACAAGTTGACAATTGAAATTGTAAACACATACTAAATAAAGTGATAACGATTTACAAGAACATCTTTATGCATTTTATGACACATTTCCTGTGTGCCTAATTAACTAATTAATTGCAAAACTGTCAACCTGGTCAAAGGTCATTATGAAAATTCAAGATGGCGCTGCCCACAGAAGTATTGTTTGTAATTTTGTCAATTTTTGCTGTTGTGGTTTTGGCCCTATTGCGGTTATTTTTCGTATTAAGAAGTCTTGGAAGTAAACGATCTGTTCAAAATCATAGAAATGAATTGAAAACGCTGGTGATTGCTGGGTCTGGTAGGTAATAAATGTAGGCTTACATTACTCATTTATCATTCCTTGCAGGTGGACAAATTTGGCCACCAATTTGGGAGCCATATTTGGCCACCAAGACAAAATGCGTAATTAATTCACTTTTTTCGTCTTTGAAACCAAAAATAATTGTTCCGATTATAGAGTAAACATCTGTTGAGTATTACCTTAAAAGGTTTATGTGTGATTTCCTGTTTGAATTATGCATGCAAATTCATGATGCTTGTTGAAGATGAAGAACATTTCGTTATTTTGGGTTTGAGACTGAGCACTACCAAAACCCTATTGTATATTTCACGGACATAAATTATGCTAATGAGCTCATTAAATGACGTCACTCACATCATCGGGTTTTGCCGATGATTGAAATCCGTTGATTGAAATTCTAGGTCGAGTAAAATGATGTTCTTATTTGTTGTCTGTGAGCTTTTCTGATTTTTTTCCCGTATTGGAGTATTTTTTTATTGAAAATAGACAGTTCAAATTAAACGTTGGTTCCAAGTTCAAGTAACAGCACATGTATTAAAGGCGACAGCAAAGGCAATATGCAAGCAACATTTGAGAAAAAACGATGCCCGACTTTGCAAGAAAGTGTACGGGGAAGTGTACGAGTGAACATGACAAACCAAAACAGCCTAGTAATAATTACCTCCGTGGCGCAATTGGTTAGCGCGTTCGGCTGTTAACCGAAAGGTTGGTGGTTCGAGTCCAGCCGGGGGCGTTGTTACTTTTTGCATTTAATGCAGATCAACAAATCACAGTAAAAATATAATATTGACAAAATCACAGACCACTTACACAAAAATCGCATCTGCGCATGCTCCTGTCGCGATCGAAATCTACCACGCAAGCAATGAGAGAGTTTTCATAGTGCTGAGAGGCTTGATATCTCCCAGCCCTATATCGGGGGGGGGGGGTCCACAAGCCTAAATGATAACGGGTAAGCGGGTGAACGGGCGGGTGAGGGGGCGGGCAGGGTAGTGGGTAAACGGGCGGGTGAGGGTGCGGGCAGGGTAGTAGGTGGGTGAGTGGGCGGACAGGTGAGCGGGCGGGTAAGGGGGGACGGGCGGGCGAGTAAGCGGGCGAGCGTGCTGGTGGAGGGGGCGGAATGATGTTGAGCTTGATTTAAATTTTTAATCGTTGACATATATTGGTATTATTTTTTGAAATAACATCTTACTCCGAATTTTGTTCCTACATGTACTAGCGAAAATGAAATCCTTATATTTTGGCCATTTCGATAAATATGTTAAACTTTAAATTGCTTAAAGTATCATTTACGTCTATGGCACGTGTCCGAGAAGTCTTAATATCGCAGGATATTGTATTTAGTGGTTGGGACGTGGGGCTTGAGAACGGAGGGTCCCCGGATCGAATCCCGGCAGGTTCCCGGTGATTTAGTTGGTGTTTTTTCCTCGAAAGTTGTGATCCAGCCTCCAGGTCAAAAACCCTAAACCGGGGTTAGGGTTATAATAGAGTGGTGGAGAAAATTAGGTTTTATACAGAACTCTATGGGGGAACATTTACATAATCGTCGATATCTCGAAAAGAAAATCATTAATGAAACATTTTTTTCTTTCAAATTAATTTTTTTGGGTAGGGCATATAGAAATCCTTTTTTTTTTTTTTTTATTTTTTTTACGAACAATTATAAAAATATAATCCTCCAATTAATCCTGCTTTACTCAGTGTTAAATTGGCTGGAATTTAATTGAATTTCAACATCACACCCATCTCGATCCTAAAAAACACCATCCCAGGCCCGGCCGACACACCCGACCCCAATTAATACGTATGCCACACGCTCCTTCTTAACACTTTCCATGCCGCCGGCAGCTGCCGACGACATTCCAAAATTGCACAAAAATGTTTCAAAAAAGTCAAAATTGTTGAATTACATTACTATATTTGAAATCACCATGAGAAATGCATTAAAATAGGTACCAGCATGCAAAGTATCGGTCCAGTAATCCTTGAGATAGACCCTGAAATTTGGGAAATGTTTCTGAATATTCTGTTTTGTATATTGTAAAACCGGGTGGAAAGTGTTTAATCTATTTTTACCTGTGGTAATTTAGTGAAATTGTATGTTCTTAACTTTTATTTAGTTTTAGTTAATATCGGTTTTCAAACTAAAAGGTCCCATCATGACAGGGTCCTTTTTTCGACTTCGGAATCCGATATCAGAATTACCGGAATTACACATTTTATTTGGTGAAAACTTAAATTGGCGACTATTTTGGGGGCTTTTCTCCGTTTGTACATTCAATAGTCATTAAAATGTGATACTAGTAGGTGTAGAAAAAAAGTAGATTTTATTCAGTTTACAATGAAAATATTGCCTGTTATGTTTCGAAAACATTACAGAATCGCTCCACCATAAGCTGGGTCATCGTGTGTATTGACATTTCTGTATAAAATAAACAAACTCGTCGCCCATTGGTTTTTATTGACATAAATCCTTATAGTTAACAATTTACAAAGGAAGTGGGAGGAGTCGTTTTTTGAGATATGCCACAAAATTGGATTCAAATTTGTGGGAGATGACTTGGTTTATGGTACAAGGATTGTGCCATGATACAGGGTGATTCAAAAAAAAGTTTACCCTAATTGAAAAAATCTAAAAAAATCTTTCTGACCACAAAATCAAGGCAAACAAAACTTTAAATGATTGCGCCATTTCTTTGCTACCATCTGGAATAAAATCATGCTATTTGATGATACCGTTAAGTAAATATGACTATTTCTGTACAGGAGCTGTTTTTTCACCCAAAACACGGTTTTTAATTTCAAGCTTAACGAGCTTAATAATGTTTACTAGGATTATGATGTAAAGCATTACACATCTTGTTTATTAAAATAATTAAGTAGACAGTAGACTTGTTCAAAATGGTCTCCTAATAGATTAAAACAATAGACAGCTTTAAGGCCTATTTATGACACAATTACCACACTTTAATCATTTCATAACAAAGGAATTGATCCTTTCGCTGTCGGTATTGTAATTTTTTATTGGTCGTATCTTATGACATATAATGGTCAAGATCTGGAAGCGTGTTCGGACGTTAAATTGGTCACTTTTATTCAAAACAGCGTAAAATAAGTTTCCGTCAACCAATCTAAACCAGATAAAATTCATATTAAAGCTAATTGATTTGTCTTTATACCGTAGTACATTGTTTTGAAAACAAACGAAAACTTTTTTCTAAAAAAATCGCTGAAGTTGAGTAAACTTTTTTTTGACTCACCCTGTACATTGAAGATTGAAGAATTAATTAAAATTATTATAATACATACTATATACTTCTTCTTGACTGTACTGATCATGCAGATAGTGATAGTCTGATGTACAGTCAAATGGCTATATCTTTCTTGACATCCTGTACGGAAATAGCTCTGAATCCTCGCTCTCTGTATGAGAGCTATGGAATGAAAGCATATGAGTCGACATCGCCGATGGTTGGATATTTGAATCAATATTTTTCAACTTTTCTGAAACTTTTGCTTCAGATATCATGTTTTATAAGTTTAACCCTAACTATCTACCCCCCACTTTTTTCAGAATTTTTTTTTTCAACGTGGAAAATCGACCAAAATATCCCCCCGATCCCCCCGGGATTTGATCCAGGGACCTCCAGCACGTGGAGCTTAGGATTCCCCACTACACCACGACTGTCAAATAATAAGTACTAAGAACGCGTTCATAGATACTGGGGGCTTAAACATTTAAGGGTGGGGGGGGGGGGGGGGGGGGGGGTCAAAAGGTTTTGAAGTTCAAAAAAGGGGGAAGTCTGTTTTTTTTCCCCCAGACCCCTACTTACCTATGCACATTATTTATTCACTGTTCAGTAATGTTGTGTCTGCATACAAATATCTGAATATCAACCCAAGATTATTATAATTACAGGGGGTCACACTACAGAAGTTCTTCGTCTATTGAATGCCATGTCTGGGGCTTATTCCCCAAGATATTACGTCTTGGCAGATACAGACAAGATGAGTGAAGATAAAATTAAAACACTGGAAGCTGAACGGAGGAAGAATTCAGAAGACTCTCAGTCACAGGTAGGATGATATTTTGAAGAGGACGTTTCTAGGGCAAAGAAGATTTTAAAAACACCACCACAATGCATTGCAATTTTGCAAAATGCCCTAATTCTGGTCTCCAATTTGTCTCGGTTCCCATAGACATATGCACACAATAATGGATTCATAGCGCGCTCATCGTTAGAACTCTTAGGTTCTAGTTTACATCAATGAATAAATTAGTTTAATAGTAATCAGTGTTCCTTTTTCTTGTTTCCAAACCTTAAGAGCTCGACAAATGCATTGTGTGAAAAAAGCTTTCATTGGCTGATGTTCGTGCAATGCATTGTGGGAAGACCTTTAAATCTTCTTTGTTACCAGAGCCCACAAAAAACCACAGCAAATAGCAGCTGTACCGCATACCTCACGATTCTAGCTCAAGGCACGATCGGGGGAGCGTCAGATCTCGAAAAAGTTAACTTTTAAAGCTCCTCATAAAGCGATCAGTTAGGCGTCCATGCCGGCAGCCTGAGTTTGATCCATGGCTCGGGCGAACAGTGATCTTTCCCCTAACATTTTACCTGTTTTTCTCCCCTGATAGTTTTTGTCAAAAACATTTTAGCAAGTTAGGGTTACGGCCCAAAAGTTGGGGGTCTCTTTTCACCTTGAACATGCAATGTGGTGAAAATAATTTCTGAGGGTGAAAAATAAAGGGACCATACGCTACTGTGACAGGCCCAAAAGCTGGGGGTCTGGTTTCAACCCTGAGCTTTTAAAAATTCCCAATTTAAGGGTTGAAAATTTAATTTAGGAGAGTCATTTATCCCCAATTGGGGGTTAATACTACCCCTGGACATTTCTACATCCCAGTTCTAGTGTATAAACCAACATGTTATGCTTATTTATTCATGGTTAATAACTTTACATACAGGGTGAGTAAACAAACTGCAATAGTGAAATGAAGCCATATTGTTTTCAGTTATAAGAATAGCATATTTGTTACTAATTTTGTGTGAAAAAAATGAAGTCAAATTCATTTTCCGTTTGCATTTCTAATGAAACTGCAAATAATCATAAACACAAAGTTATCAAGGCCTCACATTTTAGTTTGTGTTAACTGTTTTTGTTTTATAAGGTTACGATAAATTTAAAATATCTGCTTGGCACTAGAAACATAAGGAATTTCAAAGGAAACTAGAAACATAAGGAATTTCAAAGGAATTTTGTTTTATTAAAGTTGTGTGTTAACAAGGTTCCTCCTTACAACATATTGTAAACGTAAAATGTTCGCACTACATTCATTTTTGCGCTCCAAGCAGCTACCGCGAAAATTAAAATGCACAAATATATTTATTTTGTGTATAAGTCTATGTAATGAACTTTTAAATCGTGAATTTAAAAACAAGTGAAATGGCTGAAAATCAGTAAAGCGCGAAAATTGAATCACTTTTACAGTACTTCAACATTTTCTTAACATTGTTTTCATTCACCCCATACAAAGGGTGAAATACCACTCAACTTTAATTTTCACCCTTGAAAATCCTTGAAAATTGTACTCAAGATTGAAAAAGTGTTGTATATTTCATTCCATTGTTTTACTGCCTAAAACTTTGCTCTAGCACAGTATTTTGTTCATCAATTTGAGTTTTCACCTTTAAGAATTTTTACCCAGTGAAATTGCTGTATACATACAGTACCTCTAAACACTTTTCATTTTACAGTTTCACATTATGAGAATACCACGTAGCAGAGAAGTGAGACAGTCCTACCTTACCAGTATAGCCTCAACACTTTATGCCTCGCTCTATGCATTCCCATTACTTTTCAAGATATCACCTGATCTAGTAAGTACAAAATATAGGAATAAACATAATAGTGCAACTGCGTAATACAACATATCCTATACAAATCTGCTCAAATAGATTTGTTTAGGCTTTATTCCGTGGTGGACTTCAATAAAGGGGCATGAAGAGATGTGGTGGAGGCAGCGCCCTCAATTACAAAAATGTATGATAAAAACTGGGATTTGTATATTTTTACAATTGTATTACACATGAGCTTACACCTGTAAGGATTAAGAAAAATCAGCCCTCTTTGTACAACAAAACGGCGATTCAAAAATGCTGGTTGAGCCGTAACCAGTATTTTACGTATGGTTAGGGATGGTATTCCAACATATTTACACATTGTTTTAATCAAGTTTTGCTGTGTTTTTGTAAGTAAAAACAACAATGGCAATTTTTAATGTTCATCTTGAATTCTGAAGTAAATTAATTAAAGTTAGGTGTTCCGATTGCTGGCCCGATTTTCAACTTGATGTTTTCTATTTTACATGAAAGATCATTCTTAAAATTGTCACATTATAAAGTTTGAGCTACATAACTCCAATGGTTCTATTTTTAGAAGGACAAGGTCGCAATGCATTTGCCCATTGAGTAGTACACAAACTGGTTGGTGGTTAACCACTTTTGGCAGTAATTCACCACATTTTAGCCTATAATATCTAAATGAAACATTTCTGGCCCCTATGATTTTACAGACATAATGAGAAAAATATGGGGATTCTTCTGACATCAAAATATCTGGATGTGAAAAAAATATCATAGCCCAAATAAGTGATCGGAACATACACCTTTAAAATAAAAAAAAATCAACATGACTTCGTGTCCCTTTAATGTCTAGCATCGTTTCCATGAATGCCTGGTGTATTCAACAGTCGCCCCAAAATAATACATGTTTTTATTGTTATTGATGTTTGTTGAGTTGTTGTTGTCGTGTGTTTTTTTTTGGAGAGGGGGGTTATTTTATTTTTAGTGCAAGAGCCTCTACAAAATGATCCGGTTATATAAAGTAATTTCCCTGGCAGTTCGAATCCGGTCAGAAGCACATAGGGATTTTTTTCAGTGTGTGCACTAATTGGGGAAAGATAAATAATTGATTATTTGTTTACTTGTTTACACCATAATTAGAATGTCTTGCAAACCTGAATGCCCCCTCCCTTCACAAGTAGCACAAATCTCATGGCACAATTTTTGAAGACTAAATGGTAAATGGATAAGTTAATATTTGGACCGTGACCTCTAGTGGCGTGGGACTTAGTTTCTGATCCTGCAGATCAAAGATTGCTTTTTTGGTCAATATTTTCCCCATTTTCCCTTCCTGTTTAAATCTCCAAAACAACCTTTGGGGCATGAGGGTTAAAATCCTGGGAAATAGTGTACCGTATTATCCCTATTAAAGGTATATTATGTGATCTTTCCAGGGAACATGCCCCCATGCCCTTATAAGCGCCCACCCCCGTTTTTCTCAATGACTACCAACAAACAATCCCTTATAAGCGCCCACCTTTTCAATTAGCCACTGTGTATGAATCAACAAATATTTCATGTTAATATAATCAGTTTCATAACTATGCTAAAATGATTTTCATTCTTTTAGGTAATATGCAATGGACCTGGTACATGTATACCTCTGTGTGCTGCAGCTTTCATTATGAGGGTAAGTAATGGTATTGGTACACATCCGGGGGGGGGGGGGGGGGGGGGGGGGGAAGGGCAGTTAAACATCATGCTGTAATGTAAGGCAAAAAAAGAGTTGTTTGTTTGTCCATAGAGGGTCCTTAAAAGGTAGAGTCAGTTGGTCGGTCAGATTTTTTCTTCTTTTTTTTGTTCTTTTTTTTTTGTTGCTTATGATTGTTCTGGCCCAGTCCTAGACAGTACGCCAAATTCTGAACTGTGTCAGATCTTTTGGATGACCCATACTTGACCCAAAATAACTTACATAGTTCTATACATGGTATGGGGTCACATGATGGGTCAGGTGGGGGTCAATTAAGGTCATATATACGTGACTTAGAAAAAAAAGGTTTAAAATAACTCTCGTTTTTGTTGACTTTTTTGATTTTTTTTTTTGAGGGAAAAAAAATTATGAAAAATAAAAATGTATACGGTCGGGGCTATAGTACACAGTTGGTCGGAAGTGGACAAACAAACAACTTTTTGTTGTTGTTGGCCTAAGCACAGGTGACCAACGATTTTCTAAACAACAATCCCTAAACGCATATTGTATGTACGTTCAAAATGCAAATAAGATCAATGGTAAAATTACTATAAAATCACCAAAAAAAGAGAGAAAAGAGTAGTGCCACAATAAAATGTACTGCTGTTAAGTAGGTGCCACATTGTTTTCAACTGAAATGTTGCCACGGTGCAAGTACTTTTCCTGGGAAATATTACTGCTACTGCTAGGAATGGTAGGAAATACTTGGAAATACCGCTTGATTAAAATGCAATTGTGGGAGTTAAACTTTAAATTAAGTGTTTTTTACATTTAAATGTTTATAGTAACAATCTGAATATGTTTTTATGGAATCATCAAAGTGCCATCCTTCTTGAACACATAGCAAGATAATATATCTTGACAAGTAGACATAATATCAGTATTATGTCAACATGGTTAGATAATTTTTCTCAGCAGGTCGAATTCCTTCAAAACCTTGTTAAGTCGTCATGGTGAGATATACTATCTTGCCAAGCCAACTTCCTTCAAAACCTTATTATTAAGTCGTCAGGGTGAGATATACTATCTTGCCAAGTCAACTTCACAAAAAGTTGAAGTCATCATGGTGTGATACATTATCTTGCCAAGTCGACTTCACAAAAGTCGATGTAGCCATGGTGAGATGTATTATCTTGCCAAGCCAACTTTCAAGTCGACTTCACAAAAGTCGATGTCATCATGGCAAGATAAAGTTGATGTAGTCTTGGTGAGATATATTATATTGCCAAATCGACTTCATAAAAGTAAATGTTGTCATGGCGAAATAGGTTCAATTAAGGTCATATATACGTGACTTAGAAAAAAAAGGTTTAAAATAACTCTCGTTTTTGTTGACTTTTTTGATTTTTTTTTTTGAGGGAAAAAAAATTATGAAAAATAAAAATGTATACGGTCGGGGCAATAGTACACAGTTGGTCGGAAGTGGACAAACAAACAACTTTTTGTTGTTGTTGGCCTAAGCACAGGTGACCAACGATTTTCTAAACAACAATCCCTAAACGCATATTGTATGTACGTTCAAAATGCAAATAAGATCAATGGTAAAATTACTATAAAATCACCAAAAAAAGAGAGAAAAGAGTAGTGCCACAATAAAATGTACTGCTGTTAAGTAGGTGCCACATTGTTTTCAACTGAAATGTTGCCACGGTGCAAGTACTTTTCCTGGGAAATATTACTGCTACTGCTAGGAATGGTAGGAAATACTTGGAAATACCGCTTGATTAAAATGCAATTGTGGGAGTTAAACTTTAAATTAAGTGTTTTTTACATTTAAATGTTTATAGTAACAATCTGAATATGTTTTTATGGAATCATCAAAGTGCCATCCTTCTTGAACACATAGCAAGATAATATATCTTGACAAGTAGACATAATATCAGTATTATGTCAACATGGTTAGATAATTTTTCTCAGCAGGTCGAATTCCTTCAAAACCTTGTTAAGTCGTCATGGTGAGATATACTATCTTGCCAAGCCAACTTCCTTCAAAACCTTATTATTAAGTCGTCAGGGTGAGATATACTATCTTGCCAAGTCAACTTCACAAAAAGTTGAAGTCATCATGGTGTGATACATTATCTTGCCAAGTCGACTTCACAAAAGTCGATGTAGCCATGGTGAGATGTATTATCTTGCCAAGCCAACTTTCAAGTCGACTTCACAAAAGTCGATGTCATCATGGCAAGATAAAGTTGATGTAGTCTTGGTGAGATATATTATATTGCCAAATCGACTTCATAAAAGTAAATGTTGTCATGGCGAAATAGGTTCAATTAAGGTCATATATACGTGACTTAGAAAAAAAAGGTTTAAAATAACTCTCGTTTTTGTTGACTTTTTTGATTTTTTTTTTTGAGGGAAAAAAAATTATGAAAAATAAAAATGTATACGGTCGGGGCTATAGTACACAGTTGGTCGGAAGTGGACAAACAAACAACTTTTTGTTGTTGTTGGCCTAAGCACAGGTGACCAACGATTTTCTAAACAACAATCCCTAAACGCATATTGTATGTACGTTCAAAATGCAAATAAGATCAATGGTAAAATTACTATAAAATCACCAAAAAAAGAGAGAAAAGAGTAGTGCCACAATAAAATGTACTGCTGTTAAGTAGGTGCCACATTGTTTTCAACTGAAATGTTGCCACGGTGCAAGTACTTTTCCTGGGAAATATTACTGCTACTGCTAGGAATGGTAGGAAATACTTGGAAATACCGCTTGATTAAAATGCAATTGTGGGAGTTAAACTTTAAATTAAGTGTTTTTTACATTTAAATGTTTATAGTAACAATCTGAATATGTTTTTATGGAATCATCAAAGTGCCATCCTTCTTGAACACATAGCAAGATAATATATCTTGACAAGTAGACATAATATCAGTATTATGTCAACATGGTTAGATAATTTTTCTCAGCAGGTCGAATTCCTTCAAAACCTTGTTAAGTCGTCATGGTGAGATATACTATCTTGCCAAGCCAACTTCCTTCAAAACCTTATTATTAAGTCGTCAGGGTGAGATATACTATCTTGCCAAGTCAACTTCACAAAAAGTTGAAGTCATCATGGTGTGATACATTATCTTGCCAAGTCGACTTCACAAAAGTCGATGTAGCCATGGTGAGATGTATTATCTTGCCAAGCCAACTTTCAAGTCGACTTCACAAAAGTCGATGTCATCATGGCAAGATAAAGTTGATGTAGTCTTGGTGAGATATATTATATTGCCAAATCGACTTCATAAAAGTAAATGTTGTCATGGCGAAATAGGTTATGGAGTGACCCATGCAGGTAACCCTATTTGAAATCTACACTCCTGTTTGGTAAATTATAGCATCATCTACTTTTTTGTGAAGTTGACTTGGCAAGATAAATATATCTCGCCATGACAACATCCACTTTTTTTGAAGTCGACTTTGCAAGATAGTTTATCTCACCATGCTTTCTTAATGAGGCAAGTGAAATAGTGAGTATTATAAATGATAGGCCTGATTTCAGCCTGTGTTAGTTTTTATTATAACACAAATATTGCATGCCTTTTGTTTGTGCAATAATAAAACCATATAACTCGGTCTAATATGAATTGTGCCATTACACTCACTCCACCTCATGTAACTGAAAAATGCAAAGTTGACCTTGTGATATACATTTGTATACCATGAGTTGTAGGCCTTTCTAAACTGCTCAGCAGTTTCTTTGCCTCGTCAACAAGGTCATGGTTTACTCTCATGTGTTAGGACCATCAACATTTTCAAACAAGTAGTCAGTTAAAAGACTGTATCTCTCTCCAAACATATAGCTCTATTTGTGATTATCTGGTAAGTAAATTTGTATGTGATGTTTCTATACCTACCTAAGGCAACAAACAAAACCCTGTTCTATGGGCAAAGGAACGGACCAAATTTGATAATTTGAGGGAGGAGGGGGGGAGGGGGGGGGGGAGACGGGTCAGTCAGGCCCGTAGAACAGGCTGGTTTTTTTTTGTCACCCGTAGAACAGGCTGTTTTTTTGTTGTCACCCAGTACTATTTTAATTCTAATATAATAAGCACTCTGTTTTTTGTCTTTCACAGTTTCTCGGCCTTAGACCAGTCATACAAGTCTATGTTGAGAGTATATGCCGGGTGGAGAGTCTCTCGGTGTCCGGACTAATAATGTACTACTTTGCCGACCATCTTGTCGTCCAATGGCCACAACTCAGAGATAAATATCCAAAATCAGTATATTTAGGCAGAGTAGTTTGACAGCTCATTCTCATTAAGCAGATAGCAGCAAATAATTGAATATTTTTATATGATTCTAACAATTTTATACCTATTTTGTATTGAATAATTGTACATGTATTTACTATCAAATTGAATTAAGGGGGGACTTAAGGAAGTTTTTTGTTGAAGTTTGTTAGTGCTGTAATTATTGAACCATGACTCAAATGTATATAAAAGTATACCTTTTTGGAAAGGAAATGGATCAGAGAATCCAAATTTGGCATTAATTTTGACCAAAAATGTTGATTTTTTGAGAAAATCACAAAAAATCACTTTTTTTACCCATTTTTTTTTAACAAAGCTAACAAACATAATTTTGAGTTAAAAATGCCCAAATCACTTGATGATGATGTTAAGACACTACTGGAGGGACGAATTTTTTTTTTTTAAATCTAATCCAATCTTTTTTGAAATTTTGACAAAAAAGTGTAAAAAAAATTAAAAAATCAATTTTTTCACGTTTTTTGGCACTTTTTGGTCAAAATTTTCAAAAATATTAGATTAGGTTTTTAAAAAAAAAAATCATCCCTTCATTAGTGTCTTAACATCATTATAAAGTGATTTGGCCATTTTTTACTCAAAATTATTTTTTGTTAGCTTTGTTCAAAAATATTTGGGTCAAAAAAGTGAATTTTGTGATTTTCTCAAAAAATCTACTTTTTGGGTCAAAATTGACGCCAAATTTGGATTCTCTGATCCATTTCCTTTCCAAAAATGTATACTTTATATACATTTGATTAATAATTCAATAATTACAGCACTCACAAAATTCAAAAAATCAAATCAAAAACTTCCTTAAGTCCCCCCTTAAGAGTGAATTTTTTCTAGATTGACAAACTTTTGGACACACATTTTTTAGATTTTGCCTAAAGTTTGGGAGGTGAAAGACATTTAGTAGTTTTGAAAAAATATGGTATTAAAAAAATCAGCAACCCTCTGTTGCCATGGTAACGAGCCTATCTTGTTTTAGGTCATTTTAGGGGGAAATTCTACTAATTATACTAATTTCAGCAACAACAAAAGTCAAAACTTGGCAGAACCCTACACCAAGGTGGTACATTTTTTGCCCAAACTGACTTCATGAATGAGTTGCCCTATCTCTGGTCTAACAACCAACCGATTTAAATAAGTCAGTGTTGCCATATTGATACCCTGTTGCCATGTTCAAATATCACATTTTGAGGAAGTTGAAAAAGTCAGATATTACTAACCGACTTCGGGTAGCTACAGTTCCCCTCGAGGTGATTTGTTTTTCTTTGTACTTTGTTTTTATAACAAAGACCTAATACCCTTTGAGTTAATTCAAGAAAAAAAATGGGGAAACCCGGCACTTGCGTATCACGTGACCTGAAGTCACATGGTCCAATTCACGGGAAATTGCATAGCCGGGTATATATGGGGGGTTACCGTGCACCCCTAGGACTCCCCCAAACAACTTTTTTTTACTTCCTTTCACTGTTCTAAAACATATTCAGTATGTTACCAAAATGATTTGGGTATGCTAAGGTGTTATTCAAGATGGCGTCGAAAATGGCCGCCAAAAGGTCAAATTTCCTGAATGACATTATATCAATCAAAATCGGGATCAAAATATATTGTGAAAGTATAGTTTTAATAGTGGGACGTATGTATTAGACCACTAGACACTCATATCGATTACATTTGCTTTGTTAACATACCTAAATCCAAGATGGCCACCAAAATGGCTGCCAAAAATGCTAAAATTACAAACATTTGGCATTTATTAGCCCAGCATGTATGATCAGAGTATAGTTTTAACAATGGGATGTATGTGTTAGACCCTAGAAGCTCATATGCTGCATTTTTTGCTTTGTTTACAAAACTTAAATCCAAAATGGCCGCCAGAATGATGGCCAAAATTGGTAAAATGACATAATATTAATAAAATGAATGATAAAAATATAGTTTTTAACAATGGGATGTATTATTTTATTATATCACTATTAACTCATATCCAGTTTTTTTGCTTGGTTAACATGCTTAAAATCCAAAATGGCAACCAATATGAGTCCCAGAATGGCTGCTAAAATTGTTAAATTCCATAAGATAAGAATAATAATGACCAGAATGTATGACGACAATATAGTTTTAACAATGGAATGTATATGTATGTATTAGACCATAAGTAACTAATATCCAGTATTTATGCTTTGATAACATACTTAAAATCCAAAATGGTTTCCAAAATGAGTGTGTATTTTGCGTCAAATTCGCCAAATAGTATGTTCTAAACTGCTAAGCTATTGCATTTAGATAAGACCCACCTCTGTGACAATTTTTATTCTGTTTCAGTTTCCAAAATGGCTGCCAGATGGTTAAGTTGATGTTAAATGACCTAAACAAATTGTGTCGTATTGCAAATGACCATACTATGTAATACCAATACCCCAAATATAATGGGACAACATTCACTATAATATATGATAAAGCCTAGGGGCTGTATCTAGTTTGAGTATTTTAAAATATCTAAGATGTCGACCAAAGGTTAAAATACCTGAGAAGCAGTATTAATTTATTGTTAGTGTCATAATAGAACATATCATTTGGTGAATGTGATACATAATACACACTTATAGACTATTTTTACATTTGCAACGACCATTTTGGTGGCAATTTTGGATTTGAAGTACTACAAAGCAAAAATACTGGATAGCAGTAACTAGTGGTCTAATACATACATTGTTAAAACTATAGTTTCATCGTACATTCTGGTTAATATCATCCTATTTTATGGAATTTGAAAATGTTTGCAGTCATTTTGGGACCGATTTTGGCAGTCATTTTGGGACCGATTTTGGCAGCCATTTTGTATTTTAAGTATGTTAACAAAGCATAAATACTGGATATGAGTGTGAAATAATACATACATCTCATTGTTAAAAACCATAAATCATACATTTTGGTTAATATTATGTCAATTTAGGGAATTTTGACCAATTTTGGCCATCATTCTGGCGGCCATTTTGGATTTAAAGTATGTTATTACAAAGCAAAAATACTGGATAGTAGTTACTAGTGGTCTAATACATACATCCCGTTGTTAAAACTATATTTTCATCGTACATTCTGGTTGATAGTATCCTATGTTATGGAATTTGACAATTTTTGCAGCCATTTTAGGACCCATTTCGGCAGCAATTTTGGATTTAAGTATGTTAACAAAGCAAAAACACTGGATATGAGTTACTTGTGGTCTAATACAATACATACATCCCATTGTTAAAACTATATTTTCATCATACATCCTGGTTGTTATTATCCTTATAATATTATATGGAATTTGACAATTTTAGCAGCCATTTTGGGACTCATTTTGGCAGCCATTTTGGATTTCAAGTATGTTAACAAAGCAAAAATACTAAATATGAGTTACTAGTGATACAGGACACTTCGCCTCTCGTACATGTTGCCTCCTGTACAAGTTGCCTCCCGTAAGTATTGCCCACCGTGAAATTCGCCTACGTACAAACTCGCCTCCCTATTTATACCGCAAATCAGCACGAGCGATGGATCAATGTAATCTGTGTCTCAGTGCGGCCGTGGTAAATATATCATGCATACACAATGTCACACATGATCACACAAGATCTGTGTGGCGGCCCGGTTGTAAATCTATTATGCATGAATACATGTACCCCGGTACAGCACACAAGATGTTGTTGGGTATACATGTACATTAAATATCGTAACAATGATTACAAGTTCGAACTGTTCGATATATATGTGTGTAATTATTTCTCATACAATCGAACATGTGCGTTTAGCACGGTTTTCAAAGTGAGAAAATACATTTTAATGTATGCCGATAGCACGGTTTTCAAAGTGAGAAAATACATTTTAATGTATGCCGATTGCAAGTGATAAGCAGAACTTGAACCAATTAAAAGAAATTATAATACGACTGGTGTTAATTTTGTTGGCTTTTAACAGTGATTGAATAGTTGTTATATGTGTTTCTTCTCTTAATATTGTGAGCGTTGGATATTTTGGTTCCTTATACACGGATACACTTTCCTTTGTTTATTAGTCATGTTTTAATAATTAATTTATAAGCGGCTATCGACACTCCGCAACTAATAGCCGGGAGAGGCACGGGGGAAATTCGGCACGGGATGCGTGCCTGTGTTTGGCTGAACATACCAAGGCGCCACTGCGCGACGGGTGTCCTGCCTCTTATGCGGTGATGTGCCCGTGGTTATTTCCATTGCAAGTAGGCCGAATTATTATGCGTGCTTGGCTGACATGACGTAGCACGGCGGTTGTGAGAGCCGTTAACACCCCGTGCTGTATGGCCACTGCAAGTACCTGAAATTATTGCGCGCGGCTTGGCTTAACCTTTGGGGTTGGTGGTTAGGCTTATTATTATAGTCGACGGAAAAAGATCATCTCTGTTCTGTGTTTTATATGTTTAATTTGGAGTTTCCACCTTGAAGATGACCGTAAAACTCAAATATATATGTTACAATTGTGCCGTATTTTGACAAACCAAAAGATTATTTGGTCGGTAATCATTTGCACGTGAAGTTCTTTTCACTAATTTCTTTAAAAATGTGTCGGCCGGGCCGCGATGTTATTTACCGTAACAAACGTGTGATACCTTTGCCCTGAGACTAATAATTATACCTAGTCTCAGCATTGACGAGTAAAGGTTATATAGTAAACACATGCACATGTACATTGTACAGCAATGTATACAGTGTTTGGCCAAATGTTAGTTTAATACGGACACGGTTAATAAATTCGCCGGGCCCGTAGAACAGGGTTTCTGTTTTAAACCCCTGAGTGGTAGTCAAAGTACCCGGCAAATACAGAAGGCCCCTATCCCCGCGCGTACCGTAGAACAACCCCAATTATCTACGACCGGTACGGGCGCCGATGGCCCAGGGATATGGTTAAGTTATGCACGGGGTAATCCAAGGGGCTGGTGGGTATAATTCATAGCGTGAAGTTGCAGGTTTTCCCCCGTACCATACCAAACAAATTAATTAAACTCCCGATGGA
This sequence comes from Ophiura sarsii, assembly GCA_035610835.1. Lineage (NCBI taxonomy): Eukaryota > Metazoa > Echinodermata > Ophiuroidea > Amphilepidida > Ophiuridae > Ophiura > Ophiura sarsii. The sequence goes on from CM069455.1 coordinate 52,944,701, forward strand.
TGCATGATGATTATATGTTTGGTTAATAAAAACTCTGAACTCTGCTGAACTCTGATGGTAGAGAAATAAGTAACAAAAATGGATGGTGGCCGAGAATATGACGGTTTGTACCGGGGTAACCCCTTTTGGTAAAGATTTAAGTATAGAAATATGGACGCTGTAACTTTAATTTGGATACGGACTATACTTGTTTACGTTTGTAGGCCTATCATGTGTAAATGTGTAAATTATACATCTACGGACTCAAATTTCCAAAAAATTATATATTATATATTTTTCAAGCAAACACTCCTCGGCTTGAAGTATTATTAGGGCGCTTGTTCAATGTGGGGTCGTGGGCCTTTCCATATTTTACTGGTGGCAGGGACTACAATACTTGCCGGTGGTAGGGATTTTACAATACTATAACGCAACTGGGTCATCAAATTCGGCACGGGATATGCGTGCCTGTGTTTGGCTGAACACCGAGGCGCCACTGCGCGACGGGTGTCCTGCCTCTATGCGGTGATGTGCCCGTGGTTATTTCCCTTGCAAGTTGGCCCTACGGCCTACCTGGAATTATTATGCGTGCTTGGCAGAACATGACCGTAGCGCGGCGGTGGTGAGAGCCGTTAACGCCCGTGCTGTATGGCCATTGCAAGTACCAGAAATTAATGCGTGCGGCTTGGCTTAACATTTTGGGTTGGTGGTTAGGCTTATATTATATTATTATAGTCGACGGAAAAGATCATCTCTGTTCTGTGTTTTATGTGTTTCATTTGGAGTTTCCACCTTGAAGATGACCGTAAAACTCAAATATATCTGTTACAATTGTGCCGTATTTTGTTTTTGATAAACCAAAAGATTATTTGGTCGGTACTCATTTGCACGTGAAGTTGCAGGTCCCCCCCCCCCGTACCATACCAAACAAATTAATTAAACTCCCGATGCATGATGGTAGAGAAATCAGTGACAAAATGGATGGTGGGAATATGACGATTTGTACCGGGGTAACCCCTTTTGGTAAAGATTAAAGTATAGAAATATATGGACGCTGTAACTTTAATTTGGATACGGACTACTTGTTAGTAGGCCTATCATGGGTAAATTATACATCTACGGACTAAAATTTCCAACAACAAAAAAAATTATATATTTGTCAAGCAAACACTCCCCGGCTTGAAGTATTATTAGGGCGCTTGTTCAATGTGGGACAGTGGGCCTTTCCATATTTTACTGGTGGCAGGGACTACAATACTTGCCGGTGGTAGGGATTTTACAATACTATAACGCAAATAGGTCATCACAATAAGTAACTGAGCAGGTAATAAACATGCGGATAACTCTAAAAGTATAACTCCTACATAAACATACATTTAATTATAAAGTTGTTGAAAAATTTCTATTCTTGAATTTGAGATATTAGGCCCTACACGTTGGTTGATTAAAGAGGAAGCTACGATCCCGAACGTTAGGAAAAAAGTCTGATTTTCAATTTAACACTTTCTTTTCAACATGGGGAGAGTATGTCAGTAAGCGTGTGTGCCGTATTGATCAACCGTAACAATGCCACCGGCCGACTCATACAACAGTCAGGCCATCGACCGGTGAATTGGCACTACCCGCTACCACCAGTAATCAATAATTTGCCGGTCTGAGCCCCCGTGTTGAAAATGAAAATGTGAAATTGAAAATCAGACTTGACAGTACATGCATATGGGATTGTAAACTTCCTTAATAATCAGCCATTCTTAGCGTGTAATATCTCAAATTCAAGAAGAGACATTTCTCAACATGTTTTTAATTTAACATGTTTATGTAGGAGTTATACTTTTAGAGTTATCAGCACATTTATTACCTGGTCAGTTACTTATTGTACTTCATGTATGCCTATTTGCTGGTGATAGGGATTTTACAATATACTTGCTGTGGTGGTAAGGATTTTACAATACTATAGGCAAATTGATACGAATCAGCACACCCGGTCACGTGCTGACACCCAGAAATTACGGGGTAGAAAATCATCGATTGTATACAGCCATTTCAACTTGCGTTTAATATATCTTTTGTATTACTCAGAAAAGGATTGATCGATGTATAGATATTACACAAAAGGGTGGTACCTCAAGTAGAGATTTTTGGCAAGAATTAAGGGGTCCGAAAAATGTTAAAGAGCGTGTGAATTCTTTAAAACTTCCTAACTCGGACAATATCACTACAGATAGGAAGATTATGAACCAAACTATTCAACAGTATTTCGAGTCTCTCGGAAAAATGAATAAGAATTTACATGAAACAGATAATGATGTTCTGGTTAAAAACCACATTCAGCATAATGATCATGATCCAACCGATGTAGCTGAATCAGATAAGATATTATCCGACATTAATGTTAATATTGATGATGTTATTGAGGCATTAGGGCAAGCTAAACTGAACAAGTCTCCCGGAATAGATAATATCACGAACGAGCTCCTCAAGAATGGCGGGGATGATCTCAACAGATCAATCCTTCAACTTTTCCAGAGACTTGTTCAGCTTGAAAGCACACCACAAGAGTGGAACAAAGGTATTATTATACCAATCCATAAAAAGGGTAGTAAGAGTAATCTTAATAACTACAGGGGCATCACATTAACTTCATGTGTTTCTAAAGTGTTTAATCGTATAATCTCTAAATCAATTTCATGTTTTGTTGAAGACCACCAATTTCTTTCGGAAATACAGGGAGGCTTTAGGAAGAATTACAGATGCGAGGATCATATTTTCTCCCTGAAAAGCATAGCAGCCACGCGATTGGCTGAGAACAAATCCACATATTTAGCATTCCTGGATTTCAGTAAAGCCTTTGATACGGTCTGGCGGGACGGTTTGTTATCACTTGCATGGAAGTTAGGTATTCGGGGCAGTATGTGGAACATTATTAGTAGTCTATATATGAATGTTCAATCTAATGTTAAGTTTGGTGATCTCATTACAGATTTTTTTGAGGTGGAAGAAGGTGTAAAACAGGGATGTGTGCTTTCACCAATTTTATTCTGCATTTACATAAATGAATTAGCTAGGCTCATAAGGAAAGAAGGGGTGGGGGTACGTACATGTAATGTGCAAACAGGTTGTCTTTTTTGGGCTGATGATGTAGTTCTTATAGCAGATAACGCTGTCGAATTGCAAAGGATGCTAGACATTGCATCAACTTTCTCACGAACCTGGAAATTAGACTTCAATATTGATAAATCTAAGGTATTGGTGGTAGGCAAACGTACAGATAAAACTAAACTCTGGAAACTAGGCAATCTATCGATTTCCGAGTGCGATCACTATAAATACTTAGGGGTCCACATATCAAGAAATTTGTCTGATCACACTCATGTCAATGAAGTTGTTAAGAAAGGTAATAGGTTGATCGCGTATATAAAATCGATCGTTGATAGTCACGATAATTTCAATAGGATTTATTATGGTAACATTCTTTGGAAATCTTTAGCGGTTCCCTCTATTAACTATGCATGCTCGGTATGGACCTGTGGTAGCAAGGCTGATAGCAATAAAATAGAGAATTTGCAGCTACAAATGGCAAGATATATCTTGAAGGCACCCCGTAACACGCCGGGCGTAGCCCTCTATGGCGACTTGGGGTGGAACCCCATCGCCTCCCTTCAAGATGTTCACAGAATTAAGTATCTTGCACGACTCTCTAATCTAGAGATGCACCGTTGGCCAAAACTTATGTTAAACGCTCTAATGAATCTAAACTGCGACATGGACCATATCAGGTTCAAATGGTTGTCGTCGATTAGAGATACGCTTAAAAGATGCGACATGGAATACATTATTAATGACGCCCCCACAAGTCCACGCTGGGTCAACACATTTAAGCGCATTAATAAGATTGTCTGTCATAATGTATGGAGTAACACTGTTAGGGACAAATCTTCTCTTAGCGACTATTTGCAGTTTAAAAAAACCGTTCAATTGGAAGACTATCTTTTAGACAAAACTGATTTCTTTGGTTGTAGTCTAAAATTCAAAGCGCGATCAAACACGCTTCCATTGGAACATAGAATACGCAAATGGTCTTTAAATAATAAGGATGGTAAATGTATGCTTTGTAATGATGATTCAATGGAAGACTTAAGACATTTCTTATTTACATGTAGATCACTGAATGAGATAAGGGTCGAGGAATATATCAAACTCGAAAATAACCTATGCAACGATGGTTTTAGTGATGTTTGGCTGGAATTTATTATCAGTAATCTGGACTCAAAATTGTATATAATGCTAGGTTGTCCAATTAATATCACCACGCCTTACAGACACACTAAAGCTGCCCGTTCTGCATACGCTATCCTTGACCAATTCTGCAAATCATACCTTAAACGTGCGTGGGCTGTTAGATGTAATATTATGAACTCAAAGTGAATATATTGAGACTATTGTATACATGACTATATAATAATTTTTAATGTTCTTTCGTTTTTGTCAATTATTGTATGTATATATTATGAACGCACCGTCGGGTAGACGGGTGCCACTGTTGTAAAAGTGTATGTTCAAATAAATAAATAAATAAATAAATAAATAAATATACTCAAAATAAATCGATACCACTTGGATTGCAACTGTATTTACTGTAGCCGTGTAGCTATTGAATATCCGCTCTAAGATTCCCACTCTAAAACTGTTCCAACAAGAGCAATATTTTAATTTCATTCATTTTATTTTTATTTTAATCTCTCCCCGCGTTGATAAACAACATTGATAAGCATACAGATAAAGCCAGATTAGAAGGCATTGCAGTTTGCCCAAAACAAACAAATAGGCCTACAATGAAAAAATACAACTGCATGGAACCAACTCCTTGATAGAACCAATGTATCACATGGCTAATAAAAGGGTTAGGAAAGCCTGCTTTCCATAATAAAAGTATTGCACTAAACATAAGAATATAGAAAAGTTGTCAATAAAATGTGCCCATTATTATTATAGAAAAACACTGAGTGAGAAAGATCAAGCCTGCATTTGAACACTTATACTTCCTGCTCATTTTCATTAAATACTCAGGCATGACACTCTCGTCGGTAAGCCATGACCATCGACCGCCATTTGCAGTTGTCCATACAAATATATGTTTAATATAGAAATAATAGGTCTATATCGCTTTTGTGTACTACATTACCATAAATTCTACATAGCCACGAAAATAAATTAAAATCGAAACACATTCCTATTACATTTATCACCTTTCCTGCTATATAGTTTCATAGGAAGTGGGCTTCCATGCGGGAGACACAGGTTCAATTTCAGCCCCCGATTTGGTAAATTTGTTTCATGTCCAGTGCTACTTTCGTATTTTCTGAAATATCAACTATGTTTTATATTCATCATAGACATGAAATGGCATGGAGCGAACCAAATCGCCATTTGCAACACATTCACATTGAAGATATTAAGATTTGAATCTTCTTTCAAACTTTGTAACGGCTTAATTAAAACTCGGAGATACTGCTCTAAATACCTATACACGCATTCTGTAAAATAACCAATATCTCAATCTTACTTTCCAACCGGTTTGAATTTTTAGGTATTTTAATCTCAGTTTTATCGTGTTATCAATTTCATGCACTTTAAATAAACTTGAATGAAGACGGCCTTATAATGTTATTAATTGTTTTCAAAAAGTATTTCAAAAAGTATACTTTAAAGTTATTCTAAGTATAGGCCTATTTTCTTAAATGTAATATACAATGGTTTAGTTGATTTAGTATACTATATATATATTAATTTGGATAATATATACTGCTTTTTGTTTTTCTTTTCTTTTTGCGTGTGTTCATTTTAACATGTTGATACATTAGGCCTACAGTCAAATTCGGTTGGAAAAAGATTATAAATATCGTTTATTTTAGTGAATGTGTGGTATGCCAATTCAATATTAGAGACAATAAGGTGATAATAAGTATCGAGTCAAGATTATAGTAAACGATTATCTCTTATCGTTATATACAGCACTGTCTTTCATTCTATAGAAAAGTTATAATCTGTCGGTGATTAACTTTAATCTACACGGTTTACAAACAGTTGGCGGGATTTTTGAAAAGTGATTGAGATCAAACGCGACCGACGTCCAAGTTGTATAACTTTCCACGTAAACCCCCAGCTTTCGTTGGGCGTTTCTTCAACAACTCGATCAGAGCATCAAACGTTCTTCCCCATCCAGTAAATAACTAACTGAACAAACTCAAACAAATAAAGAGGTCTGATGAACAAATAATGCGCCATAAATACATTTAAAAGCCGAGACTAAATTACCGCATATTTATTCCGTAAAATCTGGGACTATTTTTTAAAAATTATTATTTATTATCTTTACCCAGGGTTGCCCGAATCAGCCGCTGTTCTTACTCGGGGCCCTGCACATCAATATAATACATGCTTAAAAATAACGACTTAATATAAAATACATGAGATATAAATAATGACAATATGATTATGTATAACTATAGAGTATAAAACCCCCATAAAACCCATTGGACAACCCAATGGACTATATTAGCATTTTAGGCCCAGATTTCAATCTTACTTTCCAACTGAATCTCAGTTTAAATGTACTTAGCTTACAAGTGTTGTCAACGTAAGGTACCCCAATTCGGTTTTCGGTTATGCGACAGACGACAGAAAACACGTTTCAATGCTTGCTAATTAAATTGTGAAAACATTGTGAAATTCGACCTTCTTCAATCCCCTCTGACGTTTTGTAATGATTAGTGATTTGTTGAACTAATATGGATTCATAAACTTGAATGTGTTTGCTTGTGTATCATCAAATTTGTGTATAGCTTGTATATGTGTTTGAATGATTGCCCGATGACTACGATTAACAAAACAAAAGTTCAATGTCAACATTAATTGTTTGAATTGCTTGTTAAATGGCCAATCTGGAGTTCTTTAACTTTAAGTTTGAACACTTTCCACGCGGCTGGCTATTGGTTTAACCACGGTACAAAAACATACTTCTCGGAAACCTTTTTCTAACTCTCATGTCTATCTCAAGGCTAACAGAACAGATAATAGGCATGTTTGTACTTATTTGAATGCATTTTACATTATGATATTCCAAATATGGTAAATGACATTCAATAATTAAGATATTTTGAAACATTTTGTGCAATTTTGGATTGTCTGCAGACGCGTGGATAATGTTTAAGACATCTTTGAAATACACGGAAGAGCATTATGTCATTTTCAACTGTAAATAAATTAAGGGACGCACAATCCGGTTATCATGGTTATGGTTGAAATTCCTAGAATAACACTAGCTGATTATGTTTTTCGGTTATGTGAGACGACAGAAAACACGTTTCAATGCTTGCTAATTAAATTATGAAATCATAGTGAAATTCGACCTTCTTCAATCCCCTTTTTGCAATGATTGTTGTTTTTATTTGTTGAATTAATATGGATTCATTAACTTGATTGTGTTTGTTTGTTTGTTTATCATCAAATTTGTGTATAATTGTATATTTGTTTGAATGATTGCCCGATGACTACGATTAATAAAACAAAAGTTCAATGTCAACATTATTAATTGTTTGAATTGTTTGTTACTTTTAATTGGCTAATCTGGAGTTCTTTAAGTTTGAACACTTTACACGCGGCTATTGGTTTAACACAAAACATACTTTTTAGAAACCTTTTTCAGAAACTCATGTCTATCAAGGATAACAGAACAAATAATAAGCATGTTTGTACTTATTTGAATGCATTTTACATGGTGATTCCAAATATGGTAAATTTTGACATTTTTTCAAATATTTTGGATCGTCTGCAGACGCCGGCCGCGTGAAAAGTGTGAAGACATCTTTGAATTACACGAAAGAGCATTATCATATTAAATTGTATTAAATAAAGTAAGGGGACACACAATACGGTTATTTGAAATTCCTGGAATAACACCGTAGCTGATTGGTGATTTTTCGGTTATATAGAGACGAAAGAAAACAAATTTCAAATGCTTGCTGGTGGCACCAAATATTTTACGGGGGCCGGGACACGCGCGCATAGAGGATGAGCAACATGCGTGATGTTATTATTATGAAATTATATTGATTTGTTCTATAGGCCTATCAGACATTTTATATAATGGGGAACACATTTTCTCTGTTAATTTCATCGAAAGTCTTTTATCAGTTCCGTTTCGATCATGGAAAATCGGTGAATGATTTTTTCACTTTCAGGGTATATAACCCACTTATACTACATCGGCCAAACTTAAAATAAGCCTATGGTATAGCCTAAATGATCCCTGAACATGCTCAAGCAGAACATTGCTTCATAGATTTGCTGTATTTAACATCACCAACAATTGATAGATCTGTATAATTGAGCTTTGTGCTGAACAATAAAGATGAGATCTTGGTAAAAACATTGGATTGAAACCATAGTCATGATAGTGGTCGAGCTATGAGTTTTTAATTTTTATTTTGGAACTCAGTCATAGCGAGACCAATACATCCGTTTTCAGTATCATGATTATGTTTTGGATCCTATATTATACCAGACTTGGACACCTCAAAACATAATAATTGTTCATTATATAGACACAGAGCTTAGGCTTACTGTCAAACTCAAAATGCATATCCCTATATGCTGATTGATAAGGAATACAACTATAGAACACCTTTCACTGGGACACACGCCGCCATCATCACGAGCCACGGGTCCGTCCAAAGGCACGCGGCCGGGCACAATCGGGGCACTGACGAGCAGGGCAAACCGCTGCGCTGTATGGCTATACTTCCGTTCAGTCATGCACGCTAAATAATTTCAAGTAGGTCTACCCCGGTCTACATACCAGTCGTATTTGCAAAAATTACCACATAATCAATAGGCTTACACTAGAGGCCCGACCGCGCCGACGCTGCTATCAATGTTCAGCCAAGCACGCGGAATACATAGGGAGGCGAAGTTGTACGTAGGCGTAATTCACGGCAGGCAAAATTTACGGGAGGCAATATTTGCAGGAGGCAACATTTAAAAACTATATTTTCATCATTCATTTTGATAGTATTATGTCATTTTATGGACTTTAGACCAATTTTGGCCATCATTCTGGCGGCCATTTTGGATTTAAGATTTGTAAACAAAACAAAAATGCCGCATGTGAGCTTCTAGGGGTCTAACACATACATCCCATTGTTAAAACTATACTCTGAAAATACATGTTGGGCTGATATATGCCAAATGTATGGAATTTTAGCATTTTGGCAGCCATTTTGGCAGCCATTTTGGCGGCCATCTTGGATTTAGGTATGTTAAAAAAGCAAAAGTACTCGATATGAGTTCCTAGTGGTCTAATACTTACGTCCCACTATTAAAATTATACTTTCACAATCTATTTTGATCCCGATTTTGATTGATGTAATGTCATTTCAGGAAATTTGACCGTTTGGCGGCCATTTTCGACGCCATCTTGAATAACACCTTAGCATACCCAAATCATGTTGGTAACATACTGAATATGTTTTAGAACAGTGAAAGGAAGTTAAAAAAAGTTGTTTGGGGGAGTCCTGGAGGTGCACGGTAACCCCCCCCCCCCCCCCCCCCTATATACCCGGCTATGCAATTTCCCGTTAATTGGATCATGTGACTTCAGGTCACGTGATACGCAAGTGCCGGGTTTCCCCATTTTTTCTTCTTGAATTAACTCAAAGGGTATTAGGTCTTTGTTATAAAAACAAAGTACAAATAAAAACAAATCACCTCGAGGGGAACTGTAGCCACCCGAAGTCGGTTAGTAATATCTGACTTTTTCAACTTCCTCAAAATGTGATATTTGAACATGGCAACAGGGTATCAATATGGCAACACTGACTTATTTAAATCGGTTGGTTGTTAGACCAGAGATAGGGCAACTCATTCATGAAGTCAGTTTGGGCAAAAAATGTACCACCTTGGTGTAGGGTTCTGCCAAGTTTTGACTTTTGTTGTTGCTGAAATCAGTAGAATTAGTAGAATTTCCCCCTAAAATGACCTAAAACAAGATAGGCTCGTTACCATGGCAACAGAGGGTTGCTGAATTTTTGAATACCATATTTTTTCATAACTACTAAATGTCTTTCACCTCCCAAACTTTAGGCAAAATCTAAAAAATGTGTGTCCAAAAGTTTGTCAATCTAGAAAAAATTCACTCTTAAATCGTTTATATTTGATGGGCAAAAAATCAAGATCACTCTGTCTTAGATTGACAGAAAAGCCTTTTATTATCAGATTTTCAAAGACAAATTCCAAATTGAACTCACCGTTCCAGACAGTTTAGACCCAGGTGGAGAGGGACACACCCATATCCCATTGGTGGTACACTCCCACATTTGGGCACCCCCCCCCCCCCCCCCCCAGTCACGGTTTTTCCCCCAACCCACTTTCCCCCAGACAGCCCAAGACCCACCCCATTTTATGCCCCCAAAACACTTGGAAATGTTGACTTTTAATGTCAAATGTACTTAACATTAGCTTAAAATTGGTCTGTAATGTCTAATTCAGATCAAATAAAGCTAAACAAATTTCTTGCTCCCCCCTCAAAATGTTAATGCTGGTGCCACCACTGCCTCATCTTTATGCATGATGTCCATCGATTGTCCCTGGGTTCGAGAATGCTAGCCTTATTTATACCCATATCAATTTAATACTTGCCCAACTCAGGGTTTTGATGTCTTTTATCCAATGTTGTTATCAAAAGTGAATGACTGTTGACACATAAATAAAAAAACATCTGATTGGAAGTCAAAACAGTCTGGAACAATCAGTTTGGAATTTTTGAATGAATATTTATTAAATGATACTTCAGACCAGCCATTGTTTTCTTGCCTGCAAATTCTTGAAATTATTACTGAAAACAAAAACAACAGCAATGCTAATTTTGGAAATTCCAGAAAAAGGTGTTTTTTCCAGAATTTTGCTTTCCAGAAATGCGCTAAAATATTTATTATTAAGAATGTTTCTTTACTCTTCTAAACTGTATTTAAGCATGAATTTAATAGTAAAATATTCCTTTTCACACCTTATTTAGCAACTATTTTAAAGTTAATTTATTCATCCTATGAATATGATTTATAAATCATTTTGTTAATGCGACCGACCAACCCCACCCAGTTTCATTTGCCTTATTTTCGGATCAGTGAATAATTTGGTGGTGTATGTTCTGGCAATCACAACCAAAAAACCAAAAGCTGGTACAAAAAAAAATGCGACATCTTTTGCATAGTGACGTCACATGTGTATGTATTACTGAATGTCTATAGAGAGAGGTTTAAGTAAGGCGACATAAAAACCTGTTGTGTGGGTCAACCAGCATTTATATTTTTCTGAATTTTCAATTATTTATTTTTTAGATATATTTTGGAAAATGTTTGATTATTTTGGCAAATTTTGAAATGTTTGTATTTTTTAATTATTTTTTTGGTAAGTTTTGATTTTTTTTAAATTCCTCGCAAATCACAAACATTTCCAAACATCAAAAACGCCTGTCCCTACCTGAGAGGTTTGTTTGCACATAGAACAGGGGGGAGGGGTCAATTTAGGCAAAAGTGTCTTATAGGTGGTTACCTAAATCATCTCAGATATTAAATTTGAACTGAAATATTTCACTATGAATTGAACAAATGTGTTGCTGAATCTCTTCTCATTAATGGATTCATGTTTCCTATAACATCTACTTATTCAATTCAATGGAATTGAAGAAAAAAATATGCTCCTAATTATATAATAATACAGTAAGAATGAAGCCATTTCTAGTCCCTTCATTCGATTGTTCCTGAGCCAATACACTCATATGGTGGCCTGTCTGTCAATTTGGACTTTTTGAGCACTGTATTCAACTTCAAAGTGATAAATGTGTACGTTGCTATCTACCCCTGATAGCATCATATCTGTACACTATACACATTGTTATCTACCCTGATAGCATCATATCTGTACACTATACACATTGCTATCTACCCCTGATAGCATCATATCTGTACACTATACACATTGTCATCTACCCCTGATAGCAACATATCTGTACACTATACACATTGCTATCTACCCCTGATAGCATCATATCTGTACACTATACACATTGCTATCTACCCCTGATAACATCATATCTGTACACTATACACATTGCTATTTACCGCTGATAGCATCATATCTGTACATTTTACATATTGCTATCTACCCCTGATAGCATCATATCTGTACACTATACACATTGCTATCTACCCCTAATAGCATCATATCTGTACACTATACACATTGCTATTTACCGCTGATAGCATCATATCTGTACATTTTACATATTGCTATCTACCCCTGATAGCATCATATCTGTACACTATACACATTGCTATCTACCCCTGATGGCATCATATCTGTACACTATACACATTGCCATCTACCTCTGATAGCATCATATCTGTACACTATACACATTGCTATCTACCCCTGATGGCATCATATCTGTACACTATACACATTGCCATCTACCTCTGATAGCATCATATCTGTACACTATACACATTGCTATCTACCCATGATAGCATCATATCTGTACACGATACACATTGCTATCTACCTCTGATAGCATCATATCTGTACACTATACACATTGCCCTCTACCTCTGATAGCATCATATCTGTACACTATACACATTGCTATCTACCTCTGATAGCATCTGTACACTATACACGTTGCTATCTACCTCTGATAGCATCATATCTGTACACTATACACATTGCTATCTACCCCCGATGACATCATATCTGTACACTATACACATTGCTATCTACCCCAGAGTGATAGCATCATATCTGTACACTATACACATTGCCCTCTACCTCTGATAGCATCATATCTGTACACTATACACATTGCTATCTACCTCTGATAGCATCATATCTGTACACTATACACATTGCTATCTACCTCTGATAGCATCTGTACACTATACACGTTGCTATCTACCTCTGATAGCATCATATCTGTACACTATACACATTGCTATCTACCCATGATAGCATCATATCTGTACACGATACACATTGCTATCTACCCCTGATGGCATCATATCTGTACACTATACACATTGCCCTCTACCTCTGATAGCATCATATCTCTACACTATACACATTGCTATCTACCTCTGATAGCATCATATCTGTACACTATACACATTGCTATCTACCCCCGATTACATCATATCTCTACACTATACACATTGCTATCTACCTCTGATAGCATCATATCTGTACACTATACACATTGCCCTCTACCTCTGATAGCATCATATCTGTACACTATACACATTGCTATCTACCTCTGATAGCATCTGTACACTATACACGTTGCTATCTACCCCTGATAGCATCATATCTGTACACTATACACATTGCTATCTACCCCTGAGTGATAGCATCATATCTGTACACTATACACATTGCTATCTACCCCTGAGTGATAGCATCATATCTGTACACTATACACATTGCTATCTACCCCCGATGACATCATATCTGTACACTATACACATTGCCCTCTACCTCTGATAGCATCATATCTGTACACTATACACATTGCTATCTACCTCTGATAGCATCTGTACACTATACACATTGCTATCTACCTCTGATAGCATCATATCTGTACACTATACACATTGCTATCTACCCCCGATTACATCATATCTCTACACTATACACATTGCTATCTACCTCTGATAGCATCATATCTGTACACTATACACATTGCTATCTACCTCTGATAGCATCATATCTGTACACTATACACATTGCTATCTACCTCTGATAGCATCATATCTGTACACTATACACATTGCTATCTACCCCCGATTACATCATATCTCTACACTATACACATTGCTATCTACCTCTGATAGCATCATATCTGTACACTATACACATTGCTATCTACCCCTGATAGCATCATATCTGTACACTATACACATTGCTATCTACCCCTGATGGCATCATATCTGTACACTATACACATTGCTATCTACCTCTGATGGCATCATGTCTGTACACTATACACATTGCTAGCTACCTCTGATAGCATCATATCTGTACACTATACACATTGCTATCTACCTCTGATAGCATCATATCTGTACACTATACACATTGCTATCTACCCCTGATAGCATCATATCTGTACACTATACACATTGCTATCTACCCTTGATGGCATCATATCTGTACACTATACACATTGCTATCTACCCCTGATAGCATCATATCTGTACACTATACACATTGCCATCTACCCCTGATAGCAACATATCTGTACACTATACACATTGCTATCTACCCCTGATAGCATCATATCTGTACACTATACACATTGCTATCTACCTCTGATAGCATCATATCTGTACACTATACACATTGCTATCTACCTCTGATAGCATCATATCTGTACACTATACACATTGCTATCTACCCCCGATTACATCATATCTCTACACTATACACATTGCTATCTACCTCTGATAGCATCATATCTGTACACTATACACATTGCTATCTACCCCTGATAGCATCATATCTGTACACTATACACATTGCTATCTACCCCTGATGGCATCATATCTGTACACTATACACATTGCTATCTACCTCTGATGGCATCATGTCTGTACACTATACACATTGCTAGCTACCTCTGATAGCATCATATCTGTACACTATACACATTGCCATCTACCCCTGATAGCAACATATCTGTACACTATACACATTGCTATCTACCCCTGATAGCATCATATCTGTACACTATACACATTGCTATCTACCCCTGATGGCATCATATCTGTACACTATACACATTGCCCTCTACCTCTGATAGCATCATATCTGTACACTATACACATTGCTATCTACCCCTGATAGCATCATATCTGTACACTATACACATTGCTATCTACCCCTGATAGCATCATATCTGTACACTATACACATTGCTATCTACCCCTGATAACATCATATCTGTACACTATACACATTGCCCTCTACCTCTGATAGCATCATATCTGTACACTATACACATTGCTATCTACCTCTGATAGCATCATATCTGTACACGATACACATTGCTATCTACCTCTGATAGCATCTGTACACTATACACGTTGCTATCTACCCCTGATAGCATCATATCTGTACACTATACACATTGCTATCTACCCCTGAGTGATAGCATCATATCTGTACACTATACACATTGCTATCTACCCCTGAGTGATAGCATCATATCTGTACACTATACACATTGCTATCTACCCCCGATGACATCATATCTGTACACTATACACATTGCTATCTACCTCTGATAGCATCATATCTGTACACTATACACATTGCTATCTACCTCTGATAGCATCATATCTGTACACTATACACATTGCTATCTACCTCTGATAGCATCATATCTGTACACTATACACATTGCTATCTACCCCCGATTACATTATATCTCTACACTATACACATTGCTATCTACCTCTGATAGCATCATATCTGTACACTATACACATTGCTATCTACCCCTGATAGCATCATATCTGTACACTTTACACATTGCTATCTACCCCTGATGGCATCATATCTGTACACTATACACATTGCTATCTACCTCTGATGGCATCATGTCTGTACACTATACACATTGCTATCTACCTCTGATAGCATCATATCTGTACACTATACACATTGCTATCTACCTCTGATAGCATCATATCTGTACACTATACACATTGCTATCTACCTCTGATAGCATCATATCTGTACACTATACACATTACTATCTACCCCTAATAGCATCATATCTATACACTATACACATTGCTATCTACCGCTGATAGCATCATATCTGTACATTTTACATATTGCTATCTACCCCTGATGGCATCATATCTGTACACTATACACATTGCCATCTACCTCTGATAGCATCATATCTGTACACTATACACATTGCTATCTACCCCTGATAGCATCATATCTGTACACGATACACATTGCTATCTACCCCTGATGGCATCATATCTGTACACTATACACATTGCCATCTACCTCTGATGGCATCATATCTGTACACTATACACATTGCTATCTACCCCTGATGGCATCATATCTGTGCTCTATACACATTGCTATCTACCCCTGATGGCATCATATCTGTACACTATACACATTGCTATCTACCTCTGATAGCATCATATCTGTACACTATACACATTGCTATCTACCTCTGATAACATATCTGTACACTATACACATTGCCATCTACCTCTGATAGCATCATATACACGATACACATTGCTATCTACCCCTGAGTGATAGCATCATATCTGTACACTATACACATTGCTATCTACCTCTGATAGCATCTGTACACTATACACGTTGCTATCTACCCCTGATAGCATCATATCTGTACACTATACACATTGCTATCTACCCCCGATGACATCATATCTGTACACTATACACATTGCTATCTACCTCTGATAGCATCATATCTGTACACTATACACATTGCTATCTACCTCTGATAGCATCATATCTGTACACTATACACGTTGCTATCTACCCCTGATAGCATCATATCTGTACACTATACACATTGCTATCTACCCCCGAGTGATAGCATCATATTTGTACACTATACACATTGCTATCTACCCCTGAGTGATAGCATCATATCTGTACACTATACACATTGCTATCTACCCCCGATGACATCATATCTGTACACTATACACATTGCTATCTACCCCTGAGTGATAGCATCATATCTGTACACTATACACATTGCTATCTACCCCCGATGACATCATATCTGTACACTATACACATTGCTATCTACCTCTGATAGCATCATATCTGTACACTATACACATTGCTATCTACCCCTGATGGCATCATATCTGTACACTATACACATTGCCATCTACCTCTGATAGCATCATATCTGTACACTATACACATTGCTATCTACCCATGATAGCATCATATCTGTACACTATACACATTGCTATCTACCTCTGATAGCATCATATCTGTACACTTTACACGTTGCTATCTACCCCTGATAGCATCATATCTGTACACTATACACATTGCTATCTACCCCCGAGTGATAGCATCATATTTGTACACTATACACATTGCTATCTACCCCCGAGTGATAGCATCATATCTGTACACTATACACATTGCTATCTACCCCTGAGTGATAGCATCATATCTGTACACTACACACATTGCTATCTACCCCCGATGACATCATATTTGTACACTTTACACATTGCTATCTACCTCTGAGTGATAGCATCATATCTGTACACTATACACATTGCTATCTACCCCCGATGACATCATATCTGTACACTATACACATTGCTATCTACCCCTGAGTGATAGCATCATATCTGTACACTATACACATTGCTATCTACCCCCGATGACATCATATCTGTACACTATACACATTGCTATCTACCTCTGATAGCATCATATCTGTACACTATACATATTGCTATCTACCCCTGATGGCATCATATCTGTACACTATACACATTGCCATCTACCTCTGATAGCATCATATCTGTACACTATACACATTGCTATCTACCCATGATAGCATCATATCTGTACACTATACACATTGCTATCTACCTCTGATAGCATCATATCTGTACACTTTACACGTTGCTATCTACCCCTGATAGCATCATATCTGTACACTAT
This sequence comes from Ophiura sarsii, assembly GCA_035610835.1. Lineage (NCBI taxonomy): Eukaryota > Metazoa > Echinodermata > Ophiuroidea > Amphilepidida > Ophiuridae > Ophiura > Ophiura sarsii. The sequence goes on from CM069455.1 coordinate 52,962,491, forward strand.
ACACATTGCTATCTACCCCCGAGTGATAGCATCATATTTGTACACTATACACATTGCTATCTACCCCCGAGTGATAGCATCATATCTGTACACTATACACATTGCTATCTACCCCTGAGTGATAGCATCATATCTGTACACTACACACATTGCTATCTACCCCCGATGACATCATATCTGTACACTATACACATTGGTATCTACCTCTGATAGCATCATATCTGTACACTATACACATTGCTATCTACCCCTGATGGCATCATATCTGTACACGATACACATTGCTATCTACCCTTGATGGCATCATATCTGTACACTATACACATTGCTATCTACCCCTGATAGCATCATATCTGTACACTATACACATTGCTATCTACCCCTGATAGCATCATATCTGTACACTATACACATTGCTATCTACCCCTGATAGCATCATATCTGTACACTATACACATTGCTATCTACCCCTGACATCAAAATATCTGTACACTATACATATTGCTATCTACCCCTGATAGCAAAATATCTGTACACTATACATATTGCTATCTACCCCTGATAGCAAAATATACATTATGTAGGGTAGGTGTGGGTAATACGGGACCGTAAGGTAATACGGGACCGCATCACTGAAATCTCATCTACAGCCGTCTGGCATTACTAGCACTTTAAATAGCGCCCTCTATAGATAGATCAAACCCTTAGTGAATTTCATGACTATTATCAAAGCTACCGGAAGAATTACCAGCCAGAAAATCACCACAACCTGTCAAGGTAAGGAAAAGTGCACCCATGTTTTTGGTCTAATATAAAAATAGTGTTTTCATAGAATATGATGGTAAAGCCCCCCCCTACCCCTGATGGCAAGATATCTGTACACTATACACATTGCTATCTACCCCTGATGGCAAGATATCTGTATACTATACACATTGCTATCTACCTCTGATAACATATCTGTACACTATACACATTGCCATCTACCTCTGATAGCATCATATACACGATACACATTGCTATCTACCCCTGAGTGATAGCATCATATCTGTACACTATACACATTGCTATCTACCTCTGATAGCATCTGTACACTATACACGTTGCTATCTACCCCTGATAGCATCATATCTGTACACTATACACATTGCTATCTACCCCTGAGTGATAGCATTATATCTGTACACTATACACATTGCTATCTACCCCCGATGACATCATATCTGTACACTATACACATTGCTATCTACCTCTGATAGCATCATATCTGTACACTATACACATTGCTATCTACCTCTGATAGCATCATATCTGTACACTATACACGTTGCTATCTACCCCTGATAGCATCATATCTGTACACTATACACATTGCTATCTACCCCCGAGTGATAGCATCATATTTGTACACTATACACATTGCTATCTACCCCTGAGTGATAGCATCATATCTGTACACTATACACATTGCTATCTACCCCCGATGACATCATATCTGTACACTATACACATTGCTATCTACCCCTGAGTGATAGCATCATATCTGTACACTATACACATTGCTATCTACCCCCGATGACATCATATCTGTACACTATACACATTGCTATCTACCTCTGATAGCATCATATCTGTACACTATACACATTGCTATCTACCCCTGATGGCATCATATCTGTACACTATACACATTGCCATCTACCTCTGATAGCATCATATCTGTACACTATACACATTGCTATCTACCCATGATAGCATCATATCTGTACACTATACACATTGCTATCTACCTCTGATAGCATCATATCTGTACACTTTACACGTTGCTATCTACCCCTGATAGCATCATATCTGTACACTATACACATTGCTATCTACCCCCGAGTGATAGCATCATATTTGTACACTATACACATTGCTATCTACCCCCGAGTGATAGCATCATATCTGTACACTATACACATTGCTATCTACCCCTGAGTGATAGCATCATATCTGTACACTACACACATTGCTATCTACCCCCGATGACATCATATTTGTACACTTTACACATTGCTATCTACCTCTGAGTGATAGCATCATATCTGTACACTATACACATTGCTATCTACCCCCGATGACATCATATCTGTACACTATACACATTGCTATCTACCCCTGAGTGATAGCATCATATCTGTACACTATACACATTGCTATCTACCCCCGATGACATCATATCTGTACACTATACACATTGCTATCTACCTCTGATAGCATCATATCTGTACACTATACATATTGCTATCTACCCCTGATGGCATCATATCTGTACACTATACACATTGCCATCTACCTCTGATAGCATCATATCTGTACACTATACACATTGCTATCTACCCATGATAGCATCATATCTGTACACTATACACATTGCTATCTACCTCTGATAGCATCATATCTGTACACTTTACACGTTGCTATCTACCCCTGATAGCATCATATCTGTACACTATACACATTGCTATCTACCCCCGAGTGATAGCATCATATTTGTACACTATACACATTGCTATCTACCCCCGAGTGATAGCATCATATCTGTACACTATACACATTGCTATCTACCCCTGAGTGATAGCATCATATCTGTACACTACACACATTGCTATCTACCCCCGATGACATCATATCTGTACACTATACACATTGGTATCTACCTCTGATAGCATCATATCTGTACACTATACACATTGCTATCTACCCCTGATGGCATCATATCTGTACACGATACACATTGCTATCTACCCTTGATGGCATCATATCTGTACACTATACACATTGCTATCTACCCCTGATAGCATCATATCTGTACACTATACACATTGCTATCTACCCCTGATAGCATCATATCTGTACACTATACACATTGCTATCTACCCCTGATAGCATCATATCTGTACACTATACACATTGCTATCTACCCCTGACATCAAAATATCTGTACCATATACATATTGCTATCTACCCCTGATAGCAAAATATCTGTACACTATACATATTGCTATCTACCCCTGATAGCAAAATATACATTATGTAGGGTAGGTGTGGGTAATACGGGACCGTAAGGTAATACGGGACCGCATCACTGAAATCTCATCTACAGCCGTCTGGCATTACTAGCACTTTAAATAGCGCCCTCTATAGATAGATCAAACCCTTAGTGAATTTCATGACTATTATCAAAGCTACCGGAAGAATTACCAGCCAGAAAATCACCACAACCTGTCAAGGTAAGGAAAAGTGCACCCATGTTTTTGGTCTAATATAAAAATAGTGTTTTCATAGAATATGATGGTAAAGCCCCCCCCTACCCCTGATGGCAAGATATCTGTACACTATACACATTGCTATCTACCCCTGATGGCAAGATATCTGTACACTATACACATTGCTATCTACCCCTGATAGCAACATATCTGTACACTATACACATTGCTATTTACCCCTGATGGCAAGATATCTGTACACTATACACATTGCTATCTACCCCTGATGGCAAGATATCTGCACACTATACACATTGCTATCTACCCCTGATCGCATCATATCTGTACACTATACACATTGCTATCTACCCCTGATAGCATCATATATGTACACTATACACATTGCTATCTACCCCTGATGGCAAGATATCTGTACACTATACACAGTGCTATCTACCCCTGATGGCAATATATCTGTACACTATACACATTGCTATCTACCCCTGATAGCAACATATCTGTACACTATACACATTGCTATCTACCCCTGATAGCATCATATCTGTACACGATACACATTGCTATCTACCCCTGATAGCATCATATCTGTACACTATACACATTGCTATCTACCTCTGATAGCATCATATCTGTACACTATACACATTGCTATCTACCCCTGATAGCATCATATCTGTACACTATACACATTGCTATCTTCCCCTGATAGCATCATATCTGTACACGATACACATTGCTATCTACCTCTGATAGCATCATATCTGTACACTATACACATTGCTATCTACCCCTGATAGAAACATATCTGTACACTATACACATTGCTATCTACCCCTGATGGCAAGATATCTGTACACTATACACATTGCTATCTACCCCTGATGGCAAGATATCTGTACACTATACACATTGCTATCTACCCCTGATAGCATCATATCTGTACACTATACACCTTGCTATCTACCCCTGATAGCATCATATCAGTACACTATACACATTGCTATCTACCCCTGATGGCAAGATATCTGTACACTATACACATTGCTATCTACCCCTGATGGCAAGATATCTGTACACTATACACATTGCTATCTACCCCTGATAGCAACATATCTGTACACTATACACATTGCTATCTACCCCTGATAGCATAATATCTGTACACGGTACACATTGCTATCTACCCCTGATAGCATCATATCTGTACACTATACACATTGCTATCTACCTCTGATAGCATCATATCTGTACACTATACACATTGCTGTCTACCCCTGATAGCATCATATATGTACACTATACACATTGCTATCTACCCCTGATAGCATCATATCTGTACACTATACACATTGCTATCTACCCCTGATAGCAACATATCTGTACACTATACACATTGCTATCTACCCCTGATAGCATCATATCTGTACACGATACACATTGCTATCTACCTCTGATAGCATCATATCTGTACACTATACACATTGCTAGCTACCCCTGATAACATCATATCTGTACACTATACACATTGCTATCTACCCCTGATAGCATCATATCTGTACACGATACACATTGCCATCTACCCCTGATAGCATCATAAATTATCTGTACACAATGCACATTGCTATGGATTTAATAGTAATGGAGAGCAAGTTGTTTATGGTAATGGGCACTAGGTTTATGAAAATAAATATGAATATATTGTAATACAGTCTTACCCAAGGTTTCTTGGCAGGGCTAGAAATTAGACGCAAATCGATTCACGCGGAGATTCATGTACAAACACATATTCATATTTAATGAATTGAGGAAATTTACTTGAAATGCAAGCGTTTATCTTTCTCCAGTCACCGGTTTTGAATTTATATGAATCAATGATTCACATAGATTCTCATTAGCGTGAATCAAGTTTGATTCACATGCTCTGCCACAAATTTCTAGCCTTGCTTGGGTACCATTTCATTATTAATAACTCATTATATTTGAAACATTTTTATTCATATCAATAGTACTTTTGAAAAATTGCTGTTAATTTTTTTGGGGGGAAGTAGAGCTTTCAAAAATTGCCAATGCACAGTCAAATCAAAGGATGGGGGCATGTTTTGGTAAAACCTAAATAATTATTCATTGACCTTATGTACAAGGGTCATTTAATAAGTTCTACCTCCTACTTCATAACTTTGTTATTATATAAGCCAGTCTTATGAAATATTACATAATTGTAGCTAAATTAATTGTAAATTGATCTGAGTAATGGTTGTACTCTTCTGGAGATGCATTGAAAACCACCGAAAAGTATGTGTTTTTCAAGGTAATATTTACGTTGTCCAAAATCTCTCTCTGATTTTGACCGCATCATAACAAAAGAGTAACAGATATCAATTATGATTTACTATGAATGTGTAGCTATGATTCAGAGCTATAATCATGGCAAATGTCATGATGCTGACATTCATATTGACGATGTTATGAGTGAGGAGGTAGAACTTATTGAAACCCTCGTATGTTGCTTGGAAATTTCAAGAGCGATGAAAAAGTATGCTTATGTTATTAATCATGTTGAATATGATTAAAATATTGATGATAAAATGTTGAAATATGATCTCATCTTTTTGGGAAAAGTGACAAAATGTGTCACTCAACTGAGGAAGGCAGGCTATGATTTGTTTCTATTTTGGTTACCTATGAGTATAAGCTATCACGAATCGGCCTAGTCGTAAGTGTTCCTACTTCGAAAATGTGTCCCCATTTTGAGGAAATGAATTGAAAGCGTAGGTTTGACATAAAAAACTTTCGATACTGGGATTGAACCTGGTCCTTTCGGTCTCAAAGCGAAATCCATAACCACTAGACCGACTTAGGATGTCGGTGTTGAGGTAGCGATTTAATCCTACAAAAGAGGTATAGGGTAACCCAGAGTCGATATGAGCGTGTGTCTACTGGGGCACTGCAAAAAGTAAACGCTAATAAACGCTAAGTTTCAATCGGTCACTTTTTAATCCCCCCTGTTTCTACTCGCGAAGTTTTACCGCTAAGTTTATCGATCCTAGTCGATGGAAAACGACATTTGACCTTTTGTAATACCAAACAATGCCACCGCACCTCAAAAAGATTGCTTCACAATAATGTGTATAACCCAGCGTGACACGGTTCACGGCGCAAACCGCTAAAAGGTTCAGTCACACAGCCGATTATTTGCTAGAAAACCACTTCCACTTGCTCAAGACTGGTCACGATTGGCCATTATTCGAAAATCGTGAGCAGTTTTCTTTTTTCATGTGTAGTTTCGGCAAGGGCTGGGACTGTCCTGTGCAGTCTTTTGCAGTATTGTGTGGTCGGGAGCACGTGGCAAATTTGACAAACTCGCCTAGCCGATGAATTGGCGCGGGGTTGATGAATGGTGATAGACAGCCTATGCAGGTTGGGCAGACGGAGTGGGAGGATGACGATAGTGCACTGCTGATACCTGTGGAGCAGACGGGGTGGAAGAGTGGTAGTGGTGCACCGTTGATGCTGGTCGATCAGACGGGAGTGATGGGTGGCAGTGGTTCGCCACCGAGGTCGGTAGGGCAGACGGGGGAAGTACATGGGGAGGGTAAGCCGGTGATAAAGGAGGCAGGGACACGGGGTAGTAGTGGTAGTGGATGCAGTGATGGTGGTGGTGGTGAAATCTGTAATGACGGAGATGATGTTGGTGGAAGAGGTGATGCTGGTAGTAGAGGTGGAGGTGGACATGAAGGTGATGTTGGTGGAGGTGGAGATCGACACGGGGTAGATTACAGTGATGATGTGGTGGTCGCTAACGGTAGTGGTAGTGGTGATAGGGGTAGCTTTGAGGAGGCTGGTAGTGCTGGTGGATATTCAAGCGGTGAAACCGAGTATTGGAAAAATGTGGAGAATAGTAGTGAGGTTGGTGACGGGTTGCTGTGGGGCCCAGACACGAACGTTGGGTCAACTGGCGGTTCAGGTGGAGTTGGCTATGCTGATAGCGAGGGAAGTCACTGTAGCGAGGACTCTGGGGTTGGAACACGTGTCGCAGGGTCGGAGTTGGATGCTGTGGGTGATTATGAGGAGTGGAGAGGGACAGTTCTGACTGAGTTGGAAGATTTGAGACGGAGAGGGATAGGTTTGATGCGGAGGGAAGGCTTAGCAGAGGAACGGCTGAGTGAATTGGAAAGGAGGAGGCAACTAGATTTGAAGGAATATGACAGGCGGGAAAGTGATTTGGTACGGTTGGAGACGGAGTTGTTTTGCAGGACAATGGTTGATGAATTGCTCCAAAGAATATTGGAGGCTGAAAGGTTGCGATCAGTGGCGGAGCTGCATCGGAGGAAGGAGGAACTTGTAGCGGAGGAGGAAGCGGTCAAAATGCTTCAGGGTCGAATGGCGGCCGATGATCGGGAGTGGTGTGGAGAGTTGGGTCGAAGAGAGTCGAGGGTGAAAGAGCGTGAGCTCGAGTTAGAGCGACGGACCCAGTGGTTGGATAGTCGGGAGAATGAGGCACAGGTGGTAAGAAGATTAGAGGATAAGAAGCGGCAGAGTAAACTAAAGGAGTTGTCCGATCGGGAGAAAGTAGTTGCAGAAAGGGAGAAGGGGAATGAAGAGGTGTGTGAAGAAGCACAGGTGGTGAGAAAATTAGAGGATAAAAAGCGGCAGAGTAAACTAAAGGAGTTGTCCGATCGGGAGAAAGTAGTTGCAGAAAGGGAGAAGGGGAATGAAGAGGTGTGTGAAGAGGCACAGGTGGTGAGAAAATTAGAGGATAAAAAGCAGCAGATTAAACAAAAGGAATTGTCTGATCGGGAGAAAGTAGTGGCAGAAAGGGAGAAGAGGAATGAAGAGGTGTGTGAAGAATCACAGGTGGTGAGAAAATTAGAGGATAAAAAGCAGCAGAGTAAACAAAAGGAGTTGTCTGATCGGGAGAAAGTAGTGGCAGAAGGGGAGAAGAGGAATGAAGAGGTGTATGAGGAAGTAATGTCGAAGAAACGTAAATATGAGAGGAAACAGGCAGATCTCGATGATAGGGCTCGACTGTTGGGAGACGTGAAGAGTGAGCAGAGGCAAAAGTATGAGAAGTTGTGTGATGAAGTGGGTACGAGATTGACTTTGGCTTCGGCGCGGGAGGAGAAAGCCATGGAGCTTTTTGGTCAGGTGACGGAAGATATGCGTGTTACCAGTAGTGAGATCTGAAAGCGAGGACTGCCCAAAAAGGGTTGTGAGGTAGTTGGAAGAAATGAGGTAGCCACGGTTAGAGAGTCAGAGGTTATGGAGAGTTGTGGAAATGAGGTTGAAGGACGTGAGTCGACCGTGGTGGAACGTCCGCGAGTGGAGAGGCAGGTGGAGAGGCGGGAGATGGAGCCGCTCAAATTTGACGGAAATGTCGTATGGGGTGCGTTTTATAAACACTTTGAAGCATGTCGGGTGTACAACCAGTGGACAGATGAGGAGGCCGCTCTACAGTTGTTTGCATGCTGTCAGGGTTGTGCGTTGAATGTTATGGCTGTGGAAGTGGATCCACTAGAGATTGACTACCGTGAGTTAGTCCGTGTGATGACGCGAATGTTTGGACCGCGGGAGGAACCTGATGAGTGTTTTCTAGAGTTGAAGGCGCGGAAGCAGCAGGTGGGGGAGAGTTATTATGACTTGGCCCAAGACATTAGGAGATTGACTCTTCGAGCGATGCCGCATATCGATGAGGGAAGTAGGGAGATGGTGGCACGGACGCAATTTGTGGATGCTGTTGCTGATCCAGTGCTTCGGAAGGAGCTATATGACAGGGCATCTGGTACGCTGTGGGAGATGCTGCGTTATGCGGAGCGCAGTGATGCGTATAAGCAAATAGAGCAGTTGAGGGGCTTGAAGGCCGGGAGTATACAACCATGTTCATCAGAGAGGCCAAGTAGTGTGGTTGTTGTGGAGACGAGACAAGAGGGGAAAGAGGTTAAGGGTCCGGCTGTAATCGCTAGCGAGAATGGTAGTAGTATGAGGAAAGGGGTTACGTGGTCGCAGGTGGTGAAGGAAGGATCGACGGAACGGGTGAGCAGAGTCCAGGTGGGGGGCGAAACTGGTCAGACTGGGAGAGGTCAGAATGGGTTGGAGAGGTGTCAGCCGGTGAGTGAATGGCAATCTGATGGTAATTGTTGCCGTTATTGTAAGGAGTTGGGGCATTGGAAACGAGCATGCCCGGCCTTACAAGCTAAACATGACACGTGGATGGCTAAGAGAGCGGCGTGGGTTAGGAGGTCAGAAATAAGAAGCAATCAGAATGGCACGTTAGAGGAAAGAGTGGGAGTAAGGTCGAGATGGGAAGACGAGCGTCAGAAGAGAGGGCAGGAGGAGCGTCAGAGGAGAGAGGATAGGATAGAGGAGGGGCGTCGGATGAGAGGTCAGAAGCTTCAGGCGGATGAGGAGCGTCGGAATAGGGAGAAGGTTAGGATGGAAGAGGGGCGTAAGAAGGAAGAGGAAAGAGTTAGAGTTGAAAAAGAGCGGCTGGAAAGAGAGAGGGTTATGGTGGAAGAGGGGCGTAAGAAGGAAGAGGAAAGAGTTAGAGTAGAGAAGGAACGATTGGAACGAGAGAAGATTAAAGTGGAAAAAGAGCGCCTTGGAAAGGAGAAGGTTAGGGTAGAGAAGGAACGAGTGGAACGGGAGAAGGTGAAGGTAGAGAAGGAGCGTCTGGAAAAGGAGAAGGTTAGAGTAGAGAAGGAACGACTGGAACGGGAGAAGGTGAAGGTAGAGAAGGAGCGTCTGGAAAAGGAGAAGGTTAGAGTGGAGAAGGAGCGTCTGGAAAGAGAGAAGGTTGAGGCGGGGAAAAAGCATGAGTTTTGGAAGAATGTGAGATCGGTGAGAGAGGAACAATCTCGTCAGAGTATAGCAAAGGCGCAAGAGGACTTGGAGCGTATGGAGAGGAAAGAAGAGATTAGAGTGAAGAAGGCGCGAGAGGATGAGGAGCGTAGGAAACGAAAGGAAGAGATAAAAATGGAGAAGGAGCGTGTTGCAAAGGAGAGGGTTCGGGTGGAGGAAGAACGTAAGAAGGAGGAGGAAAGAATTATGATGCAGGAGGAGCGTCGTAAGGAAGAGTCGGCTAGGGTGGCGGAGGAGCATCGGATGCAATCCCGGAGGCGAGTAGAGGAGGAGTGTCGAAAGAGAGACGAGATGATTAGAGTGGATGATGAGTTTTGGGAGGGAGTGAGGCAGGTGGGAGAGGAGCAAGAACGTGAGCAGGAGGAGAAGTTGAGGCAAAAGGAAGAGCGTAAGAAAAGAAAGGAGGAGATAAGTGAGGAAAAGTGGCGCCGAAAGAGAGAGGAGGAGGCTCGTAGTAGGGAAGAGCTGAAGTTGCAGCGGGAACAGGAGAAGCGGAGGGATGACGAGAGGCTGGCCAGACAGGAGCAGGAGAAGAAGGAGCATGATGTTCGTCGCTCCGGAAATAAGGTGGAGCAGGAGATGAAACAACCGGGGAAGAAGGTGGATGGAAGCAAGTTGAGGCCGGATGCAAAGTCTTGGCCTGTAGGGGGAGCTAGGGCGAAAACGACGAATGTGTCTATTCAGACTAATTCGCAGGATGTGCGGCCGGCGAAGGTTTTAACGGTGGGCAGTGTCAGAGCTGTACCTGCCAAGTCGGTTGGACCGAGGGAGGAGGATCGGCGTCTTCAAAATGGGGAGATGGTTGCGAAAGAGGTGGTGGAGAAATTGATGGAGGAGAGATTGGTTGAGCAAAAGAAGGAGTTTTACGAATTTGCAGCAGATAAGTCGAGGCACACTTGCCGGGGTGTTGATTATCTGACGGAGACTATGAGAAGGAATTGGATAGGAGAATTTGGGAGGCTTTCGGAGCAGTATAGGAGGCAACAAGGTGGTGATGACGCGGTCGTAGGTCTCGTTACACTGGGGTACTAGACAGGTAATAAGAGCTCATACCTTGCTGTCGGAGTGTAATTTGGTTTAGGGATCAGTAGGAGGCGTGTTAATCGAAGTTCTCTTTTGCTTTGTTTCTTTATAGAGAGAACATGGAGGAGCACATGCAAGTTGGCTGGCTGATTTACGGATATGTGTGTTGCATGACTTTAATTCTGGTTGGGTTGCTGTTGCTTCTTTTGTGGCGTTTTGAGGGGTGGATTCGGATAGAGCGAGAGGAATGGGGGAGACGGAGTGAGTGGGCTGACCGGGTGGAAGTGAATTTCAATTGGATTGTAGCCCGATGGACCATACAGGAGACTAGAGTAAACATCGATAGACGACGGCAAAGGCAAAGAGGGCTGCGCGGGGTGAGGAGACGTCGGGACGCTGAAGTGATGGATCATGTGGAGGTGATAATGGAAGAGCACATGGTGTAGTCGTGGCCGAGGAGACGCGGAAGAGGCAGGAGTGGTGACGGCCTTGTCAGATGTAGTCGGAGTAGTGATGCTCAGAAACTTTTGAAGGAGTGATGGGAAGAGTTGCTGCCGGAGTTGCGTATATAAGTTGTTGTTATGGTTTTCAAATGTTCGAGTTATAAATTTCGTTGTGATGAGATTATTGCACGGAGCCAGTTGGATGTGTAATCAAATTTAGAGTTGCCGAGGTGCGACGTGATGCGATGCGGATGGTGCTACGCTCAACTCGTTGTTACTGAGTGTCATATGGCTTACGCGGCCATCGCACCAGTTCCTATGAGCCGTAGCGGGAGACTCGTTCCAGAGCTCCAAACAGAGGGGTTACTACTGACCTAACCAAGGGTTGCTACTGACCCAACCACGGGTTGCTACTGACCTAACCAAGGGTTGCTGAGGACAAGAAGAAGATTTGGGAATGGCGACCAAGAAGAAGACTCGGGAATGGCGACAAAGAAGAAGACTCGGGAATGGCGACAAAGAAGAAGACTCGGGAATGAAGACGAAGAAGATTATCGCGTCACGTGTACTTTTAAGGCATTGTAGTAGTAAGATGTAGTTAGGAGGTGGTATGTATATATTGTTGTGTTAATGTATTGATGGATGTATTGGCGTAGCTCGGTGCGCGAGGAGTAGAGTGTGAAAGCGATCCCGCTTATTTTTTGTTGTTGTTATCGCTTATTGTTGACGGGGACGTCAAGTGCTAGGTGGGGGGCTGTGTAGCGGGAATCGCTTTTATTATAGGTTTTGGCTGTATTTTGATTATCTAATTATTGAAAACGGCTGAATATCCTTGAGATCTATTTTGTTACGCTCCGCGGATCCGCTTGTGTAGATTGCGTGTGTAAATCAGCTTGTGAAAAGGCGCGCAGTGATTGATCAAGCTAAACGCCATCTTTTTGGGACGCATGGAATGCTGTGTTGAAAAAAAACGGGAGAGCTGAAAAGAAAACATCCAAATCTTGCGAAAATCAGACGAATTGGTAGGCATCCTTGTAGAGTAAGTACAGTAGTTATGTATAGAAACTATTTGGGTCAAAGATTGAGATAGATTTCGAGTTTTGAGTGAAGTTTGGTACATTTTCCTGATCGAGTTGAAACAGAACATTATAAAATGTTTCGCCATTCACTTTACATGTGACAACGGATGCAGCAGTTTTCTATTTGCTAATATTCATCATGTTGACGTAGCATTTTTGATACCCCAAATTTCTCGTTTTGATTATGTCAGATTACTTCAAAAAGCCGATTGTGAATGATAATATGTTGTATAGCGTTATGCGAGACCATAATCTAGCCCTGGTTTGCAAGTTTGGAGAGATTTTGGACAGTTTTTGAATCGCGAGTTTGTTGGAAATTATCGTGACTTGTGTGTGAAACAGTACCGTTTGCACGCAGTAATAGCGTATCGTGTCAATACAAACGCCATCTGTCGGCGCGCGCTTGATGTTTGGAAGCGGATTTTAATTAACGGCGCGGTGTGCTTGGATGTTGTATAAGGTGAATTTTGGGCGCGTTGATCATTACAGAGTGTTCCAAAAATATTTGCTGTATCAAATTGCATGAGTTTGGGTGACGACGAGTGAACATTTGTACAATGACAAATTAGTTGGCATGTTGGTTGGTGCATTATGGCGCGATTGGATTGTTTTGATTGTATACAAAAATGAGACATTCAGATTGTGCTGTGTGTTATCCTTGTAGATAGAACATTGGTAGCAGAGTGGAATTAGACGATCATCTTGTAGTGAATACCCATAGCCATAGGTAATTACTATAATTATTTCTGATATTGTGTGCTTACGATAAATATTCGATACAAAGGTGAAGATATTTGTAACTCGTTATGACATAATTAATGATTGCCCTGATGATAACCAAAGAAAATCTAAGCTTAATATTACAATCACATTCTTAGTTCGTGTAATACGTAGGCCTCTATTGTTATTGTATTTATATTTTTATTATGTGAAACTCAACCCATGCGATTGTTATGCTCGATGGGGGGTGGGTTGAGTAAAAACCTGGGTAGGATAAAAATACTCATACGAAGGCCTCTATTGTTATTGTATTTATATTTATATGATGAAAAACTCAACCCATGCGATGTTTATGCTCGATGGGGGGAGGGTTGAGTTAAAAAGTTGGGTAAGGCAAAAACACTCATCTTACATTTTGGGGGGGTCAAGCTGAGTGTAAAGCCTATGTAGATAGTATTTTGGCCAGTTATATAACCAGGTAAGATAAGACGGTGGTGATCTGTTAATAGAAGGCAGTATAGAAGGCAGTATTGAAGGCAGTATAGAAGGCAGTATAGAAGGCAGTATAGAAGGCAGTATAGAAGGCAGTATAGAAGGCAGTATAGAAGGCAGTATTGAAGGCAGTATAGAAGGCAGTATAGAAGGCAGTATTGAAGGCAGTATAGAAGGCAGTATTGAAGGCAGTATAGAAGGCAGTATAGAAGGCAGTATTGAAGGCAGTATAGAAGGCAGTATAGAAGGCAGTATTGAAGGCAGTATTGAAGGCAGTATTGAAGGCAGTATTGAAGGTAGAATTGAAGGCAGATTGAAGGCAGCACTGGGCAGTCCTCGCTTTCAGATCACCTATGTCTTACTTAAAAATAGTTGTTAATAGTATCTTATGTAACGGTATTGTGGTATTTTGACCATTAAAATTGTATGTATGGAAATTAATGTGTACTTTTCTCTTCCATAGGGGTTTACCTTGTGTTGCAAGGTCGGTCAGGTCAGGTCGGTCAGGTCAGGTCAGGCCAGTAGTAGGACAGACAGTTGAGACTTTGACCATTGACCCAATCTAATTAAAGTTTTTCTAGTTGTAATTGTGTTTGGATGTTATAAAATAAAACCGACGTTGTGATAAATATATATTGTGTAAGAAGGAGAGCGAAAATAAACTGTGAACTTAAATAATTGTCCGTGTCATTGGTTCGCGTTATAGAGCCGAAAACGCATGGTTCTGCCCTGCAAACGAACCCGCGTGGCTGATTAACTATATAAAAGGTTTCCAAATTAAACCCTTCCCACGCCCAAAATTTGGTGGTGTCAGATCTGATCAATTCTGCACACTTGGACATCGCACGCGTGTGTAAATCTAGCAGCGCTCGCGCTCCCGCGACACCTGGTTGTATATATAAATTCGAGCAGTACTTCTTGCAACTGCATGGGTGAGTTTCCATTATGTTGCAAATTACATCCATGCTCAAGCGTTTAAACTATACTCAATGGGCATTGAAATACGCCCGGTTGGTTGCACACGAGAATTATGTCATTTATAGCAACCAGCTTTGATGGAAGGCGAATATTTAAATTTGTTGCCGGGTTTTAGGGCATCAATTTATAGCGCTGCTAAGCGGGCCTTGTAACCTAATGGTTGGGGGGGGGGGCTGGAAAATCATAGGGGGGGGGGGGGGGTTAAACAAGTATTGAAGCTCCAAAAAGTGGGGGATTAATGTCCAAAATGTTTGTTTACCTATTTACCAAAAATGTTGCTTACCTATTCACAATATTTATTCCTTGTTTACAAAATTCAAACAACGCCGTGTCGGCGGCATACAAAAATAGAGACGGATCCCCATCTGTACAGCTCAGGTTGGTGACGGGGCAGGTGCGGCAGCTAGCAGCCAAACCTGTCCACAATAGGGGCGAGTCTGAACTAATATAACGGACACGTGATTGTGCAGGGGTTCTCTTTTGTTAATGTAAGTCCAACTCCAAGTACAGGCTCACAAGGGCCGAGTCCGAGTCCAAGACCATCGGGCTGACGGACTCATGAGTCAAAAATTCCAAGTTCAAGTAAAAAGCAGTGGCGCTATGGATTGTCCAAAGGGTAGAGGGTGAGTAAGGGAGCCGCATTACCCACCTTTGACTTATTCAGGGGGAATCACACCGATTAGAGAAGTTTAAATATTTTACTAAGGGAGTGTTCATAAATACTTTGGTGGGGTGGGGTGGATAATTATAGGGGTGGGTCCAAAATGTTTTGATACTCTGCAAAGGGGGGGTCAAAAAAGTTTTGGAAAACTCCAACAGAGGGGGGGGTCAAAAAACTTTAAAGCACTTATTAGTTTCCAAAATTTTCTGGGGGCTTCGCCCCAAACCCCTGCTTTACCAGTATGGACATTATTTACGGAAAGTTCATAAATCAACGTAAAAATAGCTAATTAGCTATATGTCAACGGACCTATTTTCATGTACTAGCCCAGCAAAAAAAGAATGAAGGGGAAATTCATGTCAATAGCAAACAACAATTGCGCGCATATTGTATTTAAAGCCAGGATATGTAATTGAAGGGAGCATCCTAATTGGTTTCAAGAACAGAGATCCGTGCATGAATATGTGAAGTTATTCAGGGATTAAAGACCATGGCGCACTAAACCAGAGATACCTGCAATCGAAGTGGGCGTTCTGATTCACTCTAGATTCTACATGTACAACCTGCCCTCCTAGATGTAATGCGTCCATCAAAATAGAATATGATACATGGTCAAATTCTGTAAAAAATCCCATAAAAGATATCATATCTATGTTCTCTGAACTTGATAACAATGAACGGGGGGGGGGGGGAGGGGGGGGGGGGCGAGGGGCAAGACAGTTTCAGGTGCAGGCAGTAATACAGGGGGGGGGGGGGTCAAAAAAGTTTAACTTTAAGGCATGGCGAGGGGGGGGGGGTCAACAAAGTTTAAGGCATGGCAAGAGGGGGGGGGGGGGTCAAAAAAGTTTTGATATACCAAAAATAAAATTATCCAGCCCCCCCACCAAAGTATTTATGAACGGTCCCTAACATCCAATTTCAAAACGTCAGTCAGTGGGAATTGAAACCAAATAATAGTATAAATGGCATTTTTTCGCACTATGCGCGCATAATGTCAAGGAATATAATCTGAAGCACATTTTGAACACAGCAAATGGCCAGTTTCATGTAAATCAGTGGCGTATCTTGGGTCTTCTTCGGAGGGGGGGGGGGGGCAAAGAGTATTTTTCCCGCTGAACACCAGTTCGACCCTATTAAGTAAAAAAAATTGCGCAGCTTGGTTGTTTATTCCAGCGAATGACGATGCATCCTAAAGTTGATGTGTGCGTAGCGCGAGAAATTTTAACAACATATCTACACGAATCTGGCCATTATTAAGGTACATTTTTCTTTCAAACGGGCTTCTATAATCATATACTTGGACAAATGCGCGCGTAACGCGAAAAAAATTGCCATTTTTATACTAAATTGCCCATCATCAAACCGGGCAAGGGCAAAGTTGTTATTTAGATGGGAATTACGTAAATCCCTTATATTTTCTCTTTCCTTTACCCTTTTATCTTCCTCTTCTCCCTTTCCTTTCTTTTCCTTTCCCTTTTCCATGTCTCTTTCTCTTCTCTTCGATTATTTTTAGCCCGGTAGTTTGAGCTGGCCTTCCCGGTCCCCCGCCCTGACCACATGCCACTGGTAAAAAGATGTGTGAGTCCTGACTCGCTCCAGATTCTTCATCGTCTGCCCTCCAAGGTTTGCCCATGTGCAAAATAGAATATTATACTGGTAGGGCCTATATATTTCTGATAAAATTGAGAAAATGTTTTAGTAAATCACAGCAATAATAGTATTAACTATGATTCTTGACCTTGACTTCACAGGTCAGAGAAATGTTCAGCTAAGTTTCGGGTCCAGTTATCAAGAAAAGGGGGGGGGGGGGGGTGGGGGTCAACACAAATTAGGCATAGCGAGAGGGGGAGGGGGTAAAAAAAAGTGTTGATGTACCAGAAATAAAAAATGTAAGCCCCCACCCACCAAGTATTTATGAACGCTCCCTAATATACCTTCGGAAATGATGACAACATTTCTTTATTTTTCATTTTTCCTGATTTTTTTTGAAGAAATCTTACATGAGAGGGGTTTCTATGTGTAATCATCTAGGTATCTAAACAAGATGAAACTATTGAATTTCATTTTGAGACATCTCTCTGTGCCCCTTTAAAACGAACCAAACACGTAGGAATAAAAGATTGCCATTTTTCATCAATATTAATTTCTTCACAAACCATTGTATTAAAAACAAAGGGAGTGATCCCCTACGTACGTACTGATTGAGGCGTATAATATAAAAATTGTAGCTATTTTCAAAATCGCTCTCACTCAATACGACTCGTAGGCATCTGCATACAATATTGCAATTTTTCATCAAATATTACTCTTTTGTACAATCATTGTGTTGAAAACAATGGGAGAGTTCTCTCTGACGATAGTGATTAAAGACGTGTTAATTGTAGCTATTATTGTCTTCATTCACTCCTCTAGTGATAATAATTACGATTTTTAATTACTTTACCACTTTTAAAATTTAAAAATTATCGTTTTCATCACGGACTAATATTGATTGGTTATGAGGGATTTTTTAAATTACATTTTCCATAAGCATATCCTTTTTATAAAGTGCTCAACAAAAGAAAATCATACACTTTATTTATGTCTTAGAGAATGACTTCCAATAATGTTTTGACCAAACAGACTACATAGACATTTGGATGAATCTTTTAGACACATTTTGGTATCAGACTTGCCACAAAACAACAGTGAAGCCACGGTTAGCTCCATTTAAAGAAAATCTTTTTCCAAAAAAAATGGCTTTTCCAAATTCGCATTTTCAACACACTGTACTCGGAGAGAAAATGCTGTGTGTGCATAATGCGCATGGCCTGGATGACCTAAGGCTATATCAGTTTGAATTTGAATTAGTCCGCGCGCGGGAAATGTGCAGTGATCACTACGGCTCATACGGGATTTCGATGACACTTTTTGGCACACTTTGGTACCAGATTTGCCACCAAACAACACAGATTAGCCATGATTAGCACTAATTAAAGGTATATGACCCGATCACTTTTTTGGGGCTATGATTTTTTTTCACATCAAGATATTCTGGTATCAGAAGAATCCCCATATTTTTCTCATTATGCCTGTAAAATATTAGTGGCCAGAAATGTTTCATTTGGAAATTATAGGCTAAAATGTGGTGAATTACTGCCAAAGGTGGTTAACCAGCCAGTCTGTGTACTACTCAATGGGCACATGTCTTTTGACCTTGCGCTTCTAAAAATAGAACCATTGGAGTTATGCAACTCAAACTTTGGAATGCAACAATTCTAAGGATGACCTTTCATGTAAAATAGAAACATCAAGTTGAAAATCGGGACATCTACCTTTAATGAAAATCCGTGACGTTTCCAAATTCGCATATTCAATACACAACGCGGGAGAAAAAACCGAAGGATACCAAGCACAATTGCCATAATACAGCACGACACCTGATTGGTCAAATAAAATGAATATTATAGTCGTTGTGCGTTGAATTCTTTCTTATAACCATGGATGATAAGTCCATGTTATAAACCATGGCACTAGAACCAAATTGTTCAGTTAGCAATGATTACTCGACCTAACGTCAGGTGTATTTGCAATACTCGTGGATGATATCACGACATCACATTGTTAGTAAAGGAGGTGGCTATTTACATGACTGTCGGAGTAAAGTAAGTGTGAAAAAACCATATTAGACAGGTCTTTTATATTGGATTATTATTTGGTGTTTTCTTACTAGTAAAGACAATTCCTTTCGCTAAAACAAACTTTGATTCGTTGAAATCGGTGGTATTTAATTAATAGAGTTTATAAAAGGTAGTTTACTGTATCCAAATCATATATTGCAAACTGTTTGAAGTCCAAATACAATGTGGATTCATGATATGTGATGCGATCTGTGAAAACCCGCCACATGGTGGTATTTTTCATATTGGAGATATTTATATAATAAGAAAACTTAAACTGTGCTGATTACAGAACTGTTTCGATCATATTTCTACGATCACTACAAAAAAGTTATGAGTGAATGATGATTGTGATGTCATAAAAAGCTACAAAACAAGAAATCATTAAAACAGGCCAAAAAGATACATAATTCAATATAATAACATTATAAGGTTAATAATAAAAGTGATTAACCAAGTAAGTCTTTGAAGGTGAAATTTCATGAAAGATGATAACACAAAGTATTGGAAGCTAATTTTCTTTAAACAAATCTAAAAAAAAGAAAAACGTTTTTTTATTTTTGTTTTTTTATTTTACACATAATCCCTAGTTCACATTTTGCGACATCCGACAGGTTTTCACAGATCGCATCACATATTGTTCGGAACGATTCTCTTCGAAAGGTTAGGGATTATGGGTAGTTTTACCAATCTTGGAATCATATGATTGATTGAACATGATATCAATGGCTTTTTTGGTCCTTATAGTCAATTCAATAATTCAATATGTAGATATCTTTCTGAGAAATTGTCTAAGGGTAGGGATTATGGGTAGTTTTACCAATCTTGGAATCTTATGGTTGAAAACATGAAAAATGTATTAATGGCTTTTATGGTCCTTCAATAGTTCAACCATCATTGTGTCATCGTTAATGAGTATATCTCTCACAGGTGTATAGGGTAAGGTAGTTTACCGTAAATCCAAAAATTGATGAGTTGATGATCATGTTTCGGAAGCGAAACACTTTTGTCCTTACATGATCAATTTGACCAAATATATTATCATGGCTTATTACTATTATACAAATGCGCATCGTCACCTATTGACGACCATTTTTAAATCATGATAAATTATTTCTGCAAATTATATTAAATATAGTGACATAATAAATTAAATTATGCTAAACAACATTTAATAAATTAAGATTTAAATTGATATATTAAATTATATGTGGTCTAGGCCTACATGTTGTAGCATAGTGAAAAAAATAATGCTAATTTGGAGCACAGAGTGCTCGGTATCAAAGAAGATGTTAAGGTCTTCCATAATGAATTGCGCGAACGCCAGCCAACTAAAGCCTTTTTTCACAAGATGCATTTCTCGATCTTTTAAGTTTTAGATAAGAAAAAGGAACACATAACAAATTTATTCATTGATGTAAACTAGAACCTAAGAGCTCCAACGATAAACACGCTGTGAAACCATGATTATGTGCATATCTATGGGAACAGAGACAAATTATAGAGACCAGAATCAGGGCATTTTGAAAAAACGCAATGCATTGTGATTCTCTCTTTAAAGGAGGTGTCCCGCAAGCATAAAAGTGTACATTATAATGTTAGAAACTATCGAGCCCAACTTTTGTTATTATATAGAACAAAACACCACACTTATTACAAAAACAAATAAAAACCGCTATCTCTCAACATGCACTTTTTAAAATTCGCGGCGATCAAAAGTCCCAGTGTCGATGATGTCATAGTTATACAATGCACATGCGCAAATTTGAGCACCGATACCCATGACGTCATCGACACCGGGACATTCGATCGCCGCGAATTTTAAAAATTGCATGTTGAGTGTTGGCTGTTTTTATTCATTTTTGTGACTAGTATGGTGTTTTTTTCTATATAATTACGTAATTCCGGCTTGATAATTATTTGTCTAACATACAATGCTCAATGTTGTGCTTGCGGGACCCTTCCTTTAAAATCTTCTCTGGTTTGGTATTAAATAAATAAAATCGTTGTAGCCGACGAGCAATACCGTCTATTGTGTTTAATATCTGTTAATAATAACGGCGATATGACTAATGTTAGCAAACACTATTGGGCTGAGGTTTTACTTAAAATTGACAACGACAAAATCCATACAAAAAGTGGAATGAATTGATCACTCATGAACACCCAAGTTGGCCTCTGTTCACGGGTTGATAATGTTGCATTTCAAAATATTTTGTATTTGAATATAATGAAATTATAAATAATTATTTTGAAAAGGAAAAGAAATAAAAAACAACAACATATTGTTGCTTTGTTCTCATAAGCCCTGCATGATGATAATAACCTGCGTCCCATAAAACCTGTAACTTATTTTGACAGAACTCTACCGGGTGGTTCAAAAAAAAAAGTTTACTCAAGTTCTAGGTAACTTTTCAACTACATTTTATAGTTTCAGAGAATTTTTGTTTACTTAGTCTTTAACAGCAGTTAGTTTTGAAATTATCCTGAACAAATGGTAAATTTACCTTGGCTGGTTCTTCAGATATGGTTCATTACAGAGAGCATGCACAAAACTGCCTTGTTCACGGGAGCGTCCTTTAGTAGAGATAGAATGCACAAAGTGGACTTACACACGATTGGTCACAAATTGTGAAAAAAGGAGAAGAAGAAAAAAAACCGAGACATCTGGAACATCTGCCTGGTGCATGACATACCTACCTACGTACCTACGTTTCTTTGTTGAATGTGAATGAAAAATAAGCACAGAGATTGGAATACTT
The DNA here is from genome assembly GCA_035610835.1 of Ophiura sarsii. Lineage (NCBI taxonomy): Eukaryota > Metazoa > Echinodermata > Ophiuroidea > Amphilepidida > Ophiuridae > Ophiura > Ophiura sarsii. The sequence continues at coordinate 52,984,435 of CM069455.1, forward strand.
TGCGGATTTTTCAATTCTGAATCGAGAGCATGCTGTTTTGTTGAAGATAAAAACTAAATGACGCTCCCGTGGAGAAGTCAGTTTTGTGCATGCTTTCTGTAATGAACCATATCTGAAGAACCAAACAAGCTAAATGCGCCATTTGTTCAGGATAGTTTCAAAATGTACTGCTGATCAAGACTAAGTAAACAAAAAAATACTTTGAACTTGGGTCAACTTTTTTTTGAACCACCCGGTATAGTTTCACTTTTACTTCATGGATATTAATCATATTTGTTCTTTATGGAAAGCTAAGAATCTCCACATATCAGTGAAGAAATAAAAATAAAAAATTGGCAAATTTGTTTTCAAATTATGCGCATGTAAAGAGAGGTATGTTGAAAACGTGTTGAACCGATTTGACGGGAAATGACGAAACCGTTGTACACCACTGCAACTTGCAACTATATAATATTGACGGAGCTCTAATTTCACTTTTGTGATTTCAATCATGTTTACATATTCTGGAAGCTTCATGATCTACCCAATTCAAATGTGAAACAATTATTAACATTGTTAAAGTCGTGTTGAATGTACGTGTGATCAAAGACAGGTATGTCAAAAACCTGTTTAACCGATTTGATAAAAAATTGCACTCCAACTTGGTTGCGCAGCCTTATAACTCAATTTGAACAAAGACAGTCCAACTCACTCTGCTCATAAATGACGATGTGGCAATATCCAACATGTTCTTATACATTTTCCCAATGAAGGTGTATTAAAAATAGAGAAATGCCTGATCAAATCGTAAAAAATTGTTTGTATCGATCCATTCTGCACTATACGTGGTGTTACAGTTCTAGTGGGGCATTTATGTCTTAAAATTCGGAAAGATTTAGACAATTCATACGATGAACAAATCAGTCAATAGTTAGGTCACCCACGCCCTATATGAAAGCTATGAAGATTGTTAAACGGGGTCAGTCGTCACAAACATGCACAAACACAATAGTTAAACGACCTTGCTATTGTCAACACTCCCTACACAGAGGACTGTACGATTTTCGCCATGTATTTCTATGGCGGATTTCATTCCGTGGTGTGAAGCTATGAAGTTTCCGTGGTCTTCGTTATCTCCAAGCAGATAGAGCAATACGTAAAAGGGTGTTTTTTTTGTAGACGAGGGTTCATTTCAAGATTGAGAGAGGTTTAGAATGAGTTAGGATTCCTGTAATTTCGAAGACCAAAGATTTTCAAAACGTGAATTTTCCAACATTTTACGACATAAATTTGGTCACAAAACGTGTTTAATATTATACATTTTACCGTTCTGCATATGTTATTGATCCTCCTCTAAAATTCTACATGATTTTTAACACGTTTTCAGTTTTTGAGATTTTCCGAAGCTATTTCTAGCAAATATTGCTGTCATTTCGACTCCATTGTTTCCTTGCGTATAACAAAATATGACATGCAGCGTGACCTCGCTACTGGCTGACATAACCTAAAGAGATGAACAGAAGCGAACGATAATGCGGTTCAAGCGATATCAAGTGGTGATCTTCAATGCCGTCAAATCGGTAGAATTAGTTTCTGACATACCCGCCGTTGACCATGCATTGGAAAACCAATATTACAATTAAAACATAAAATTTTATTTTATAGGCGAAAAGTAGAGATCTTGAGTTTTCTAGAATGTGCAAACATGATCACAATAATATGTGGCGTAAAAGTGAAAATAAAGCTACTTTAAAATAAGTTGCAGGTTTTCTGGAACAGATGTAGATTGTGAGCTGCAGTAACGGAAGTTTTGTATCTCTTGTTATTTGCATAGGTTGGTAGCATCTATTTTGCCAGTCCTTTTCGTTGATCGGAATTTTCAATTTAATTTCCTATTTGATGCAGTTTATTTTCTTCTTCTTAAATCACCAGAGCACGGATAATGTAGATTGTGAGTTTTCCTGAATCAAACAGGTATCATCAAAGACTAAGTAGTCCAGTTTTCTAGTTCGTAGAGACGAGGAGACTGACATCCGCAGTTTTTACGCCTAGAACATCATTTTCAGAAGAAGACTATATGCCTGAAATTTCAATGACTTGGAAGCCACTGTACGATATCAATACAGCAATCACTGGCAGTAAATACGTTAGAACAAATAGCAGAGGACAATAACGTGATTTTCACTATTACTTCTATAGTTTATTAGTAAGTTAAATCAAATAAGGAAATAGGCGAAGTCACAATTGTTTTACTGATTTACTACGTCTCTTACTATATATTGATGTTTTATTCATTAACACAGCACAATGTTTACTATATTGTTTTGTGTAGTTACGATAGCACTGCTTGACGTCCATTGTTTTGGTTCCACTCATGACAATGCCACATTAAACAGTTGTGAAGAATACCAATATGATGCGGCTGACTTACCAATATATTTGAATGTAGATACAAGTTTATTATCAAACAACACGTGTGGGTTTACGGTATTCACAGATCACCTTCTTTGGATAGAAATCTCGAATATTTCTTCGTACGAGCCCCTGACGTACGCCTATATTGAATATGCGGAGCAAATGGACGCGCATTGTTACAGTAAACCGATTCGGTCAATCTCTAAATCAGTAAACCCGTGCGCGTTGTTGTCATCTGGCAACACCCAAATTCAATTCAATTTCATCAACATAAAACTGGATCTTAAAGTCCTTGCTCTAACCGACGAGAAAGTACGAGAGTGTACAAGTGATCAACTTGATACGCCACTTAAACAAAACCAGAGTGACACGCCCTTATGTGATGTAATGGAGTATGATTCGATCATATCTGGTGAAAAACTTCAGTACGGTAACAATTATGTCTTTGATGATGACTTTCAATACTCAAGATTCCAATGCCTCCCCCAGTGCTTTTGCATGTTAGGTCACAGAGAATGGAGAATGAACTGTGGTGATAGAAACATAACAGCCTTTATCGTCTATCCTGCTGACAATAACATGAAATGGATAACATTTTCGAATTGGCGAATAGACCGTATTGCACATGACGCTCTACATGGATTGTTTAATCTGCTGTCTGTCATAATATCATACAACAACCTGTACACTTTACCTGAAAAACTGCTTCATAACACTCGTGAAATAATCTGGCTGTATCTGAGTTTCAATAAGCTCCAACTGTTGCCTGGGCAATTATTTTTGAATGCTATCCACCTTGAATATTTACACCTCGATCACAATGAATTGGCCACGTTGCCGGATGATCTGTTTGCAACCACCCGTTCTCTTCGGGTCGTATTCATGGAGTATAACAAATTTCGCTATTGGCCACATGGTCTGTCCAACCATTCGAATCCAATTTCTGCTCTCCTTTTGCAATCCAATTATCTTGAAGTGATACCAGAGAATGCGTTCCAAAATTTACATGATTTGCGTGCACTCGATCTCAATTACAATCGTCTGAAACGTCTACCGCAAGGAATGTTAGCATTTCAAGGCCAACTAGGCTTACTGGCTTTAAATGACAACATGTTAACGTCTTTGCACGCGGGTGTGTTTGATACCCCCGAGTTATTAGATTGGGTTAATCGTGATGAATTAGAGAGGAATTATACTATCGATTCCTTTCAAATTTATATTGAACTTTCAAACAATCTCATTGAGAGCATTCATGAGAACACCTTTTCCAAATGCACCCACCTATCCCATTTGTACCTAAGATGGAATCTTCTTACTGAGCTTCCTTTAGGTGTATTTACAAACCTAACCGCGTTAAAAGCTGTTGAATTGGATGGTAATAGTCTGCCAAACTTATCCCCAGAGATATTTGATACCCAAATAAACCTAAGGTTTCTGGGTTTGAATTCAAATATCTTGCGTGTTTTGTCGGAAGGTATATTTGATTTTCAATTCAATTTAAACATACTTGCGTTAAGTAGCAATCAAATCACCATACTACCAGAAAGGATTTTCATTTCTTTAGTGAATTTGACCATTCTTGACCTTAGTCACAATCAACTGCTAGCTTTGCCAAGTAAGATATTTTATTCACTCATCCAATTGGACCTTCTTGATCTGAAAAACAATGAACTCAGAGAACTTCCGCCAGACATTTTTCAGTCATTGCATCTATTAGACTATATTCGTCTTACAGAAAACTACATCACACAATTGCCGAAGAGTTTATTAAATACCACTCACGATTTAATTACCCTGTCATTGAGAAATAACTCAATATCGGCCATACCACCAGATGTTTTTGAAACATTGCTAAACCTGACAAATTTGGATTTATCGAATAATTTTATCGAGGAGGTACTCTATGACGCGCTCTTATCATTACATAACCTACAATACCTCAATGTTACCCGGAATGGCTTGACTTTCTTGCCTTCTTTCGAAGCAACCATCAACTTAATTATTCTAGATTTGAGCTGGAATAACGTGACTTTGATCAATTCCACGACATTTGTACCACTTACTAACCTGACATTTGTATCTATCGCACATAATATGATCACGAAGCTAAGCGAAGTGACATTCAATGGATTGAACGAATTGATTGTCATTGACTTAAGTTACAATAAATTAAAAGAAATATCAAACGGTCTCTTCCGTGATCAAAGTGAGTTGAATGCTCTGTATATTGGTGGAAATCAATTGACGGAACTTGTGCTTGGAGTATTCCAAGGATTGATTAACTTACATCTTCTCGATATTCATCTTAATCAATTGTCGTTCTTACATACAAAGACTCTCAGTGACGTACATGAACTCACTTTTTTGAATCTATCTTATAATGAATTACATTCACTTCAGGGAGGGACATTTCGATTTTCAACCAAATTGGATATAGTTGATTTGAGGGGAAACCATCTGTACATCGTGAACAAGAATTCATTCAAGGGAATAGAAAACTCGACAATTTTGGTGGATGAATATCCTACCTGTTGTTTTATCGACAAGCGTGATAATTGTATATCCGAATATCCCCAACCTGCATATCTAACGTGCAGACGTATGTTACCAAAGGTCTTGGTGAGAGTGTCAATGTGGTGTCTGGGATTAACAGCCATCATTTTTAACGGTTTAGCGTTTATTTCTCGACGTAAGAGTAAACAGACACCTCAAACCGTCCTGATTGCTAATCTGTCTCTCTCGGATTTTATCATGGGTATCAACATGATTATATTAGCAGTTGGTGACGTCTACTTTGGCGATTATTTTCCATCCTACTCTAATTGGTGGAGAGGAGGTATTGTTTGCAAGGTTGCCGGGATCCTTTCAATTTTATCTAGTGAAGCATCTGTGTTTTTTATAACACTTATAAGCGTCGACAGATTGATGGGTGTAAAGTATCCATTTAGTTCCCGACGAATGAGTTTAAAAACTTCAAAAGGTATATCAGTCTTGCTTTGGGTATTTTCGTTGTTCTTGAGCATTGTACCTATTATGCTGTCAGAAAAGTGTCCCGACGCCTTTGAAGTATCTGAAGTTTGTGTTGGAATGCCAATGGTTAAAAGACCAGTAACGGTTATCAAATATGACTTAATTCAACTTCACAAAAACGAAATCGGAATACAATATGAATATAGCTCGTACTACATGCAGTTTCTCAAAGGCTTTGAACTACAAAAGGATCATATCACTGTAAATATTACTTTCCCTGTTTCGCACGTAGCCAATTACCAAATTGCAACTTACTATTCCATTATAGTCTTCATTGGCTTGAATCTAATATGTTTTCTTCTCGTGGCGTTTTGCTACATACAAATCGTCTATACTGCCAAAATGACGGCAAGAAAAGCCTCCCGAAATCAAGCATTGAAGAAGAAATACGAATGGCCATAAAAACCTCTGCCCTTGTGCTCACCGACTTCTGCTGTTGGGTTCCCCTGATAATAGTGTGCATATTAGTGCAAGCCGGGTTGTTTTCAATACCCCCAGAGGTGTATGCTTGGACAGTGGGATTCATTTTACCCATCAACTCCTCCATCAACCCCTTCCTTTATACACTGTCTACGGTTATTTCTGATTACTTACACAAGAAAAGAAACCCCAAAAAAGCAGCATAATATGTGGAAGGACTCGATAACCGTAGATAAGGAACCCCGATGTGATCCACAACAGGGCTCATCTCCCCCTTTCGGCCCGATTGGCGACGTGTATTTCTTTGTGTAACCTATTATAATTTGAATTTTAATCGATATTGTAACATTATTTAGAACGGTACAACTACTGCCATATTTTTCATGTATCTATGACATATACTGAGAGAGTAAAAAACCTGCACTAGTGGAAAGAAGCCATCTTGTTTTCTAAACCAAGTTGAAGTTTGAAAATGTTTAAATGTGATAAGAATACCATATTTGTTACTAACTTTGTGTGAAACAATGAAGTCAATATCATTTTCCGCTTGCCTTTGGTGAACATTTTTACCCGTGCACCCATTTCACATGTCTGTCCACGAGTTACCCAAAACATGCATAAGATCGCAAAATGTGTCTCTCATTCAAATTGGGAAACTTGAGTAAATTTTGGGTCTTAAATTGGAATGAAATGCGTCCTTTCCTGTTTACATGTGAGTAAACATAAACAATTTACCTTACTCATGCTATGAATTGCTTATAATATTCTAAATTTGAATCAAAAACAGAAATTTTCCAAATAATTGTTGGCGGGATATTCAAATATGAAAATGCAACGTGTGCAATTTCAATTGAAAATTACCGTACTGTGCTTGTGGACAAACACGTAAATTGGATTGTATGCTATAACCTGCTTAGTACATTATGTACAAAACGGAGTGTTCACAGCAAATTAATGTTTCTTACTCAACGATACTGAGATCAATGCCAAAAGCCAAGTTGTTTTCCCCATTGTTATTGGTTTAATTCTTTCTTTCAAGCACATTATCGACGACGACGAGTTTACTCATGAGATCAATCAAACAGTGGTCATAAGAAACCTTATACGGTATCTTGATTAAAATCGCTAAAAATAAACGATATAATAAACAACATTATTGATGATGAGGAAGATGAGGGCAATGAGGAATATGATGATGATATTATGAAGGCGATGACGCTGATGATGATGACTACGACGATGACGATGACGATGACGATGACGATGACGATGACGATGACGATGACGATGACGATGACGATGACGATGACGATGACGATGACGATGAAGATGACGATGAAGATGATGACTTGTACACACATTGTGCCACCTCAATTATCTGGTTTTTTTGTTCACTCATTTGATACAAATAATTAAAATTCCGAAAGTTGTAGAAAATTCACCAAAATCTAGTCACAAAACAGTTCATTTTTTTCGATATCTTCAAGTCGCGGAGCTCAAGCTTTATAAGAAAGTTCTTATCGTACTGTAATCTTAACACTTTCCACACGGCAGGCGGCTGCAGACGACATTCCAAAATTTCACAAAATGTTTAAAAAATGTCAAAATTATTGAATTTCATTAACATATTCAGAATCACCATGAGAAATACATTGACATAAGTACAAACATGCCTAGTATTGGGTCAGTAATCCTTGAGATAGGCTTTGAAAATTGTGAAAGGTTTCTGAAAAATCTGTTTTGTGTATGGTAAAAATAATAGCCGCGTGGAAAGTGTTAACACTTTCCACGCGCTATTAGTTTGACCATATACACAACAGATTTTTCAGGAACCTTTCCCGACTCTATCTCAAAAATTTCTGAACCAATACATGTTTGTACTAATTTTTGAACCAATACATGTTGTACTTATTTTAATGTATTTCTCATGGTGATCCCAAATATTATAGTATCGAAATTCAACAATGTTTTACATTTTTAAAACATTTTGTGACATTTTCCACGTGGCAAGTGTTAATAAATGCATTATCCAACACCAATAATTAAATCAGAAAGTATTGACTACCGGTGACGTCATGCCGTGTTTTAAAATGTCTCATTGAGAGGTCAAATGCTATCAATTGTGTAATGTACGTTAATATTATGTAGTATTGTCATACGTAATTGCATTTCGTATCATTGTTCGAGATCGATGTCATATTATTTATGCAAATATATAGTATGTATTGTATATACGGTAACGATTATAAATATATAATCATATACATTTACGAGTGACGGATGTACAGGAAATAAATAAAATAAATAAAGATTATGATTATGATGTTAGAGAACTATGTAGTGTGGCTTTTGTTTTTCTAGAATGTTGTAAGAACGATAAAGACTATAAATGAAGTTAGAGTGAAGCGGAAAACCAAAATTACGGTGGAGATTTTGACGATCACGGAATGATGATGGATTTTTTGAGGGGAGGTACCAAGAAAACCATCATTGCGAGATCAACAGGTCCGAATGTACCTTTTTTGGGGGCATGGGCCAGGCCAACATTGTAGGCCCCCAACTCACCGTGAGGAACCATGTGTTTTAAGGGGCCGTCATAAATAGCTTCCGTAAAACTGCCGTAGCTACGTCATTATTCATATACGGTATTCCATATAAAAGTATACATTTTCTTGAAGAAAAGGGTTCAATAAATCTAACCATGAACATGAAATTACTCTAAATGAACCATTTTGGAGAAAATCATACAAAACGAGAATTTTGACCAGTCTTCAATTTGGACGAGGTAACCAAAAAATATTTTCTGAAAATGTGTACTTTTACGATTTTTGTAATCTTAAGAAAACTACCCGGGTTCCATTTTTATTGTTTTTGGATATCTGAAATATTTTTTTCTCTATTGACCAAATAAGGCAACAAAAATGGGATTTTTAAATACAACAAACGTGAATTTCCACAAAAATCGGAAATAGGCCAAAACAAAAAAACAAAAAAACGGAACCTGGCGACGATCATGCTTGTTGCGTTAAACTTACTTTCTGTCCATCAGATGCAGTTTGTATTGAGTTATCGTGTCTGTAAATCATAAAGAAACCCCCGTAACACTAAAAATATATTTTGTAAAACTTTGTCATATACTAGTTTTATTATATTTCTAATACAATTCCCTAGGAATCGGTTTTTGTTGTTGAAAATCTTTATTATTTTTTGAATTATCGTCCAAAAAGTGCCAAAAATGTGATTTCCATGATTTTGGAGGTAAAAAAGTCATATTTTTTGGCACTTTTTGGTCGATAATTCAAAAAATAATAAAGATTTTCAAAAAAAACCACCCCGATTCATTGGGAATTGTATTAGGAATATAATAAAACTAGTATGACAAGATTTGACAAAATATATTTTGAGTTATCTTTGCAGAACCTAACATGGGTTAAAAAACGTGTTTTTTATAATTTTTTCCAAAATGGTCAATTTCATGATCATGGTTGGATTCATTGAACCCTTTCCTGCAAACAAAAATGTATACTTTTATAAATGAATAATAAAGAAGTTACGGCAGTTTTACGGAGGCTATACCGAAGGTGCACAACCCCCTTAATACAATGAGACACGACTTGCAATAAAACACTATGTAATGGGACGTGACTTGTGCTAAAACACCAGATTAAGACATGTAAAATGCAAGACGTGGTGTTGCCCTATAAAGACACAAATAACATGGAACATGACTTGGAAATATTAACACCAAGTTGTGTCTCCATTCAAGACACCTTGGGTTTTAGACATGTCTTTAATAGGCATCCTATATTTGACATGTCTTGTTAGGTGTCTTAATCAAGACACTACCTACAGAAATATGTCTTGAACGTGTCTTCATCAAGTCACATGTTCCGTGTCTTATGACAATACATGTCTTAATACAATGAGTCACGACTTGGAATAAGGCCTAAAAAAAGAAGGTTTGTTTGCCCAAACAAGAGTTGGGTCGGTAGGTCGATTACCTTTTTTGTGTGGCTATAGACACTTTTAGAGAAGAAAAGGACTATACAATTTGATGTTATATACACTTTAATGTTCTTTAAAACCCTGACCTTCCTACACTACGATTCACTACGGCAAAAACTATATCCACGCGCATGCTATAGCATTTCATTTGATGACATCATTAACCAAGCTGATGTGTGTACAAAATCGCTGCCCGGGCGAGTGTTGTCTGGTTAGCCGAGTGGTTAGGGATGCGGCTCGGTGATCGGAGGTCGAATCCAAGGGGTTTCGGGGCGATTATTTGGTTTAAAAATCATACTTTGTCCCCCTCCCCCGGTTTACACACCGTAAAACGTAGCCTGTCTGGTTTGGGCTAATACATGTATTTTGTTTTAATAGTGCAGCTGGTTGGTATCCTGTAGTACAAACCTTCAGACCATGCTGGATGGTCTGGATGGTCTGACATGTTCTATTTTTCACTAGATAGTGGTAGGATCTTGGATTTGCATCTCCTTAGTGTTTTAAAGGGTGGATATGTTGGAACAAGTCAATTACAGGGCAGTTTTGTTGATTAGTTTGGCAAATTAGGATGAAAATATCATTTAATACATATATTTTTCAACATAAAACATTTACAAAATTAAAAAAATCTAAAAAAAAAAAATCTAAAAAAATAAGGCATGGGGTTTTGAGATTTTATGGGTCGGTCGTGTTTGGGCAAACAAACCTCTTTTTTTTTAGGCCTAAGGTATTAAATATGAGACACAACTTGCAATAAGACACTATGTAAATGAGACCGATTGAGACGTGACTTGTGATAAGATACCAGATTAAGACACGTAAAAAGCGAGACCTGACTTTTGCAAGACACCATTTTTACAGTGTATGTAGGTCTATAATACAAATTTGTACTTTTCTTAATAAGAATCATGTTAATATTGGTATTTTATTCAGAAGCATCTCGTGGCCCGCAGGCCAAATTACATGCTAATATACATTATTAAAATTACGATATAAAAATTACGATATAAAAATGCACATTAATAACATCAAAATATTGCACTTGTAGGATTGAATCACAATAACAGAACAGATGAAGATATATTAAAGATAAAATGTACACGATTTAAGAAACAACAACATGTCACACATCATGGAACATAGCTGCACGACCAGTCGTGAGAAAGAAATAATGGGTATCTAATCATTTAAAATATTGACAAAATAGGGAACAGGACTATTTTGGAAACGCTGAGTCCTACAATGAAATTGGGTCAAGTTGCCACTATTACGAAGTGATCTGTCATGACACTCCAGTCTGGTAGGAGGGAGGAGAGATTTTGTCCTCTCATTTTTAGGAAGCCCTTCAGCAAATTTACGACAATGCTGCTCCCTTCTTCCAGACAAGGTGTCAAAATGGCAACTACCCAAGGCTTCATCATAAGACTTATACGTTTTCCCAAGTATGGTTCTACAAGCCCTTTTTTGGATGGATTCCAAGTCCTTTGATTGTTTGACAGAAATAGTTGAGTGCCAAACTACATCAGCGTATTCAAGAATCGGTCTTACATAGCCACCGTATACAACACAGAGCTCCTTGCTGCTAAAACCAAAACGTTTGAGGGTCCGCAGCATGAACAACCTTTTATTGGCTTTCTTAAGCATGTTATCAACCTGTGTGTTCCACTTAAGGTCGTTTTGGAGAACCAGGCCTAAAACCTTGGCTTCATCAACGCGGGGGAGTGGATCGGTACCGATTCTTAAATCACACTGCTGTGGAGTTTTGCCAAAATATACATGAAGGGCCTGACACTTGGAGGGATTCAACTTGAGCATATTATCCTTTGCCCATCACTTGGTAAATTCATCAATATCAGCCTGCAGTAGTCTAGAAGGATAGTCAGAACAAGTAACATTATGTGCAAAGGTCAAGTCATCAACATACTTTAAAATTCTCGAGTTTGCATTTTCACCAGCTTCATTAATGAGGATTTGGAAACCAACATCATGTTACCGACATCATGTCTTGCTTTGCTTACATGTCTCACTATACCGACATTGCCGTAATTGGTATGTATACTCCTTACTTTTTAATTCGTATAAACACTTCCCACAGTCCAACACCTTTCATTTTTTTTAGTACTGCTCATCTGCTATAAAAACACCAGCCATACCCTACTACTGTTATTATTCATTTGATCACCCCTGTTCTTTTAAACGAATTTTTATTAATTTGTGTATATTTGTAAGTTTTTATGGACACTTATTTACCATGCACCATACATGTTGATAGTAACTTTTCAAGTGTAGTTCAGGAAGTTATTTTCATGGCATGCAGGCCTACTCCCCATACCAGATAAATGTAATACTACTTTTTTCAAATATATTATGCAATTTTGACCCGTTATTTATACCGTGAATATGGTAGACATTACCAAGATCCTTTTTTTTAAATTTCTTGAAATTTGGTTGAAATACTTCACCAAACACCATGAAACTATGTTGCTTATTCTAATCATTAAACATAGATTATAAACATTATATTCAAATTTTAGATAAGATAGTCCTTAGTTCTTAGTCTTATAGAAAGTCAGTCTCTTATAGTCTTGGTTTTGTTTTAGTCTTGACTGCTTTGTTGGAAAATTAAAAAAAGGTGGAAATTTGACCTCGCTGTGAATTTTAACATATACCCAGATGCGACAAATTATAAGACTAGAATTTTACATGATTTCGAAATTGTACCTATATTAATATTTTTATTTGGAAAAAGTAGTTCTACCATTTTCTGTGCCTACTAGCTACTAACTTAATAAACATAAGAAATAACAACATGTCGCTCCTTGATTCCTTAACTTGTGTTTATGTGCAATTAAGCAATCCCCAAGCCAAAGTAACATTTCCGTGGCGTAAATGATTATTTCAAATACCTCCACTCACTTCTCATAGTTCAATAATATGAACTACCATGTCTGCCTCCTTGTGCCGGCACATCCCTTTTAAAGGGATTTCTATTGCGCTATACGAAAAAGAAACTGATCAACACAATACAGTCGATAAGTTTCTATTATTTTGATTTAACAGAAGAAACAAAATACGATCAACACTCTGGTTACTGCCTGAGGGCTGACTAAGGTTCCGCACGGAAATATAGCCGCGAAAGCCGAGAACCGCGCTCTCTTATTTTGATTGTTCTTCTTTATCGTGGTGCATTTGCTGACTACGATTTCTCCTCTTGGCATCCATTATGTATCTATGTTTAATCATAGGCGGATATTGCCCAAAAAAGATTTCTTGTCCCCCATTTTCCCATATATTGATGCTGGTGGCGCCAATGGTCATTCACCCCCCCTCCCCATGCCAACAAAACAATTATTTACGCCACTATGTTTGATATTCTTTCCATTATTAATAAATGGTAGAAATCATACCTTATTGTATTGTCCATCAATATTTGTCTTAAAGAATCGTTTTAAAACAATGGGATTGATGCCCGCAGTGGTGTGTTTTCTTTTTCTTACGTCGCCTTGATCAACAATGACCCGACCAACCAATTTGTTAGTTCACGCGCAAATTAATGCCGACCCGAATTTGTTCAGGTTGTCAAAAAACGGCAACTTTTTTACAGGTGAACAAAGTTTAGCCGTCCATTCGCTCCCAGAACAGGATTTTTTTGTCGCCTATAATTAGTTGCACCGCCGATTGCAGTGATAAAGACATTGTTTTAATAGCGGACTAAAATAGATGGTTGGTAGTTCAGTGCATTTCTTTAAAATTTAAGTTTGATATTTTTGGAGGCAGGGCTATCGAGCCCGCCTCCTTTAGGGGTAGGAAATGACTAAATGGGAAAACGACATCTTACGTACAGTTTACATGTGACAATAAATCCCGTACGTTTTACCATGTCACAATACATAATAACAGATCCTCTCTGTTGTAGCGAACACCTAGCGATCAACAACGAGAGTCGCTGACTTTTTTCCCTTAAAACCTGTTTAGCGAGTTTCATAAATGTGGTTTGTATCATATCATTCTTGGAATTGGGCTACATTTTGGCTTTGGATGAGGTGTTTTAGGCGACATTTGTGATGTGATGTGATGTGATGTGATGTGATGTGATGTGGCAACACTGCATATCTGATCAGATGTCAGTTGTTTACATAGCTGCGACTAATTCATGACCAGCAATAATCACATCTTGACTGACTGTGGGTAAGACGAAATGCATTAAAGGGACACTAAGAGATGTGTTGGAGGCAGCGCCCTCAATTATGATAAAAACTGAGATTAGTTTATTTTTATAATTGTATTACATGTATGAGCTTGCACCTATAAGGATTAAGAAAAATCAGCTCTCTTTGTACAAGAAAACGTCGATTCAAAAAATGCTGGTCCCGCGGGACCAGCATTTTACGTCCGACAGTAACCCCCTGCAGTACGCGTGATACATAACGCGAACCATATTTGCATAGAGGGCGTTTTTCAATAAATAGCGATGATATTGTTTTAATCTAGTTTTGCTGTGTTTTTTGTTAGTAGAAACAACAATAATGGCGATTTTTAATGTTCATCTTTAATTCTGAAGTAAATTTTTTAAACATTTAAACTTTTCAACACCACTTAATGTCCCTTTAAAAGATTAAACGGTTTTTATTGTTTTAGGAAAGTTTATATACAAAATATGAAAAGAACGTGGCTTTATTGATATATAAGTTAAAAGTTTAACGGGTTCGACGTCGGACGAGTTTTAATCTGTCAAGCTTTCGTCAGGATTAGCTCTGACCTCTTCAGGACCAAATTATTATAATATTAAACAAAACATAGAGATTGCCACTTCTCTTGTTATCATCATTTGGGCTGCCCCTTGCCCGATGATTTGAGAGTAGGTGCCCTTTCCTACTTGTGAAAGAATTGGTGGCTCTAAAAGAGCCGTTCAGACGGATTGCCGCTTCCACTGAACACGTAGGTTGCCCTTTCCTACTTGTGAAAGAATTGGTGGCTCTGAAAAAGAAAAAAAGTATCACGTTCATGCCATTTGTCAAAGGTGTCTCAGACAAATTTTGCCGATTCTTAAATCGTGTCGGTGTTAAAACAACTTACTTCACCAAATCGACCAAACTCAGAGATATTGTCAGCAAACCTAAAGATCCTATGCCCAAGGGTCGTTCACCTTGCGTGTATAGCATACCATGTAGTTGTGGTGAACAATATATTGGTCAAACCAAAAGGCCTTTTAAGGTCAGATTGTCTGAACACAAAAGAGCTACATTACAAGGCAAGAAAGATAGCTCGGCACTAGCTGAACATGCGTGTGAAGAAGGTCATGAACCACTCTGGAACCAATCCAAAAGCATTGCGCAGGTTTCCAATCTTAGTATGCAGCTTGTTCGTGAAGCTCTAGAGATCAGATTCAATGGATCATCTACAATCAATAGAAATGACGGTAAAGATATCAGGCGCATGTGGCGCTCTTTATTTCCTACAGTATCAATCAATCCCGCCAATCGATAAGGTCATGTTTTTTATACTGGGTACAATTTGTGTTACATGTCCCTTTTTCCAAAAAGTAGGTTCCTTTTTCAGTTAATGCATTATATCTGAAAAAGTTTACATTTTAAGTTGGTAAAAGTATACATATTCTGAAAGCATATATTGTAACGGATGCAAATAGCATACAATCAAGTTGATTGTACAGGGTGGCCCGAAATTGTACAGGGTGTAACAGGCAAAATCTTATAAAAAAGAAGGGTTTCAATAATTACTTCCACTATGTATATGAAGTGATGAGAGAAAAGTTCAGTACAGATTTAAAGTAGTTTAATAAAATACCCATCCAGACATATGCAAATTAAATTTCATTATGAATCTGAAATTCTACATACAGGGTGTCTAAATTTTTTGTTTATTTAGTTCCGGAAAAATGCTTCTATTACTACATGCATACAAAGACTAGTATTTTAACAAAATTCAAGTAGATTTCAAATAAAAATGCATCAATTACATGTACATGAACATTGATTGATTTTAAAAGTCACCCTTTTCTTATGTAAAGGTGTTAATTTTAAACATATAGGGCGTTTAAAACATAATTTAGGTATACGTGATTATCCACAAATCATTAAATTTAATGAATTTTAATTTGCATCTGAAACATGATTTTACATTCCAATTTGAAGTGGCAAATGCTTAAAGTGGTATGAGTTTCAAATAATGTTCAATAAAAAGGGGCCCTTTAACTACAGGGTGACTCAAATTTTCCCAAGGGCACATGTTTAGTTGCATACAATTAATTGCGTTAATCCTTCTTGCACCTTCATGATGTGCAAAGCACATTCAAATGAACAAATTAGGTTAGTTTTCATAATGTTTGAACCCAGTATTCAAATTTCAAGAGTCTGATTTAAGATTGAATTATAAAATGTTATCGTTTTAAGTTGTATTCAACATATAGGGTGATCCAATGTTGATTGGCAAACTAGTAGTCACTAGTATTGTATCAACTTACTTTTCAAACTCAAGTTTGCACACTATATACTTGAAGACTTGTTTACAAAGAAATGATGCACAATATTTCAGCATGATCTTCATTGGCGAGAAGATACTGGTGATTGTTCCCTGGACGTAGGTTTACAGCACAGTATATCAGACTTGCATAGGGTATGATGGCAGTTTGCGAGTCTAATCAGGTCCTTCCAACATGAGGTTAATTACATATCTTCTTTTAATTTTTAATTAAATAGTTAAATTCATTTATTCAAAAGGGTACCTCAACCTTTCTATACTTTTAAAATGGACAGTTTGGTGCAGGCAAATGTTTGCATACATTCGCAAACTGTGACCAACTTTTTTAACAATTTGTTGAGGATCTTAATGCTAATTAATGATTCCTTAATTAACTAATTATATTTTTAATTCAAATATGTATATTGCACCATACTTGTTCAACTATGCACTCCTCCTCCTCCGCATACTCCTCCTCCGCATACTCCTCCACCCCTGACTTATTAGGTTTAACAAACTATTGTAATTAACAGAACCATGGTAGTTTATTTTTTTATTTTTAAAATAAAGGCCAAATACTTTCTCATCAAAATAAGACAAAATTTGAGTATGTGTGATAAAGAATAGCCAAAATGTATGCATGCAAAGTAATAATATGTAGTGCAAATGTAACAGATCCACCTTTTTTGGGTACCCAGTATAAAAAACATGACCATAACAGTCTTGTAATTTTTTCAGCCAGGTCCGCAATGAAGCATTGTATACCCTGCTCAAGTTCGTTACAGCGTCAAACGATCTTTACAGATCAGTGACCGCACTACTGTGCATTAGACTTTTGTAGTCTGTAGTAGACAAGGGGCAGTCTCTACGTTATTTCCATTGGTCAAGGGGCAGTCCTTTGGAGGTTCTATTAGAACCAAATTTATATATAGTAGGCCAGTGGCAACCTACGTGTTCAGTGGAAGCTGCAATCCATCTGAACGGCTCTTTTCAGAGCCACCAATTCTTTCACAAGTAGGAAGTGCATTGAGTTTTGCCTGAAAACAAGTAAATTCACTGGAGTGTGTGCACACTGTGTGTAGCAAATGTGCTATAGGCTACCTATTGATAGTAACATGTTCATGTACACACATCTAACATATTGATGTATTTACATACAATCATAGTAAACTTGTGTATTTCTATTTAGCTTAGCACGTTCTGTTTATAAAAAATGTTATTGTTTACATCCGTATGCATTATTTTAACAGTAACAATAAGTACATATTACAGTTGTTCATTGATAACTTTGCCTTAGTTAACTTTCCTAAAAAGTCACACTTTTAGTTAACTTGGTTGTAGACAATCTTTAACAAATGCACTTCATTTGATGTTCAGAGTTAAAAACCATAAAAACACGCATTTTTCAAGTTTAAGGCTCATATATATAATTTGTCTAGAATATATTCACGCTTTTTGATCAGCAATGTAAATCAACAAAACAATCTACTTCCTTTAAGAACAAAATATGCTTATAAGATCACATACTACACTTTAAGCATATACAAAAAGTACCTTTTAAAGGCAAGCTACCACTTTGAGTTTCTAGCCTCACCCAGTTCTCTTGGGGAATTGACAAAGTTACAATTTCTCCATTAGACTGTCAGTCACCAAGTAACAAGTTATGACTAATATATCTGTGCTAAAATGCCAACGTGATCAACCACCTCTACGATGTGACATACTTGCTTCCAAAAGCCTTTAATGTTTTTACTCATCACATTGTCCTGACTTTTTATAGTATTATTAAAATTAGTTAGAGATTTCCATTCATGTTATATTGATAAATAAAACAAAACTTTTGACATAACCACATTTTGTGTTACCTATATCGCATTCTGCTGTCTGTTTCTTTAAATTTATATGACTGCCTCCTTTCCTTTTTAATGGAATTTTTATTTCCATCAATATCAAATTCTTTGTTAATTACTTTTTACAACCATTGTATAAAAAAACAGTGGGAGTGTCGTAAAATTGGTTGACTTTTCCTATTCTTGCTGGCATGAGCATAAAGGTCATACTAGCGCTTTTTCACAAGGCAAAACTATCATAGTGGTTAATTCCATAATGATAATTTGTGTCGTAATTTGCTGTCAATAATTGTTTTTAAATATGTTATAATCACGCAACTAACAGCACCAATTATGAAGTATGTACTACACCAGGGCCCTATTGCATGAAAGTTAAGATAAGTCTTAATTGAACTTAGGAAAGCCTGGTTAAGACTTTCCACGCGGCAGGCGGCTGCAGACGACATTCCAAAATTTCACAAAATGTTTAAAAAATGTCAAAATTATTGAATTTCGTTAACATATTCAGAATCACCATGAGAAATGCATTGACATAAGTACAAACATGCCTAGTATTAGGTCAGTAATCCTTGAGATAGACTTTGAAAATTGTGAAAGGTTTCTGAAAAATCTGTTTTGTGTATGGTAAAACTAATAGCCGCGTGGAAAGTGTTAAGAAGAATATTTAAGAATTCTTCCTAAATTGAGCTTCATGATAAAAGGGCCAAGTTCTGAAGTTTGACCTAAAATATATCATGAAGATCAACTCACACATTCTTAAACGATCTTCCTAAGAAGAGTTGAAAACTTAAGAAGAAAAACTCTACTTTTTAAGATGAATCTAATCCTTTACCAAACACGTAGGAATACAAGTTTGCAATTTTTCATCAATATTAATTTCTTCACGACCATCGTATTGTATTAAAAACAAAGGGAGTGAGCTCCCTGACAGTACTGATTGAGGCGTATATAAAAATTGTAGCTATTTTTAAAATCGCTCTCACTCAAAACAACACATCTCGTGGGCATCCGCATAATTATAAGATTGCAATTTTTCATCAAAATATCACTCTTTTGTACAATCATTGTGTTTAAAACAATGGGAGTGACCTCTCTGACCATAGTGAGTAAAGACATGTTATTGTAGCTATTATTACGTGTGCTCATCCACTCATCTGATAATAATTACGATTTTTAATTACTTTTCAAATTTAAAAGTTGATCGTTTTCATAATGGAATATAGTGGTTGGTTTTTACATTTTTCCGTGCAATTTCTTTCAAATTCTTTCTAATGTGTTCTAGTATTTCAAAACATATATAGTTTGAAGCATAGCCTTCTTATACAAGTAACATACGTAACATAATAAGTTTACAAATTTACAAATATGTATATTATAAACAAATAAAATTCAACGTATATAAATTTGCCCGAGTGTTGTGGTCCCTTCAGGACCCAAACGTGTGTCCTTACGGACCGACCGTGTAAACAAACAAACTAACAAATATAAAGACCTTCCGGAAAAGGAGTCGTTATTCTGAGAAACCAGACAGACGTTATAGCAGAGAGATGTTATCCTTCTAGTCTGACGATGGTGACACTAGTGGTAATTAGGTTGAGTCGCACTGGCGCAAATCCATGTAATGTTATACAAATATGGACAGTTCATGAGGGAAATTGGGTGACATATTGTCCCAAGGTGATCTGGAGACCGTAAGCCTACTATTTCCCTAAAGCCGAAGACTGAGGGAAAATAGTAGGCTTAGGTCTCCAGATCACCGAGGGACAATAGATCACCCCATTTCACGAATACAGAGCAGTCCATTTTTGTTTTATATAACGCATGCAAATATTTTTGTGTGCGATTTTGATCAAATAAAAACAGATCTTACAGGCGAGTCGATCCTTCATGCCATTATGGCAAAATCGTACGAGGAAGGGCATTTTTGTCTTTCAACAAGTACTATTGACCGCCCGATCAATAGTACTTTTTGAAAGACCAAAATGACCAGGAAGTAACGTCAAGCATGAAATGGACCAAACTATTTTGTGTTATCTGATGTAGTATCCACCAATCAGATGGCTAGGTATACCGTATTTATTCAAACAATTATACTCATTGGTTTATTACGTTATCCAATAGCCATAGAACTATGCATCATTGAAGCATGCAAAAAAATGAGATTGTGTCAGTATGTGAGACAATATGTATGTACACTAAGTTAACATTCATAAACACATAATAACTGTTGAATCACTGTGAACAGGGTGCAATTATATTTATCAAATGACGAAAAGGTTTTTTCAGTCCTGACAAAGAATAGTCCACATATTAAAATTATAACATTGGATACAATGTATGACACTCAAGTGCATCAATCATGAATTTTACATTTTGACATTATGTGAATCCCCCTGCCTCGCAGCCTCGCTCCCTGACCCCCCCCCCCCCCCCCCCATGAAATGACAAACGCTGTGTATATTAATACAAATTAGTCGGGTATGCCCGGATCACAAGCACCCTCCCCAAAATTGAAGACCCCATTGCCATTGTAACATAGCGGCCTTTTTCTTTCATATTATTTTCAGGCATAGCCTACTGGTCGTATTTAAGGTCCAAACTCTATTAATTTACGCGCGAGTTTTTGTCAACGTCCTGGGACGTTGACATTTGAATTCAGATTCAGGCTTTGTGGTAGAGTCTATGAATTGCTTTCATGTATCTTGAATCAGTGTTTGTACCCAGATGTCTTTGAAATGTATATTAGATCTGGATATGCAAATATGAACACATATGTTGTTACAATTGTGGAGAAATGGTTTAAATAATATAAAACAAATGATAGAGTTTTGCAAAATCTGTGACATTCGTCGTGTTTACTTTATTTTGTTTGGTATATATATAATTTTTCACGTTCGAATTCTGTATTTACTGGTGGCCGAGTGGTTAAGGCGTTGGTTTCACGTCCTTTTTGAAACATTTACCGGCGGGAGTTCGAGCCCGGTCCGGGACGTGTACTTTTCTTGTTTTTCTATAAAATTTGTCATCAATTATATTATTCATTTAGTTTCACATTAATGGCGCTTAAAAGTGTACAAATCATTTTTTTCTTCTTCTGCGAATTAAATGATAATTAAAATAAAACCCTGGACTTTATGCTTATATGGAATGTGTATTGTTTTTATCAAAAGAAAGCGTCCCGGCCCGTTCTTCATATTACCATCGACCTGTGAGTTGTCGTTACCCGTCAATCAATAATCTGCCTATCGCTACACTATACGTTGCGTGTGGCAAAATAAAAAAAGGATCCCCCCTTTTTGTTAACACATCTTTATTAATAGTTTCAGTCAATATTCCCGTGCAATCTTAAATGTTGGTAAATCATCTCCCCCCAAATGCCAAAACACATTTACGCCTGGTAAGTTACTTTTTTTGGATGACTATTATATTAAGCAAACAAGCTGAAAACCTCGCTAGTTATATTCAAACTAAATTGTGACTATCGTGACCGGACTATAATCGGTTTTAGCAAATGTGTCACCTCATTAAAAGTTTTAAAAGTTTTAATAAATCAATATAACTTCGATCCTGAAACAGGCCAGAAAGGAAAACTATATACAGTCATAAAAAAGTAACTATACAGGTAATACATGGGCTTTTAACTCTAAAATATATATCCTCTCTAAAACTATTAAATATAAATTTGTTGACAAATATGTCTTCTTTAATATGAGATATTGCACGCTAGGATAGTTTGAATATTGAACAGGTTACAATCCAAAATGTAAGGTAAAGTCACAATTTCATTTTCACATTTTACTTTTCAACACGGATGAGAGTATGACATGTACTCGCGTGTAGAAAAGAAAAATGTGAAAATGAAAATCGGACTTAACCTTACATTTAGGAGTGTCAATTCCTCAATAATCACCTAGTTAGCGTGCAATACGGTATATCATATTAAAGGGCCATTGAGAGATGTATCGATCGATATACTAAATGACAAATAGCGTAAAGATAATCATCAACATAGCCCAAATCCAAAATGTCATACAATTCCGACATCGCCTTCATGCCAAATAAGCAAATCATGAATAACGGCACTTCCGGGTTGAGATTTGCCGCGAAAGATCGCATGTAAGTCGGAAGCATAACCTTCGAATTCAGCACCTAGTTTCGATATGATCATATCGAAACTAAGAAAATCATGAAATTGTATATGATAAACGGCGAATGTTGGTAAACTGTTTCAGATGGTAGTTAGTATGCCTAAGTATTACTTTGATGCCAAAAAAAAATGATTTCAAGAATAATCTCTCAATGCTCCTAATATTTTTTGGTAGGATACATATTTTTATTTAAGCCCATTTACTACCTGTAAAGTTACTTTTGTTGATGCCTGTACACCGTGAATGTACCATGTATGGTTACACGCGCATTTTAAATTTGGCCTACAATATTAAACATGTTGTTATACGCTTATCATCAATTTGATTTGATTCGATAAATCTGCGTCGTGGTCTGAATCCTCAAATTATTTGGTGTTAATTTGGGGAATCATGATAATATCACAGATGTGAATTTTTTACGAATTTTTAATTTCCCTGACGTGCCGACACATGTTTCCAGTCTGGTGGGACACTTTTCCCAATGCCTTATCGAATAAATTTTGAATGTCATTGATGTTGAAAGTTTTGTTGTGCTTTGCAACATGATGTTTAATTTCAATCACCTAAAACATGATTTTAGTAATCCTACATGATTACATAGGCCAAGGGAATAACATCAACTTGAGTGCCTCTTTCCATAAGTTACACACTGAAATATATATTTGGCCTAATCCTCACCTGTTAAAGTAACCATGAAGTAACATTCTGAGTATTTTTCTGAGCTTTTATCTTTCATAAAGACGTATTGAGTATTGGTTACTCTAGCGCAATATTTAAAAAGATTAAACTGGGTATTGTAAATAACAATTTACAACCAGTACATCCCCCCCCCCCCATATGCAAGAGGTGACACATTTGCTGAAACTGATTATAGTAATAAGTTCTGTCTGTGCATAATCATTCGGTACGCAAGAATGACGCCACAATATTCATACATTTATTACGCTTTATAAGGAACCACTTCTGAGATTTGATTTCTATTTGAACAAATCCAATAAAAACTGAAAAAGATACTCACAATTTTATTTACGTTCCCGGTTACGTTTCACTGCTAAACTAGCAGTTCGTCAGACTGGCAACTCTGTCTGGAGGCAACAGGAATTAGGGATTTCCTGTTGCTGGAAGCCGCCGACGTAGAGGGCGTAGTGGTCGTGCGTTGAATTCTTTCTTATAACCATGACAATTGAACCAAATTGTCCAGTTGGCAATGATTACTCTTCCTTACGTCAGGTATATTTGCAATACTCGTGGATGATATCACGACATCACATTGTTAGTAAAGGAGATGACTTTTTACATGACCGTCGGATTAAAGTAAGTGTGAAAAAACCATAATTGACAGGTCTTTTATATTGGAATATTATTTAGTGTTTTCTTTACTAGTAAAGACAATTCCTTTCGCTAAAACAAACTTTGATTCGTTGACATCGGTGGTATTTAATTAATAGTGTTGATGAAAGATAGTTCACTGTATCTAAAACATAATGTTACATACTGTTTAAAGTCCCTATACAATGTGGATTCATGTAGATATCTTTCTGAACAATTCTCTTCGCAACGGTAGGGATTATGGGTAGTTTAACCAATCTTGGGATCTTATGGTTGAAAATGCATCAATGGCTTTTATGGTCCTTCAATAGTTCAACCATCATTGTGTCATCGTTATGAGTATTATCTCTCATAGGTGTATAGGGTTAGGTAGTTTACCGTAAATCCAAAAATTGATGATATAACGATCATATGTTTCGAAAGCCAAATCACTTTTGTCCTTACATGATCAATTTGAACAAATTATATTATCATGGCTTATGCGCATCGTCACCTATTGACGATCATTTAATCATGATAAATTAGTTCTGCAAATTATATTAAGGTATATGTAGTGACATTAATAACTTAAATTATGCTAAACAACATTTGATAAATTATGGTAGACAAATCAACATTTAAATTGATACATTAAATTGTATGTGGTCTACATGTTGTAGCATAGTGAAACAAATAATGCTAATTTGGTGCACAGAGTGCTCTCGGTATCAAAGAAGATCTTAAGGTCTTCCCACAATGCATTGCGCGAACGCCAGCCAACTATAGCCCTTTTCACACGATGCATTTGTCGAGCTCTTAACTTTAGAAATAAGAAAAAGGAACACTGATAACTAATTTATTCATTGATGTATAAACTAGAACCTAAGAGCTCCAACGATGAACACGCTATAAAGCCATAATTGTGTGCTGTGACAACAGTGACATATTTAGATCATCATTGACCCTAGGGTCAATGTATAGATGAAATAGAAACTTAACTACAATCCACCATTGTACATAGGAAACAATATGTCAAAGTTTTGATTAATAAACATCCGTTTAGAGCCAAGATGTTCTCTTCGATGATTCAATTGTCCTCTTGATAACGCCCACTATATGGGTGATGTAAATTGGAATCCCTTACGGGGATCAATATACCTTCCTGGGTCTATGCTCTGATAGGATAAAAGTTGCCTTGGACCTGTCCCAATAATTATTACAGATTCATGATTGGTTAGAAAGTTTTATACCACTGACACTAGTTGACACTTAGGATACGTAGGCCATTTCGTATGTGTAAGGAGTTTACTTCTCACATTCACTTCTATAACAAGATTCATCAAGACAACATTGAGATTAGAGAGATCACCATAATAACTCTCTTATAGTTAAAGGTAGATGTTCCGATTTTCAACTTGAAGTTTTCTATTCGACATGAAAGGTCATCCTCAAAAAAGTTGTATTTCCAAAGTTTGAGTTGCATAACTCTAATGGTTCTTATTTAAGACGCACAAGATGCCGTGAAATGTCCCCATTGAGTTGTATACAAACTATATTGGTGGTTAACCACTTTTCGCGGTAATTCGATGTTATTTCACTGATTTCTTCGTAATCATACTGATTAGGACCGTCAAATTTTAGTATGTTAATCAGAAAAATATGATCTTTCATATGATATGAAAATCTCCATATGTTTGAGAAAAATCTGTGTTATGAAAATGTGATCGGGTCATCTACCTTTAATATGATTGAAAAGCATAAAGTCATCGGAATGACAATAATAAAGATTGCTGTATAAATAAACTAACTGTAGTGCCTGATTAATGATATACATGACATAAATTGCCCGCTTAGAAGCGCTATTAATTCGCTCTGGTAAACCTATTGTTATCAATACTACGAGAGGATTACCCCGTGCATATATTTAAATTCGGGGCTAACTGCATGGGTAAGTTTCCATTATGTTGTAAATTACATGCCCATGCCTTTAAACTACTCAATACAGCCGGTTGGTTGCACACGAGAATTATTTCATAGCAACCAGCTTGGAGTGGAAGGCGAATATTTAAATTTGTTGACGGTTTTTAGGGCATCAATTTATAGCGCTGCTAAGCGGGCCTTGTAACCTAATGCCACTCGGAAGTCTACCCATATACCCATGGGAACCGAGACAAATTGGAGACCAGAATTAGGGCATTTTGCAAAAACGCAATCCATTGTGGTGGTGTCTTTAAAATCTTCTTCGGCCCAGTATTAAATAAATAAAATCGTTGTAGCCGACGAGCAATACCGTCAATTGTGTTTACTATCTGTAAATAATAACGGCGATATGACTAATCCTAGCAAAAGCACTATTGGGCTGAGGTTTTACATAAATGTGACAAAATCCAAACAAATACTGGAATTGATTGATCACTCATGAACACACACGTTGGCCTCTGTTCACGGGTTGTTAATGTTGCATTTCAAAATATTTTGTATTTGAATATAATGAAATTATAAATAATGATTTTGAAAAGGAAAAGAAATAAAAACAACAACATATTGTTGCTTTGTCCTCATAAGCCCTGCATGATGATAATAACCTGCGTCCCATAAAACCTGTAACTTATTTTGACAGAACTCTATAGTTCCGCTTTTACATCATGGATATTAATCATATTTGTTCTTTATTGAAAGCTAAGAATCTCCACATATCAGTGAAGAAATAAAAATAAAAATTAGCAAATTTGTTTTCAAATTATGCACATGTAAAGAGGTATGTTGAAAACGTGTTGAACCGATTTGACGGGAACTGACGAAACCGTTGTTCACCACTGCAACTTGCAACTATATGATATTGACGGAGCTCTTATTTCACTTTTTTGATTTCAATCATGTTTACATATTCTGGAAGCTTCATGATCCCAATTCAAATGTGAAACAATTATTAACATTGTTAAAGTTGTGTTGAATGTACGTGTGATCAAAGGTAGGTATGTCAAAAACCTGTTTAACCGATTTGATGAATCATTGCTCTCCAACTTGGCTGTGCAGGCCATATAACTCAATTTGAACAAAGACAGTCCAACTCACTCTGCTCATAAATGACGAAGTGGCAATATCCAACATGTTCTTATACATTTTACCAATGAAGGTGTATTAAAAATAAAGAAATGCCGGATCAAATCGTAAACAAATGTTTGTATCGATCCATTCAGCGCTGTACGTGGTGTTACAGTTCTAGTGGGGCATTTTGTCTTAAAATTCGGAAAGATTTAAAACATACTACGATGAACAAATATTATTAATTTAACAATCGTAACGAGATGAACGGCCGATATTACGGTTCAAGCGATATCAAGTGGTGATCTTCAAAGCCGTCAAATCGGTAGAATTAGTTTCTGACATACCCGCCGTTGAACATGCATAATTGAAAAACCAATTACAATCTGAAATTTTATTTTATAAGCGAAAAGTAGAGATCTTGAGGTTTCTAGAATGTGCAAACATGATCACAAATATGTGGCGTAAAAGTGAAAATAAAGCTACTTTAAAATAAGTTGCAGGTTTTCTGGAACAGATGTAGATTGTGAGTTGCAGAAACGGAAGTTTTGTATCTCTTGTTATTTGCATATATTTTGGTAGCATCTATTTTGCCAGTCCTTTTCGTTGATCGTAATTTTCAATTTAATTTCCCATTAATTGGACTATTTGATGCAGTTTATTTTCTTCTTCTTAAATCACCAGAGCACGGATAATGTAGATTGTGAGTTTTCCTGAACCAAACAGGTATCATTAAAGACTAAGTAGTCCCGTTTTCCAGTTCGTAGAGATGACGAGACAGACATCCGCAGTTTTTACGCCTAGAACATCATTTTCAGAAAGAAGACTATATGCCTGAAATTTTAATGACTTGGAAGCCACTGTACAGTATCAATACAGCAATCACTTGCAGTCGTTAGAACATACATGTATAGCAGAGGACAATAACGTTATTATCACTATTACTTCTATAGTTTATTGTATATTAAGTTAAATCAAATAAGGAAATAGGCAAAGTCACAATTGTTTTACTGATTTACTACGTCTCTTACTATATATTGATGTTTTTATTCATTAACACAGCACAATGTTTACTATATTGTTTTGTGTAGTTACGATAGCACTGCTTGACGTCCATTGTCTTGGTTCCACACATGACAATGCCACATTAAACAGTTGTGAAGAATACCAATATGATGCGGCTGAATTACCAATATATTTGCATATAGATACAAGTTTATTATCAAACAACACGTGTGGGTTTACGGTATTCACAGATCACCTTCTTTGGATAGAAATTTCGAATATTTCTTCGTACGAACCCCTGACGTACGCCTATATTGAATATGCGGAGCAAATGGACGCGCATTGTTACAGTAAACCGATTCGGTCAATCTCTAAATCAGTAAACCCGTGCGCGTTGTTGTCATCTGGCAACACCCAAATTCAATTCAATTTCATGAACATAAAACTGGATCTTAAAGTCCTTGCTCTAACCGACGAGAAAGTACGAGAGTGTGCAAGTGATCAACTTGATACGCCACTTAAACAAAACCAGAGTGACACGCCCTTATGTGATGTAATGGAGTATGATTCGATCATATCTGGTGAAAAACTTCAGTACGGTAACAATTATGTCTTTGATGATGACTTTCAATACTCAATATTCCAATGCATCCCCCAGTGCTTTTGCATGTTAGGTCACAGAGAATGGATAATGAACTGTGGTGATAGAAACATGACAGCCTTTATTGTCTATCCTGCTGACAATAACATGAAATGGATAATAATTTCGAATTGGCAAATGGACCGTATTGCGCAAGACGCCCTGCATGGATTGTTTAATCTGCTGTATGTTATCATGACAGACAACAACCTGTTCACTTTACCTGAAAAACTGCTTCATAACACGCATAAAATTATCCAGCTGCATCTGAGTTTCAATAAGCTCCAACTATTGCCTGCGCAGTTATTTTTGAATGCTACCCACCTTGAACATTTATACCTCAATCACAATGAATTGGCCACGTTGCCGGATGATCTGTTTGCAACCACCCGTTCTCTTCGGGTTGTAATCATGGATTATAATAAATTTCGCTATTGGCCACATGGTCTGTCCAAAAATCAGATTCCAATTTCGGCTCTTCTTTTGTATTCCAATTATCTTGAAGTGATACCAGAGAATGCATTCCAAAATTTGCATGGTTTGCGCGCACTCGATCTCAATAACAACCGTCTGAAACGTCTACCGCAAGGAATGTTAGCATTTCAAGGCAAACTAGGCACACTGGTTTTAAGTGACAACATGTTAACGTCTTTGCACGCGGGTGTGTTTGATACCCCCGAGTTAGTAGGTTGGGTTAATCATGAACAAATACCGTGGTTGAATTATCATAACGATACCGGATCAATTTCTATTGATCTTTCAACCAATCTCATTGAGAGCATTCATGAGAACACCTTTTCCAAATGCACTCACCTCTCCCATTTGTACCTAAGACGGAATCTCCTTACTGAGCTTACTTTAGGTGTATTGACCAATCTGACCTCGTTGAAAGCTGTTGAATTAGAGGGTAATAGTCTGCTAAACTTATCCCCAGAGATATTCGATACCCAAATAAACCTAAAGTTTCTGGGTTTGAACTCAAATATCTTGCGTGTTTTGTCGGAAGGTATATTTGATTTTCAATTCAAATTAAACATACTTGCCCTAAGTAGCAATCAAATCACCCTACTACCAGAAAGGATTTTTACTTCTTTAGTAAGTTTGACCATTCTTGACCTTAGTCACAATCAACTGCTAGTTTTGTCAAGTAAGATCTTTTATTCACTCATCCAATTGGACCTTCTTGATCTGAAAAACAATAAACTCGGAGAACTTCCACCAGACATTTTTCAGTCATTGCATCTGTTAGACTATATCCGTCTAACAGATAACGACATCACACAATTGCCGAAGAGTTTATTAAATACCACTCACGATTTAATTACCCTGTCATTTAGAAATAACTCGATATCGGCCATACCACCGGATGTTTTTAAAACATTGCTAAACCTGACAAATTTGGATTTATCGAATAATGTTATCGAGGAGGTACCCTATGACGCGCTCTTATCATTACATAACCTACAATACCTTAATGTTACCCGAAATGGCTTGACTTACTTGCCTTCTTTCGAAGCAAACATCAACTTAACTATTCTAGATTTGAGCTGGAATAACGTGACTTTGATCAATTCCACGACATTTGTACCACTTACTAACCTGATATTTGTATCTATCGCACATAATATGATCACGAAGCTAAGCGAAGTGACATTCAATGGATTGAACGAATTGATTGTCATTGACTTAAGTTACAATAAATTAAAAGAAATATCAAACGGTCTCTTCCGTGATCAAAGTGAGTTGAATGCTCTGTATATTGGTGGAAATCAATTGACGGAACTTGTGCTTGGAGTATTCCAAGGATTGATTAACTTACATCTTCTCGATATTCATCTTAATAAATTGTCGTTCTTACATACAAAGACTCTCAGTGACGTACATGAACTCACTTTTTTGAATCTATCTTATAATGAATTAAATACACTTCAGGGAGGGACATTTCGATTTTCAACCAAATTGGATATAGTTGATTTGAGGGGAAACCATCTGTACATCGTGAACAAGAATTCATTCAAAGGAATAGAAAACTCGACAATTTTGGTAGATGAATATCATACTTGTTGTTTTATCGACAAGCGTGATAATTGTATATCCGAATATCCCCAACCTGCATATCTAACGTGCAAACGTATGTTACCAAAGGTCTTGGTGAGAGTGTCAATGTGGTGTCTGGGATTAACAGCCATCATTTTTAACGGTTTAGCGTTTATTTCTCGACGTAAGAGTAAACAGACACCTCAAACCGTCCTGATTGCTAATCTGTCTCTCTCGGATTTTATCATGGGTATCAACATGATTATATTAGCAGTTGGTGACGTCTACTTTGGCGATTATTTTCCATCCTACTCTAATTGGTGGAGAGGAGGTATTGTTTGCAAGGTTGCCGGGATCCTTTCAATTTTATCTAGTGAAGCATCTGTGTTTTTTATAACACTTATAAGCGTCGACAGGTTGATGGGTGTAAAGTATCCATTTAGTTCCCGACGAATGAGTTTAAAAACGTCAAAAGGTATATCAGTCTTGCTTTGGGTATTTTCGTTGTCCTTGAACATTGTACCTATTATGCTGTCAGAAAAGTTTCCCGACGCCTTTGAATTATCTGAAGTTTGTGTTGGAATGCCAATGGTTAAAAGACCAGTAACGGTTATCAAATATGACTTAATTCAACTTCACAAAAACGAAATCGGAATACAATATGAATATAGCTCGTACTACATGCAGTTTCTCAAAGGCTTTGAACTACAAAAGGATCATATCACTGTAAATATTTCTTTCCCTGTTTCGCACGTAGTCAATTACCAAATTGCAACTTACTATTCCATTATAGTCTTTATTGGCTTGAATCTAATATGTTTTCTTCTCGTGGCGTTTTGCTACATACAAATCGTCTATACTGCCAAAATGACGGCAAGAAAAGCCTCCCGGAATCAAAGCATTGAAGAAGAAATACGAATGGCCATAAAAACCTCTGCCCTTGTGCTCACCGACTTCTGCTGTTGGGTTCCCCTGATAATAGTGTGCACATTAGTACAAGCCGGGTTGTTTTCAATACCACCAGAGGTGTACGCTTGGACAGTGGGATTCATTTTACCCATCAACTCCTCCATCAACCCCTTCCTTTATACACTGTCTACGGTTATTTCTGATTACTTACACAAGAAAAGAAACCCACAAAAAGCAGCATAATATGTGGAAGGACTCGATAACCGTAGATAAGAGAGCACCACACCAAATCAATGCGCAATTCGTGTAATCCTATAATAGTTCCGGAAAAGCACGAAGACTAGGCTTGTAAATGTGAAGTTTTCGGGCAATTTGTTTCTCCGGGGATGGTATGTTTGTATTTAAATGAACGAGTGGGACCTATCCGTTGCACCTACAATGATAAAATACGATATTTTTAATTTATCGACCTAAATAGTGCCCAGGGCGTAAGCACCTGCCTAAATGGTGAACAGGCATGCCAGAAAACGTGAAAAAGTGAGGGCGCTGTGTGCAGGTCCGTAGCGGAAAATTTAGCTTAATAACCCCTCATGAAACAAGGCTTAAATTAAAGTTGAGATGTTACTGAAAATGGTCATAGGTGACAAGTATGCAATAAATGTAACCGGAGGGTAGAAAAGGTGTCTTGAAATATGGCACTTTTACACGTATTTCAATGAGAAAGATATTTGGTGTGGTGCGCCCATAAGGCCAAAAAATGTGTTATGTTGTCCTCGACAGCTTTCAGAGAGGAGGGGCGGGCGGGCGGATTTTTTTTATTTTATTTTATTTATTTTTTTATTTTATTTTACCAGCAGAAGCTCAAAGTTCAGCCAACAAGAAGTTAAAATCACTGTAAGAGCCGCATGCCGTTTAAACTGTTTTAAAAAATCTGAAGAAAAAAAAATCTGAAAACCCCCCCCCTGATTTTTTTATTTTTAAAATACGATTTTTTAGAAAAACAACAACGATTTTTAAAAAAAAAAAAAATCTGAAAAAAAAAATCGGAGCGGCCCTAAAATAACGAGCGGGCGGTCGAGGACAACATAACAAAAAAAAATTTGCCTAAGGAACACCCGATTATCGCAAGCCATGAGGTCCATAACGTATTGCGGCAACGCGTTGCTTTCGCAAACGGAATAAATCGCAATAACACAATATTTATAGTTTAAGATTGTTGGATATCCAATACTTAGGCCTATAGTTTTAGCTTGTGCCATCCTTGTTTTTACCTCCCCGACCACCAACCCCCTGAGTGCTTTGGCATATAATTATGTTTCAAAATCATTTCAACAGTGTCAAATATTGCGATTTATTCCGTTCCCAAAACAACGCGTTGCTTTGGCCAAAACAACACGTTGCTTTGGAAAACAACACGTGGTCAAAAGCCGTAATCTTATTGGCTCGCTAGGCAACGCGTTGCTTTGGGAAAGCAACGCGTTGTCGCAATACGTTATGGACCTCATGGCTTGCGATACCCGATGTCATGGATGTGATCAACAACATGGCTCATCTCCCCTCTTTCGGCCCGATTGGCGACGTGTATGACACGCCTATATGTGAAATTCAAATTATAATAGGTTACACAAAGAAATACACGTCTGTGACACGCCTATAGAGTCTTTTTACTCCTATAGAGTCCACACAGCACTCCGTTAGCGCCCTCAACGGAATAAATCACAATAACACTAGTTTAAGATTACGTACAAACAGTATACGTATTTTAGATTAGACACCTTGGAAATCATATTGATACATAATTGTATGCCAAAACACTCAGGGGGTTGGTGGTCGGGGAGGTAAAAATAAGGATGGCACAAGTCGGGGAGGTAAAAACAAGGATGGCACAAGCTAAAACTATAAATTGGATATCCTACAATCTTAAACTATAAATTGGATATCCTACAATCTTAAACTATAAATTGGATATCCTACAATCTTAAACTAGTGTTATTGTGATTTATTCCGTTGAGGGCGCTAACGGAATAAATCTAAATACAGAATGCTGTGTGGACTCTATAGGAGTAAAAAGACTCTATAGGCGTGTCACAGACGTGTATTTCTTTGTGTAACCTATTATAATTTGAATTTCACATATCTACATTATGACGTAGTATTCAGTATATACACATGAGGAGTGCAACCATATTGGTTGCATGAAACAGTACATAGAGTAAATGGAATACACTTGATTTTTTTGGATTATATTACGCTCTACTTTTAGTATCGATCACTCTGTACCAAATGATCCGGTTTTACTTTGTTTTATATTATGACATATATATATAGAAGGTGTATGCTAAACCTGCTTAGTACATTATCTTTAAAACAGAGTGTTCACAGCAACTTGTTTTGCCCATTGTTATTGGTTTAATTCTTTCTTTCAAGCACATTATCGACGACGACGAGTTAAAAAAACCCGACATACACAACATTATTTTGATGAGGATGATGACGGCTTTGAGGAATAGGATGATGATAATATAATGAAGGCGATCACGCTGATGACGATGACGATGACGATGACGACGATGACAACGATGACGATGACGACGATGACGATGACGATGACGATGACGATGACGACGACGACGATGACGATGACGATGACGATGACGACGATGAAGATGAAGATGACGATAACGATGACGATGACGATGACGATGACGATGACGATGACGATGACGATGACGACTATTTTTCTAACCTCAATTATCTGGATTTTTTTGTTCACTCATAATTATGATCCATGCAAATAATTAAAAATATATTAGCTCATTCTTTTACCTACCTTCTTTACTTTTCTTGATTAATGTTGAGTCTCTTGTTATACGTATTCTGCTACACACGTTGTTAGACTTATAAATGATAAATATTTTGAATTAATGAATGAATAATATGAATGAATGAAAGAATGAATGAATTAGCTGAGACCCAGAGTACGAATCACAATGCCTAAGGCATTGCAAAGTGTACGCGCACACATCGGCAAAAAATACAGGGTGAGTCAAAAAGACTGTAATAGTGGAAAGAAGCCATTTTGTTTTCAAAACCAAAATGAATTTTAAAACTTTTTAAACGTTGCAAGAATGATGTATTTAATCCTAACTTTGTGTAAAAAAATGAAGTCGATCGCATTTTTCGTTTGTCTTTGGTGACCCTCTTTGCTGCACAACCAAATTTACCTGTTTGTCCACGAGCACAGTGATTTTCATTTGAAATGGCACACATTGCATTTTCATATTTGAATATCCCGCCAACAAAAAAATGGAAAATGTTAGTTTTCAATTAACATTTCGAACATTATATATACGCTTTCATAGCATAGGTATGATTATAATTGATTATGCTAACTCACATAACACGAAAGGATGCATCAAATTCCAATAACATCCCAAATAGACTCAAGTTTCCAAATTTGAATGAGAGACACATTTTGCGATCTGATGCATATTTTGGGTATCTCGTGGACAAACGTGTGAAATGGGTGCACTGGTCAAAAGGTTCACCAAAGGCAAACAGAAAATGATATTGACTTCATTTTTTCACACACATTTAGTAACAAATAAGGTATATGTATAACGTTTAAACAAAATAAAACTTCAACTTAGTTTTTAAAACAAGATGGCTTCTTTCCACTATTTCAGGTTTTTTAACTTACCCTGTAAGTGCTGACTGAATCACTAACGGATACCCAATACGCGTCGGAATCAAGTGTGTCATGCTGCGCTATGTCCAATACGGATAGTGAATCAGAATACAGATCAGGCCCGAATTTCAGATTTGTTTAAAACTATATTTTGAAAAATTCAAGGTTTTTTTAGATTTCCGCAAATGTTTTATCATTTTCGAAAGCTGTAGAAAATTCACCAAAATCTAGTCACAAAAAACAGTTAATTTTTTTCGTTGCATAATCTCCCTATGTCTTCAAGTCGCGGAGCTCAAGCTTTATAAGAAAGTTATCGTACTGTTTTATCGCGTACAAATGGAACTGCTCCCTTATCGTACTGTAATCTTAACACTTTCCACGCGGCTATTAGTTTGACCATATACACAACATATTTTTCAGAAACCTTTCCCGACTTTGAAGTCTATCTCAAGAATTTCTGAACCAATACTGAACATGTTTGTACTTATTTTAATATATTTCTCATGGTGATTCCAAATATAGTAATGAAATTCAATAATGTTTTACATTTTTGCAACATTTTGTGAACTTTTGGGGCTGTCATCGGCAGACGACTGCCGCGTTAAATACCGGTGACGTCATGTCGAGTTTTAAAATTTCGATTGTTTCCAGGGGTTAAATGCTATCAATTGTGTACGTTAATATTATGTATTATTGTCAAATGTAATTTCATTTCGTATCATTGTTCGAGATCGATGCAAATAGTATGTATTATACAAATATTTAATGATCATGAGGGAAATTGTACAAACTATTGGCCCCGAGGTGACTGGAGGCCGTGGGCTTACTATTTTCCCGAGACCGGAGGTCGAGGGAAAATAGTAGGCCCACGGCCTCCAGTCACTGAGGGCCAATAGTTTGCACCATTTTCCGAATAAAGATCATTAAATATTTGTTTTATATAACGCATGAAAATATTTCTGTCATTTTACACATTTTCATCAACCATCAGTGATGATAGTGATACGGTAGGCCTAATCTCCTAATTTAGCAGAGTTGAGCTCCCCATCCGTCCGAAATCATTAGTTTCCCAAGTTCATAAAACAATCCAAAACAAATTGATTCCTCGTCAAAAAGTCTTTATCGTGTAATTATTCCACGCGAAACAGTTCAAGTTCAAATAATTCAACTGGCAAATGATGTAGTCCTATTAATATTATAGGCTAGGCCGGGAGCGCAGCAACAGCTGCAGACGACGCGTTTTGTTTACTTTCTCACCGTCTCACGAAATGAAGGTAGGGATGGGCGTAGGCGTGGGGCATGGGCGATTCGGGGAAAAGTGGGCGACTGCCAGGTCCAAAAGCTCCCATCAAAATGTACTATTGACCGCTTGACCCGTTATTTGGGTGAAAAGGTAAAACTATTTTATGTCACGTGATGTAGTTTCCACCAATAACATGACAGGAATATTTTCATAAAATGATTGTATATACGGTAACGATTATTAATATAACATTTACGAGTGTCTGACGTACAAGAAATAAATAAAATAAATTAACATTACGATTATGATGTTAGAGTAACTGTGTAGTGTGGCTTTGTTTTTCTAGAATGGTGTAAGAACGATAAAGACTTTCAATGAAGTTGACGATCACATAATGAGCTTTTCCAGATAATAATGACCCCCTATAGAGGACATCGGAATTCCAGACTTTTTTCCCCACCAATTCCATACTTTTTTGAAGTTTGATCTGGAATTCCATACTTCTTTGAAGTTTGATCTGGAATTCCATACTTTTTTTGAAGTTTGATCTGGAATTCCATTCTTTTTTGAAGTTTGATCTGGAATTCCATATACTTTTTATAGATGGAGTCATGGAATTCCGGCCTAAAAAAAATTAACAAAATTGTCCTCTATAGGGGGTTCATTATTCTCTGGAATAGCCCAATGTGGATGGATTGCTTGAGAGGATGTGCCAAGAAAAACAACACTTGCTGGTGAGGTCAACAGGGCCGAATTTACCTTTTTGTTTGGGCCCTGGCCAGAATTTGAAGGCCCCCAACTCACCGTGAGGAACCATGTGCTTTAAGTGTCTAAAGAGCGAGACAAATAGAGGACACCTGTGGTGTACCTAGGATTAGGAAGTAGGGTTCCCTGAAAATTTCCAAATTGCGGTAACTAATAAACTGACCAAATGCGAATGAACTTTTACACTAAATTTGAGGTACATATTTTTTTTACTGCGCTTTCCTAATTTGGTCAGTGTTTACCGGGAGTGTTTAGTGTTGGTAACTTATATTTATCTTTTTTTCTTCTTCTAAAATTGAGGTTCCCCAAATCTGGGGGGCCCTGGGCCCTGGCCCATCTGGCCCAAGGGTAAATCCAGCCCTGGCAGGTCAAGTTATTAGTAGATTCATAAACTTTAGCCACTGTTCCATTTCAGTAAAGAATAACGGTTACGGTTATGTCTTTCAATTGAGTGGTAGCAGTGATTTTGACCACTGAAAATGGTTTTATTTGCAATTATGGTTCTACCGGGTGGTTCAAAAAAAAGTTGACCCAAGTTCAAAGTAATTTTTCAACCACATTTATATATTTTCAGAGACTTTTTGTTTACTTGGTCCTGAGTAAGTTTTGAAATTATCCTGAAAAAATGGTAAATCTAGCTTTGTTGGTTCTTCAGATATGGTTCATTACAGAGATCATGCACAAAACTGTCTTGTCCACGGGAGGGTCCTTTAGTAGAGATACACAAAGTGGACTTACACACGATTGGTCACAAATTGTGAAAAAGGAGAAAAAGAAAAAGGAGATGTGAAAGTCTCTGTGGTGCATAACATTTCCTACCTATACCTACGTTTCTTTGTTGAATGTGAATGGCACAGTGATTGGGATACTTTGTCAGGGCGGGCTTTCAATTCTTAATCTAGAGCATATGCTGTTTTGATGAAGACAAAAACTAAATGACGCTCCCGTGGACAAGTCAGTTGTGTGCCTGCTTTCTAGTGTAATGAACCATGCATATCTGAAGAACCAAACAAGCTAAACGCGCCATTTTCAGGATAATTTCAAAACTTACTGCTGATGAAGACAAAGTAAACACACATTCTCTGAAACTACAAATGTGGTTGAAAAATCACTTTGAACTTGGGTCAACTCTTTTTTGAACCACCCGATATTATATGCTTACTGCAGTATTGATTTGTATTTTTTCTAATATACAGCGTGTCCCAAAGAACTGGGTTCAAAATTTTGCGAGCTTATAACGAAATAAGTAGGAATAATGGATAGTTTATATTTAAGGATATCAAACAAAATATACCTGACCTTAATCGGGTAAATTCGGAGACTAATCCAATGTAAACTTTTTGAAATACAAAGATTTGAATAGAACGTGGTCAGACATGTCAGAACCCATTTGTCCCGATTTAAGGAATAAACCATCCGTGCGTTGAATGAAACTGTGCGCTATGTGCAGTATTCCCGGCATGGGGTTAATTCTCCGAAAGAACTTAAAAATAACTCAGTCTATAATATAACAAAGAACATTTTTTTTAATGTTTATGTAAATAATGAACTTGTATCATTGCAATATGACCAAGATAATTTTGTTTACTGCCCTAGTCTTTGTAAAGAACGAATACAAAGGCAAAACTATGAAGTCACAACAATACGCAATTGCAAGGTGTTCCTTGAAAAGTGGGACAAATGGGTTTTGACCACGCTCTATTAAAATCTTTGTATTTCAAAAGGTTTATATTGGATTAATTACAGAGTTTAACCAATTAAGGTCAAGTATATTTTGTTAAATATCATTAAATATAAACTCTCCTAATTTCCTACTTGTTTAGTTATAAGTTCGCAAACTTTTGAACCCAGTGTTTTGGGACACGCTGTATTGTAAAAGCTGAATGCAAAATGTTTATCCACAAAAATAGCCTGTGTAAGTAAATTTAATAAATATAAGAGGCCCTTACGTTT
Organism: Ophiura sarsii; assembly: GCA_035610835.1. Taxonomy (NCBI): domain Eukaryota; kingdom Metazoa; phylum Echinodermata; class Ophiuroidea; order Amphilepidida; family Ophiuridae; genus Ophiura; species Ophiura sarsii. The sequence goes on from CM069455.1 coordinate 53,023,352, forward strand.
CGATTTTAGCAATCTTTATTGTGCATGTGCATGTTTGTATTCTGTCAGTGTCATTTTACCTTCGATAAAGATTCTGCTAGAATCGAAACGTCAGGTCCTCTTATATTTATTACATGTATTTTTTCTAATTAGATTCTCATCTTATAATAATAATAATAATAATAACCATATTTGTATAGCGCCTAACATCGAGATCCCTAAGCGCTTTAACATAAAAACATAATAACAAACAAATACATGGATATGGACTACAATTAAAAAGCCTTTGTGAACAAATGAGTCTTTAAGGATTTCTTAAACTGAAATATAGTCTCTGCATTTTTCACATGAAGTGGAATATTATTCCAGAGTTCTGCAGCTGACACAGAGAAGGAACGTTGACATACTGAGTGGACGTTGAAGAGCAGACAAGACGCGATAGAGATGAAGAACGAAGATTGCGTGAAGGTGTATATTGTTTGGTTAGATCTTGAAGATAGATTGGCGCAGTACCATGAAGACAATGATTAATAATACTCTAGGTAGAAATAATAATATTTAGCAGTCTCTGTCTGTATTAGAGCGATGGTGATCCATGGGTCCTCAGGATCAAGATCATAAGTGACTGACTCACTGAGACGGAATGACTGACTTTTAAGCAGAATTCCAATTTTGCATTTATCAACACTTATGTTTTGTCAATCACTTAGACATTATTTTTATTTTTTATTTTTTTTATTTTTTTAAAAATCTTTTATTGTTTATTTCTATCATAATTTTCACATTTCACATAGTTTCATCATGTTTACATTGCATTTTCGATACATGTATAACACATTTTCATATGATTTTCATCATGTTTACATTGCATATCATATACATGTTTAGCACATTTTCATGTACTTTTCAGCATTTTTATATTTTTATATGCTTTTCGGCATGTTTACATTCATAATTTTCACATTTTATGTATAGCACATTTTCATATACAAGTACATTTTCATATGCTTTTCAGCATGTTTACATTTCATATCATGTATAGCACATTTTCATATGCTTTTCAGCATGTTTACATTTCATATCATATAGCACATTTTCATATACTAGTACATTTTCATATGCTTTTCAGCATGTTTACACAATTACATAACACATAACACATTTTCATGTGCTTTTCATGTTAACATTGAATATCATTACATTTTATTTTCAGCATTTTTATATGCTTTTCGGCATGTTTACACATTTGTATATGCTTTTCAGCATGTTTACATTGCATGTCATGTTTAACACATTTTCATATGCTTTTCAGCATGTTTACACATTTTCATGCTTTTCAGCACTTTTACACATTTTCATTTCAATAACACATTTTCATGTTAAGAGTAAAAGCAAGATATACCAACAGGGTGTGGGGAAACAGGTAATAACAAGGGAGAATAACGCGATAAAACAGATAAATAACAAAAAAAACTAAACAAACGGAAATGCACTGGGACAAGCAATGAAAATTGCTGTGCAATAAAACAACAAAGATATATCTGAGACTACTCAGGATATATATGGTAACAATAAAGACCGACGTTTCAAGTGGATATACCACCCTTCATCAGGGACAAAATATAAAAAACAAAAGTGTTAAGAACTATAAATAAGATAATGAACTAGACAAGTCCACCACTGTAATTATAGCACAATGCCAGTAATAGATGTTACCTACTAAGCATCCAAGTTAACACTGAAACAAACTAGCAAGTTCACTATAGAATATAGATCCAAGTTGCTAAGCGAACTAACAAAACATGTACAATAAATCAATAGACAACACATCATGCATATGCATGAATGATGTTAAGTTAAGAAGACAAAAGACAGGAAGTACTGCTGGACAATGGATGGCGACAGAAATAGTAAATTAACTAGGCCTATGGATGAACTGAGTGGGGGCATAAAAAATATAAATTAATAAGTAAATAGAAGAAGAAAAAAAACCAAATTAATCAAAAAATTACACAAATAAATGAGGAAATAAATAAATCATATAGGCAAATGAAGAGAAAAATAATGAGAAAAAATAAATAAATAAAAAAATAAATAAATAAATAAATAAATAAATTAAAATAAATAAATGAATAAATGGTAAAATAATAATAAAATTAAAATAAATCATGAGGAAGAATTGCTGCAAAGAGAGCAGACTTACAAGAATAAAAAGAGTGGGGGGGGGGGGGGGGGGGGGGTGGGGGGAGATCAAGAAACTAGAGCCCCAGACAGGGCACTCAAGTTGTGGGAAACTTAAGCCCCAGACAGGGCACTCAAGTTAAAGGAGACAAATAGGCCTGTGGGTGTATGGACTGTAAAAAGACAAGCTGGAACATAGGCCTATGATAATTAATCTTTAATGTTGAGACCATTGGGCTCTGTTGTGTCAAGCTTCATGATCCATTCCTTCTCCAAGATCCTTCTCATGATAATGTCGTTCTTTGGAGGCCTATCAATGCATGTAACGGAGATGTTACAAGCGTTGTGGTTCGGTAAGTTGAAATGACGACCAACTTGTTTGTCCCTGTTGTGTCTGACGTCAGCGCAATGCTCACCTACTCGACATTCCAGAGTGCGACCTGTCTCTCCAACATACTGTTTCTCACACGTTGCGCAGGTAATGAGATATATGACATTGTCCGATTGGCAAGACAAATGTTTGCGTATGGGAAACGTCCAAGTGTTAACTTGGATGCTTAGTAGGTAACATCTATTACTGGCATTGTGCTATAATTACAGTGGTGGACTTGTCTAGTTCATTATCTTATTTATAGTTCTTAACCTTAACATCATTCATGCATATGCATGATGTGTTGTCTATTGATTTATTGTACATGTTTTGTTAGTTCGCTTAGCAACTTGGATCTATATTCTATAGTGAACTTGCTAGTTTGTTTCAGTGTTAACTTGGATGCTTAGTAGGTAACATCTATTACTGGCATTGTGCTATAATTACAGTGGTGGACTTGTCTAGTTCATTATCTTATTTATAGTTCTTAACACTTTTGTTTTTTATATTTTGTCCCTGATGAAGGGTGGTATATCCACTTGAAACGTCGGTCTTTATTGTTACCATATATATCCTGAGTAGTCTCAGATATATCTTTGTTGTTTTATTGCACAGCAATTTTCATTGCTTGTCCCAGTGCATTTCCGTTTGTTTAGTTTTTTTTGTTATTTATCTGTTTTATCGCGTTATTCTCCCTTGTTATTACCTGTTTCCCCACACCCTGTTGGTATATCTTGCTTTTACTCTTAGCATTTTTATATTTTCGAGATATCCTCTTGTATCAGTTTTCTGATCCTTGGTGTGTTTTGTTCCTGGTTCCGTTGGATTCATCTTTTTACATTTTTTACTTTTACATTTTGATGATCCCCTTGCAGCCGTTATGGTTCCGGATCCAGGCCCCTTTTCGTTTGTCTGTCGTCTTCAACCACAGTGTCGTCTTGTTTTTAATTGCCTTCGCCGTATTCAGGAAAAGGTGCTGAGGTTCTCTTCTCACCTTGAGTTTCTTTTGGCCCTTAAAACTTCTGCCTTAATCCCTCGAGGCCTCGTTTTGAGACAGCATGTCAACACCCATGATGATGTTTGCTCGCATCTTGTTCAACAGACTTTACAGAGGACGTCACATGATCTTCTTGATATCATGGTTTTGGATTCCTGTTTTTCAGTACGCAACTATTCCTTAGATTTTGTGAAACTCTGCCACATCCTTGGTTCCCTCGTGGATCTTCCCACCTACACTTTTATTCTTTCTAAACTTCAAGAAATGGCATTGAAGCTCCAATCCTCGCTGCATTGGCAGAAGTCTCGCAAACTTCACGCCATCTCCCGTCAGGCTTCTTGTAGGACTACTATGCCCACCCCTCCTAGGCCTACTAAGAGCAACCCGGATAGGTCTACAACCACTGATATCTCTAGGTCTACTCCCATTAGGACTATGAACACTGATTATAGGCCTACTACTTCAGACACTGTTAGGCCTAATAAGATCAACACGGATAGGTCTACAACCACTGATATCACTAGGACTATGAACACTGATTATAGGCCTACTACTTCAGACACTATTAGGCCTAATTCTACTGTTACTAGGACTATGCACCCTGGTATGACTACCAATACAGACACCACCACTCCTGCTATTACCAGGACTATGCACACTGATAGGCCTTCCACTATAGAAATTAATAGGCCTACTGCTATCTCTATGACCATGAACACAGATAGACCTACGGACACCATTAGGCCTACTTCTTACACTGATAGGCCTACCGATACCGCTAGGCTTAATCCTGCTATTTCTAGGACTACAGACACTAATAGGCCTACAATTGCTCACACTGGGACCAGGAGACGACGTCGGTGGTATCGACGGAGATCTCAACATAGATCTAGGACTAAACCGATCACAAATACCAAAAACGTCGTTAACATATCATCGTACAATCTTTCTGATCACGAACAATCCATTCTCTCGCGTGGTTTAAAATTCTGCTCTACTCCTGCTTCTCTTGACCGCCTTCAACTTCGCACGGATCTAGATAAATTCGCTCGTCGTCTTCGCCTTAAACATTTTCATCACAAAGATGACTCCGATGATGAGACTAGACCTGATACTCACACTCATCAGCTTCTCAATCACCCTCTTCTTAGAAAGCAGAGCACTTTCACTCCTTCTCCCGGCAATGATCTTTTTCTTGACGCTTATATTACTGCTGTTGATGCTGACATCATGAATGATATAACTCCCAAGACATATCGCAACATTACTCCCCATGAAGATAAAGCTCTTCATGACTTGAAAAGTAATAGGCATATTATCATCAAGGAGGCAGACAAAGGATCAGCGGTTGTCATACAAGATCGTGAGCAGTACATCCAAGAATGTTCCCGGCAACTCAATGACACCAAGTACTACACCAAGCTTGACCATGATCCTACTCCTACATTCACCAAGGATGTTGACAAAGCTCTTAACAAAGCTGCTACCATAGGCCTAATTGATAAGGAGTTGAAAACAGCACTTAGGCCTAGAAACCCCAAGCCGGGTAGATTCTACACTCTTCCCAAAATTCACAAACAATACGACAGCATACCCCCCGGTCGTCCCATCATCAGCGGCAATGGCACTGTTACTGAAAAGGTTTCCTTGTTCATTGACTATCATCTAAAACCCCTGGTGTCTAAGCTGGATTCTTATGTGCAGGACGACATGGACTTTCTTCGTAAACTTGAGACCATCAAGCGCAACGGCCCTCTTCCTCCTAATGCTATCCTGTGTGTTATGGACGTGTCTGCACTGTACACCAATATCCCTACAGAAGAAGGTATTGCTGCTTGCCGTTCTTTTCTAGAAGATAGCATGCCTCCTGAGAAGGTTGACTCTTTCTGTGAGCTTATGGAGATTGTCCTCACTCACAATAATTTCATCTTTGGTGAGGATAACTACCTTCAGATTTCTGGCACCTCCATGGGCACTAAGATGGCTCCTTCTATGGCTTGTCTTTTCATGGGTTTATTGGAAAGCAGACTCCTCTTGTCTTCTCCAAAAGCCCCCCTTATGTGGACACGGTACATTGATGATATCTTCTTTATATGGACTCATGGCTCAGAGGAACTTGACAGTTTTCTTCAAATGTGTAACAACTTCCATTCCTCCATCAAGTTCACTTCCGAATCTTCTACCAAAGAGGTACCTTTCTTGGATGTCATGGTGTCTATCTCAGATGGTGGTCTTCAAACAGACTTGTATTCTAAGCCTACAGACTCCCACCAATTCCTTCATTGGACTTCTTGTCACCCCAAACATACCAAGCGCAGTCTTCCTTACGGTTTGGCTTTCAGACTGAATAGGATATGTTCCACACCTGAAAACCTCCAGCTTAGAGTTTCTGAACTCACAGGTTTTCTCAGGGATCGAGGGTATTCCAGTCGGTTGGTAACCACACAGATCAGCAAAGCTTTGTCTATCCCTAGGTCTGAAGCCCTTAAACCCACTGGTGGCAGTGATAACAGCATTGACCGGGTTCCTCTTGTGGTTACGTACCATCCATCGCTTCCGGGCATTTCCAAGATCATACGCCGTCATCTTCCCATTCTCCACTCTTCCAATAAGTGTAGGAATGCTATCCCTAACCCTCCCATTGTGGCTTACCGTAGAAGTGCCAACCTGAAAGACCTTCTAGTGAGATCTACTCTTCCCCGGATCACACCTCCTCTTCGAGGTTCATATCCTTGTGGTGGCTCCAAGTGCAAATCCTGCAACCACAAAGGGGTACACGCCGATGTTGGTAGAGTTTCTATTTCTCATACCTCTGAGAACACCACTTTCACCAGCTCTTCCACTGGAGAGACGTTTCCCATACGCAAACATTTGTCTTGCCAATCGGACAATGTCATATATCTCATTACCTGCGCAACGTGTGAGAAACAGTATGTTGGAGAGACAGGTCGCACTCTGGAATGTCGAGTAGGTGAGCATTGCGCTGACGCCAGACACAACAGGGACAAACAAGTTGGTCGTCATTTCAACTTACCGAACCACAACGCTTGTAACATCTCCGTTACATGCATTGATAGGCCTCCAAAGAACGACATTATCATGAGAAGGATCTTGGAGAAGGAATGGATCATGAAGCTTGACACAACAGAGCCCAATGGTCTCAACATTAAAGATTAATTATCATAGGCCTATGTTCCAGCTTGTCTTTTTACAGTCCATACACCCACAGGCCTATTTGTCTCCTTTAACTTGAGTGCCCTGTCTGGGGCTTAAGTTTCCCACAACTTGAGTGCCCTGTCTGGGGCTCTAGTTTCTTGATCTCCCCCCACCCCTCCCCCCCACTCTTTTTATACTTGTAAGTCTGCTCTCTTTGCAGCAATTCTTCCTCATGATTTATTTTAATTTTATTATTATTTTACCATTTATTCATTTATTTATTTTAATTAATTAATTTATTTATTTATTTATTTATTTATTTTTTTTTTTCTCATTATTTTTCTCTTCATTTGCCTATATGATTTATTTATTTCCTCATTTATTTGTGTAATTTTTTGATTAATTTGGTTTTTTTTCTTCTTCTATTTACTTATTAATTTATATTTTTTATGCCCCCACTCAGTTCATCCATAGGCCTAGTTAATTTACTATTTCTGTCGCCATCCATTGTCCAGCAGTACTTCCTGTCTTTTGTCTTCTTAACTTAACATCATTCATGCATATGCATGATGTGTTGTCTATTGATTTATTGTACATGTTTTGTTAGTTCGCTTAGCAACTTGGATCTATATTCTATAGTGAACTTGCTAGTTTGTTTCAGTGTTAACTTGGATGCTTAGTAGGTAACATCTATTACTGGCATTGTGCTATAATTACAGTGGTGGACTTGTCTAGTTCATTATCTTATTTATAGTTCTTAACACTTTTGTTTTTTATATTTTGTCCCTGATGAAGGGTGGTATATCCACTTGAAACGTCGGTCTTTATTGTTACCATATATATCCTGAGTAGTCTCAGATATATCTTTGTTGTTTTATTGCACAGCAATTTTCATTGCTTGTCCCAGTGCATTTCCGTTTGTTTAGTTTTTTTTGTTATTTATCTGTTTTATCGCGTTATTCTCCCTTGTTATTACCTGTTTCCCCACACCCTGTTGGTATATCTTGCTTTTACTCTTAGCATTTTTATATTTTCGAGATATCCTCTTGTATCAGTTTTCTGATCCTTGGTGTGTTTTGTTCCTGGTTCCGTTGGATTCATCTTTTTACATTTTTTACATTTTCATGTGCTTTTCGTGTTTACATTGGATATCATTAGGTAACGGCATGTTTACATAATTTTCAACATTACATTATATACATCATGTATCCAGTTATTTGTATATAAACTCATATTTGATTTTATTATAAGTTTTACATCAAATCATGTTTATAATATTTAATTTGAACCCCATTCATACAAATATCTTTGGTATGCCGGTATACATAGACAAACAAACAATAAACAATTACATTTTTAACATCGTTTTATAAATCTCTGATTTGCAGCTCAAACAATAATAAGCTGATTAAATGTGGGTGGTTCCCGTAACGGAACTTGCTGATAACTAATTTACCAACACTTATTATTTTATTTATAGAATTGTTTATGTCTTCATCTTCTTTATTATAACCAAATAATACATCTGTAACTGATACTTTAATTAAACTATTGTGTTGTTGCGATAAAATATTGTTGACTTCAGTCCATACACTTTTTATTTTCTTACAATAATAAAAGAAATGTTCAATATAATCTATTTCATTACACACGTCACATTAACATATAGTATCATGCTCTTTACCTATTTTGTGGAGAAATATCTTCGTCGGGTAAATGTTACTAATAATTTTCCAGTTTAATGTCATGAGTCGTGGTTCCTTAATTTGCTTAATATGTTTGCCCCAAATTTCGCTCCACTCAAAATTGTTATACTCGAATTTTTTTTCCCAAAACAATTCGCAAATTGGTTTTGTATTTATTTTATCTATCATTGCATTTCGATATATTTTTGTTGTACAAAGTTCTAATGAAGTGTTACCATTATTATACTTGAACGTTATACCATCCGATCTAGTACCTGTTCTTTCATTCTTCCACAAAGTAGGTATTGCTTGTTTTACAGCTATGTATTGTATACAAGCATTTGCTGGATGAACAAATCTGTGCTTTATTTCATCAAATGTATACATTTCCCCATCGTCTTTGAATAAGTCTGACACATAAACAAAACCTATTTTTATCCATCCCTTAAAGTACAATGTATTACCTTTGCTCGTTATACAATCATTATTCCATATTACTTGATTATCCCAGTTTTCTATTTCGTTTATAGTTTCAGTATTTTTGATTTTAAACCAAACTTTGATTAGGTTGTGGTAAAAAGATGGTATTTCTTTTAAAATACTTTTTACGGCTTTATTCATAGTTTCAAAACTACAATTGCATTTGAAGATATTTAGGTCTAAGCATGTATTTTTCAATAAAGAAATAGGTATATTTTTCCACGTGCTGATTTCTGAATCTGCGAGCTTTTTGTTCCATGTCAATTTAAGCGAATCCAAAAATATGTGGTAAGTTGAGCATTTTCAGCCCACCTTTTTCATATTCATTTATTAATGATGTACGTTTAACTTTTTCTGATCCACCCCACACAAATTAAAAAAACATCCTATTTAAACGATTTACAAATTCAGAGGGTAAGTCAATTATTGAACCGATAAATGATAGCTTTGATGCTAAAAGGCTTTTTACTATCAGTACCTTGCCGACCATTGTAAGGTTTCTCATGGTCCAAGCTCTGATAGATCGTTCTATCAATTCCATCTTTGACTCCCAATTTACAGATAACTCTTCTATTTTAGTACATGGGTTTACTACTACCCCTAGAATTTTTACATTATTATTTGGTACACATTTCCAATTAATCCCCCCAATTTCTTTCGTTGATTCTCTTCAAGCACCAATCCAGACAGCGTCGCTCTTTAATTGATTAATATATAAGCCTGAAATTTGTGAAAATAGTTCGAATGTTTTTAGCACGTTTTTGATTGATTCCTCATCTTTAACAAATATAGTTGTGTCGTCCGCAAATTGCGTAATTTTTACTTCATTTTTGTCGTATTCGAGGAAGGGCAATTTTATGCCATGTATATATTTTGACTGTCTGATTTGGTTTGCCATTACCTCGGCTGCCACGACATATAATAATGGGGAAAAATTGCAACCTTGTCTTAGACCATTCATCTGTGCAAAAAAAGAAGACATATGTCCATTATGTAATACACAACTGACAGTGTTATTAAATATAGTCTTAATCCAATTTATTATTTTTTCACCAAAGTTAAATAGTTTAAGGGAATACAATATGAAGTCCCTTTTAATCGTATCGAAAGCTTTTTTAAAATCAATACAGATCATAGCCCCCTTAATATTATTTGTCTCGGTGTATCTCAAAACATCTTCAATTAAACGTATGTTTAAGTTTGCACCCCGCTTTTCAAGGAAACCGTTTTGATCGGTATCAATGATCGTCGGAAGTACTTCACTTATTCTCGATGCAAGTGCTTTTGCCGCAATTTTGTAATCTATATTTAAAAGTGTTATTGGCCTCCAATTGTCCAATTTGTTTCTTGGTAGTAATTTACCTTTATGTAATAAAGTAATAGGGGAGGATGGGGCAACTGGACCGGTTAAGCATGTTTCAAGATATAAAAGCTTAAAGCTCGTGTAAATATTTATGGAATTGCTATGAAAATATCACCCATGTAACTGTTTACATATAACATATAATCAATGTTAAAAAATATCCAAACAAAAGGCCAATTACCACTAACTAAAAACTTTACTTGGGACGGTCCAGTTACACCATCGTTGGGGCAACTGGACCTATATGTTCCAACGGTTAGAATACACAGAAATCATTGATTGACAACACGGTAACTAAACAGTATTTTCTTTACAAACTCATTTCCATATTATTTAACGTGTAACAATGATACAGGTCTCATGAAACCCATGTTTTATACAGTTTTCGTGGTTAACGTGTAAAAAGCAGTAATACTAATGGTGTACAAAGCAAGCGCAATTTTCGACTGCACGTTTATAGATAAAACGGTATAAACCTAGTTAAATGGTTACATGGTTGTGATATTCAGACGCCCCATACATTTTGTCTATATACCCCTTTCTTTAATGATTTTATTTACTTCATATTATAATCATCATTTAGTACTTATAATAAACCATCTTGATATTTAGCCAGCTTTTCATGTTACAGGGGAAGTTAGTCAATATGACAATGATGACCCAGCGGTTGATATACACAAAAAGCAGTGGATAAAATACATAAATCATGATATTTCGTCATAGCAAATACCTTTACAGACACCATTCAAAATATAATAAAGATGTAATTCATAATACCGAGGTTTTAAACCATTCTAAAGCAATTTCATGTCATATTGTAATCCTTCAATATCAGAAATAGTGGTATTAGACCCGAAATGCCCCAAAATGTCTAAGAACTTGAAAGAATGTGAATTATTTCATATTCTATTCACATTTCAATACCGAGTCATGTTTTATTGACACTAACAACTCATTTTCAAAATTAATTTTACAATTTTGATTCAGTTTTTGCAGGCGGTCCAGTTGCCCCACACCCCTTCGGTCCACTTACCCCAACAAATGACGTAGCACTTTGTCGAGATGAAACGTTATTAAAACATGCCTGTGACGCAATACATTTTACAAGTAGACGAGTGTCTTTAGATAAGTAAGAAATGGTGTACTTTGTTATTTGCAAATTCATGAACTAATAACTCTACCAAATGAATACCCGTGATAATGATTTAAGTTGAAGCATTCTTTAAATGATAATATTGATCGGAAATCCAAACCACCAATGCCCTAAATTAGCAATATGCGCCATTTTACGGTCATTTCAACCACAACCTATGGTTTTAATCATATTTCTGAAAGTTCCTAAGCACACTACAATATAGCACCCATCAAATGCAATATGCACCTAGTATCTTAAGACGACTGTACTGCATGTATATATTTACTGTTGCATATTTGTCAATCATATAAAGTACATTAAACAGGATCTAAACCCATCGTCATATATCGCCCATACTATCTGTGAATTTTCAATCAGTCACTCAAGGAGTTAGCTTCAAAGATATGGAGAAAAATCACATGTGTAAATACCCTAAAGTTCCAAATGTTTTGGATTATAGAAGGTAAAGATATATGTCAAGTATCAACAAAAGTCGTATTGTTCAAAAGAAAGCAGAATGCCCATACAATTACAAAATCCTTCATTTCGGTCCAGTTGCCCCACGGTCCAGTTGCCCCATATTCCCCTAATCCCACTCTTGTGGGATGAAGAAAGCTCTCCATGTTCGTACGCCTCGTTGAACGAGTCTACGATCAATGTACCGACCAATTGCCAATGAACTTTGTAAAATTCTGCAGTAAGTCCATCACACCCCGGACTTTTGTTATTTGACATTTTTGACGGGGGAGATTAGCGACCCCGTCATTTGAAACGACGTTTCTAAGTCGTAACCTTTTCACAAACCCCTAAAATTCGCGGCATTTGCTAATATTAATAACTTGCATTAATCATCTTCTGAAGCGATTTTGTTGTAAAATGTAATTGATATTGTTATAATATGAAGGTAAGAGGACACAGTAAGTTATTTCAGCTATTTGGATGCCATTTAGTAATATACTAAGCTATTTGGATGCTATTTTGTATTATATTATATGATTTAGTAATATACTGAGTCACTGAGTCCACGGCCTCTTTGTTCCGTGTTGCCTTGGTCTCGCAATTAGCCCAATGATTATGGCGAACCCTAGGCTACATCCCCCAGTCATCAATATTACCGTACGGACGCTAAAGCTGTACAAATATCGGAGCCTGCAAGATAGCGACATAAGAGGGCGGCTGAGAGGTGTGAACCCTTCAATATGATTAGCCCAATGATATGGCAACAACCCCTCGACCTTTGCCATGCGACACGAAAACAAGACTAGAAGTGACGTCATGATTATTACTTCTCCGAGATGCGCAGAACTCCGCCATTTTGTACACATTTTAAACCGACAGAAAAATTCTGCGCAAGTACGTGTAAACCAATGGGATTTTTAACTCTGGACGAAAGTGAAAATGAACCGCCGATATTTCAAGATTTACCATACTTTGTTTTAGTTATTTGAAGATGACACTCAATCTTTAGGTTTGGCTTTGATGGTACGTGATCAGAGATCAAGTAGGGAATCTTTTGGCGTAGCACTTTTTGCTACATATTTGTGCATTAGTGTTCAAAAGTGTGTCGTATTTCGTGATGCTACATTGGTTAAATCGAACGCTGCGTGGTGGTATGCACTATGCAGGTTATTACGGGGCTTGGGCTCTACTGTGGGTTGGGTTTGGGAATTCACGGAGAGTGAGACTTACGGGATACGGGTACCCGTGACACGCACGTATAGAATGACCCGTGTCACGTAAGAGAAAAAGCACGGGATAATTCAACAGTCTTCTATCTCCCCCGTCCAGTTTTTTTTAAATACCTTGTTTTAAGTGCAGTTAAACATTCTTCATTGTCAATCATACCTTCACATTTCATTCTATTTTCTTCAGATAACTTCGGTACATTAATGTTTTTCATAAATTCATTAACATCATCTATACGGGTTAAGGCCGGGGTTATACTCTTTGTTTTGTACAGATCTTCATAGAAATCCACCTGCATTTTGATGAGGTCATCATCGTTTGTCACATTTACCCCCTCGCTACACTGCAAAAAGTGCAGAACACATGACGCGTTCAGAACATGTTCACGGTGTGTTCTCCAGGTGTTCCAGAACATGTTCAAAATGTAACAGATTTAGAACATGTTCTGAACGTGTTCTGGATATGTTCTGAACGTGTTCAGAACACATCACAACGCGTTCAGAACATGTTCAGAACATGTTCTCAATCTGTTACATTTGAACACGTTCTGCAGTGTTTGCAGTGTATCTAGGAGGCTGGTTATTACCTTATTATTAACATTTCTTTTTTCAAGGTTCATAAAATATTTGGTACATTTTTCTCCTTCTTGGGACCACTGAGCCTTACTTCTAATAATTAGCCCTTGCATATGATTGCATTATTAAAGCATGTTTATAATGCAGTGAAGACACGATTTATTTCACTGAAAAGTGAGTTAGGCAATTATCGTATAGCAGGCTGTGTACAGGTCGAGAAAAGGTAATATAGTTTGGATATGACTCTTTGTTTGTTATTCAAATTTTCTATTGAATTGCAAGTTTTTCATGAACACAATTCACTCTCTAGGAGTGACTGTGCTTCACTCAACGGAAGAGTAAATGTCAACTCTTTTAGAATGAGAATCACTCTTTTCCCACTATTTCTGGGAGCGCTCGCTCCCCTGCTTGCTTGCTCGCTTGCTTGCTTGCTCGCTCGCTTGCTTGCTCGCTCGCTCGCTCGCTTGCTTGCTTGCTTGCTTGCTTGCTTGCTTGCTTGCTTGCTTGCTTGCTTGCTTGCTTGCTTGTGGTATAAAACAAAAGTTATTCTATTCAGAAAAATGTGTGTACAAACTATCTGGTTATGACGTCATATTTTTGTCGATTTTCAGAACTCTTGTATTGGATTTACGTGCAAAAAATATGCCCTTGGCATCATACTTTCCTAGGTGTGCAGTTCATTTTAAATTTCAGATGTTCTAAAATGGATGGTTTTCTAAACAATTCGAGAAAGAAAATCGAACTGCACACCTCAGAATTGCAAAAAAAGCATAAAACAAGTCAACTTTTTTGTGCCTTTGAACAGAGTGGCGGCCGGGATTGTAGAATTTAACACAGTGCATTTTTTCAATTAGCACGGTTAGTGTAGTGGAAAGAAACTCGCTTGAGGAGCGAGAGGTTGTGGGTTCGAGTCCCATTAGGAGCACTTTTTGTTTTATATGCTGGATTTGCTTAGCATCATCTGTATGCTTGCCCACGCGGACACCACACTGCTGGCGTTTACCGTATCAGGGTTACGCCATTTTTTTTCTCGAAAATGTCAAAAAAAATTACCGTTCTTTTAAAAATAAGAATTATAATCAAATTACAAACACATTTTGTGCGAGAGCAACAGACACATTTGGCAAAAATGGCACAATAAAAATCCGTTCGTTATAAATAAATGGACATGCTTAAATAATAAAACTATCACGATTACAGTCGTAAATCTCTGTGGCGTGCGTAGGTTGGCCATGTCGTTGGCAATCGGAAATCACGGGTTCGAATATTCCCATTATTTTTCTATTTTTTAAACTTGATGGTATATTAATGTAACATCATTGTTATGTCAATTTTTATCAATTATAAATGCCGCCCATGCGTTTATAGTTTTCTTTTTATTTATTTATCTATCATAAATGTATCCTTGATTTATTTAACTTTGTCTAAACAAGGAGTTATTATAGTTAACCATAATAACTCCTTGGTCTAAACAATTAAAATGCGTAAACAATTATATTATTGCTCGATATAGAGTGATTTAACTTGAGTTCAGTTTGATAATATGATAGCAAAACTTGTTGTAAAACCATTTTACCAGTGTGTCCAACAATTTCACACTTTGGTAATACATTCAGAGATGTCACTTTTAGCTTGTTATAGCTAGGCTCAATATAAGCAAGTTTGCGACCGGGTTTGCGACCTCTATAATTTTAGGCTGGTAACACAATCCCACAGTGCATTTCGTTAAAACAGTGTACATTATTTTTCCACGATACGTATCACGTGATAACCACGATCGATTTCGGAAAATATTGCAAAATGGCGCGGTACCCCAGCCCCCCCTAGTTAAAGGCATAGTATGTGATCTTTTACATGGGACGCCCTCTATCCTTGGTTTATTTTGAAAGCAGATTTGTTTGCAGATTTACATTTCTAATATAAATCATAATATTCTAAATCTGAGTTACAGAGCGATGCGATTCCAAATTACTTCAAAATCATTTTGAAATAGATTGTCCTGCTGCAGATATTTTATTTTCATTCTTTCAATCAGAATGTATGATTTATGATCAGAAATTAAAGGTATGTGATTTTCTTGCAGATTTACATTTCTGATCATAAATCTTACATACATTCCAAATTACAGGGCGATACGATTCTTAATTATTTCAAAATCATGATTTTAGATGAAAATAAACTGTCGGATTATCCGACAGTTTATATTTTTACGCTAAAATTCACTCTAAAACCATGATTTTGAGGTAATTAGGAATCGCATCGCTCTGTAACTTGGTATGTATGTATGCTCGGGCCAGGCTTAAAAAGCCTATATAAGCATGCTGGTTGAATGAAATGAAAGTTAGAAAAGATGGAAGAAAAGAATAAACTAGAAAGAGCCACTTCCAACAAATAAAGTTAACAATGTTGCTGTCAGCCTTCGGACATGAGAAAAGAATAGTCTTGATCCAATCTCATTTGCCACATAGGCTAGTGCATCTTCTTCTTTATAATCCTGCCCGACACTCGTGATCGCTGTGATCATGTAGGCCTACATTATGTCCTCTTCTTCTCCTCTAATCCTCCCCGGAATCCTCACCCATCTTCTTCAACAGTGGCGTAGCTCGGTTTTTCAATTTGGGAGGGGGGGGGGGGGGGGGGGGGGTGGGGCGGGGACAAGAAATGAAAGTGAACTGACAAGATTTTCCTTACTAAAGAAATGCGCGTATAGCGCGCGTTTTTTTTGTTGTTGACTTGACACTAATTTATTGCTATATGATTGAGGTACCTTTTGCGGGACCTTTTGGCTCTGAAGAACAAGCTTGTACCAACAAATATTGCCTTTTGGGGACACATGCGCGCATAGCGCGAGAAAAATGTCTATCTGTCTACTTTAAACCACCTTTTTTATGCCCCCCCCAGGACCCTTTTTCTGATCCTCCTTCCCTTTTTTTTTTGATTTTTCCACGCCCCCCGCCCCCCCCCCCCCACCCCCCATTTAAGTGTTTTCAGTCAAAATGAATCAACTACGAAAAAACTGAAATTAAAAATTATTTAAATTGTTGAGATTTTCATTTGCTACATTTTAATGAAAAGGAAAATAGACATTAAAGGCATATTATGTGATCTTTTCCAGAGGGCGCCCTCTATTCATTATTTTTTTTAGAAAGTAGATTTTCTTGCAGATTTACATTTCCGATCATAAATCATACATACATTCCAAGTTACAGAGCGATACGATTCCTAATTACCTCAAAATCATGGTTTTAGAGTGAATTTAGAGTGAAAAATATAAAGTGTCCGGATTCGGACAGTTTATTTTCACTCTAAAACCATGATTTTGAAGTAATTAAGAATCGTATCGCCCTGTAACTTGGAATGTATGCATGATTTATGATCAGAAATGTAAATCTGCAAGAAAATCTGCTTTCTATTTTTTTTTCGATGTTGAGGGCGTTCCCTGGAAAGATCACATAATATACCTTTAAACAAATAACGTCATTCAAGATTCAAGAATCGAGCTTCTGTCTCTGCTTCTTTCAGCACACACAGCTGATTTGGGCGACATTTTGAACTTTCAGACTGAACATTCTAGCAATTTTAGGCAACACTACAATATCCTGATCTGTATCATGGCTTCTTTGATGTGCTACAATAAAGGCTGTGGAAAACAGTTTTTAGCCGAAGAAAATGGTCCAGGTATAGTATTATTAATTATAAAATAAATTGCTACTGTTCGGTTGTAATGTCGTAATAATCGACTGCACAAAAACTGTAAAACAAGAGGATTATTATAAGTTTTTAAAGGCCCCGAATGAATTTCACTTCAAAACTGCCGAATTCTGCTCCATGGCCATGTTTAGACACTTTTTCATTCATTCGGCTATTTGGTCAATTAATACAACCAACGAGTTATTAAATATAATAGCTCCTTGGTACAAGATATTATTCCCAGATATTATTAACTGTAGTAGATAATTTGGAAAATAAAATATCGTTCGTAATAGCTTTTTTCTTAAATCTTACACTTACACTTACACTACAGTACTAGTCCTTGCTACCAAAATCTATGATTTTGGTACTTACTCAAGGCATAGTGTTGAAGGGAACCAATTTAATAACCTAACCATTTTCTTGACCAGACTTATTGCATAGTCTAAAATTGGGTCTCCTGGTGAAGTCAATAATTTCTTGTTCTATTCATTCATTTATTAAGTTTATTGATTCTTTTGTCATGTTTGTCCTAATGCTGGGCATGCATGGATTAACATAGGCCTAATCCCAACTTATCTTTTCTGGCATTTCTGGAGCAATCAATAACTTCTTTTCATAAACATGAGATGGATGCTGATTACGCAATCTGCACAGATTAGTTTTTTACAAGCATGGACTTATTTTATAGACTGATTAAGTCTGTGTTTCAAGAGATGGTTAGCTTCCACCTTACACACTTGCCTGAATAAGTACCAAAATCCTAGATTTTGGTACCAAGGACTACTACAGTACACTAACAGGGCGTAAAAAGCCGTAATTATATAGGCAGATAAACTATATTAGTCTAATAGCCTAGGCAATCACACACACACACACACAGCCATGACAGCTAACCGGAAGAAGTAACCAATAAATAGTATAACAAATTACTCTTTCTTCCACTCACAATCCGTCAATGGAACCAACTTCCTGAAACATTAGTTAACATCAACATCTAACTAATATACAACAACAAGTCATACTTTAAGTGTAATTTGTCATCAGTTTGTATTATTCATCATGACATAGGCCGGTATTTTGCTTGTTTCACTATATGTCCACATCCCAAGTATGACTCCTTCTAAATATGATTTTTGTGGTAATTTTTGTATCTCCTACCAGATCTCTTTGTGCATGTTCTTATACTCTTTCTCATTTATCTTGCCATTCGTTTACAATTTTGTTCAATGCAACATTCCCTTGAAATTTAAGGTGAAATTCTAAGCCAATTCATGTCAACGGCACTAGCGATGTTCCGGCTTGATTTTATAAATAGACTCGTTTTCGAACATTCCCAGCTTGTAAGGGATGTGCGTACATAGACATAGGAGCAGGGTTGTAGCTAGCCACATTTTAGTGCCGGCTAAAATCTCACACATTTATCGCCACGCTCTGGCATTCTCAGCCATTTTGTGGTATTTGATGTAAATGTACTCAATTTTGAGTCTTTAGAGCTGGTTAATTAATTTGCCTGAAAATTGCTGTGAGTGCCGGTTGTTTAGCCTTAGTGCCGGTCGCTACCGACCGGCACCGACCAGTATAGCTACATCCCTGCATAGACGTTTGTTATTTTGCAATGGGGGGGGGGGGGGGGGGGGGGGGCTCGACTAAATCTGGACTGTGTGTTGCATGATGGGAAAGCAAGTCCGAAAATGAATTCCGCCATTGCGTTGCACGGCGGAGAAGTATGGTTGATAAACATGGAATAATTTAGCATTTTCATGTAATAAACAGAGAAAAAGAAGAGGACTTTATGAAGGTGTGTAGCTAGTATGAAAATCTACGGGAATGTCGTTTTTGCTGTAATTCCCCACGTATCATTGAAACGCAGCACCATTCACTAGTACAGCAAATCAAATCTACACTTTCTAGTTAGTAATACAATTTCCCCATACGGTGGTGGGAAAAAAATAAACACCAACGTATGGGTTTCCTGTACTAATCAACAACCCTGTCAAGTTCAAGACCACTGCTGCCGAGTACAATCAAAAGCAACAAAGCATCCAAGCAAGATTAATAACCATATAAGGCCAAGTAAAACAAAACAACAGTTGATCGTCCAGACTTTTCATAAAAAGGATGAGGGAGGGGCTTTTTATTTAATATTTATTAGTTTTTTTCTGAGATGGCCGCCGGCTTTTTGAAGTAAATATTTTACAGTCTGAGCCTCTTTACATTGTATGCATTTAATTTAATGTACAGATACAGTTTTACTGGAGAAACTTAAGAATTTAATAGTTTTACATGCAATTTTTCTAAAAGTTTTACTATAAAAATAAAAAATAAAAATAAAAAAATTTAAAAAAAATCAATAAAAAAATCAATGCGGCGCTAAAAAAGGAAGCGGGTCAGGACGATCAACCGTTGTTTTGTTTTACTTGGCCTAAATGCGGACACCATATCATCTCGTTTGGCTTCCAGTGAAGCGTTGAGTCTACTAATCAGATGCGGAGGCCTACTCACAGCCTACTGTTATAACATATTTTTTTAGTATAATTATAATTTATAGTTACAAAAAGTCATAATATGATATTAAACTTATTTTTATTTATAATAATTAAAAAAGGCATTTTTCTAACAAGGCCTACTACTTATTAATTATTTAATTAAATATAATTAATAAGGCCAAGTAAATAAAATAAAATGTTGCTCGTCAGACTTCAGGACTTTTTTTAAAATCGGTAAGATGTATTTAAATCGGTAAGGTATGTAGTTAAAGGTAGATGACCCGATCACATTTTCGAAACACAGAATTATTTCAAACATACATTTCAAAACATACATTTCAATCATATGAAAGCTCGTATTTTTCTCATCATTATACTGAAATTTGACGGCCTAAATCGGTATAATTACGGAGAAATCGATGAAATAACGTCGAATTACTGCGAATGGTGGTAACCACCGATATAGTTTGTGTACTACTCAATGGGTACAGTTCACAGCATCTTGTGCGTCTAAAATAAGAACCATTAGAGCTATGCAACTCAAACTTTGGAACACAACTTTTTTAAGGATGACCTTTCATGTAGAATAGAAAACTTCGAGTTGAAAATCGGAACATCTACCTTTAATTTGTTATTTTTAACAAATTATCATTCAATTCATATCTGTGATAAATTCCCAGCATTGTCGTCATATATTATGTAAATGGGGAGGCCCTCATTATTTTTAAATTTTGTCCTCATTCATAGTCATTGCTAGTATAGGCTATCCCTAGCCTGAACAAATTGTGTGGAATATGTTTATCATGATACCCAAGCATGCTTATCATCTACGAGGGTCATTCAATTATTTCAATAAGTTCTACCTCCTACCTCATAACTTTGCTATTATACAAGGCAGTCGTATGAAATATTCCACAATTGAAGCTTTGAATCTCAGCTACAAAGTCATAGTAGATTGGTCTGAATACTTTTCTGGATATGCAGTAAGAACCAAACTTCCATTTATTGCGACGGAAGCGGGTAAAAAAGAGAAAACGAAAAAACATGTATTTATTTTTGGGGTAATTTTCCGTGTCCGTTGTCCAACATCTCTCTCTGGCTTTGATTGCATCATGACAAAAGTGAAATAGGTATCAATTAGCATTTACTATAAATGTATAGCTATGATTCAGAGCTATAATCATGACAAATGTCATGAGACTGACATTCATATTAGCGATGTTATTAGTGAGGAGGTAGAACTTATTGAATGACCCTCGTATTTTCAATACAGCAATTAAAGGTAGATGACCCAATTTTCAACTTTATGTTTTCTATTTTACATGAAATGTCATCCTTAAAATTGTTGCGTTCCAAAGTTTGAGTTGCATAACTCCAATGGTTCTATTTTTAGGAGCGCAAGGTCAAAAGACATGTGCCCATTGAGTAGTACACAGACTGGTTGGTGGTTAACCACCTTTGGCAGTAATTCACCACATTTTAGCCTATTATTTCCAAATGAAACATTTCTGGCCCCTAATATTTTACAGACATAATAAGAAAAATATGGGGATTCTTCTGATACCAAAATATCTTGATGTGAAAAGAAAATCATAGCCCCAAAAAAGTGATCGGGTCATACCTTTAATGAAACAAAGTTAGCGAAGAAATAAGAAAAATAACACAAATATTTGAAAATCTCCCAAAATTGGTGAGGGCGGGAGGTCAAAACATGTTTATTATTTTACTTGGCCTAATACTTCTAGTATACTATTAGGAAAGGGCGGGGGGACATTTATAACTGCAGGACACAATGCGTTTTGCATATACCGGTGAAAACAATTTGTTACAATTAGTATTTTCACCTGCTGGGAATGCACCTGTAAAACCGACTGACCCACCCTACCTGAGAGGTCAGTTTGCCCGTAAAAAACAGGGTTTTTTATCGTCTTTAGGGTGCATTTTTATAAAATGAAAATTGAAATAAAGGTGGATATTTTCCAATGCTTGCATTCCTGTTATTAATTTTTCAGAGGCTTGCACTCATCACTCGGGTGGCCCCATATTCCATGATGCGTATAAAGGATGGTCTTGCTGTAAGAAAAGGACCACAGATTTCACAGAATTCCTAAATATTCCTGTAAGTATAATCTACGAGAAGCTGAAAGAAATGTCATTGCAAATATTATTTCTCATCAGAATTGTGAGAATTTGAAGGAATTATTGTTAAAGTAATATTTAGTATACATTGTAATAGTGGTATTTTTATACTTAATCCAATTTATAAAAAAATATGGTTTTGAGAAGAATAGGTTTTTACGTACATGTATCCCGGCATTCTGTCAGGCCATAGGTCTACCCTTCACGCTATTAGTAGATTCATTAAAGGTAGATGTTCCGATTTTCAACTCGAAGTTTTCTATTCTACATGAAAGATCATCCTTAAAAAAGTCGTATTCCAAAGTTTGAGTTGCATAACTCTAATGGTTCTTATTTTAGACGCACAAGATGCCGTGAAATGTGCCCATTGAGTTGTACACAAACTATATTGGTGGTTAACCACTTTTCACGGTAATTCGATGTTATTTCACCGATTTCTTCGTAATCATACTGATTTGGACCGTCAAATTTCAGTATGTTGATCAGAAAAATATGATCTTTCATTAGATATGAAAATCTCCATATGTTTGAGAAAAATTTGTGTTATGAAAATGTGATCGGAACATCTACCTTTAACTCTGGCCAAACGTTACTGTTGAGGTGGAGGCAGTGATTTGAAGGTTAATCTGATCATTGACACATAAGGTTCTATGCTTAAGTACGTCTTAAATCACTCGTTCTGTCGTCCTAATTGATTTTCTTTCTAATTTGATCCTTACAATACAGGGTGAGTTAAAAAGAAGTTTACCCGGATTGGTGATGTTTTAAAAAACAAACAAATGACACTCGAGAGTTTAGTAAAGCATATATTTAAGCTTAGGGGTTTCCCGTGTTCACGGTATTCATGCCGCAATTCACGGTATTCATGCTAAAATCATCAAAATCGCGGAATTTGTAAACAGTACCGTAAAATCGCGGAATTGTTATTTCAGCCGCGATAATTGTCCGACAAGCCGATTTTACAGTTTTATTTAATAGCAAAAATCAATTTTCCGAATTCAAATATTTCCTTTCAAGACGATATCGACGCACAATGTACTGTGCATTCAACTCTAGGCCTACTTGACACGACTGATTGAAGTTCAATTGTATAATATCGAATTTATTTGAATGAGATAAACAAAAGACTGTCTTCTTCTAAAGAAATATAGGTAGGCCTACTTCAAACTAAATTCAAAAGAACGAAGAGATTGTTTACAAACGCCACCCCCTTCAGAAAGGTTGTTAGTTGATAAAAAGTTAATCCAGGGCGTTCAATGGGTGATTATTCATTCATATCGATTGCATACAATTACTGTTGTAAAGAAAATACGGTACCGAAAATACTACACCCCGGGGAAATACACGCACGTGCTAGTATTAAATCATGAACGACGCCATTATAGACAACAGCAACATTGACATGTGATGATGAATAAATTACAATAGTAATGTTGTAAATAGATCGGAGTTCTCCGATTGGTTGAGATAAGGTTTGCCGACAACAGCAAACAAAATTCATTGATGAAAATAAATCACGTGATGATGAATAAATTACAATAATAATGTTGTTAATAGATCGGGGTCCTCCGATTGGTTGAGATGAGGTTTGTGTACGTGCGACTATAAATGTTTTCAGGTCACGTCATGACCTCTCGCAAGGAAAAACAAAATAATAATTTACATACAGTAACTTAAAAAACGTAGTATGAAAAGTATTAAAAACATGTTTATTGGGCTATTATTTGTACAAATGGTTGCGCAAAACAGCTTTATTATTAATATTAACATCGTACCAAACATTTTGTTTGCATTTAGTACGAAAAATAGAGATTTTATTACTACTTTCATGCGAAATTTCTAACAACACGTGTGTCATCAACGCAGCTACGAGCTGTCTTTAGTCACTGGCAAAAAAATGAGGAAGAAAGGCCGCCTAGGCCGCCGGGAATTGGTAATTGTTTCGAATGCCTAAAAATACGACCGCCGCTCTGTAAATCAAGGAATTTCAGCGCGGTTTTTTCTTGAAATCTCAATAAACACGGTAAATCGCGGTTTTCACAAAAATTGCCCACGGTTTTCACCTAAAAAATTCACGGGAAATCCCTAAGCTTACATATATTTAACAAGGATTCTCTCCTGCTTATTAGGAAAAAAGAATGACACAAATTGATCATTGCTAAGAGGAGTTATGCCTATTTTAATAAAGGTACTCATGTTGCAAGCTGTCCACGGAATACTTGACAAAACAAATGTTAAGTAAGCATTTTAGCTGTGTACTTACCTACATGTACAATTAAAACAGGCATAACAGGCATAACTTCTCTTAGGATTGATTAATTTGCTTCATTGATTTTCTCTAATAAGCAGCAGAGCATGTTTGGTAAATAAATGCTTTACTGAACTTTTAAGTGTCATTTATTTGTTTGAAAAACATCACCAATCTCGGTCAATAGGGAAGTACGCAGCAAAATGCATACTTTACATTTGTTTGGTCAAGTATTCCGTGGACAGCTTGCAAAATGAGTAGGCCTACCTTTACCTTAAAATAGACATAACTCCTCTTAGCAATGCTCAATTTGTGTCATTCCTTTTCCCTAATAAGCAGGAGAGAATGCTTGTTAAATATATGCTTGACTGAACTCTCGAGTGTCATTTGTTTGTTTTTTAAAACATCACCAATCTGGGTAAACTTCTTTTTGACTCACCCTGTACAAGAAGGATTGAAACTCCAAGAAGAAATAATGATCAATAATGTGTCACTTGTTAAGATGGCACGTTTGAATAGTGGGCTATTTGTTTGGGTTGTTAAGATTCATACATGGACGCATTAGGGTGCATCTGGTGCCCCTCATGTCAATGGATTTGTCTGTCCCTAGTCTTAAAATGTTCCTATTGTTACAAAACTAACATGCCAAGTTTGAATTAATTTGGAAGTTGTTGTGGGGGGCCTCCGAGAACCTAAAGTTACAGTGTGTGTTCCTATGTAGGGAAGTTCGTTGACCCTGTACAATTCCAATTAGAAGCCGATCAAGGACATAGATTTTGAAAATTGGGAATGGTTTCTGAAAAATCGGTTTTTATTATATGGTAAAACTAATAGCCGCATGGAAAGTGTTAATAGTCAGCATGTCTTGGGTTTTCTTGCCCAATGTTTCACCATCTCGTCTCTTGTTTTGGACAATAAGTCTTCACACCTATATTTGTAATTTGTATAGGGATGTGCTACAGGTTCACACAACCCAGAGAAACCACCAAAAACAGCGAAAAAAACGCCAGAACATGTAGCATTTTTAAGTAATAAGTCTTCACACCCATGGCCTGAAAAAATGTTTTTTTCCCGGCAAGCGATTCCAAATTTCCCTCCAAAATGGAATGCATTTCTTAATGAAAGAGTAACATTTCCCTCCAAATGCCAAAATTTCCCTCCAAATGCTCAAATTTTCCTGCAAGGAGCTTTCCGTATTGCCTACTTTTTCAGCCTGTGTTCACACCTATATTTGTAATTTGTATAGGGATGTGGTACAGGTTCACACAACCCAGAGAAACCACCGGAAGCAGGGAAACAAACGCCAGTAGTATCGTCAGATTATAACGGAGGTGACGTAAGTATTACTAATACTATTATTCTCTTCACAACGTGAGTCAAAAGGGACTCATTCAAAATCGTCATCACAAAAGATATGTAATGAATTTGACCATTGTGTTACAATAATAGATCAGTTTTTGTAAAGGCATCAATTTAAGGACAGTCTGTGAGGCGGAGTGGTGTGCATTGTTAAACCCCTCAAAAAGTTTGGAATTTGTTTTCAAATACATTCGTCCAAATGTCTGGTGATGTGTTCATAATATAAAATACAAATCAATGGAAAGCTGATGTGTTCATCTTTTCAATGATACCAAACTTTGTTTCGGTGCTCAGCCATTTGTTTGAGAATATGGGGAGATCTCAAAACGTGCCCAAAATCACCACTATTGTGCCCTCAAAAGTCAATAGAGCATCCCTCTCACTGTAAATCCAATTGGAATGGCAAAACATGCGGTATTTTTCAGTTGATTACTTTCATTTTCCGTGAAGATAAACTAGATTAACTTTGCTTTATTCACACAATAACAATTTCATGGTTCAAATGCTCACATCAAGCTCAAATGGACTCAAAATGGCTCAAAATGACCTAAATATCACTTACAATTTGCATGCTAGGGTGCATACTGTCTTATTTAACCATAATAATTTGGAACATTCTTTATTATTTGTTTTCTTTTTAGAATGAGGTATTAGAAGTGGAAGCTCCCAAGGAACGGAAACCTTTAAATTTAGAACCAGTGGAGAGACCTAGGTAATAAGAAAGCAAGGTAGCATTAGGCTAGTCCGTTCGAAATTCCTACACCCTATATGGGAGTCATTACCTTAATCGTCCCCATAGGGAGTGTGAATTTCAGATGGAGCAGACCTGCATGGGTGACCACATTTGAAATCATGTAATAGCCCAATATAATAAGTGTAAAGAGGAAAGTTAATAAATAAGAAAAACTGGTTTATTTTGGGTGCATCATTATAGGCAACAGTAGCTTAGTGGCACTCCAGATCTTAGAGGGGAAGGTTAGGGTTAGGGTCTAACCCTAACGCTAAACCTCCCCCAGTCTAACAATTTAGAAAGTATTATATAACACATACAAATATTCCTGTTATTTGATTGGTGGATATTACATCATGTGACATAAAATAGTTGGACTATTTCCCTACTATTTCAGAGGACTATTTACCTACTATTTCACAGTGACTATTTCCCTACTATTTCACAGGAGGGGAAAAAGTCCCCATAAAAAAGTACTATTTCCCTGTGATGAGGAGCTGCGAGGGAAAGTACATTTTTATAGGAATTTATTTCCTGCTCGCGGTCATTGATTTGACTCATCGATTAGATCTGTGTCATCTGCATTGTTTATTTTTATTTCGCTCTTCGGACTAATTTTCTCAGAGTTTATCACCAAATCGGCTCATTGGTGAAGATGCATTGGAGCAATTACTCGACGATGTAGACCAAGCGTGTGCAACATGCGGCCCGCGGGCCACATGCGGCCCGCCAACCTCTAATCTGCGGCCCGCGAAGCAATCCTAAAATTCCCATCGATGCAGCCCGTTTTAACCGGAACTCCCTAGTTTTACACAAATGGTAGATTGATTTAGTGGTGTGCTCCACTATAAGTAGTAGGTTGACGCGCTGCATTTAGTAAATATAACTCAAGGCATGATTGCGTGATAAAATCCCTGGTTAAAATGGCGCTTGTAGCAGCAACAGCGAGTATAAAGAGGAAATTACCCGAAGAGATGCAGGTATTCCATGACCAATGGACTTCCCCTCTCCCTAGTACTCCTCCTCCGGACGTGTTTTGGAATGTTTGACAATCACTGCGGCCCGTGAATAGATCTCAAAATCACAATGCGGCCCGTGTGGTAGAAAAGGTTGCACATGCTTGATGTAGACAGTGCTAAATAATTCGAAAAAGAAAATTAAATAATATATGCTGTCAATCGGCGCTTTAAAAGCGCCGAAGAGTATTTCAAAAATCCTTCATGTCTGTTAATTATTTTGTTTTGTTTATTCGTTGTCCTTTTTCAGTGCTAATGAACCAATGACAGCACTGCCTTTAACAGTAGGGTCATCACTCAAATCCGCTCTAGCTAAATTAAGTCTAAACAAACCTGAGGATTCACAGAGTAAGTTACTATAGTGCCATCAGTTCAAAATTGGTGAGTTTATAAGAAAGAAAGTTTGTAAGGTACTCTGGTGCGTTACCCTGGAGACATTTGAAGACATAAATGCAGATCTTAAATTTGATGTAACCAGTGTACAGGGATGCAAGACTTACGAAAATAAGGCCATGAAAATATAATTCCGGAAATGATTTTTATCCTTCTTTTTTTTTCATATTTGTTGTTGCAATTTCCGAAATTATGATATTTCAGCATAAAAAGAGGCAACCATTTGTTTGGGGTTTTTTTTTTTGGGGGGGGGGGAGGGGTTGATACCCTGTAATAAATGGGTATGTGTTTATTCGAGAGAAATAAGACAAATCAATGCACATGCGCTGATGTTGATGTGTATATATATATCAATATTTAACCAAGTACATTGATTTGTTTAATTTGTCGAGAAACAAAACATACGCCTGTATTGACCTAATTCATACACGACACTAAACAAATCAAGATTCACAATTAGAGCATAATTTTGATCTATGTTATAAGGAAATAAAACATGTTAACAAGTTTGCTAACACCCGCAGTGAAATTTGGTGAACCTGTGATACCTAGACAACAAATCAAAACAAAATTAAACTGCGCACGTGTGCGAAGTGCATTGGACAATTTCAATGCACTCCGCATATTTTAGCTTCCTGTACACTGATTGGTTAGACACTTCTAAGAGTGCATGAATGTTAATTAATGGATTGGACTGCCCATATGTTCATGGCAATGAGGCAGTGGCTTATTACAGTAGGTTGAGCCATGAATACACCTGGGCCTTTCTATGTAATATCATTTTTGTGAGGAACAATTGATGATTTGTAATTGATAAATTTGATTTACTTTTGTATTTATGTATTCATTTTAGGTAACAACAAGGATGTAAACAAGGTAGAAATGGGAACACCATGCAAGAATAAGGGCTGTCAAAAGGTAACTAATTTATAAAAGACATGAACCCCCTGGGGTCTACCTGTTTATCTTACAGTGATTCTGATTGGTTTATTGCAAGATATACTCATTTGAATAGCCAATTAAAATGCAGCTTTTAAAATATTTCACTCCAATCTTTATCAGGGATACAATTATTCTAACAATGTCTCTCATTGGTGCAATAAATGATGTATCCATCTTTTTAACCAATCGGCCGGTAGTTCTCAGGTGGTTAAAAGGTTACCTTCATAATCCTTGGCCATTTTTGGACAGCATAAGTGTCTTGATTTGTGAAGTTTCTCAAGACTTGAATTATATGTTTACAGCCACAGCAAAAAGATGCAATTGTCTCCCAAAGAAAAAGTTGAGATCTTAGTACCAACAAAAGAGCTTTTTGAATCCTTCAAAGTGACACCCTTGTGGTTAAGATTGGACATTGCTTTCTGATATTATGAAGATAAAAACTGTACAATTTTCTTTATTTGCTTTGTTTTTCCATCTGTATCTCAGAATGCATTTTGCTGACAACTGCACCCTTTTGCTGCGACAGTGCACATATTGCCAATCATAGAATGCAGCTATTTAGATGCCTTACCCCTTACCATACCTTATCATGCTGGCGCCAGGAATTGAACCCGGCCGTCTACGTGGCAGTCCTGCCCTTATGTCACCAAGCCAAGGAGTTTAAGATTTTCGTCTGCATATGATGCACCGCCTGAACGGTAGCAGCAGCTATACTCTATTTGCCTTCCTCTGGACAGTGACGTAATTTTACAGGCGCAGCATATACGCACACGTATGTGTGTATATGCCAGCGCCTCAAGTAGGCGCGCATGTTTATGTGCTACAATTAGCAGGGGTGTGAGAAGCCACAAATAAAAAACGAGGAAAACAGAAAAAAATGAGGAAAAACAGCGTTAAACTTGGTCAAAATGCCAAATAAAGGCTGAAAAGATAAGAAAAGGCTAAAATGTTGGCATAAGAAAAGAAGAAGAAAAAGAGGAAATCGGCTAACAAAAGGAACTCTCACACCCCTGAATGAATAGAATATGCAGTTACGTCACTGCCTCAAAATGGATAAATATACATTACCGTTTACATGTTGGAAATGTATTTTCCCACCTGCGATATTTGGTTGAAAATAGCAATCCATAGTGACCTGTTTTATCCATCCCCTGATTTAACTTCTTTTTCTTCTTTTTTTTCCAACAGGAATATTTAGGTGAAAACAGCAATATAGAGACCTGTACATACCATCCAGGAGTGGCAATATTTCATGAAGGGTAAGCTTATTTATATTCATGGATATTTTCATTAGGACTGTTAAAATAATGCTATTATAGCCATAGTCCAGGTTTTATTTAGAAAATAAAAGATAGAAATTTAGTTGTGGTTGCCCGACTATTAATAATAATAGTGGACATTTATAATGGCGCTGTAGCCTATTATTACGCTGCCATTAGGAAATCGTCACAATCATTTCGTTTCATCTATGTGGGCTGCCGGATAGGCGCACATCCATATCAGGACTTAGATCAAGCATGTGCAACCTTTCCTACCACCCGGGCCTCATTGTGATTTTGAGATCCATTCATGGGCCGCAGTGATGGAGGAGTGATGTCAAACATTCCAAAACACGTCTGGAGGAAGAGTAATAGGGAGGGGAAGCTCAGGAATCGTAATGCTGCATCAGATTGTACTTTTTGAAGCAGGAAATAGACACCACACAACTGAGGCATAGAGACGCACTGTTTTGATCAAAGAAGAAATAATCCCCAGTCCATTGCTCATTGAATATCCGCTTCTCTTCCTGTAATTTCCTCTAAAACCAGGGATTTGAACACGCAATCACGCCTTGAGTTATATTTACTCAATTTACTGTCACCCTACTATAACCCCACTATATCAATCCGCCATTTGTGTAACCTAGGGAATTCTGGTTAAAACGGGCCGCATCAATGGGAATTTTGGGATTGCTTGGCGGCCGCATGTGGCCCGCGGGCCGCAGGTTGCACACGCTTGACTTAGATTGTAATATCACCCTTTTTAACAGCTACCCAATCTCGCTTGGGTCAACGAGGCAATTGAGACTAAGTACCTTGCCCAAGGACACAAACTCACAACCTTATGACTATGAATCCTCCACTGTTCCACTGGACCACACATGCTCTACATGCTTGTGTGTGATAATGGATGAGTTTGTCCATATTTTGAGTAATGGGTGCCGGTGCATCTCTTTCTAATGCATTTTTATCCTTTAAACATGTTAAATAATAAAAGTTTAAGAGAAATAATAGGGAAAGTGATCGTAATATTTTAATAAAAAATTACCACCCCTTTTTGAAAAACTTCTTGTTGCTGCGCATGCCCGGTTGCCGGGACGGCCTTATTACCGATGTTAACATTTTTGTGGCACATATACGCTATTGTTAAAAAGTTTGTAGCACGTCAGTGTGAACACGGAAATATTAAAGGAATTTGACAGATGTTACCTTTGAAACGTTTTAAAACCCCAATTAGTCAAGCATATGGTTGCTGCTTTCATCTTTGGCGGACTCTCTCCAACAAATCTGTTTAGACTCTTGCTAGCAACATCAGTAACTAATCTTGATCATGGGGTGAAAATTAGTTGATTCCGTTCTAAAAGGTGGGGGGTTACTCCTCCTGACTGCAAGTTCTGTTTATTTGCCGGTGTATTAATGCGATCAAATGACGGAATAGAGTAATTACCATATCAAACCACGCCCACTGCATTAGTAATACATTTAGTGGTTGTATTGTTGTTTTCTTTCTCACCATCCTGTGTGAGGCTAAGAATAAATCCTTCCTGTTTTCACTATTTACACATGGCCCCTGCAAGGTTGCTAAATGTGTGAAGACTGAAAACACAAACAGTAAGTGTGCACTGATAAACCCATGAACAAGAGCTTATTATTCACGTACCATCATGCCACAATGGGGCTCGCTGATTTACCTCCAACTGCACAGCGTTGTGTGCTACATTTCAAATTGGAGTAATAGGATACTTTGATGTTGTTGACAGGCAGACACGCGCATGCATGGTTAGTTTAGTCAGAAAGAAGTGATCATAAGTGTTCTGGGTTTTCAAGACACTTCCGTTCACTTTTTGGACATGTTATTTTCCCCGTCCCTCAATTTGGTCCGCTATATTTAATAAGAGGGACGCGAGGAGCCAGTCTATGTGACGCTGTATTGTCAGTGCTACTTTTCTTAGAAATAGGGTTACAGTTGTCAGATGACTTTTGAAGATCCACCATGTCTGTCAGCCTGTAGATTTTTCTTTTTTCATCGTGTCATCTTAAATACAAAAATCATGTTATCAGCTTTGAGGAGGTGAAGGAATAAATAAAGGAGATGGGTCAATAAAGAGGCTATAGTGAATAGAAGAGGGGCAATTCAATCTAAGTGATGTATATAACAATGGGTTATAGTGGCCATAGCAAAAATGAAGCATCACACATGTGATGCGATCTGTGAAAACCCGCCACATGTGGGATTTTTCATATTGGAGATATTTATATCATAAGAAAGTTGAAACTGTGCTGATTACAGAACTGTTTCGATCATTTTTCTACGATCACTACAAAAAAGTTATAAGTGAATGATGATTGTGATGTCATAAAAAGCTACAAAACAAGAAATCATGAAAACAGGCCAAAAAGATACATATTTCAATAGAATAACATTATAAGGTCAAACAAAAAAGTGCCTTACGTAAGTTTGAAGGTGAAATTTCAGATGATGACACAAAGTATTAGACATTAATTCTCTTTAAAATTTAATTTAATTAATAAAAAAAAATTAAGCATTTTACCCATAATCCCTTGTTCACAGTTTGTGACATCCGACGGGTGTTCACAGATCGCATCACATGTGATGATCTTCTGGTTGAATATTGATTGATGACTAATTCCTTTGTTTCTTTTATATCCTAGAATGAAGTACTGGTCATGCTGCGAGAGAAAAACTTCAGATTTCAACAACTTTTTAGGACAGGAAGGTTGTGCAAAGGGGAATCATTTATGGGTGCTATCTGAGGAGGATGCCAAGAAAACTGTAGCTTGCAGGTATGTATTGCATATTAGTACACCTCATAAATATTCATGAACTAATTATGACTGTTCATAAGCCAATTCTGACAAGGTGTATTATTTCCCATGGGAAATAAATACTGCCTATTTCCCTACAACCTCATCTCTAGAGTCACAGTGCAGTGTAATAGAACAAATACTATGATCTCTACATAGCTTCCAGTGGCACACTATTTTCCATCACTACCTGCCAGGCCACTAGATAGTACATGTGAAGATTTTTCATTTTAGCATTTGGTTTTGTTAATAAATAGGTTCAGAAGGATCATCAATTATAATCTGATATGGAAAGTTCATTATACTGATCCAGTGTAAAAGTACTCATGTGTACATTTCGGATACATCTGTATCCTTTGTCAACACTTTTGCTGCATAACCCTACGCAATGAGCCAAATTTTGTGTTTTTGTTTGTTTTTTAGTTGTCTGAAATATTGTTTTTTAAATTTGCTCCATAAAGGAGACGAAAAAAGAAAGTGTACAAAAAACACAATAAAAAAAAAATTCCGCATTTAGAATAGCTATTTTTTTCTATTAAAAAAACATACTCACAAAACCGGATATTGCATAGCTATTTTCCCAAATGTATGCCTTACTTTATATGGATTGTAAGTGCATATTATGAAAGACTAAACAAATGTGATGCGATCTGTGAATACCCGCCACATGTCGGGATTTTTCATATTGGAGATATTTGTATCATAAGAAAGCTGAATCTGTCCTGATTACAGAACTGTTTTGATCATTTTTCTACGATCACTACAAAAAAAGTTATGAGTGAATGATGGTTGCGATGTCATAAAAAGCTACAAAACAAAAAATCATGAAAACAGGCCATAAAAGATGCATATAGTTCAATAGAATAACATTATAAGGCTATTTAGAAAAGTGACTGAAGTAAGTTTTTGAAGGTGAAATTTCATAAAAGGTGATGATATAAAGTATTCGAAATTAATTTTCTAAACAAAATATGAAAAAATAAAAATAAAAGTTTTATTTTTTTATTATTATTATTATTTTTTTTACCCATAATCCCTATTTCACATTTTGCGACATCCGACGGGTTTTCACAGATCGCATCACAAATCAGTAACATTTGTGTAAATTGATTGTGTAAATCTTGTTTTCCCTTAGACATGACTGGCATCAGACTGGCAGTTTGGCGGTGCTATCGATTTACTGTAAAAACAGCGATCCTGAGAAGACTAGTATAGAAGCAAACCAAGTGTGTCTTAACATCAGTGTAACATTTGATGGGGGAAAGAGTCAATTCAAAAAGAATATTGATTTAGAAGGGGTAAGTCATGATTTATGATTCACATGGACAATGAGAAGGACTAATTCCAGTATTATTGAAGAAATCTGAGTGTCTGAACGATTTCTTCATGCTATCAACACCCAAATGCTGAGCTACTCCGGCCATATCTCACGTCGCAAGGGTAAAAACCTAGAGAAGATGATCATGCAAGGCATGATTGAAGGGAAGAGAAAGAAAGGCAGACATTGTTCCTTATGGATTGACCAAATAAAATTGATTAATGGACACCCTCTCCGAGATTGTTATTCCTTTGCTGGAAATCATTGTTTGTGGCATAGTATCTGTAAGGTCACGTCGAGCTGTCAGTCATGACAGGACCAAACCAACAAGTCATGATTATACCAAGATAATTGAAAATATTATTTCTAAATCCCAGTAGTATGCTAAGTGTATACCCAAGTTATGCTCATATAGTTTAATCAGTTCCAAATTAGCAACAATTGTGAGGTTAATATTTATCTGTGGGCCCAAATGGAATATCTACTTGACCACCGCTTCCTGATATCTACTGATGATGCGCAAACGTACATTTTTACCATAAAATTTGTGCAACAAAATTGATTGTTTTTGTGCACAGACAAATACAAGTCTCACAATTCTTGCCAATTTAATCACATGGATTCACTTTTTAAATCACACAATGTTTGATTTATTTTATCACTGATTTAAATCAACTTTCTCAGTTTTTGACAAGAGTTAATTTCTTTCTTAATTTGACTGTTTTACTTTTTCCCTAAAGCTTCTACAGCTTTCAGATGCTTAAAGCTTTCAGATGCTCCCATGTGATATCATATTATCTCTTGGCAATAGAGTCATCTTCAAGATGCATAATTCAAGAGGATTTTCTTCATGATGATTATTACTTGTTTTGATCTATGAAATGTTCAAATGTAAAAAAAATGTTTAGATTTTTTTCAAATACTGATAGAATTGTTTGTGCCCACCACTCCACTGGACTATTTTGACTAACTAAGGCCTAAAAAATGGTTTGATTGGCCTAACATGACAACAAAAAAAAGGGTAGGTCAGTCGGGATTTTTAAATAAAAATTTAATCACCTGCTTTGGGGACTTAAAATAGCCAAAAATGAAAGCAAACAGTCAGAAACTTCAATACTTGAATACTGTTAAATTTTGATATATATATTTCATTTTATTTTATTTTTTTATTTTTTTAAATATTTTTAATTTTTATTTTTCCCCCCTCAGAATAATAAAAATATTCAGGGTCGGCGATGTATTTAGGTTCGGTCGGGTTAGGCCAATCAAACTTCTTATTTTTTTAGGCCTTATGGTGGTGCATCATTGTATTTGACATTAAAAATGTAAATGAAAATAAATCTTAAATAAATTGTTTATTTCCATTTTCATTGCAGACTATAGATCCTACAAACAGCAAGGTCAACATGCTGGGAACCAAGATTGAAGTTAAACTCAAAAAGAGCGAATTGTTTTCATGGAAACGATATGAATTACCACCAGTGGGTGTTATAAAGACAACTGAAGAGCTGGAAGAACTTGAAGATGAATTCTTATTACAACAATCTTAATGAAACTGAGACTGTATAGGAAAAGACAATTTGTACTTAGGCCAAATTTTTGTTGTTGTTATATTGGCGTAACCCGCCCAACCTAAAAAATACGCCCGACCCTACACTATTTTCTTTTTTTTCAGTGAAAAAAAAAAAAAAAACCAACCGACCGACCCTAAAAAATAAAAAAATAAAAAAAATAAATGTTTTTTCTCGAACGAAATACGACGGTGCTCCTCGAATAAACGGAAATTCCTTCCGAAAACGGAAGTATAAACATTGTGATCATCATGGCAGCGACCAGCTATACTGAGGGGTACTTCTAACAAACAATAGGGAATGTTTAAACTCGGTTAACATTGTTCAAAAACAGCTGCTAAAAAAAAAAAAAAAATCCCTACCTACCTACCCTATTTTTGTTCAGCCCGTTACGCCAATATAACAATTTTTTTTGTTTGTACTTATTTAGAAAACTGTTTGCTGATAAGGGAATGACATGCATGGGGCTGGTAGCTAGTATTAAACCAAATGGATCAGTAAATAGTATAGACTATGTTTGACATCTCATGAACCACTAAAACAAGACTAGCATGCTATTTAAAGGTATATTATGGGATCTTTTCCAGGGGACGCCCTCAATCCTCGAAAAACAAATTGGAAGCAGATTTTCTTGCAAATTTACATTTCTGATCATAAATCATGCATATATTCTTGAGTTACAGAGCGATACGCATCCTAATTACTTCAAAATCATGTTTTTTAAAGTGAAAATAAAGTGAAAATAGAGTGAAAATAAACTGTTCGCTGAACAATCTATTTTAAACCCATAAAAAACATGATTTTGAAGTAATTAGGAATCGTATTGCTCTGTAACTCAGGATATATTTATGATTCATGATCAGAAATGTAAATCTGCAAGAAGATCTACTTTCTAAAAAAAATAATGGATAGAGGGCGCTCCCTGAAAAAGATCACATAATATGCCTTTAAGTAACATGTGACATTTATGATCATATGACATACATGTGATGTACATGTGCTATACATGTGTTTCACATGTGAAACAATACAAAAGAGTCACTGACCAGCTGCTATTGTTCCAGAATTGATTAAACAATCATAACTTCAAATAATCTCCATTTTATGAATGAGGTATCAAATTATGAAAAATATATTTGCCTACAAAGTGTACATTTCAGACATTTGATATATGAAGAGCTTTGTTGCAAAAGAGCTATGGTACATTTTTTTCAAAAGTGAGTTTGATATAGAAATGTATAGGGCACAATCATATGTTTTAAGGAAACAAAGTCATTTTTCAAAAATACCTACATCTCATTGAAGTTGTTGTTTTGTTGCAAAAAGGCTTGTATTCATCAAACTCATTTTTGAAAAGTGATTAAAATAAATGATTTGTTTTGTGTGGTATTTTCTCTAATGTACAAACAGATGTAGTTTTGTTTCAAAAGTGTTTACATCCAAATTTTCAAAAAAATTAAACTTGATTTAAAAAATATTAAAAACTAGCACATTTGAAATTTATTCCAATTTACGTTAGTATGTGGTGTACCTCTTTCATAATACATTCAGTTTTTCGATTGCTCAACATAAATAATTAGAAACAGTTTTTTGACTTTTTCTCAAAAAGAGCCAAAGTGAATGTAGGCCCTTTTGCATAATACCTCTTCATATGCAAGCTATAGATTTTGAATCAAATGTCAACATAGCTCCTTTGTTAGGAACCTTTTGTATTAGGGGTCATCCATAATTTCGCCATTTTCAGTTACGTACAAAGCGTACGTAAGAGAGGGGAGGGGGTCAAAATATACCCCAACCGTACATAACTTAAATGGCGATCTTGCGAGGCGGGATTTTTTTTTTTAAAGTACAAAATAAAATAAAATGTCGCCATTTATTGCGTACGTAACTCGAGGGGGGGAGGGGGGTAAAAAGTTACGTACGCTCTGTACGTAAGTGAAAATGGTGATAATTTTGGACGACCCCTTACATGTGACAGGATTAGGTCAAATAAAAATACAAGTTTGTCTCTGAAGAAACATGAAAAAGCTATGCGAAATGAATGCCCTGTTTTTAAAGTAAATGAGACGGTCTCTGGGAAATGTATATTTTAACACTACCATAGTAGAAACCAATTGCATTTTGTTGAACTGTAATTTAAACTTCTATTTGTATGTGGCAAATTTACTCTCGCAAGCAAGGAAATGAAGCTGATATGGTACTTCGCAATGTGAAATTAAAAAGCATGATTTTCAAAAGTTCAAGAAAAAATGGGGTAAAAAAGTTATGCACTGAAATGCTAATTTTAAAAACTACGCTACCAGTCTTGTTTGTATCCATGTGAAATACATGTGGTACAGTCGATTGTCTCATCAGGGTTTTTTACCTGTGAACTAATACATCATATATACCACCGCCAGCCATGATATTTTACTATACCATACTTGTTTGATTGTGCATGTATCTATTTATTTTAATTAGGGGCCTCGCATTTTAGAAATAGAGGAAACGTGTGGGTAAAGCTCACTCCTTTTTTATATTGTTAAAAGGTGCGAAAAATGATCAGTGATTAACACCTACTGAAGAGCCAGGTTTGATGAGATGTGCAGTTATGCAAATCAGATGCGTGTATTGTTAGTGCCTAATTGAAACATACAATTTGAAATGGCTGGTTTGATACTAGAAGAAAAGGATATAACAAGGGAATTGTATGACCAAGGAAAGCTTAAAGGTATATTATGTGATCTTTCCAGGGAATGCCCTCAACATCGAAAAAATTGAAAGCAGATTTTCCTGCAGATTTATATTTCTGATCATAAATCATACATACATTCCAAGTTACAGGGCGATACGATTCTTAATTACGGTACTTCAAAATCATGGTTTTAGAGTGAAAATAAACTGTCGAGATAACACAACAGTTTATATTTTCTCTCTAAACTCTGTAACTTGGAATTTGTGTATGATTTATGATCAGAAATGTAAATCTGCAAGAAAATCTACTTTCTAAAAACAATCATGAATAGAGGGCGCTCTCTGGAAAAGATCACATAATATGCCTTTAAGGTTGGTGTCAACCCTGTTTGGCGCCAAATTTATCAAGCACTGTAACTTTTAAATTATAAATGTGATGTACATAAAAGTATACATTTTTTGTAATGAAATGAGTCAGAGAATCCATTTTTGGTATCAAATTTTACTAAAATTAGTGATTTTTACATTTTTGCCCAAAAATCACCTTTTTGGCGCCAACATTTTTCAGACAACCTATCAATATCAGTTTTTGATTCAAAATTCCAAAATTTCACCAAAATCATCTAAAATCAATTATCTAGGAGCGAATTTTTTTTTTTGGCTTAAAATTTGTTTGTTTTGAAAATATTGACCAAAAAGTGCCAAAAAAAATGTTTTTTTCTCAAAAATCTCATTTTTGGCACTTTTTGGTCAATATTTTCAAAACAAACAAATTTTAAGCCAAAAAAAAAAATTCGCTCCTAGATAATTGACTTGAGATGATTTTGATGAAATTTTGGAATTTTTAATCAAAAACTGATATTGTTAGGTTGTCTGAAAATTGTTAGTGCCAAAAAGGTGATTTTTGGGCAAAAATGTAAAAATCACTAATTTTAGTAAAATTTGATACCAAAAATGGATTCTCTGACTCATTTCATTACAAAAAATGTATACTTTTATGTACATCACATTTATAATTTAAAAGTTACAGTGCTTGATAAATTTGGCCCAAACATGGTTGACACCAACCTTAAGGAGTGCTTTTTGCTTACTCTTTCCCCACACTTTCTTCTATTTGTAAACAAATCTTATGGGAACCTCAGTAAAGCAAAGTTAGTGTTTTAAAAAGGGTTTCACCAGGGGTGTGCAACTAAAATTGCCAATAGGAAGCTACTTCATCCGGGAACTTTAACTTTTGTGTGATTATATGTTGATGGCGCTGTTTGTCGTCTGCTTAGGTACATATACTTAATTAAAGTTTACACAGAATTGTTGAAAAAAATGCATTAAAAAATTGTACAGTTTTGAAAATTATGATAAAATTATGATAACACTTTCGCGCTGGACGGTTTTTACAAGCGTGAAAAATGTTAGTTCACGTTTCATTGTCAGTTCATACATTTTGAATTCATTTTCTCACTTTTTGGTGTCTGGCGGACTTGATGCAAGACGACATAATTCCTTGCATATTTTCGTTGACGGGACCTTTTATTCCGTGTGTGCTCATAAAGTGGCGCTGTTGCATTAATGATGTCATCTAATTAGAAAATGTGACACATTATTTCCGTATGGACCGTATATGCGTTTCCTATCCCAAAATTAATAATAATAATAAATAATGAAAACTTATAATAAAGCGCCGGTATCCGCCATAAATGGCGCTCATGGCGCTTATGCATTTACAAACAGTCAACATTTATACAGTCAATAGAGCACAAAACATATCAGATGACCACAAAGAGATTATTGAGTAAAAACCACTTTAAATAAGTGGGTTTTTAAGTCCTTTTTGAAACTGTTTATATTGTTGTTTAATTGGATGACAGCAGGTAAATTGTTCAATATTCTTGCCGCTGCAATCCCAAAGGCTCTGTTGCCCCACTGTGTTTTTGTACGATTTAATTTTAAGAGACCTTGCTCTGACGAACGAGCATGCCGAGGAGTGTATGGTTGAACAGAGTCCGCAAGATATACGGGTGCTTTACCAAGTTGTATTTTGTAGATGAGTAAAGAGTATTTGAAGACGATGCGTTGCTTCACAGGAAGCCAATGTAAATCAGCTAAGACAGAGGAGATGTGGTCAGATTTCCGAGTAATTGTGATTAGGCTGCCATATTTTGTAACCGTTGAATAGTATCCCTGGTAATGGAATACCAGATAATGAGAGTTTAGCCATCATTACCGTACTCTATTAGGGGGGGGGGGGGGGGGGGGGGGGGGGGGGGGGGGGGGATAATTACCAATGGATTAAGGTTTGTCATAATTGTCTCAGCTTTGACAGCTATTGTATTGTAAACTAGTATAGTATTATATTTATAAGGAGATTTGCTAATAAATTCATCTTGTCAAAAGTGAACTATATGAAGAAGCATTTAGTAATTCTGTGAAGTACTGTTAAACACTTTAATTTCGCGGATACTTTATTTTTTCAAATTTAAAATTATTCCTAACGTAGTCGGCATTTAATTACATGAATCTGGAAATGTCACTGTTACTTTCAATAGAAAATTGTCGGTTTGAATTTCACAAATCCACATCGTTCCCAAATTTGGTGAAATTAAATCCCTTGAGAAATTAAAAGTGGTTTTACAGTATTTCAATTGGATATGAGTCCCGGCCTAGTGGGAGCTGGACATGTGTAAAAGTTGTTATTCTCAACATGAATGCATTCTCATAAACCACCCATAATCAAAGAAAATGTGAATCTGAACAAGGATTTTGGTGGGCA
Source organism: Ophiura sarsii (assembly GCA_035610835.1). Classification (NCBI taxonomy): domain Eukaryota; kingdom Metazoa; phylum Echinodermata; class Ophiuroidea; order Amphilepidida; family Ophiuridae; genus Ophiura; species Ophiura sarsii. The sequence continues at coordinate 53,064,379 of CM069455.1, forward strand.
AGTTATACCACAGACATTAGTGGAAAGGACATTTTTAAAAGTACCCGCTGCAAATCCATGGTACTATGATCGTTTTGCAGGTAGCTGGTATGATTATTAATGACCCATGATTTCAATCCATCCACTTGGCCAATGAGCGTCCTCATAACGGCCGAAGCCCACTCTGGGAAAAATAATGGTCCTGTGTATTCGCTAAGGATCAAAACAAGTTGGATCTCATTGAAAATAACAGGAGAGTACAGACAGCTATTGAATGGGATCAGTCAAAGTAAACACAGTAGAATATTGGCCTGGCTCTCTTTTCTAAAAACTATCAGGTCATTCAATAGTTGCATTACTGAGATATAAAGCTGGGAATATTCAAATGTTTTTTGTTTAAATACAAATATTCCGCTATCTATTTCCACAAGTAAACACAAATTAGATTAGTGTATCTAGTTTGAAGAATTAAAGGTTTTTCCATAGGGACTGAGAAGAACTCAGGTTGATCAATAAAAATGAATCCAGCTTCCGGCAGCTTGGTGCTAAGCATTGGTTTCCAGTTTCCAATACGATTTATTCCGTAAAATATATACTACCGGGTTCCAAATTGTCGGTTCCTTTCATCTATGCTTAGCAGCAAGCTGCTCAAAATGAGATTCAATAAAAATTGGGTAATAGACCAAACCATTTGAACTTCGCGACAGGCATGACATGAGCTATAAAAATATAATATCAAAGTTATTGTCAACTATTCCTATACATCACGCATTGCACCCACAACGTTCCCATTGACGCCTGACCTGCTCACAAGTCCAAATAACGCTTACGTAATTGTATTGCCGAAACGGTCATGGATCAAGCGTTGCTGTTCACTTAATTGTCCCTTCCTCTATAGTCTGTGGGTATACCCATTACAGGTATATATATCATTGTACCCTCAAGATTATTTTCTATAAGAACGAAATGGGAGATATTGCGCTGAAAGTGAATGCTAGAACAAAAGTTTTATTTGCACTTTAGGCTATATATATACCATGATTAAATTGAGTACAGAATACAGAGTGGTCCAAACAAAGGGGTACACCCTTTCCGGCGGATTTGTCCCAATTTCGGAGAAAATTGTTTCTACAAATATTTAAATTGTTGTATCCTGGGCATCTTTGAATAAGTTCATCTGGATTGTTATTAAACATCTGCGATTTGATTTTGTTGTGGAAAAATCCAATAAATAGTGAATAGATTCCTCGCGTTCTAGTTACGTTTCACTGCTAAACTAGCAGGTTTGTCAGACTGGCAACTCTTACGCCGTTGTAGATGGCGTAGTTCCGACAAGTTAATCGTAGATGTTGCGCAATGTGTAAGCCCCCTCATCTTTTTAAGTGTGTTCTTCCCCTTCTCTGTCTCCAGATAATAGACTGCGAATTAGACAAGACATATCCAGATGGCTCAAGGAGGCTATCTGTATCCGGAGAAGGGGGAGAACTCGTCGTAACTAAAACATGAATAATCTATTCACTATTAATTTATTGGATTTGTCCACAACGAAATCAAATCACAGAATATCCTGGGCAAATATTGTGAAAAGGGCATTCTAATTACAAAATATTGGCTATTTAAAGAAAAAATGTGTAATAAGGGACCGTTCATTATTTATGGTGGAGGGGGGGTTGGGTAAAATATAGGGGGGTCATGTAACTTTCATATGTTGAAATAGGGGGGGTTATGTAACTTTGTATTCTTAAACAGGGGGGGTTGTGTAACTTTTTTTACTATAAAGATGGTAGTGATTGGGGTGATTTTAGAGGCTATTTTGGAGTGTAAATGCCATTTTTTTTCGTGCTTCGCGCACATTTTCTTACGACCTTTCAACTTCAAAACATAGGCTACTTATGATGAGACTACTTTCGGACAGCAAATCTTTTTTGTGCTCGCCCTGCTCGGACGATTGGAAAAACACCTAATCATCAATGGTTGAAAACTTGTTAATTAGCCTAGGCCTATGTTCCAAAATCCAACAATATGATTAAAAACGGTAATTTCTTGCATGCTTTTCACCTCGTCTCACTCTCAGCTCTGCACCAAAGCTCACAAAAGTAGAATATTTCATACGTTTTTGTCAGGATGTTCTAATTTTTTTTCAGAGTTCCTTTAGTATACCCTACCACTGCATGTCTTCAATGGGGCCCCTTTTAAAGAATGACCCATTACTCTTACACAGTGAGGAATAAGAATGGTAGGGTATTCTAAAGCTTACCCTTTTTGGGGGTTATAAAGACTCACAAAACCACCCAAAATGTATAAATATGACAAATTTTCCACCTCGCTACGCTCGCAATGTAGTTAGTCATTAAATTATTGGCCGTTCAGAGGGCACAACCAACGAATCCATGGACACAAGAAAAATACATCCCCAAAGTATGTGACAAGTTGATTTTGAGGGGGGGGGGGGGGGGGTTGTGTAAAAATCTATTGGTTAGTAGGGGGGGTCATGTAATTTTCAGTTTCAGCTGTAGGGGGGGTTAGGTAATTTTGACATATGAGTCTCGAATTTGTCCCAACCCGCCCTCCACCATAAATAATGAACGGTCCCTAACTGCGAGTCAAAGCGAATATGCATTATTGCTTTTCTTTCTGCACAAGTGCTATTGGGTTGAATGGTAATTTGTATTTTTCACCTTTTTATGGTGGGAGGGGGTTCAATTTCAATGCCATCTGGGATTTTTAATACTAATTTTTCATGACTTTGACCTGCTGTCATTTCTATTTTCTAAATTTGAGAGACGTATTCACAGGCTGAAAAAGTAGGCAATACGGAAAGCTCCTTGCAGGGAAATTTGAGCATTTGGAGGGAAATGTTTCTCTTTCATTAAGAAATGCATTCCATTTTGGAGGGAAATTTGGAATCACTTGCTGGGAAAAAACCCATTTTTTCAGGCCATGGACGTTTTTACCCTTTCACTATCACCATATATATGTATGATCAAGAGTATGTTGTTTAAGAATATACTAATATTAAATTATGAGAAACTTCTCTTTTAAAATATGTACCCCTTTTTGGACCACTCTGTATTGACTCAAGCTGCCCCTAGCTCACATTTAAGTCCCCCATCTTGAAGTGATTTGAATGGGTGAGCAAATCACTTTTAGTGGTATTTTGAACACATTGATGAAATCCTTTTCTCTGATTTGAGTCACTCAATATAAACCATGGATAGGCAAGACCCAGGGTTGGAACTTCAGATTTTTTTCAACCAGTCAGTCGGGCAGGTAACTCACAAAACATACCTGCCCGACATGAATTCCACCAACCAACACAACTCACTTGCACTACAAGTTTTAACAAACCAGTTGCCCGCCCGACCCCGACACAAAAGATACCTGCTATGTGCAGGTGCTATTTCCAGGCCTGATAAGATATATTGATTCTATGACCTCAAGGGGCCTGGGTAACTTAGCGCTAGACTTGTGCCTCTCAAAACTGTGACCCTCTGAACCTTGGTAGCAGAGACCCTGCCCTAAAAGTTGGTGTGGCACCAATAAACCAAATTGCCATGCAGGTTCTTCCTGATGCAGGCAATTAAGAAGGGGCCATTTTGCCTTCAGGCATCAAACTTGGTGGGCATTTCCCCTTGATCTGTTGTAATAATTAAGATCTGACAGTGAAGTGATAGCTGTTCATTAAACTGACCAATCTCCATCCAGATCAACCTGTCACTGATCATCCAGAATTGAAATTGATATATTGAGATTGAGAACCAGCCCTGTTTGGGGGAAACTGAATGCTAATATTGAGGGCCCATGGGGTAATCATATCGTCGGTAGGTACAAGGGGGTATCAATAAGTTTTTGAAATCACCCAGAAGTGGAGCTATATCGATGAAATTTTGACAGTAATCACTGGTCCTTATATACATCATGGTGCAAAAATGGTCTCGTAAGTATGCTTACTTTCTTTATTTACAGGTGGCGCTAGATACCAAGGCCATGTAAATCAATGACGTCTTCCAACAGTGCTGTGTACATGGTAAATGATAATGGTCCAATAACTGATCCTTGTGGGATGCTTCAAGAAGAGTATGAGGCTTAGAAATGTTGTCATTTACAGAGATAAATTGAGACCTACGAGTGACGAATGACATTTCTAGGCCTCATAATCTTCTGGAAGGCATCCCACAATGATCAGTTATTGGACCATTATCATTTACCATTGACACAGCACCTGTAACGCCATAATGTATAAGGACCAGTGATTACTCTTGACAAAATTTCATCGATATAGCTCCTTCACTTCTGGGCGATTCAAAAAACTTGTTGATACCGCCTCATATAGTGCTGCTCCCTTGTTTGCATCTTGCTACGTTTGCAGCACAGAACTAGTGCTAGGGTGTAGCTTTGTGTTCATAAGATACCAACAAACACAAACAACAAAGAAGAAACAACCCTCTTTGGGAGGTGGATGGAAGGGAGAATCTCTAATTAACACCACAACATATTAACAACACAGACTCAATAAAACTTGTATATTCATTGCCTATTTATTTCATATTTATATGAATACAGCAAAACATATTAGTTTTCAAGAAGTTAGTACCAAAATCTTAACTGTAATAGCTACTGTGCATATTTTGAGCTTTTATCAAAGACCTAAGATATAGAGCACTTGGATAAATAGCACACAGCAGCCATTGTAGATAGGACTTTTTGCTACTTGACCCCCTGAGATCTACCGGCCGATTGGTCAGAAAGACGGATACATCATTTATTGCACCAATCAGAGACATTTTTACAATAGTTGTATCCCTGATAAAGATGGGAGTGAAATATTGTACAAGCTGCATTTTAATTGGCTATTCAAATGAGTATATCTTGCAATAAACCAATCAGAACCATTGTAAGATAGGCCGATAGTGCCCAGGGGTTAACCCTTGTTTTAATACAACCCAGTTTCTTCAAAAACGTTACATTATGTTCCACTGTCTTGACACTTTCCACGCGGCGTTTGCAGACGACATTCCAAAATTTCATAAAATGTTTCAAGAATGTCAACCTTATTGAAATTCATTACCATATTTGGACTCGCCATGAGGAGTGCATTAAAATAAGCACAAACATGCCGTTAGTTTTGGTTCAGTAATCCTTGATCTAGACCTTGAAAGGTTTCTGGAAAATCTCGTTTGTATAATATGATAAAACCAATAGCCGCGTAGTAAGTGTTAACACTTTTATATTACTGACTAAAGACTCATAATAACGTGTCTGTTTTTCAGGCTGTTAGTATGCTGTCATTATTGACTAAAGCAAGGCCATGTGTAAGGTTTACATCGTAACAGTGCTTTAGGGCATAACAACTGGCCTGTCTTATCTGGGAATTGGAGAATTTATGACCGGCCAATAGCTATTATCGCCAGTATAAAAGTGATTAGGAAGTGGAAAATAATAATAAGTCAATATCAAACTGAACACAAAGCTGAATTCAGATCATTAGAGAATAATTGTTCAATCAGTCCAAGTCTCTAGACTGGTTAGACAATCTTATTCAGCTATGTTCAGACAATTACGGAATAAACACTGCTATATCAGTCAATTAAAGACTTATTTGACAAACATAATCGGTCTATTGTACATTGATAAAGAAAAAGACCATATAAGCTAATAATCATATTAATCAATCAAACCCAATACCACAACAAATTGAAATCTTTCCACCAAAAAAACAAATCTATAAAATATTTAACCCAATCGTATCCTGCGATTAGTTAATTCCTAACTGGTATTAAAGGAAGGGTCCCGCAAGCACAACATTGAGCATTATTTGTTAGAAAAATAATTATCGAGCCGAAATTACGTAATTATATAGAACAAAACACCATACTAGTCACACAAATGAATAAAAACTGCCATCACTCAACATGCAATTTTTAAAATTCGCGGCGATCAAAAGTCCCGGTGTCGATGACGTCACGGGTATCGGTGCTAAAATTTGCGCATGTGCATTGTATAACTATGACATCATCGACACTGGGATTTTCGATCGCCGCGAATTTTAAAAAGTGCATGTTGAGAGATTGCGGTTTTTATTTGTTTTTGTCATAAGTGTGGTGTTTTGTTCTATATAATTACAAAAGTTGGGCTTGATAGTTATTTTTCTAACATATAATGCACACTTTTATGCTTGCGGGACACTTCCTTTAATACCAATATGACGTATACATTAATAATAATTAGTAAACAAAACATGATCTATAATGATAAAATATTTAGAAATTTACAAAATTTCAATGAATCGAAGCTGATTTGTACCGTGTACAGTACTAGGCAAGTACTGTTCTACATGTTGGCACTACACAATCATTATCTAATATCATTCATAACACTGTGAATTTTGCTGTGAATCAGAACAATATGCTATAGATGGCTTCAAACCTTTATGCAGTAATTGTTACCAAGTACAAAAAAAGGGTCTTTTACAACTATATGCAGCTCACAGGCAAACCAACCTGAAAAACGTCGCTACATCGAGCCAAGTGTATGAAATTTGTTTATAACTGACGGGCTAAAAACATACTCTAATTGTACTTCAGATGATTAGTCAAGCTACTCTTTCCGTGGACAAATTCGCTTTCAAGTTGAGCCGTAACATGGTAGTGCTATTTCTTGGGACAAAAAAAAGGAATCTTAATATTATTTAGCTGATTCAAATAACACAGCATTGCTAAAACATGCACCATCAAAGTGCAGAATAACACTATAGATCAGCGGTTCTTTACCTGGGGGTCGTTTGGGGTTTTCCAGGGGGTCATGAAGGTGTCATAAACATAGCTTTTGGGGAACCATTTTAATATTTCGCTCTCAAAAGGCTTCAAAAAAACCCACAAGAAACGTGCAAATTTCCGGCACGTAACGCTCGCATCATATAACTAAGCAGTTTCAGTTTTAATAATTTGGGCTGTTTTTCCCCCAAATTGTTTTTGGGGAGGGGGGCAGGGTGGTGGTCACGGTACTGACCAAGAATGTCTGATGGGGTCGTAGGGTCAATAAGGTTAAGAATCGCTGCTATAGATAGATAGCTGCTCTAGAGTATACGATGCTTATCAGGGTACCATTGTTCTGGGCTTGCACTATGTAGGCATGAGAGTATGTTTTCAGCCCTAGTTGTCAAACTTTTTCTTACGACATAAAGCACAAGAAATCAAAGCATGAAACTGATACATCACTATACAGACATGACAAGACATTGATGATGGCTTTGTAAACAGTGTTGCCAGATTTAGAAGACATCCATAGCGATATATCAATCACTCTGGTCCATCAGAAAAGCCACCCAATTTGGAAATGCGAAGTTTCTAGAGACCCCTGTTGATTTACCATTCACTTTGGTCTGCCAGACTAGGCTCCCATTCGGGTATGCACAAATTGTTAAGTCAATTTGTTTCTAAAATGAACAATAAACAACTAGTTTCTAGAGAACGTTGGTGATATTACAATCACTATGTTGAGAAAGTTAAAAACATTTCATCTCCAAAATGAGGTTGTTAGCAACACTGTTACATTACCATAAACAAATCATCATAACACTGCAGAGGTTATACTATTTCGCTTACGTCTAATGTGACTAAGTCAGGAAAGTTTACCATCTCTACTTTACACTACTCAGTTAACTGTATAAATCAAGACCTTTAAATACCACCCATCCTTCATGAAAGGACCAACATTTTTACTAAATCAAATACCCATGGTCTGTTGTGTTTCTATTGTATTTTCAAAAAATAGTAAGAAACAATGGTCGTATTTGTCAGTATTTCGGGGTATTCTAACTCCAAACCTTTTGCGATTTGACAATTTGTTCCAGATATTTTACAATCCCGGTCATTACAACAGTAATTATTTCCAGTGTTCCTAAACTCTTTTCACTCTTTAAATAACAAATATTTAAAAGTAGGGATTTTCAGTATTCTAGAAATTTACATTCTTGATAACAAATATTATGATGGTAATAGTAAATTCCAGTAATCCAGAAAAAAATCATTTAATGCAGATTTTTAATCTCTGGTAACAAAATATCTTTGTAATAATGTTCATAATAATTGTAATTATTATAATTAGGATCATAATAATTGTAATTATTATAATTAGGACTCACCTATATATACATTTGCTTTGTCATATTTACAATATAATTTGGTATCTACTCCTACATGTATCCGAATGGAACTCAATTCCGTTCTCAAATAATTCACTTTACCCATACATCTGTAAATTATTTAAATTGGGCTACATAGGATATGTTACAAAGTTGGAAATAAAAATCTGCCTTTTAGTATTGCTTCAGTTTAAATCACAATGTTCAAGATTACAACTTTGCCATGAATCTGAGAATCAATTCTTGCGAGTACTCTCACCCGTAGAATGTAACTCTGCAACTCAGCAATTAGATGGCGGAGAGATTCTCGCATAAAATTGTTGCAAAAATCAGAGAAACTCTGCAATATCGCAATGGACCTACAGCACATATTCTCCGTGCCACAGTCAGACATACGCGGGCGCACTTCAGATTGCATGATTTCTCTGCATGATTGAAAATTCACAAAATGCCGCTAACCAATCAGAGCTGTATGGTTAAGCTTACGTATTGTGCACCACATATGTCCGTTACATCGGTTTTTTGGGTGAGGGTGACCTTGTGTTCTTTACGCGAGGTCAACCTCATGAGACATACTTCTAAAATATTGCGCAACTTCATCATAAGGTGACAACAGTGCATGTTGAACATCATGATTTTGTAAAAAGAATTCCAAATTAGAATATAGTTTCATATCATCAGGTATCTTACATTTTTAGGTACAACAATTTATAGTTTATAAGTTATGTTATACTACTGCCCAAAATTCCTGAAGCAGAATAAAAAATCCTAAAAATCAGCTTTACTTAAGTTTTCGTACGCTTATTTCTTTTATCATAACATCAAAGAGCATAGCAATACTTCAAAGGTAGATCTTATTTCCTGTAATCCCTTTTTTTAAATCAATTTTTCTTTAATAATTAGAGTTACACGCGATTTTCCCCATAGTAGACAAAATATAAATCTTTCTAGTTACTATATAACAATAATACAGTGAGTGGCAGTGCATGGTGGGATAGTAATCCCACCAATTTGAATGACAACAGGTGAAATGCATTCTGGGACATTGACACAAGCTAGTACAAATTTAATATTATATTTTTATATATATATTATCTATTGATAATTTGCCCTGATGAATTGTGCATGTAGTATTAAAATACAGTGTTTCTGTAATAAACATCCTCACAATTTCAAAAATAAGCTCCACCTTTTTAAAGTTGAAGGAGTTAATTCCCTTCTTTAAGTTCTTTCATTCAAGATATTTCAAGTGAAGATTGGTTTATTAAGAAAGCTTCAATTAAAAGAATGACAAAAATTACAATGTTATTGTTTGCAGGCAAGTTATTGATTAACTAGTATTGCTCACTCGGGATGCTTTAATTGATCAATACGGGCTACACACGTATATGTCATACTATCCCCTATTTTGAAATCCAAAATGCAAAATTGTACCTTATCGTTCTCTCTTAGCTGTAAGTGTAACATCCTTAATAGTCAATTCTTTGAGTGCAAAATCTTAAATTAAAGGAGGTGTTCCGATTGCTGGCCCAATTTTCAACTTGATGTTTTCTATTCTACATAAAGGGTTATCTTCAAAATAGTTGTATTCCAAAGTTTGAGTTGCGTAACTCCAATAGTTCTTATTTTAGAAGCACAAATGTGCCCATTGAGTAGTACACAGGCTGGTCAGGTGGTTAACCACCTTTGGCAGTAATTCACTGTGTTTTGGCCATAACATCTCAATTGAACATATCTTGCACCAAACATTTTACACAAATGTGAAAAATATGGGGTTTCTTCTGATATCAAAATATGTTGATAGACAAAAAAGCTAAGTGATCGGAACATCCACCTTTATAAAGAAATAACTTACTCCCATTTTTGATATCATTAGGTTGGCAGTATAAAGTTGGGAGTTTGGAGCATATCCATTACCTAAGCACTGTATAACAAGTTTGTAATTGGTGGGGTCCATAATATATATGGATATTATTTAATATAGATATATATTTGTATTGTACAGATTTGTTAATTATACTGTATAATGTCTATTAAGTGTAACTCAATCTAAAACATATTTTGAGACGAGACATCCTCAAGATGTTGGGCATATATCCCAAACATATTGTGAACATCCTTAAATAGATTCATAAACACTAAAAAGATTTCATTGCAAAACGAAATTATTCTCTGATTTATCTGCTATTTTCAATTTCAGGGGTGGGGGTTGCAGAACTAAGCCATACAGTTGCGCAGTTTGCATTCACCTTACTTTAAAAATGTGAATGGAGTAAAGTTTAGAAAGTATATGATCAAAAAGCCTACTATAACTTTGTATAATTTTCTTCTGTTGCTTTGGTGTTTATATTTTGAACTTCATCAGTGAAAATGAATATTATTACCTTTTGCAATGAAACCTTTTCAAATACACTTAAAGGTATATTATGTGATCTTTCCAGGGAACGCCCTCAACATAAAAAAAAAATAGAAAGCAGATTTTCTTGCAGATTTACATTTCTGATCATAAATCATGCATACATTCCAAGTTACAGGGCGATACGATTCTTAATTACTTCAAAATCATGGTTTTAGAGTGAAAATAAACTGTCGGAATTTTGACAGTTTATATTTTTCACTCTAAATTCACTCTAAAACCATGATTTTGAGGTAATTAGGAATCGTAGCGCTCTGTAACTTGGAATGTATGTATGATTTATGATCGGAAATGTAAATCTGCAAGAAAATATACTTTCTAAAAAATATTATGAATAGAGGGCGCTCTCTGGAAAAGATCACATAATATGCCTTTAATTCATACTGAAGTTGGTCCCACTTTGTGTTGAATCAATAGACATAATGTGTACGCATTGAAACATGAAACCTAGTTCACATAACAGAGCAAAATATAACAAAACTTCACCATTTGAAAACAAAAGACTTCGAATTCAAATAAATGTGATAAAGTTGATATTGATTGACACATGAATCAAATGCTCATAGAACAGTGAAGAACAAAAAAAAACACAACTTGTATCATCATTTGAAAACAAAAGACTTTGTGTTCAAGTCTCTAGTTTTCTTGCAATAAATATATTGCAACAATAAATCAATGGATATATAGCAATTGACTAACTTCAGTAGTAACCTATTCAACTAGGCATCATCTTTATAGCTCTATATTATCTACATGGCAACCTGAGAACACACCACACATTTCATTCAAATTCATAAAACCATTCAATCATTCATTTGTCTCCTATATAGTTTGCTGAATACCAAATTTTCAGGGCTCTTTAGAAGGCAAAAGGAATTCAATTAGTATATTAAGCGGCGGCCGCATTCATGTTCAATTAAAACCAGTGGAAAGTCGAAAAATTAGTCATTAAACAAACAGGTGATCCTGACTTGACACAGTCGGAATTGCAGAAAACAGTGTTGCTAGTTCCTTTTGTTGGTTTTCGGAAAAAAGTAGCATCCGGCGATTGGAAAACCCCCTGTTGTACAGGCCCAAGCGACCCAATTTTTTTTTTTTTTGCAAAATTGATTAGAAATTTTTTCTAAATTTGTTGCAATATTTTATTTTATTTTTTTGATCTTTTTTTAAAAGATTGCTGAAAAGTCACCATTTAAAAAAAAATTATGTTAAGTAGTGTATCAGCAGTTGGAATCCATAATTTGGGTGTCTATTGTGTGGTGCTTCTATGTCAAATGGGTTTCATTTTACATCTCACAATGACTCCTGACAATTTGGAACAAAACAAACTATATTCTCTCAAACTTCAGCGTTACACCAAGTTATAACCTAATACTATAACATGTATATCACCATCTGTGACCTTTCTATACAATTCCCTAATATAATCATTTGTTAAATGCTTTATTTTATTCTTTTTTATACAACTTTGCATTTTTTGTACTATTTCATCCTGTCGCTAATTGTTAACCCCCTGAGCACTACCTGCCTATATATCTGCATCTTAGCACAATTTTGATTGGATATAAAGAGGGTTATACTATACATTTAGCCAATCAGAGATATAGTAAGACTGGTGGTATGGTTGATTAAGATATATATAAAAGCACTTTTGTGATTGGTTACTCACAGGGTTGTATCACAGTTTATCCTGTAATGAGCCAATCAGAGACACTGTAAGAATGCAGGTAGTGCTCAGGAAGTTAAATGATATAATATTACTATAATACATAGCTACCTGGCTATTGCATACTCTGTATGCTAATTGGGTTTAGATTTTGCACACACAAAAATACATTAGAATCTATATCTACATACATCTGATTCTCAAATATGAAAACTACAATACCCGTTTCCTCTCACAATCCCGGGGGGGGGGGGGGGGGGGTACTCGGATTTGGTTTGGTCGGGGGTGTGCCGCTGGAGATTCAAAACCCATACCCATTTTTAGGGGTGATTTTGAAAAAAATCGGTACCCATTTTTAGGGGTTTTGCTTCATTTTAGACCAAATTTCCGCAAATTTTCGGGAAAATAGACCTAATTTTTGCAAATTTTTGCGAAAATATACCTAATTTTGGCAAATTTTCGCGAAAATAGACCGATTTGTAAAAAGTGACCCCATTATTAGGGATTTCCAGCACAAAATCATACCCCATGTTTAGGGATTTTGTGCCCAAAAAGCTACCCATTAGAGTGGCACATCCCCGTATACCGTCTTAGGCGAGTACCCCCCCCCCCCCCCCCAACCCCCGGGCTCACAATTTGCCCTTCTACTGCAGGTTGGCACTTCTAACTTACACATATGAACCACTACCCTCCAAAGAAGATTTCTTGTACAGTCCAGCATGCTTAGCAACACTGCAGAGAAAATAAGGCTTTCCTCAAACCAAACAGTGCCAAAGTTTAGAAGTAATTAACCATTGGTTGTCTGTACTTCCACCTTCTGATACATAGTATAGGCATATCTTGGTCTCGAATGAAAAAGAAGTTGAATCCAACCTAAAACTTATGTACGTGTTACTCAAACAATTAAGGGTCTTTTTAAAAAATAAAAAACAACAACTGTAGAGTGTACTGAAATCACATCAATTGTACTGTACTACTTGCAGCAGAATTTTCTTAAAAAGACCCTTGTTTAACAACAGTACACACATATTATCGTTGTAATGTCAATGGGAACCAGCAGACACAGTTGACAGAAACCAGTGGTAATGTGATGAAAGAAAAGCATGCTGATGTTGCTCACGAAATCTTCTTTGACCACTACCTATACCATAATCGTCTCAGGAAAAAACCTAGGAGAACCATCCAAACCTATATCTTAAAGGCCTTTGGGTAAACCCTAGGAGATACCCTCAATGTTTAAGAGGAACATGGAAACGATATGCAAAGTGTTAGGCGGTTTCGAGAGTCGGCTTTTGTACTGTGATCCCGGATGACCATGAAGCTTGGTTCCCACCTGAAGTTTGTTCCGAAGCGGGTGCAAGTGCGCAGAACCACAGCTAAAAGTAGCCCAATTAACGTTTTGCCCATTGAATGATAAGAGTAGCCCAACACTTGGCGGTACCTATTCTTTTGGCTGCAGCGCACAGATCAAAAGTTGCCAAATTCTGCAGTTTCGTTCCTCTTTGAGAATTTCGCTTGGATTATCTTCCAGACATTCCAGATATGTTTGGACGGTTCCCCTTACTGTCAAAATGAAAACTATTAACCAAGGCAGTTTGCATGGATCTATATACCTTTATATGGGACTACATACATAGCTTATGGATATATCAAAAAGATTTATTTGTGGGCCTGCTTCAATAACTGCCTTACTTCTTTGCCTCGACATTGAGAACAAAACAAAAACTGGGTTCAAAATGTTCTTCATTTTCAAAAATAGAAGCTAATGATAATTAAACAAATAATTTCCCCTCTACAATAGACACTCTTACAGCATGTAATGGATGATGAACAATGCTATGTGAAGACACAAGTTACACAAACAATTTGGTATAATTTTGCTACCATTTGCACCCATTTCACACTCACAGGCTGAAAAAGCTCCTTGCAGGGAAATTTGAGCATTTGGAGGGAAATTTTGGCATTTGGAGGGAAATGTTACTCTTTCATTAAGAAATGCATTCCATTTTGGAAGGAAATTCGGAATCGCAGGCCATGTAATCACACTGCTACACTTCACTCCTTAAAAGACCATTTACTAACATACCTGTCAAAGGTATTACGGAATTATTTTCCAAAAATGTAGCTGAATGAAAAATTAGTGAGAACAATATCGAAGCAGGCTGATGTTATTATGGAATAATATCATGGCAGTGATGTTATTGTTTCCGTTAAATATCTACATACAAATAATAACATAAACAGTACTTACTATATCTTTCTTTCCCTTTCAATCAAGGTGCGAATTAACTACTAAAAATTGTATTCAAAAATCAATCAAATAATATCAATCAATCAATCAATCCATGGTTGCAATGCATTACAACAAACATACAATTGGTGATTATCCTCAAAAAGGGAGACCATCTAGAACAGGGGTAGCATTAAGGCCAGAGTGTCCTTTTTTCACCCCTGACTGAGCAAGCAATGAATACAATGGGGGTGGTGAAAATATATTTAAGGGGGTGAAAAATAGTTTTACCATATAGCGACCGTAGGCTACAGCCGCTACAGGTCCAAAAGTTTGGGGCTGATTCATCTCCAATTGGGGGTTAATGCTACCCCTGCTCCAGAATAAAATACAAGGTAGCAATTGTAAAATGCACCCTCCTTGTACTTGAACATTCCTGCCCAAAAAATAATTTGGGTTTCAAGGTTAGAATTTCGACGAGAACCCAAGAATCTATCGTTGCAGTAATTCTCCAAACAATTCCACAAGAATCTAAATAGACGCTTAGGTTTATATATGAAGTAATTGGAGGAGAATGAATCTAAGGATTCTCGTCAAATTATCTGATGAAAATCTAAATGGATTCTCGCAGTATTGCGACGAAACTTGAACCCTGGTTAATGGTCTCCTATAGAAAATAAAGCACAAGGCAGCAATCATTTACATTTTATTTACATTGGAAATGATAGGGGCCTCATACTTTATTCCATATGGGGGAATTATTTGAGGATATAGCCTAAACACTTTGATGCAACTGATGAAATCAGTTTTACCAAACCATGAATAAAAGTTATATTTGTCATGATTTGGGCTGCTTTGCGTTTCAAAACAATCAATTCAACTTTCACTTCATATTATGGGCTACTTGGGTGAATGAGTTAGCAACACTGGACTGATTTTACCCTACTAGAGAATAAGACGGTGGCTATTCTAAAATCCTACCACATTAAATCTTAGCTTGGCTGCAACAGATGACGATGAGCTAATATTTCCGCCGACGTCAAAGGTCGTGCATCCTGACTTATCCTACGTATAGGTGGCGCTGTTGATCTTCTATGCGCAATCGTTGGTCGTCTATTCACCTTAATTGTACTATGATCTTGATGCATTTTGATTTCCCAATCCGGTGGAGTTAGGGGGTTCGCTGAAGACTCCTTAGGTTGCTTAGATTTCAGAGCATCATCACCTTGGCTGTCTATATCAGGGACGACTTGAAGTTGTTCACCTTGAAGAGCCATTGCTTTCCTGTATCAAGAAACAAAGAAAAAACATTGTTTTTTTAGATCTGAGTGTAACAACCCTAACCCGGTCTAAAATCATTAGTCAAGAAAAAGGGTACTTTCTACAAATCCTATTGATATCTTACATATTTAGAAGGGGCAAATTGGAGAGAAAGACAGACAAAATCTTAATTTCATGATGAATTTTGGCTGCAGACGATATACATGTTTAGGGTGTCTGGGAAATCCAGGGGCAATATTTATTCAATTCAAAAAACCCTCCGGCTCCACTCCCACCCCTCCCTTTCTGCATTATGTTAAGGTGGACAGGCCATCTTGCCTCATACCGTTCCCTATTTCCCCCATTCACACACCCCTTCCAAATATCACACATACCCATCAAAGCCCATTTAATGTTGATTATCAATTGACAAACCACAGTATGTAATTCAGGATGTAATTCTAATGACAGTAAGTGGGAGTTAATTTACAATATGACGCTATGATGCACGTCATATCCCATGAAGAGCAAAATGCACACCTCCAAATGATTCTAGTGCATGCAGACGTCACTCAAGGGTTGTAGTGACCATCTCCACATTAAAGGTAAATTAATGGTAGATGTTCTGATTGCTGGCCCAATTTTCAACTTAATGTTTTCTATTTTACATGGAAGTTCATCCTTAAAATTGTCACATTCCAAAGTTTGAGTTGCATAACTCCAATGGTTCTTATTTTAGAAGCAAAAGGTCACAAAAAATGTACCCATTGAGAAGTACACAAACTGGCAGATGGTTAACCACCTTTGGCAGTAATTCACCACACTATAATTTTTTAATTGAACATTTCTGGCCCGTAAGATTTTACAGACATAATGAGAACAATATGGGGATTCTTCTGATTTCAAAATATCTTGATGTGAAAAATAAATCATAGCCTCAAAAAAGTGATAGGAAAATACACCATTAAGTGATTTAGAAATTCTAGCATGAGATTTTGGCCCGATAACATGGTCCAGGACTATTACAGTTAAGAATGTTGACATCGTAGAAATGATATTTGCAAAAAAGAATAAATCTTACAAACCCTGGGGATGGTGGGAGGGGGATATCCTACTAGCTGTATGCTATTTACGGAATAAAACGCAATGTATGTTTAAAACGCAATGTATGTTTAACATAGTTTATTCTGTTTATGGTCCTGGACCATGTTATCAGGCCAAAATCTCAAAAAAATTTGAAACTAATATCTAGTACTTCAATTTCCATCATAATCATAGAATACACTTAGAAATTGCCAATGATCTATTTATTAGTTGTGTAAAAAAAGTCATAACATGAGAATGTTTAACTCATTTATTTCGCGAAAAGCCTCCAAATATAGGATCTCTCCTTCCCACTATTGTCGTATTTATAATTGAACGAACACATTGAAGCAGCATTTTGCGTACATTGCGTGAAGCGCGTACAACCATAAGCGTGAACATTTCAGGCGCGATCATCTATGTGCTGCGTGCGTGGTGTTTGCTTAATTTTTAATCATACTATAGGAGTTATTGGATAGAAAAGCAGTATAAAAAGCACAAAACCCCATTTTTTTTAAAGCAAAATGATTGCTAAACTAAGTGTGCCTTTAAGATAATTAGAAAAGGAAATGGGAGTGTATATTGTGCAATTACACATTATATCCAGACCATTTTACAGTGAGATTTGTTCGGTTCAATTATAAATACAAGTTTTAAAAAATTATCAGATTTATTAGTAAATGACACCATCACATATCCCGTAAAGGTGGGGAAATCCACACCGCAAACTGATTATAATTCATGCAGACAACACTCAACTGTTGTTATGACCATCTCCAAATTAAGATAATCAGAAAATTAATATCATGCAATTATAAAAATATCCAGTCCATTTAAAGTGGATGTTCCTTCTGATCACTTTAGCTTTTTTTTTGCCCATCAACATTTTTTGATATCAGAAGAAACCCCATATTTTCCTCATTATTTCTGTAAAATGTTTGGCGCAAGATTTGTTCCGTTTCGACATTAGAATTTATAAGCCAAAATGCAGTGAATTACTGGGCAAATTTCATGTCACCATGTGCTTCTAAATTAATAACTATTGGAGTTATTCAACTCAAACTTGTGGAATTCAACTATTTTAAGCATGACCCTTCATGTAGAATGACAAAACAAGTTGACAATTTTAGAGCCAGCAATCGGAATACCTACCTTTTATTGTAAAGTGAGGTTTGTAAAGTTCAAAAATATACATTAGAAAAAATTATAGATTAATGAGTAAATGACACCATCACACTTCACACCTTATGCTTGATTCTCTATAATAGCTTCCTGCACGACGCTCAACTTGGAGGGTTGTTGGTGAGTGACTAACTGGGCCGGGTAAATCACATGTAGTCTCTTTCGGTGTTGTGCATGAAACATTTTCTTTTAAAAAATTGTTGGTTGGCTTGTTTCTTCTCTTTTTGTCACCTTAAAGGCATATTATGGAATCTTTTTCATGGGACGCCCTCTATATTTGATTTTGTAAATGTTTACATCCATCTTCTAAGATACAGACCAATACATTTCCTTATTACTAAAAATCACATTTTGAAATAAAGTTGTCCGATAAATCAAAATGTTACGGAAAATACGGTCAAGATAGAGAAGTCTTGCCTAAAATTAAAGTCAAACTACATTAAAAGAGAGAAAAAATAAATGTAAACATTTGAAAAAGATCACATAATATTGCTTTAACTTATTCAATATTCTTTATAATGGTTTTGGCCTTTACACAACCTGAATTAGTAGAGAGGTAAGATACTCTAACGTTGAGCGAGGAAACGTGAATTAATGAGACAGACTTGAATTAGCTTGAATCATGTCTGCCATTTGAACTGATGACTTACGTGACTCCCTATCTGTAATCACTTGCTTAACACACTTCTTAGACTCCTTAATTACAATCTTAAAGGGGCACAGAGAGATTGGTCAAAAATGAAATTCAATATTGTCACCTTGTTTAGATAGATGATATACATAGAAACCCTCTTACTCATGTAAGATTTTTTTTTTAAAAATCAGGAAAACTGAAAAATAAAGACATTTTCTCAGCATTTCCGAAGGTATATTAATAGTGCTTTTCACTTTTTTTTGTATTTTGGTTAAAAGTCACCACCAATTGAATCAGGGAGGTCATGACTATGCATCACATAACAAGCCATGGGTGGTCTTCAAGCTTATTTAGAATAAACATGAAACAAATAAGTAAGAAGCCATCTGTGGCCTTTTACATGAATTTGGTTAGTTTCGATGTGATCATATCGAAACTCAAAACGGTATCAAATCCATTAATTTCTCATGAAATACTGCAAATTAAGCTCTATCATTTTGGGTGGTAGTTAGTACGTATATAAGCAGTACGTATATAAGCATTAAGTATATGTGAAAAACCCAACTTCTGAAAATATTGAGGGTTCCCTCCATGAAGGATCACTTAGTGCCCCTTTAACAATGCTTAACTAGTCTATGAATGATGAACTAAGTTTAACCCTCGCCACTATTTCACACCCCTGTACAATATGTCAGAGTTATTCACTTCATTATCTAATGAAGACTTGTATACATTATTTCCTGTTATTTAATGTAAAATGGAATTCGATTATGGTGCGGTTCAAAAAGAGCGGAACCCCAAGATTTTCTCGATGGATATCTCACATAAGTGTGGGGATAGTGAGACAGTTTTAGCCACAGGCATTCATAATTTCTCTCAACAAAGGCTTTGTATAGATTGGGTGACAGGTGACGTCACAACGGGCAAAACGTGGCTAGTTGCTATTGTTCTTTGGCCGGCAGTTTGCGCGCGCATCATGTTTTGTTTAGGACCCGTGCTTTTAAAACTCGCGCCAAAGCATTATAAAGGGCAATACGGCATAGTGGACAGTGTTGTGGTCATATGCTGTTCCCTCAAGCGTGTATCGACAGTCCCGTCCCTTCGCCCGTTGCGTTGTTTGTTGATAAACATTGGATGTAAACAACGGTCACCTCATCTATACATTAGCGCTTGTATTCTGGTGCCCACATAAATACGGCCTTTGTGGGCCAGTGGGCAATCCTTTGTCGAGATAGCAAGAGGGACTGGGTTCGAGACTGTGCATTTTTATGGTTTTTATAGATTTCATCCACGCTGGTTGTCCTCGTCTATATATATTAAATACGAGAGTCATTCAATAAGTTCTACCTCCTACCTCATAACTTTGCTATTATACAAGCCAGTCATATGAAATACTCCACAATTGAAGCTTTGAATCTCAGCAACAAAATCATAATAGATTGGTCTGAATACTAATTGTACTTTTCTGAATATGTTGTAAAAACCAAACTTCCATTTAGTGCGACGGAAACGGGTAAAAAACAGCCAAATGACTCCTAAGTGCTATTCATTTGGCCAATTCTGAGAGACAAAATGTACCTATCGGTCAATTACAATCGTTCAAAGTTACAAATATCTCTTGAACAGACTTTAAGCAATATAAGTGACTGTTTTCTTGGCTGAAAATGCCCTCTTATTAGCCAAAGCCAGACCAGGATAAAACAAAATATACACACTATTGTGGAAATGCTGATCAGGTGTTCGGAATGGATCAATTTTATGGTGTACACACCAGGGATAAATCAGGATTAAACAGGATAACATCAAATGTAATAAGATGATATGCAGCAGCATGGTGTAAATGGAGAAATGCAGCTTGACGTCTTTGTGAAACATTCATATTTTTGTTTTAATAAGCAATGACGTAGACGGGCTGATCTGGTATGCATCAACTTTAAAGAGTGAAGCTATAAATGATTATGATGAACACTTGCTATCAATCATCGAAGGCAATGAGACACATGTATACAATAATTTGAAATAAGAGAATAATGAAATGCAGCCTACAGTGTTTTTACAATAAGTTGGGAGGACCAGAACGAGTAAAGTAATGTAGCAAAAAGGCTGATCTGTTGTGAGATTATTGTACAGTGGAAACCTAGATTTGATTATGCTATAGTTCAGTCAGTTCTAAATTGGCGAGAAAGTGGATTTTTAATCTCTATACGCGCAAAAGTAATCCAAGCTTACGTGCAGGGATGTAGCTACATTAATGGGTGCCGGTCGATAGTGACCAGGTTTAAGGCTAAACAACTGGCACTCGCAGCAATTTTCAGGCAAATTAACCAGCCCAAAGACTCAAATTGAGACTGAGATCAAAAACCACAAAATGGCTGAGAATGCCAGAGCGTGGCAATAAAAGTGTGAGATTTTGGCCGGCACTTACATGTGGCTAGCTACAACCCTGCTTACGAAGCCTTACGTGCACAATTTTGGCCCTACGCACACGATTTTGGCAGAACACACGCGTGACACATTTGATACACAATGCACTTGTTACGCTCCTGTGCGCTTCTGTATTAATTCACTATTGTAAAGTTGGAGCTTATCAAACCATATACACAAAACATCATCAAAGTCAATAAGTTTTCTCTGCAAATATATAATCTGAATGCTGATTCTAAATCTAAGGTATGATTAACCTTAACTTCCCAGTCGGGTTTTTGACAATTAAACTATCAGGGGAGAAAACCAGGGTCGAATTTGGGGGGAAAGATCACTGTTCGCCCCCTGCCGGGATCGAACCCAACCGGCATTGCAGGCGGACGACTGACTGATTGGCTAATGGGGGAGCTTGAAAAAGTTAACTTTTCGAGACCATTTGACAGCTCGCTGGATCGTGCCACGTGATAGTATCGTGAAGCATGCCGCACATAGGCTTTTGCTGAGGAACTTTGTGGCCTCTGGTAAGATAAGGGTTAATGTGGTCTAACATATTTTGTTACCATAGTTACCAATTATTGCCTAACCTTTCTCACAGGATATCATTATCAGGATACACATGCTATGAGTAAGTAGTCAAGCCCTGATAATATCAAGCCTGCGTCTACCTTGTAAAAGTGTTTGTATCTTTGCTGGCATAATTCTTTACAACTGCATTTTTACATTATTCCTTGTGTTGTTAGATTTACTTTTTAGTTTCTTTTAAACATAAACCTTGTACTTCTGGACAATATTTATAATTTTTCATTGAGTGTGCGAAAATTCCTGACATTCCTGTCGCACGAAAATTAAGCCAGTACAAATATTAATGTTTTTACTTTGCATTTTGATATCAACAGCATCAAGTCTTGTTATTCTGGGTTCTATTTAGGGGCTTGATGATGTACACAAATTAATTTGTGACATTTTGATCTTCAGATTTGAAGAAAGGTGCCACAAGTAAGGTGACTCGGCAAATCTCATTTCTTATTCTATAAAGTTCATCGCAGGTTTGTTTCAAAATAGTTAAAATAAAATTGTTACGTTCGTAATTTTTAATGACAAAATTAACAAGTCTATTTCTAGAACTTTCCTTTGCACATTGTGTAGGCAACTAGCCAAATCGTGCATTATTTGCGTGAAACAAACCTGCGATGAACTTTATAGAAGTGCGTGATAAAGTTCAATGGTTCCAGATGCATAGGGCCTAACAAAAATAAATGTTTGTTTCCGGTAACATGCTGACAAAAAAGAGGGTCGGTCGGTCGGGAAAAAATTTTATTTTACAAAAAAATTATATTTTAGATTCAACATGTATTAATTGCAAAGCTTCCGAATTTTGACGACATCGCAATCTGAACGCCAACTTTCGAGGCAAATTTCATGAAAACGTGCAACTTTTTGGAAAATGTGGAACAAGATTTGGATGGTCCGTACAGGGAGGAGTCTAAGGATGGGTGTGCCCCCCTCAAATTTTGAAGATTTTCAACCCCCACGAATGACGCGACGCCATGCCATTTGGTGCACAATTTTCACACGGAATTGCCACACCACTCCCGACAGTCTCCCGTACAATTTTGTTTTTTAGTGTTTCTAGTTAATCATATTCAAATAGTCTTTGAGTCAATGTATATAGCATACTTGAAGGAGCTAAATTTAACATCTTATTTTAGATTTACACAACATACGTATAATGCACAAATCATGAACAAAAATAATTACCCTAAAATTGTATATTAAATCTAGAATATTAAATAATTATTCGGGTTTCAGCATTTTCATGTTGACACTAGACCGCGATGTAGAGAAATCCATTTTAAGTTTGCGATTGCGGCGTGATCGACCTCATGGTTGAGATCTCGCGAGATTCGCTCAGCGTTTTACACCGTTTAAATCATGCAAATTCACGCCAAGAGTGTACATAGGTTTACATTGGAGGAAGGGATTTCCCCGCAACATCACACGTGCGGTAATCTCACGATTCTTTGCTGAAACCCGATCCAATCTCGTCTGTGTAGGGGATAGGGGATAATCGCAGCAGCTGCAGTGGAGCAACGTAAAACTGGGGATTTAATTTATTTTATTTATATTCGTACGGACGAACGGAAAGTAACTTCAGAATTGTTGCAGAATTCATGGAAATGGGTACATTCAAATTGGACCTTCGGGAAAATGGGAATGTAAAACTAAATGGGAATGTAAAATTTTTATACTCTCAATACATTTCCGTAAATTTGGACTGAAAAAATACGAACGGTAGGTAGAAAATAAATTTTATTTTTTCAAAATGTTGATAAAATTTGTACGGTCGGCAGGTTTTGAGAGGGTCGGTCGGGTTACCGGAAACAAACATTTATTTTTGTTAGGCCTAGTAGTAATGCCAAAGTTCCAGAAATACAGGGTGAGTCAAAAAGAAGTTTACCCGGATTGGTGATTTTTTAAAAAACAAACAAATGACACTCAACAGTTCAGTAAGGTATATATTTAACAAGCATTCTCTCCTGCTTATTAGGAAAAAGGAATGACACAAATTGAGCATTGCTAAAAGGAGTTATGTCTATTTTAATAAAGGTACTCATTTTGCAAGCTGTCCACGGAATACTTGACCAAACAAATGTAAAGTATGCATTTTAGCTGCATACTTCCCTATTGACCGAGATTGGTGATGTTTTTCAAAACAAATAAATGACACTTAAAAGTTCAGTAAAGCATTTATTTACCAAACATACTCTGCTGCTTATTAGAGAAAATCAATGAAGCAAATTGATCATTCCTAAGAGAAGTTAAACCTGTTTTACTGAAAGCGCTCATGTTTGTAGCTGTCCATGGAATGCTTACTTTACATTTGGTTTGTCAAGTATTCCATGGACAGCTTGCAAAATGAGTACCTTTATTAAAATAGGCATAACTCCTCTTAGCAATTATCAATTTGTGTCATTCTTTTTACATAATAAGCAGGAGAGAATACTTGTTAAATATATGCTTTACTGAACTCTCGAGTGTCATTTGTTTGTTTTTAAAACATCACCAATCCGGGGAAACTTCTTTTTGACTCACCCTGTAGATTCTATTTTCCCTTTAATATGTTCCCAAAATGTTTCTGTTACTCCTCTCGACTTGGGGTACATGGTACATCTACTTTATATGACCGTGAAGTTTTGGACAGCGTGTACTATTTCGTGTACTTTTTAAGCTCCTCCACACTGTGTCAAATGCCTTTCGAAAGACCAAGAAAGCCACATACTATATGTAGGCTTACCATCATCTCGCCTACTCCCCACTATTAGTTAAGGCATTTGACACAGTGTGGAGGAGCTTAAATATATTGTACACTCATTACTACATGCTGTCCAAAACTTGATAGAAACATCAAAATCAAGTTTTTCAGGGCATGTGTAGAAAGTATCCTACTATATAGCTATCAAACATGGACGGTAACTCAAAGGTTTGAGGATTGAATTGATGGATGCTACACAAAGCTACTTCGAAGAGTACTTAATATCAGCTGGTGAGACCACCAAACACACTGAGTGGTGTATGGTGACATCCCTCCTCTGTCAGTCACTTTGAGAAAGATGTGTCTACAATTTGCGAGGCACTGCGTACGCACTAAGGACCAGGATCTCCCACTTGATGTTTTGGACTCCTAAACATGGCCACTCTAACCATGGCAGGAAAAACACGGACATGGGTCTTGACCCAAGTGATATTCCACAGCTCATGATGAATAAAGCTACATGGTACCAATATGTGTCAGCTGCTTCCACTATTCCGTCCAAGAACGACCGATGATGATGTCCGTACCTACACGTTCATAATTAAGTTGTGGGTGAGGACATGCTTCAATGCTGTGACGGTAACAAACTCACTGTGGATGAAGTGCAGCGATCCCTATACAGCAAGCATGTGCAACCTTTTCTACCACTGGGCCGCAGTGATGTCAAACATTCCAAAACATGTCCGAAGGAGGGGTAATAGGGGAGGGGAAGCTTAGGAATCATAATCCAGCATCAGATTGTACTCTTTGAAGCAGAAAATAGACACCATACAAATGAGGCATAGAGATCCGCACTGTTTTGTTCAATGAAGAAATAATTCTTAGCCATTGAATATCCGCTTCTCTTCGTGTTATTTCCTCTTTTTACACGCTGTTGCTAGCGCCATTTTTACCAGGGATTTTAAATGTTAAACATGCAATCACGCCTGGAGCTATATTTACTAAATGCAGTGCGTCACCCTACTAATTATAAGGGAGCACATCATTTGTGTAACCTAGGGAGTTCCGGTTAAAACGGGCCGCATCAATGGGAATTTTGGGATTGCTTCGCGGGTCGCAGATTTGAGGTCGGCGGGCTGCATGTGGCCTGCGGGCCACAAGTTGCACGCGCTTGCTATACAGCAGCAGCCTGGTCAAGACAAGAGATATGGGCACTCGGCTCAGTGAACACAGGATCAACACCCTTTATAGTTACCTTTTTATTTGCAACATAATATATGTATGGTCTCATAACACGTGTGACGATGATACCAATACTTGTGATGTGGTCATTCTCTTGGCCAGATTAAGCACATGAAACCGGCACATGAAACCTGCAAATGAGACTAAACCAAACCCTACTCAATATTCATAGAACCAATGGTCTAAATATATACCATAAAGACCGCATGTGTGACAATGATTCCTTGTACTGCAGGGAGCACAGCACCAAGACGCTCTCCATAGACTTTACTGTTAGGAAAGGCTTACTTAAATGGCTCTAGTTTCTAAATTAGCGCTAAAATTTCAATGAAATTTTGATCACAAGGGTAAAACAACTTATCTGAATATGAAGGCAACTTTCCCGTGCACTTTTTTTGATATAAGCCGCCGCATAACAACGTAGTGATATGCCTACCTAAATTCGGTCTCCGGTCTGGATATCACCGCATGTGTAAATCGATCCGTGAAATTAAAATTGACCTCAAATCACCTAGTTAAAATGTCAGAACATCAACTACACATTTCAAACACAACATATTAGTGAAAAATTATATCATAAACCGTCAAAAAATAACTCTCTTTCCCGCCAAATAGGAACTATTGTCGTACTCAACTTTGATTGATCGCGACGATAGCGTGTCGCGATACCTATTTAGGTATGTGCTCCCTCCCTGCAGTCATTTTCTTGGTTGGATCAAGCATGAGAAATCTGCAAATGAGACTATACCAAACCCTACTCAATATTCATAGAACCAATGGTCTAGATACATAACATAAAGACAGCGTGTGTGACAATGATTCCTTGTACTGCAGTCATTTTCTTGGTTGGATCAAGCACAAGAAATCTGCAAATGAGACTAAACCAAACCCTACTCAATATTCATAGAACCAATGGTCTAAAAAATAAATATATACCATAAAGACAGCGTGTGTGACAATGATTCCTTGTACTGCAGTCATTTTCTTGGTTGGATCAAGCACAAGAAATCTGCAAATGAGACTAAACCAAACCCTACTCAATATTCATAGAACCAATGGTCTAGATATACCATAAAGACAGCGTGTGTGACAATGATTCCTTGTACTGCAGTCATTTTCTTGGTTGGATCAAGCACAAGAAATCTGCAAATGAGACTAAACCAAACCCTACTCAATATTCATAGAACCAATGGTCTAGATACATAACATAAAGACAGCGTGTGTGACAATGATTCCTTGTACTGCAGTCATTTTCTTGGTTGGATCAAGCACAAGAAATCTGCAAATGAGACTAAACCAAACCCTACTCAATATTCATAGAACCAATGGTCTAGATATACCATAAAGACAGCGTGTGTGACAATGATTCCTTGTACTGCAGTCATTTTCTTGGTTGGATCAAGCACAAGAAATCTGCAAATGAGACTAAACCAAACCCTACTCAATATTCATAGAACCAATGGTCTAGATACATAACATAAAGACAGCGTGTGTGACAATGATTCCTTGTACTGCAGTCATTTTCTTGGTTGGATCAAGCACAAGAAATCTGCAAATGAGACTAAACCAAACCCTACTCAATATTTAAAGGACCAATGGTCTCAATACATACCATAAAGACAGCGTGTGTGACAACGATTCCAGTATTTGTAATTGCGGTCATTCTCTTGGCTGGATCAAGCACAAGAATGCTGCAAATGAGAACTAAACTAAGGAGAAAAATAAGCGGGCTCTGGGAGATTTTTACCCAACGGTTGCCAAGATTTAGCTCCCGGCGTTTTTCAGTTTTTGCACAGTGAAGTATAGACCGGGAGCTACTTTTGAAAAAGTAGCTCCCGGTTCATAAATGTTTATTTTTCTCCTTGGACTAAACCAAACCCTACTGAATATTCATATGACAAATGGTCTCAATACATACCACATAGACAGCGTGTGTGATAGTGATTCAAGTACTTGTGATGCGGTCATTCTCTTGGCTGGATCAAGCACGAGAAGGCTGCGAATGAGACTAACGGTGTTTTCTGACACTCTGCCATCACTGCAAAATAACGGGAAAGAGAAAATGTAAATCAATAGATGCAATTATGATAACATGTATTTTGAACATTTTTTCACAAAAAACCCCGAAAGTTTCGAAACCTTTTTAAATCTTTATATCTCCGGTAATATAATTCGCAGTATAAAACAAAAAAACATATTTGAATAGAGAAGACTTGTAGAATTATCTTGGTACCAAACTTACAATAACACTAACAGCCATTTTTATTGCCAAAGTACAGATAAAAGTTTTCCGAACTGTAAAACTGCACTTTCATATAAGCTCGTTTAACTTAAAGGTATACATGTATGACCTGATCACTTTTTTGGGGCTATTTTTTTTTTCACATCAAGATATTTTGGTATCAGAAGAATCCCCATATTTTTCTTATTATGTATGTAAAATATTAGGGGCCAGAAATGTTTCATTTGGAAATTATAGGCTAAAATGTGGTGAATTACTGCCAAAGGTGGTTAACCACCAATCAGTCTGTGTACTACTCAATGGGCACATGTCTTTTGACCTTGCGCTTCTAAAAATAGAACCATTGGAGTTATGCAACTCAAACTTAGGAATGCAACAATTTTAAGGATGACCGACCTTTCATGTAAAATAGAAAACATCAAGTTGAAAATCGGGTCATCTACCTTTAATCAAGTGAGGAGAGAGTGAAAGAGGCAGTGAAGAGAACAAAGAGTGTCCACAATGATTCTTTTTAATTTCAGAAACAATCGTTAATATTAACATTATTAATGGTGTAATGAAGCCTTTTTTAAAAAGAAATGCAGCATGTGATTACAGCGACGTACACCATTTATTTATTGATGCTTTCTTTATTGAGGGTAATATGCTTCAGTGACTTGCACTGCTTTTCAAGCAGGCCCTCATTTTGATACATACATAAATACATGCAAATAACAAATGTTACAGTGTTTAAATACAATACAAATTATGATATTCTTCAATGATACTTTACAGTGGAGATAGAGGATTTGAATTCACCGAGTGACATATTTTCTAAATCAATACGAATAGATGGTGATAAATTGTTCCACAGATGGCCAGATCTGAAAAGAAAAGTGGGCATACCAGAATTTGAGTTGGTTTTAGTATTATTTGAATGATTCCTGGTAGTATGATTGTGATAGTTATGTACAAATTCAAAATTGGATAATAAATATGTTGGACTTATATCTTAAAACATTTGAATAAAATAATAAGCATTTGAATTTTCCACCTATCACCATGAGTCCTGGAAGTTGAACAATTGTGTGGTATTTTGAGCTATGTGAACAAACCTTTCAGCGAATATTTTATATCAAGGGACCTCAAAAAAAGGGTATGGTTCGACACTTTTGAGACACCCTGTATGATCAGTTTAAATTTAATGAATGTTGTTGTTGTTGTTGATGCTATAGTAGTTGCTGTGGTGGTTGTTGTTATACTTCCATAAATATATTGATGTTTTACAAATGAGACTAAACCAACCCTTACTGTATTAGGAAAGCCTTAAAGTACACAGGAATGCAATTAGTGATTTTGGAAAGTTTCTAACAATTTTCATATTTTTCTCATCATTTTGTAAAATACGTAACAAGATCCTAAACACAGTTTCTCTTTGAGAATCCGCTATATTTAACCAGGTTTTACCCTTAATTTTGAACAGGATATATCTAGATAACAACCATCATCTCTTATGACATTGTGCCATAGGAAAACTTAAAAGTACACAGGAATACAATCAGGGATTTTGGAATGTTTTACGTTTCTAACAATTTTCCTATTTTTCTCATCATTTTGTAAAATACGTAACAAGATCCTAAACACAGTTTCTCTCTGAGAATCCGCTATATTTAACCAGGTTTTACCCTTAATTTTGGCCAGGATATATCTAGATAACAACCATCATCTCTTATGACATTGTGCCATAGGAAAACTTAAAAAGTACACAGGAATACAATCAGGGATTTTGGAATGTTTTACGTTTCTAACAATTTTCCTATTTTTCTCATCATTTTGGAAAATACGTAACAAGATCCTAAACACAGTTTCTCTCTGAGATTCCGCTATATTTTACAACCAGTTATTTACTGCTGGATTTCATAGCGTAACATTACAAAACCTTGGTGTTCTAGATCGCACCAAACAAACATTATACACACATCCTACGCTGATTGATCCCATCCTTAAAAACATCCTGGACTATCCATCTATAAACTACCTTGCAGCAGTCCACATGCTGCATGCCATCTTGTTGTTAAGCCGTCAACAGGAGGACAGGCAGGCAGTTCGTCACCAAGCGTATCTGTGCGCATTGTACGCTGTCAAACATAGTCTGGTAAACATCTCAGAATTGTCTAATGCACACAGGTGCTTTACAATGTCAAATTAAATGCAAACCCACAAGTCAGATGAAATCTTGTTGGAACATTTGGTGTATTTTGTCAAATGTCACCCGCTTATGTTTCAATTTTTTTACATTGGTTGGAAAAGAGAATTAAATGCAAGCACAAGCCTTTCCCTATCTATCATATTTATATTTCATTAACTTTGACATCCAAGAGTACTTTTGGAAATTTCCAAAAATCTTGTAAAAACACTTTAGTAAAGCAAACCTACTTATCAGTAGACCCTGCTTTTTCAGGACTCATGGCGCAATGGCAGAAGGCAATAGG
Source organism: Ophiura sarsii (assembly GCA_035610835.1). Lineage (NCBI taxonomy): Eukaryota > Metazoa > Echinodermata > Ophiuroidea > Amphilepidida > Ophiuridae > Ophiura > Ophiura sarsii. Next base: position 53,094,604 of record CM069455.1, read on the forward strand.
TAGGAGGGGTAGGGGAAAAAAAAGAGATTTTCCCACCCCCCTGTATGTTATAAAAGAGAGTTTTTCTACCCATATACCCCAAAACGAGATTTTGTTTTTTTCCACCCTTATCAATAGGGTGAAAGAAAAGTGTAGTTTGGGAGCATAAAATTCCTGAATATAGACAATCCAGATATTTTTGCCAAATTTAACAACGCAGTTATAGCTAGGGAATAGATGCAGGATTTTGTTCCCTTTTTTTTGTTGGGGGGGGGGGGGGGGGGGGGGGGTTAAATTTTATTTTAGACATTCTCCAACTCTTAAGAAGGATCCATCAATTATGCTACTCGCTTCTTTGTGCTAGGGTGTTTTCAAATCCTTAAGACAGACTCAGAATCATTTAATATCTATCAATTATGCCCTAATTGTTTGACATTATTTTGATATATACCAGGCAGCTGGTCAGGAAATCGTGGGCTATCTGTTGATAGTTGAAAGTTGCTGCATCATGAGATGCTGCCTGTAGCTATTAAAGCTTGAGCTATAGTTTGATCAGTTATAAATCGGTAATAAAGCCTCCTTACAGCAGCGAATGGATACGGAAGGACGTGGGTGCGCTGAAGGCAACAAGCGCACTGTGTATCATATATGCATGACGCGTGCGTACGATCAAATTGGCATGAGTGCAAAATGAGGGGTGAAAAGTTCATTTTGGAGAGGTCATTCACCCCTAATCCAGGGTAAATGCTACCCCTGCCCTACACCCCATACATATCCCCCACCCCCACCAGTGGTATCTAATGTCTATGATACTAGGGCTGGGAATTTCGGGTATTTGTGTACCCGGGTACCCGACCCATTTTCCGGACAGGTACCCGGGTACCCGACCCCCCCGCCAAAAAAAAACAAACATTTTTTTTTCCAATTTTTTTTTCAATTAAAAAAAATATTGGAGTATACTAAATGCATCCCTTGTAGCTTCCTGTCCATTTCTATAACACCAAAGGTTAAGGATATTCTGCGCCTGTTTCTTAGGACTATGGGTATCACTTAGTTTTGGCATGTGACCCATCATTTCCATGTAGCCTCTATCTTGGTGTCACAATTAATTAAGAAATATTTTCATTTTTCTAAACAACAAAGACATACATATGAGAATGATAAAAGGTTAACATGATCAACCCATGAATCAGAAATATGGGTCATCTAAGGTCCTGTTTTGGACTTGGAAAATTAAAATAAATGTTTTAAAAAAAAATGTAAAAAAAAAAAAACTTTTTTTTTTTAACATTTCGGGTATCGGGCACCTTATTTCGGGTACCCGGGTACCTTATATCGGGCGGGTACCCGTTTGCCCGCCCGAAATTCCCAGCCTTAGTCTATACCGATTGACTTCTATCACTTGATTATAATATTCAATAGGTCAATCACTATAGGCTAGGGAGAGAGTAAATTAATACCCTGTCATATTGCAGCAATTCAGGAAATCTTTCCAATTAGATTGGGGTGCTATATGTTTTGTCAACACAGAGTGCTAGACTGATCTGCCTGTAATGAAAGAGTGAAATTTTTAAGGCTGTACATACATTGATTTTCATGTTTTTGGTGAACTTGAGTGCTTGCGTGTAGATACTGTAGTATAAATATGATGTCAGAGCATATATTATCGAGAATGGGGCCAATAATGCTATAGTCGTCGTAATGCTATGGACATAAATCCAACAATGCGTGCGTACTTGTGCGAGTGCGTACATACATGCATATGAGCGTACATGCGTAAACCTGGAAGTGTGTACCGGGCATTAAAAAAATGACTGCGCATCAATTGTGAAATCGTCACACGCATGCATGCAAAGTTGTTCGCGCTTTTCATGCATCTGGACGCAGCTCCGCGAACAGGGGAAAAAAAGAGGAAAATTGACTGACCGACACCGTCTTATCGAGAATGACACTTGAGGGCAACACAACATTGTTTTTGTTGGCCATACTACCACTGGAAATTATGAGCGTTTACTTTTGGACAAATTAAAAGTAAACTCAAAAGTAAACGCAATACTAAACACTTACGTGAGTCCAACAACTAAGCTGTTTTCCACCCAGCCTCTAATCAATAACTGTCCCATTAAATCACAGATGGTGAAAACAACTGTGACTATTATATTCACTCACTTGGAGCGTGCTTTGAGGTCAATTGGGTGCAAAATAAACGAAATGTTTAGTGTTGCGTTTACTTTTACTTTTTTGTTTAGAATTGCGTTTACTTTTGAGTTTACTTTTTAGTTTGTTCAAAATTAAACGCTCATAATTTGCAGTGTACACTGCCTATTTTACAGATTTATATAATATTCCATATTTCAAGCCACAGCCAAATATCAAGGGTTTCATATTACACACACAAGGAGACCCTCAAGAGTGTTTATCTGCTGCTGCTGTTCTATAAATAAATACACATTTTAATCGGCTTACCCATCTAGTAGAACCCCAGGAAAACGGCTTCCTGAATTCAAGCCTCGCTGACAAATAGGTCGACATAGTACAGAGTACAGAGCATTAGAGGTATAATTTACTGGAAAGTCAATACTTGACCGTAAGCTACCGGCTAGCTATATAGGGAATCCCTTTTTTTAGTTATATAACACATTTTTGAGGGGATTCGCTTTTTTACCATTTTTCAGCTTTTTATTGGGAAATATTTAAAAGAGGTGGCCATTTAGATTTATAAAGTGTAATTTTGAGAATGTATTGGAAATATGTAGGGCTAAGGGTTATGAAAAATCACTTGGCTGTAAAATGAATTTAAACATCATTGTAAATTAGCCTTTGGTTTAACCCCCTGAGAACTACCTGCCGATTGGTCAGAAAGGTAGGTACATCAGTTATTGCACCAATCAGAGACAATGTTAGAATAATTGAATCCCTGATAAAAATTGGAGTAAAATATTTTAGAAGCATTCTTTTAATTGGGGATTCAAATGAATAACTAAAATGAATATCATAACATAGATACTAAAATTCTTGATACAAAGGTGTAATTTGGCCTTTCGCTTTAGTGCTACATTTTTTTAACCCGATGCATTGGTTTCATACAGCAATACCTGCAGAATCTGTGACAGGTTCTTGGCATACACACATTTCATGCATTACACAAGTCCCCATAGCGACGAAAAACAACACAAATTAAAATGTCATACAATTGAAAATATGTTTTCCATTTTGCGGTAAGGTCTTTTGCAGGGCATACAAAGACCATTAGGTTCTAAGGAAATACATACACTTTCCTGAATTAGCACACGTTTTAGAAACTATTATCAAGTTTAACCTAGAATTTCATGTGGTGCACTATTAAATGTTGATCAATTTTGGCTAAAATAATGCATGTAATTAATAATAACCCTAACTCCCTGGGGGTGTTTTTGTGAATTAAACTATCAGGGGAGAAAAACTGGTCAAATTTGAGGGGAAAATCAGTCTCTGCACGCGCCGAGAATCGAACCTGGGCCGCGTGCGTCTAAGTCGGATGCTCTACCGACAGAGCTACACGGGGAGATTCAAAATACTTAAGTTTTTTTAACAAGTTGAACCATCCGCTGAGCGAGGCACAAGATTGATAGGGCCGCCGCGCGGTACAAAGATTGTAGCACTGTCATGTTTTGTAGTGTCCAGGAGGGTTAGGGTTAATGAGTCAATGCTAAGAATGTGTGTTGAAATAAAAATCTAAGGGGCAAATCACTGCTGTCTGAACTATTTTGACAAAGGCCTTTTATTATTACCATATATTAATTTGATTAATTTTATACATGTTTCTTTTGTTGGGTGAATGGGGGTGGGGTTGGTGTGTTTTGTTTTTGTTTATTGGTGTGGGGTGGTGGTTTTGGGGGGCTGTTGGTTTGGGGGCGGGTTCTTAATTTCTTCTTTTTTGAAATTTGAATTGTGTTCTGAAGTACTGCTCTACTGCAGTGCATATACTACCATCCCGGACTACCATGCAACCTTTAAACATATTTTGACAAAGCCTATACACTTAAATATCAACCTAAAGCCTTTGATACATGAGGGAAAGATTTAATGATAAGACAGCTTCCATCCTATATCCCTGGGCAATTACTGTTCTATACAATTGGCTACGGGATGTTGGCACTAAACCTGGCCTAGCATTACCCCCAGCGGGGTTATTTGAGGGATTTACTTGTTGACGGTATAAATCCTACGATGGTCTTTAGTAAGTGTCCTGTTGTGTAGAGATAGGAATATATTAAGATTAGTTACGGCTGTTATATTTGTATGGTAAATAACAGGTGTACAGGAGTGCTTCTTTTTTCTGCTGGCTTTTTTCTGCTGGCATTCAACCCAGCATAGGAACTGCTACACAAAATTTTGGAATCCTGGTAACTCTCTACAAAAAGCTCTGATGGACCAATCAATCGGTTCACTGCAACTCAGAAAACATGCATTTAATTAGTATAATTGTATGATGGTCTAGCAAGTGTCCTGTATTATAGGAATCAGTGTTGTCACTAGCCAAAATTTAGTGCAGGTTAATTTTACTGACGGCGAACGGAGTAAGTGTAGCGAACGAAGTGCAGTGGATCATGGCATGGGTCCAGAGGCCTTCTTAATGTGTTTTTTGGTTTTTAATGCACTTTGAGGGTTCCTACCACATAATTTCTTGTTTTTGTGAGGCAGTTTAATGATTTTATCCACAACACATATTTTTTATATATTTTTTTTAGAGTACCAGGTTTGTTACCCTTTTTTAATAAGAGTGCCGGTCAGCAATCGTGAGTGCTGGCTACACCCGACTAGCACCGACCGGCTTAGTGACGACCTGATAGGAATATAGGGCGTTTGTAATTGTATGATGTACAGAGTGGGGCTTGTATTTATGGCAAAATTGGTACCAAATTGTGCCAAAAAGATTCATCCAAATGTTTATATAGCCGATTTGGTCAAAAATAATCGGAAGTCATTCTATAGGGCATAAACAAAGTGTATGACTTTCTTTTGTTGAGCTCTTAATGTTGCATTCAGCAATAGTGCCCAGGATGTCTTTTATCTTAAGTATTTAAATTACAGAATAATTTTTTTCTTGTCGGCAAATTGTAAGCATTTGACAAAGTAGCATGGCTATTCTCATTGGTAGTTATTTTTGTATCCAGACTTTCTCGCTTCCTGTCAATACACATGGCAACGATTTGATACAAAACATCATTTATTTGTTTTCAACAACAGGCTTAGTTACCTCAAACAAAAAATATTGTTATGATGGAACGCTAAGATCAAAATATTTGTTACACATTTTTGCGTTCACAAATTTGCCAAATCATGATAGGAAATAATGTGCCCTAGGTGCCAGATCTGTATCAAGTCTTTACTGGAATACAATAAACCATACAGGGTGAGTCAAAAAGAAGTTTACCTGCATTCTCTCCTGCGTATTAGGAAAAAGGAATGACACAAATTGAGCATTGCTAAGAGGAGTTATGTCTATTTTAATAAAGGTACTCATTTTGCAAGCTGTCCACGGAATACTTACCAAACAAAGTATGCATGTAAAGTATGCATTTTAGCTGCGTACTTCCCTATTAACCGAGATTGGTGATGTATTTCGAAACAAATAAATGACACTTAAAAGTTCAGTAAAGCATTTATTTACCAAACATACTCTGCTGCTTATTAGAGAAAATCAATGAAGCAAATTCATCATTCCTAAGAGAAGTTATGCCTGTTTTACTGAAAGCGCTCATGTTTGTAGCTGTCCATGGAATGCTTACTTTACATTTGTTTTGTCAAGTATTCCATGGACAGCTTGCAAAATGAGTACCTTTATTAAAATAGGCATAACTCCTCTTAGCAATGATCAATTTGTGTCATTCTTTTTTCCTAATAAGCAGGAGAGAATGCTTGTTAAATATATGCTTTACTGAACTCTCGAGTGTCATTTTTTAAAAATTTTAAAACATCACCAATTCGGGTAAACTTCTTTTTGACTCACCCTGTAGGGTTCCATAAGATACTTTTCCTACCTTGTCATTTGAGGTTTTGTTCCTTTTTCAGTATTTGTCTTTTGAGAAGGTCAATTACTACCTGCCTATCTAACAGTGTTTCTGATTGGTCAATTACTACCTGCCTATCTAACAGTGTTTCTGATTGGTCAATTACTACCTGCCTATCTAACAGTGTTTCTGATTGGTTCATTACAAGAGATACTCAATAACCAATTATGATACAGCTTTTAAACTATTTCATTTCGCCCGAATCTTTATCAGGGATATAACTATTCTAACAAAGTATCGGATTCTGACCAATCGGCAGGTAGTAATCAGGGTGTCTCTCACGGAAGTATTGGCTGCTCGATGTTGGAGATGTTGATGCCGTTTGACCGTGATCCTGAAGGTCAACAATTCAAATTGCAAGGTCAACCATTCAAATTGCTTCCATTACGCTAAAAAGCATACCAACTTGTCCGTCTGAGCACAGGGATTCCAAAAATGTATAGTTTGCCTCAAATCTATGTTTAGTTCTGAGTTATAGGCCAAAACGTGAAAAGGTTATATTAACCTTCCGAGTATGGGGTCAAAAAATTAACTTACTCCAATTTGAATGGGTAATATCTCAAATTGGTCGGCCAGATATTATGGACAAGGACCAAAACACGGAATAAAGCTATGTTAAACATACATTTTGCTTTATTCCGTAAATAGCATAAAACTAGTAGGATATCCATTTTGGAGTTAACCTTGTGTTTCCAGCCTCCCCCCTCCCATCTCGAGTTTGTTTAATTTATTCTTTTTTGCAAATATAATTTCTACGGTGTCAAAATTCTTAAAATTCGTAACTGTAATAGTACAGGACAATACATACATATAATCGTACAGGACAATATAATCGGGCCAAAATCTCATACTAGCATAGAGGTAACCCAACCTTTTACTTGGAAACGAATGTACACCTTATCCTCTTGATCAAGCCATGATACGATATAGGAATGGATGTGGCACCGATACGCTTCCACTTTTCAATGATCTCACCGATAAACATTTACTGACTACTTTGTATTAAAACCTGGCGGCCTTACCACTAAATCAATTTGTTTTCTATTTTTGTGACATTTCATTTTCATGTATCTCACCGATTGACATTTGCCGACTACTTTTATTTAAACCTGGCGGCTTTTCCACTAAATCAATTTGTTTTCTATTTTTGTAACATTTGATTTTCATTTACCTCACTGATTAACATTTATTTAAACCTGAAGGCTTTTCCAATATGAATCAATTTGTTGTCTCTTTTTTAACATATGGCTTTTCTACAAGATAATGTCATGAAGAATTTCACTTCAAAAAATTGTTTGAATTTAAATATCAATAGTGCCTAAAATAACCTTAGAAATTGAATTTAAATGGACTCAAATTAAACTTATCTTACAGAATTTTGACATTTTAAAATTTTTTTGTGAAAATATGCAAATGTCTGCACACTTAGCATTGCATGCATCTTTCCTACTTGGGAAATAAAGCCCTACTGGGCCCTGCGACACTCCCCCCCCCCCCCCCCCCCCCCCGCCAAAATAAAAAAATAATCTCAAATCGAGCCGGGTCAGGGCCACTTTACATTCAGGCCGGCGAAATCATTTTAAGCGAGAAAATAACCATGTCACATTCCATTAAGATTTCATCCATTAAAAATACTGTTTCTAACACAAATAACAAGCAGTTTCCCAACAATCCAAGTGACTCAAAATGCTACATGTGCAACATGGCAAGCGTGAACGGAATCTGATGATGCGTGTTGGAAGTGCGTAAACGCACCATACTGCAGTTGACAAAAATAATTGGTCCAGTCTAGTCTTGAAAAATAACTTGCCGGTCAGGCAGCAATTTCACTCACCCCATACTAAGGGTGAATTACCCTTCACTTTTGATTTTCACATTTTCATATTTTCTTAGAGACTGAAAGATATTGGACATTTTTCACTGCATCAAACACTTCACTCGCACAATTTTGGGCCATTGTATTGGTTTTTCACCCCCAACAATTTTACCCAGTGAAATTGCTGGTGCAGGGTAAATCGGGTTTGCCTTAAAATATTCGGGTTGGATGGGGTTCACAGGAATAGACCTTATGGCACATAGGTACAAATCAATTGATTAGAGATTTGATTGTGAGATAGAAATGCGGGAACATTGATGTTTTATGGGATAGAAAAGGGACACATTTGCCCCCTTTTCTATCCCATAATGCATCAGAACAGGATTATCAATTGATTTTTTGGGAAGTCCTGGATCAGGGTGAATAAAATCTTGCCTCACACGGGCAGCAGAAGGCCTACCATCAAGGCGAATTATTTGCACATTCCACTTACTTTGGTATTGAGAATTCAGCTGATTTGATTTTACGGAATAGTTCTTGAGGACCCCCTGGGGTCTACCTGTCTATCTTACAGTGGTTCTGATTGGTGTATTGCAAGATATACTCATTTGAATAGCCAATTACAATGCAGCTTGTAAAATATTTCACTCCAATCTTTATCAAGGATACAATTATTCTAACACGGTCTTTGATTGGCGCAATAAATGATGTATCTATCTTTCTGACCAATCAGCCGGTAGTTCTCAAGGGGTTAAGGCGAATTATTTGCGCATTCAACTTACTTTGGTATTGAGAATTCAGCTGATTTGATCTTACGGAATAGTTCTTGAGGTACCGAGTCATAGAATGGAAACTGTCCATACAGCAAAAGAATGTATCTTATATGTAGTTTTCTAACAGTATACTTCCTTTTTACATGTTCAAAGTTAGCCTTTTTCGCCATAAATCATATAGTGGTAAAAGGCAGTATATTACTTTTATTGTCTTTACAAGTTGCAACCTTTTCCTAAGTGAGGATTATTGAACCAAATTAACACAATCCATGTTAAAAGGAAGTATATCATCAGGAAAGTACATATAAGATACATCCTTCTGCACATTCAACTTACTTTGGTATAGAGAACTCAGCTGATTTGATTTTACGGAATAGTTCTTGAGGTACAGAGTCATAGAATGGAAACTGTCCATACAGCATTGTGAAGAGGACTACGCCAAGAGCCCACATATCGCTAGGTTTGCCCTGGTATGGTTTACCTGTAAAGGAAATAAATGAACAGGAGATATTATCAAATGTTAGGAATGATTGCAGCAGTGTGACAGTCTATATTATATGTGATGCGATCTGTGAAAACCCGCCACATGGTGGCATTTTTCATATTGGAGATATTTATATCATAAGAAAGCTAAAACTGTGCTGATTACAGAACTGTTTCGATCATTTTTCTACGATCACTACAAAAAAAGTTATGAGTGAATGATGATTGTGATGTCACCAAAAGCTACAAAACAAGAAATCATGAAAACAGGCCAAAGAAGACACATAATTCAATATAATAACATTATAAGGTTAATAATAAAAGTGACTTAAGTAAGTTTGTCAAGGAGAAATTTCTTGAAAGATGATGACACAAAGTACTGGAAACTAATTTTCTTTAAAAAAATCTATAAAAAAAAAGAAGTTTTTTTTATTTTTTATTTTTTTTTAGATTTTTATTTTACCTATAATCCCTAGTTTACATTTTGCGACATCCGACGGGTTTTCTCAGATCGCATCACATATACACTGCATATAGATTCTTATTAGGCCAAAAAAATTAAATACTTTGTCTCAGCGCCTTTTGGCTAAAAAGCTATGTGCTATGTGATTTTTTTAAATGTTACCAAAATAAACTATGGTCTGTCTATGCGCTCTATTTCTTTTTTTCATAAAAATAATAATATAGTCAATAGTTGTGCTTCTTTCTTTTTAATAAAAGTAATCAGATATGATCAATGCACATTGTATGCTTGTGTTCTCTTTATCTCTTAACTTCACAAAGTTAGTTAAATGTGTGTTCTCAGTCACCAAAAGAACTAGTTTTGTGTTTTTTAATCGAAAAAAAAAATTGAAAGAAAAAAAATTGATACAAAAGAAAATTGAAAAAAATTTGCTGCCGCGTGTAGCGCTGCGTGCGAAATCCCATTTTAAAAGCAATGTGCGCGGGCCGCTAAGACAAAGTATTACATTTTTTTTGGCCTTATCTTCTTAGATATAATGGCGCGGATCATAACTAAAGCCACAAGTTTCATTAGGCAAAAAAACCCAAAAAAACCTTGCCCTTTCAGGGCCAGAGTCTGGGTCGGACGGTCGGGAAAAAAAAGAAGAAAAAATAATTTGCAGGGAGATACTTCACAAAAACATGTTTTAAAGAAGATTTTTTAATGATTTTTAAACAAGCAGATACTAACTCAAAACACGTTTTCATCTTTCTTTATTGTTGTGTGCTTCTTTCAAATTTTTTCCCAATTTTTTTTAACTTTTTTTTTTTGAAAAAAAAAAAAAATAGCGACCCTAGATTTCCGAAAATTTGGGTCGGTCGGAAAGGGCAAGTCACCTTTTTTATTTTGGCCTTATGATGAAAATAATCTATACTAAGGGCATACATAGTCCTTACTAAGCCCTGGATATAGTTCCTCACAGCCAGTGCTGAAATTTACAAATTTTGCAAAATTGCACCTTACTTTTAAGGTCAAGGTGCAATTCTTTAAAGGTAGATGACCCGATCACATTTTCGTAACACAGAATTATTTCAAACATACGGAGATTTTCATATCATATGAAAGCTCGTATTTTTCTCATCATCATACTGAAATTTGACGGCCTAAATCGGTATAATTACGGAGAAATCGATGAAATAACGTTGAATTACCGCGAATGGTGGTAACCACCGATATAGTTTGTGTACTACTCAATGGGTACAGTTCACAGCATCTTGTGCGTCTAAAATAAGAACCATTAGAGCTATGCAACTCAAACTTTGGAACACGACTTTTTTAAGGATGACCTTTCATGTAGAATAGAAAACTTCAAGTTGAAAATCGGAATGTGATCGGGTCATCTACCTTTAAGTCAAAGTGCAATTTAAATGTGTTGTGAACATATTAGATTTTATTTCCTGGCACAAAAAGTTGGCAAAGGAAGGCATTTTATTACTATGTACGTGTTGGATGCAGAATTTGACATACATGACAATGTAGTCAGTACTAGTTTGTTTGTTTTGAAAACAACTGGCTTGGTTTTCATTGCATATGAGGGGTAAATATTAATCATGCGGCCCTGGGCTAGGAATGGCAGAAGGCATGATTAATGTCGAACAGAAACAAAGGGGAAAAAAGCCTTTATCCCGCCTCACTTTTCGAAGACCTGTGCTACGAGAATCGACCTATTTTTTTACAGTGACCTAAGAGCAATAAAAAAATGCACAGGTTTGAATAAATAAACCCCTTTGAAGTGAATCTCCCCACTTTACATTTGCATTAAATTAGAGTTATTTAGCTGACAAGGTTTATTTTAGTAAGCTGATCATTAGTTGGTATATCTTTTATTTTTGGGATTCGGAAAGGTGATTAAACTTTGCGCGGGACTCGATTTCCAAGGACTTGCTCTTACCCTTACTCATTTTACCAATTTGTTTTCTAGTAATAGTTCATTTAGCTCGGAAACTATGAATTAAAGTATGACCCTCTATAGCCCACCTTAACACCTTCCACGCGGCTATAAGTTTTACCTTACATGTATAAGACAGATTTTTCAAAAACCTTTCCCAAAATTTAAAGTCTATCTCAAGGATTACTGAACCAATACTAGGCATGTTTGTACTTATTTCAATGCATTTCTCATGGTGATTCCAAATATCGTAATGAAATTGAATAATTACAACATTTTTGAAACATTTTGTGAAATTTTGGAATGTCGCCTGCAGACGCCTGCCGCATGGAAAGTGTAAACTTTAATGTACCAGTATCTTACCTTTAGGACCGCTAGCTCCCAACACATCTGGACTGATATAGGCTGGCTACCTCATTGGTCTTTCAGAAGGTCTTGATCGCTTACAAGATGTTTGCCAATACAGAAATTGGTAATGGTGATGCCACAACTATGACTTAAATTATGACCCTCTATAGCCCACCTTAACTTCTATTCTATGTACTAGGTATCTCACCTTTTGGACCGCTAGCTCCCAACACATCTGGACTGATATAGGCAGGGCTACCTCTTTGGTCTTTCAGTAGGTCTTGATCGCTTACAAGATGTTTGCCTAGACAGAAATTGGTAATGGTGATGCGACGAGTGCGTTTGTTCAGAACCATGTTACCCAGCTTGAGGTCACGGTGGACAATATTTTTCTGAGAATAAAAAAATTAATAATGTAATGAAAAAGTAGGAACTTACTAATAGTTCTTAGGCCAAGTGCCAATTATGGCTGATGTAAAATCAAGGAGATGGGAGTTCTGTTTTTTCACCAATAGAATTAAGCCTTTTAAAGATCTAGTGTTGGTATTTCAGGGCAAATATGTATTTATTACGTGTCTCATCATGCAAAATTATTAGGTACGGCAGTAAAAAGGTACACCAAACACAAAGGGTAAATGTGATTGACTCAGGGGTAGAATTTTGTAACCCACCCAATTTTGAGAATCCATTGATTATTGCGAAATTAATGAAAATAATATCAAGAATAAGGCTATAAGATTGCACAACTTCCAAATTCGGAATGTTTGTTGACTAAGGGTCAAATACTAGTTATCTAAGGTCCTGTTTTGGACTTAGAAAAGAAGAAAAAAGTAATCCGGAAAAAAAAGGAATAAAAAAAAAAGGTAACCTGGATTCACTCTGTAGTGATTTTACGCGAATCGATTCGCGCCGAAATTCTACCCCTGTTATTATTACACGGTTTCAATAATACACACACACAAATTGAATTTGGTTTTGAAAACAAACCTCCCCAACTACTGCAGTTTGTGCTTTATCAATTGTTTATTCTAGTTAAAATATACAGACTTCCTTTGGGACCTCAATTGGCAATCTATAAATTGCAACAAAACAAATAAATGTTAAGTTTTATTCTCAGCGACTGCCCTTAAATCTAAAAAAAATAGGGTCGCAATTGTTTTTTTGTTTTTTTCAGAATTAAGTTTGATCAAAATTGTCAAAATATTACTATTTTCTGATTAAAATGAACACATTTGCTCGAATAAATTGTTTTTAAACTACTATCACACTCGAAACATTAGTCAAATTTATATTTACCAATTTTGCCTTGACATGAACCATGGTCTGTCAGTTATATTTGTCAACAACAAAAAAGAAAATAAAGTGAAAAAAGAAAAATCGACCGACTGACCCGACTTCCAAGAATGTTGGCACTTAAAGGTAGATGACCCGATCACATTTTCGTAACACAGAATTATTTCAAACATGTATACGGAGATTTCCACATCATATGAAAGCTCGTATTTTTCTCATCATCATACTGAAATTTGACGGCCTAAATCGGTATAATAACGGAGAAATCGATGAAATAACGTCGAATTACCGCGAATGGTGGTAACCACCGATATAGTTTGTGTACTACTCAATGGGCACAGTTCACAGCATCTTGTGCGTCTAAAATAAGAACCATTAGAGCTATGCAACTCAAACTTTGGAACACGACTTTTTTAAGGATGACCTTTCATGTAGAATAGAAAACTTCAAGTTGAAAATCGGAACATCTACCTTTAAGGTCAACACAACAATTGCTTGGCCTTATTAGCGTATACAGGGTACAATACAAAACATGTAGTCTTTACCCCCCACCCCCCATTTTTATTAAACAAAACAATAAGACTGAAAAACACAACACATTTATCCAAGTGAAGCCCCCAAGGAATATAAACCGCAATATATTGCAGATTACAACTAACGTCTGGGACCGATTTGTTTAATAAATTCAATTTCCCCTCCATATAGTGTGTACCCTGGTTCTCTCTAGATTACATGCCAATTCATGTCAAAATAAGTGTCATATTTGATGCAAAACATCCAACATTACAAGAGTTTTATACATCATTATCCTGTGTGCAATTGCAATGTACCATCTATAAGGCTAATGAAAGTGAATTGTTAGTTTCCCGTCGCCCGACCGACTCACATTTTGGTCCCCGCGTGAATATTTCATTATTTGGTAAATATTTCATTATTTGTTTGTTTAGAATTAATAAGCCAAGTTTGACTACAATTATATCGTATTTCATCAATAAATAAGTACAAATACGATGTAAATCGAGTACTCGACATACCAACCCGTCCATATGACATTTTTCCCCCTCATTTTTAGCGATTTCGAGGCACTTTTCGAAGCCATAATCGTATCATTATGATTTGAACTTCTGAGTTTGTTAAGATGGGTGGTATGCAAGGTCTTAGCCAGCGACCCGTCCACCCGTCTTTTGGACGGGCACTTTCTAAAGTGGACGGGTGGAAATATCCCCAACCCGTCTTATTGACGGGCAGTTTTTTGGACAAAAATAAATAAATCATTAATTCATTATAAACTTCCAAGGGTCATGATAAGCACTTTAAATAAATAATACGGCGCGGTACATGTAGGACTATAAAATCTAGTACAAAATTAATGGTAGTCATTATATTAAACGGTCCAGAATCCGACTTATATCAATTCTACAAGCATTGAACATCCCGATCAAATATTATGATACTGTTTATGATGTGTTCAGACCTTGGCTGATGAAGAGATGGATATTCATGTATTATTATTAACCTTTACCATGCTGGGGAAAAACACTTGTCGTTCTGGTGGTATTCCCTCGGTTTTCTCAAAGTATCCCAAGATTTAGCGGAATTGTAACTACATTTCGAATTTGTGCATAAAAATCGACCATAAATAGTGCAAGAAAATCTTGAAATGTCATTTTAAATACTTCGATCTATCGTACCAATGCTAATTTAGCTCGGGGAATACCTTTCAATCATCATGTAAACAGCATTTGGTTCCCGTATGTTATTTTTCTCATGTTACGTCGTGCTGTAAAATGGGTACCACCAATCGCACGTGGTTTCGAAGACGCAAATCATTTCGATGAGGCAATGCAAAATACTGCCGCCGGCGGTAGGTAGACTAAGACTATGCCGCCCTCTACAATTTTGTCATCAATGTTCCGTACGAAAATATTCAAGATCGACTAGGGGATGTAGACTAAGATGGCCGCGCGTATACGAAAGAAATCATTTCTTCGGTATAAAAAAATGCCCGGGAAAAAATGTCAAAAACGGCAGACATCAATTGGAATATAATGCAAATAATGAAACCTCTCTACCAGGGATAACTTTCAAAATTAATATATTTTCATGCAGAGAAGAAAATGGACTCATAAAGTAAGCTTATTACTTTTTAAAAAGTGATATTTATTTAACATTTAACAACAAACATTTTCAATAAAATATCAGTCAAAAGTGCCCCCCAAATCACACCAAATGGGTTCGCACGTCATTCATTATAAATATTCAGGTTTTTTTCTTTTTGGACGGGCACATTTTAAATCCTAGCTAAGACCCTGTGGGTATGGGTGTTGGGTATGTGTGTGTTATGAAAAATCTTCTGAAAAGCATTTATAGAGGAAGACAGTTTTAAAATAAACAAGACTTTGTATGCAAAAATGGTCTGGAATTCATTTATTTATTGTAGTATAAGGACATATTTATGCCGCTATTCACAATTATACACTCTTGGTTCTATACGCTACACGTATTTGGGCACATATTATTAAAAAAATGAATGTTTCAAAAATAATGAATAATGAAATAGTCGCCTACTCACTGACCCCAAAAAATGTGACGGGAAACTAACAATTCACTTTCATTAGCCTAATGTATACACTTATTTATTATTTCTATATTTAACTATTTACATTTGATTTGCACCTTTCCCCTCTCTACTTTTCAGGCAAATTAAACACAATCAAATGTTATCCATCTGTTTAAAGGTCATGTAGCTCTTTTCTCTCTTTTTGAAATTTAATAAATAACTGAGACATTTTATTGCAAAAAGTACTCATACTCTATCGATCTATCAAAGGTCGGTAGATTTCAAGTGGTTTTGGCAAAAGAATTGTCATATCTTCTCTATTATTAAAAACATGGTGATTTTCCCCAAAAAATGTTTCAGTTAAAAACAGTGATGTAGCTAGAAAATGTTGAGTGCCGACTAATTTTACTGACGGCACGGAGTAAGTGTAGCGAACCCGACCAGCTACACCTGACCAGCGTAGCTACATCCCTGGTTCAAGACTTGTTTCTTTCATATATTCATTTGAATATTTTGTAAATCTAACAAGCAGTGCATCTCTCTTTTACTCAAGAGAAAGTACATAAATATCAGACAAAACCACAAAAGAGTATATAACAAAATGTGTGTGCAAATTGTTCATGCTCTGTGGAACTCAAATATATTTGTAAGAAGCGGCAATTTCACTCTGTAAAATTAGGCAAACCGAGATGATAGCTCCAAATCTTGCTGGCATCGAGTTGTAGGCTACATTACCAATGTAATTTTCAACATATTTTACTCTTGAGGAAAATATTATAAGTCATAATTGGAGGAAGGGTATTTGAACCTTCGTAAATTGCTGAATATACATTTGAGAAAAAAGCTACATGTATACATGTGATATGCAATTATTTTTATCTTTATTAGAAAAAATAGCAATGCTAAATGAGGAAATCCTCTTTGGGTCAACTTTTCCCCCTTTCTGAGCCAATTTTTCCCCAATTTTTTCGATCTAGCCCCCCCCCCCCCAAAAAAAAATAAAATTCAACATTCAATATAAAACAAATTGAATGCACAAATATTTCTAGGTTCATGTGTCCAATGTATTCTCTAGACAAAACCAACAGGAAATGAAGAGTATTTGGCTAGAATTCTTTTATTTGATTGTCTACCACGACACCACTTCCTGAAGGTGAAAGCCTTGAAGTCACTTTATTCACATTTATCCATTAACTTCCTGTATATATTTTCATTGTCAGTTCAGAGTTGATTTAAAACTAACAATAATTATTCTGGCAACATCCTGGACTCAATTGTCAAAATACCACATAGAGAGCCGGATACATTTGTAATTTGGTGAATCCCTGACAACACACATTAACAACATTTATTACTGATTTTCTGCATGAAAAAAATAAGGTTTGCCAGATTCATTGTAAAACAAAGCGCAATTACTATTTACTTTACGATCTGATGTTAACAATATGATACTTCTTTTCTGTTCCACACTGTTCCCAGTGTGTTATTTTTACCATGTTACACTATCGCGTTAATTACGGTTTTTGGTACCACCAATTTACTGATCGCAAGTGGAATGACGTAATCACAAATGCTGCGCTGTTGTTGATGAGTGTTTTGAGTGAGAACAAACTTTTGGGCGTGAACAAAAATCAAAACAGCAGAAATTAAATTGGAATATAATGAAAATTATGAAACCTTCAAAATTAATATGTTGTCACGCAGAGAAGAAAATTGGACTAACACTAAGCTTATTTACTTTTAAGTTAGAATTCAATGAACGATATTTGGGGTGATTTTTCGGTCATGATCTTTTTTAATTTGTTATAGCGCACGACACGAGTGACAGTTTTTGGTTGCGTTTACGGTCTCAGATTTTATTTATTTTCTTGATTTGGGTTGCAAATAGCGAAATCACAGGACCTTTTTTCGGGCCTATACATGTACATACAATGTTTACAGGATTCTAGGAAGCAATGACCTTTTTATGTACATCCTGGTATTCAAACTGCTCAAATATTGGAAGTTATTCATTTGGAAGTCAATAATGAATTGACACAAAATAATGAATAATGAATAATGAATTCCCACCTGGAAGCCTGATAAAATCTCATTATTTGTATCTAAATTTAAAAACATATGTGACATGTTCTACCGAAACCAGACACAATTGGGCAAGATATCAAAATTGAGTTAGTAATTGATTATTAAACTAGAGATCTTCAGCTTCACAGTGATACCTCTCTTTTTTTAATCGGACTTCCCAAAGCGGAGTTACATCATTATCAAGTTCGTCTTTTACGGTCTTTATGAAAACTCCAAACTGAGATATCGCCCTTTAAAGTTA
The DNA here is from genome assembly GCA_035610835.1 of Ophiura sarsii. Classification (NCBI taxonomy): domain Eukaryota; kingdom Metazoa; phylum Echinodermata; class Ophiuroidea; order Amphilepidida; family Ophiuridae; genus Ophiura; species Ophiura sarsii. The sequence goes on from CM069455.1 coordinate 53,112,625, forward strand.
CTAGAACTAGGCTTTTTACTAGAACTAGGATTTTTTTAAATCACTGAAACTTACATTTAGGATGATTTTTTAATCTGATTCTTTCACAATATTGTTATAAACACTCTGAAGATTAATTATTTACCAGATAGACAAATTCCCAAACAAATCACCCCCAATTATGTTTTGGGCTATTTCTCATTTTGGAGCTGTGCCCAATTCTGTCTGGTTTTGGTAGAACACGTCACATATAACATGCATTCATACAATTTGGAGAATTCAATTTCTCAAAAGGAAAATGAACATTGTTTTATTGCAATATTTTCAATGTTTTTTCATTTAGAAGGCGAAAAAGTGCTGTTTCTTTCTTTTGTAATCTACAAAATTTTCAAATGAGTAACACAGATTGTCTCCTTCCAATTTATCACCGTAATATTTTGTGCCATCAGTGTTTTCACTAACAGAATGAAGCGGTATAAAGATGGCAGAAAACCCCTGTTTTAGGAGCCTAACCGCCCATTTCTTTTTTCCTAAATTGAGTTTTTAAAAAAAAAAATTATACAATTATTTTTGATTTTGTTTTCAGATTGATTGATGACTTAAAAATTAAAATATTTTGAAATGTGACATTTTTGAAAAAAATTGAATTTGTTGAAACTTCACAAATATTCATAAGATTTATGAGTTACTATTTAATGTTTTTCCGACTATAATATGATTTCTCCTTAACATCTAGGGAGTTTTTGTTGTTGCTATTTAGGTGGCAAAACCTGGAAACATTCTGGAAAAAACCGGCATCTGCTTTCAAATCAATGCGACCTGGGATTCATTTAAAGATAATGCACACGTCCCTACATTAGAATCCCTCCAAAAAACTTAAACCAGATGTCTTTAATTTGAAAATTGATTTACTTTTGACATTTTGAGAGTACAGAGCCTTTTTGATGACATCATTATAAACCCAGGGTTTTGCAGAATGTCAAACTGAACCTTTGAATCTTGATTTTGGGGAAATAATAATTTAGATGGCTATCTACTGGCATTTGAACAGGTGGACTTTTTTCTACGATTTCTATTTTTACGGAAAATTGTGTGGTGCTTTTTGAACTTACATTTGGAAATCAACTTTAAATGAAACACATTTTATTGAAAATCCTGGATTACTTAAAATATAAATGCTATGAAAAAATTAAAATGTGTACTTCACATGTTTATTTATAATTTAAAAATATTTGATCTTTTTCATGGAATTTGAAACTTATGAACAAGATACTTGACAAATTAATATCGCATATTGCGGTAATCAGTACCAGGGCAAACCACTTTCTCCCTGAAAACCACAAACGTCACTGTTCATATTGATAACGGAACTCAGTATAAATCAAATCAAATGTGAAGAGATAGGCTTAACATTTTTGGCATGGAGAAAATACCATTAACTTTATCATCAGAGCGGCTGTTTCCGTGGAATATGTACATGATTCAATTACAATTTACACTGAACACAAAAACCCAGACTTTGACAAAAACAGTATTTAGCAAGGCGCTATATTTTTGTCAAACACTTATTTTGCCATGAGTCGAACTGATTAAATTGAGGCCCATAAGGCGACAACAAATTGAGAAATATTTGAAAAATTATTTATTTTTTGGAAGCTATAATTGATTTTTTTTTATATGAAATAGAAACCAATTTTGTTGTAAATTTCGAATATTGTTGGAAATGCACCAACAAATTCAGACATTTGTGGAAAAAACAAAACAAAACAAAACAAAAAGCATTTTAAGTTAAAGGAAAAACAGTGCTTTTCATGAAACCAAGCATTACATGGTAGGATAATATTTAATTATCTGATGTATATTGACAAGTTCAATTGAACACAGAATTATAACATTCAATAAAACAAATTTAAATTGCACATCCCCAACCTGAGATTATTTGAAATTCACGCACGGTTGTCTGTGTCGAAAGTGTGACGTCATCGTAACTTAAACCGCCTCATCAGCAACAGGTCGCTGCACATAACCACGCAGGAATTCAATGCATAAATCGAAAATTCCAATACATAAAACAGAGAAGTGGAAATCTCGTAACTGTTTCGTCATAGCTTCGATCAATATGGCGACGTCCATACAGGTGATTTTTTTAACTTTCTAAAGCTGATTTTGTCTTAACAACCTACAGATGTGACCTGTATAATAATAATGCTACGTGAATGCTAAAGTTTCATGGCAAGGATTTCCTTTAAATTTCCGGGGTTTTTTTGCTTCCCCTCCTCTCCCTTGGTTTTTTGAAAATGCTTGCACTTAGGAACTTACTTAAAATGGGATAAAATTATTGGAAAATTCTCCAAATTTCAACTTACTTTATGAAGATCTTCCACCACTCTGACTACATCGGTAAAGATCACCACAGCTTCCTTCTCACTCAGTTTCTTCTCCCGAATCACATAATGCTGGAGGTTTATGAGGTCGGCTGTCTTAGTGCTAAACTCGTGAGAGACGAGGCAGTCAAGAACCAGGCACAGGCGCTTTTTGAAACGACCTGTTGGTGCTGCTTTTCGACTTTGGCCCCCACGACTGCGGGAATGGTCAGATTTCATCTCTACAGCACGGTCCTGTGGATTTTCAATTGAGTGAGGTAGATAAGATTTGTCAAACTTACAGAACACATTTTGTATGCATTGATTGATTTGATTGATTGGTAAAAAATCACACATATTTCTAGCCCATTTGGAACTGACGACTATACAGACATGTATTATTCAAGTTTAACAATCTCTTTGACATACATTACCTGGATGGAATAGTCCTTGATGATGTACAATGCCAGGTTGGTTATGTAGCAGAGATAATAATGAATATTACATAAATCTATTATTTGTGTTTAACAATCTCTTTGACATACCTGGAATAGTCCATGATGAAGTACAACGCCAGGTTGGTTATGTAGCAGAGATAATAATTAATGAGTACTACGGAACTCTATAATTTGTGTTTAACAATCTCTTTGACATACCTGGAATAGTCCATGATGATGTACAACACCAGGTTGGTTATGTAGCAGAGATAATAATGAGTACTCTGTATGTAACAGCATCTTGCCTTGCCTTTCGTCCTGGCTTTCTTTACCACGCTCTGATAACGTCAGGATCTGAGGAGGGTTAGAACCAAAAATAACACAAGTTGTACGTCAACGGATTCACTCACTTATTTAGGCGACAGGGGGGAAAAAACCGAGTTTTATCCGCAAAAACGTAAATCTCTGGTAGGGTTAGTCGGTTGGGCTTTTTTGTGTGTGTAACATTTTTTGTAAAAATGGAGGCAAATTTTCAAAATTAACTGTAACTCTTGGAACCAACAATTCATGTACATGCTACGGCATTGATTGGAAGAAGTCATCGTCAGGGCTGTACTTTCGGCGCGAATCCGCGAATTGATTCGCGTAAAATCACTTCCGCGTGAATCCAGGTGGATTCGCGCAACAAAAAAACAACAATTTTTTTTTAAATTTTTTTTAAAAATTTTTTTTTCTTCTTTTATTTTTCCAAGTTCAAAACAGGACCTTAGATGACTGGTATTTGACACTAAACTGTTCAAGTTGAAATTAAAATGATGATTGTTCTTAACAATAGTACAATAAATGTTTAAAATGCGGAATTTAAATTCAGTAAAAAGGATTCTCGCAAAAATATTCTGCGAGAATCCATTTGCGAGAATCCATGGATTCTCGCAAAATTCCTCTGCGAGAATCCATTTGGATTCTTGCAGGATGTCGCGAAAGTACACCCCTGCATCGTCCTAGCTGATATGTGGGTACGAAATCGCTGCACTGGGCAGCCTGGGAAGCTTAGCTCAGTGGTTAGGTATGAGGCAGTGGTGTGCGGATGGTCCGGTGCAATCGCTGCGATTTGTTAGGTAAAAATGTCATACATTGTCCCCAACCCACCGATCCCCCAAAAAAACATAGCAAGGCTGATTAGGGTTAAGCTAGAATTTAACAAAACCTATGATGAAAAATTAATTCATTGAATAAGTATCATATTATACTTCATTGTTTCCATATGATTTGTAAATGTAAAGTATCCATTGGCCACAATCATATATATGCAATGTACTTCGAAATATTCTCTCAGGAATAGTTCACATTCTGAAACAAATTTGTTTATCAGGCCAAGGCCTCCAGGGCTGGAAAAATGTTTATTTTCCCAGGAAGCAAGCAATATTTCCAAGAAAGACAGCAACATTTTCCTCCAAATACCCAAATTCCCCAGGATGGAACTTCCTGAATTCCACATTTTTTCCAGGCCCTGCAATTCAATTTTCAAAAGGCATTTATTTTAAGGCCACTTATAATAGGCATTGAGTACAAGCTCTAAAGGAAGCAACTTCATGATAATAATTTAAGGACACATTTTGTGTAGTGTGTGTGTTGCCCTCAAGTGCCACAAATCTTGGAAGTCGGGTCGGTCGGACGATTTTCCCTTTTTTTTACTTACAAATATCACTGAATGATAGACAAAATTGGTAAATTTTAGTAAATTTGACTATGTTTCTAGTGTGATAGAAGAACTTAAAAAGCAATCTATTCAAACAAACTTATTCATTTCAAGCAGAAAATAGAAATATTTTGACCAATTGGGTAAAATTTAATCTTAACAACAACAAAAAAAGAAAGAAAAAAGATATATATGCGACCCTGATTTTTGAGATTTTAGTGCTGATCGCTGAGGGAAACAAAACAATTTTGTTTAGGCCCAAGTGTCATTGAATTAAAAAGGGGAGAGAATCCCTCAATGCCTGGGTATACCTTTTTAAATTAATTTCCATCAATTCTGTAGTTTGAGACTAACCTTTAAACAGTAGAAGTCATCAGTTCCCTCTTTTCTTGACAAACATTGCACGATGCTTCGAACTGGGGACGTCCCTAGCCTTGGCCCCAAAAGATATGGGCCAGCTCTCTTTAACGTGGATATCTGCGTTGAAAGATCCACAGCCTGTGGTGAATTGAGACTCGGAGGTTGCGACGTCGATGGAGAGTTTGTAGCACTACATGTAGTACCAGCTAGGCTAGTGTTTATGGATAATTGTGTAGGTGCAGAAAGACTATGTGTACTTGTGGGATTGTTTGGATGAGATGAGCTGGATACCACATGTTCTACCTGGGGGGAATTATCCGTCGGTCTAGGCGAGTTATCGCCCGTCCTAGGCGAGTTATCATCTGTTCTAGGTGAGTTATCTGCACTTGACAAAGGAGATGGCGAGTTATCTACTTGAACATGTAATCTTGTGTTTGGTGAGGAGTCGGTTGACGAGCTATCCGATAAATTGGGAAACGTTGGAGCGGACAGCATTGAAGGGGCTTCTTGTAGCGTCGTCGTCGCGGCGGCGTTGTGTTGTTGCGCTGGCCGAGGAGCAGCTACTGGGGGTTGCAATCTACTGACTGCAGAACTGAAGTCTAATATTTGTGGGGGTGGGGGTATAGATAACGGGGATAGCCCAATAGGAGACTGCGCCCCACTGTTCTGTCCAGACCCTGGACTCTGTGGTACCATTCTTAGCGGACCTGAAGTCGGTGACATTGCTAGAGGCATTTGTAATGCATGGGCCGTATTGGTGGCTAACATACTAGGAGTCATCCCTGTTGGAGACATCAACGCTGACGATGCCCCTCTGGAGGCTTGTGCTGCGATGAGTAAAGCATGTGGTATACCTGGTATGTTCACCAACGGCGACATCGTCGGTACATTTCCAAATGTCGGTGATTGTACCAACAATGTCGGAGATGCATAACCACGTCTGAATGCCGCAGGGTCTATCCGTGGAACGTGTTGCGACGGAGACGACAAGTCCGATGAATACGCAGAGTCAACAGATGAATTGGAGGCATTGGACAGTGATGTCGCCAGCAGAGGTTGTCTTGGCATGTGATGTGGAAGCGGGTCACCGGCAGACGATGTCCTGGCCCGTCTGGCAGGACGCGTGTCAAGGGTCAACTGGGAACTTGCACGCCTCTTCATGATGTTGGTATTGATGTCGAAATTATACTTTTATATACAAACTTTCAAAACATTTCGTTTCTTTTCATCTTATCTTCAGTTCTTAGTGATAGCTGTGGTGCCAGTAATGAGGGATTACCTGTAAAGAATGAAGAGGAAATTGTTATCAACATTTGTTTTAAAATAATCACAATGGTGTGTGGGTTCTCAAGCGTTGTGGGCAATAAAGTTAAAATTCTGGTGTACATTCACTTACGAAAAAATGAAATAGACTTGTCTTGGTTTCAGATCAAAATGACACGCCTTCAGGGGTACAGTTTATACTTCTGGACTTTGATAGGGATCGAGTATAATGGGATATGAAAGAATAAAAGGGTTCTTCAAGAAGGACTATTTTTTTCCTTTAGACCAGGATTAATGTTAGACCTGGTCCAACTAGTTTTGTGAATACTGACCTAGGACTCTAATTAAGTCAACCGCCATTCAATCTATCCATTGACTATGTATCAAAGTTATTTAAATTTTTCAGACTTAAAAATGAAAGTTTTATTAATTTTTACCGATTGTAGCCCGCATGCAACCCACACACAGCAAGTGGCATTCTTGTGTTGTGCAAAGATAAGACAATTTTCATGCTTCACTGACACAGTAAAGGAAAGTGAAATGACTCAGTAATTCAAAATAAAGTTAGTATCACACACAATGTTAACAAACAGTACACAAAAAAACATTATACAATGTGTATTGTAGCATCACACTCTGGCCCAGGGGGGGGGGGGGGCAGTCAGGTATAATTTTGTAATCATCCGCAAGAATGAGAACGTGGATTAAGGGTGCTTTTAGACCAAACGTGGGTCCCGCGGGCCCGTGCTAAGAATATCACAATTGCCAATTTCAGAGGAGGGTTGCTTGGGCCAATCATACTGAACACGGCATCATTGTCAAAATAGACAAAAATGGTTAGGCCTACATGTAAGACAAATTTACTAACAAAATTAATCACACAATTACTTCATACCAGGGGTAGCATTAAGGCCAAACGTCTGGGGTCTTTTTTTCACCCCTGGGCATGCAAAGAATCCAAAAACAGTTGGTGAAAATTTATTATTGAACGAACATGTTTACAATTGCGTAGCGGAGAGAAGTAGACTTGTTTATGCAGTAAACTATTTCGCAAATGTTCATTCAATATAAATTAGACTATAGTTGCCTTGATACCCTCAATTTCTTGCTATTTTCACTTCATTCAAAAGTACATGATTGCCTTGGAGAAAGTTTGTGCCCCTTCAAACAGCCTTAAATTGCAGTACCCTCTCCATATTTTTTATTTGAGGCCTGCACGATTTAAATCGGGAGATCACAAATGATTACGATCGCTGCTGAAAAGAAAATAGTAAACAGAATAGAAACACTGGTAATTTTCATTGGCAAGATGGCGGCCAGTAGCGCGACTGGTAGATCGGCATTTTTTAACCTTCTTGTTATGATGACATACGACAAATATAGTGTCATCATTGGAATATTTTTCCATCATTTTTTTTATTCATCCAACTCCGACTTATATACATAATAATAATAATAATAATAACACGCACTTTTAAGCGCCTTACTTTTAGAAACGACAAAACTCAAGGCGCTTTACAATGACTAAAACAATATAAAATATACAGAGCAATATTATAGTGTACAAAAGGTTAAAATACATCAAAATAATTAACGCAAACCAAAAACCATCATAAAAAGTACCGGAGTACCTAAGTTACAAATTACATTATAAAACAGACCTGACAAATATATGAAACATAATTAAGCATCAACGGTAACATTGGCATGTTGTATACAAAAACCAACGGGAAAAAACAAAATGTATAAAATGGCAGAGATCAAAACGTATTGCACGGGACAAATATATAAAAAGCCTGGCAAATATGTGAGACATAATTAAGCATCAACGGTAAAATTGGCATGTTGTATACATACAAAAACCAACGGGATAAAACAATTTGTTTAAAATGGTCAGAGATCCAAACGTATTGCACGGGCAAATATATAAAAAGCCGAAAATAGCACCAAAACAAACGTGAAATACTGAGTGGATTAATGACACGAAATAACAAAAAGCATAAAACAGAGGAACAATAATAAAACTGGTTATGGTGATCCAAAACGCATTGCACATGGAAGAACGACAAACACAGTCCGTGTCATACTATTTGAATCACCTGCACCGTCAGAATTGTGAACGATGTACATGCAGCAATATTCAAAAGATGCATGTATGTATGTGTACACAGTAAGTTGAAATTCAACATGCGTGTGACACATACCAGGGTCACATGCCTACATGTACTAAAGACATGCTGGAGCCACGATTCATAAACTGTCTCTGCTCCGCAACATTATGTACTGGACCAGAACAAATTCCAGGTTTGTGACATGATTTTAATCATATTTTTGAGTTTGAGTCAGGGTCTGTTATTTACCTACCTCAGATCATACGTACAGTTAGACATTTGATTCGTGTATTAAAGGTATATGACCCGATCACTTTTTTGGGGCAATGATTTTTTTTTCACATCAAGATATTTTGGTATCAGAAGAATCCCCATATTTTTCTCATTATGTTAAAATATTAGGGGCCAGAAATGTTTCATTTGGAAATTATAGGCTAAAATGTGGTGAATTACTGCCAAAGGTGGTTAACCACCAACCAGTCTGTGTACTACTCAATGCCTCAATGGGCACATGTCTTTTGACCTTGCGCTTCTAAAAATAGAACCATTGGAGTTATGCAACTCAAACTTTGGAATGCAACAATTTTAAGGATGACCTTTCATGTAAAATAGAAAACATCAAGTTGAAAATCGGGTCATCTACCTTTAAAAGCTTCTTACAAACAAATTTGCATAATCAATTCTCATTTCATTCCTACATGTACGAAAACTAGCATTAAGACAGTCGGCGTCATAAACTGACTGTAGCGGGAATAGGGCGATCCAAATTCAAGTACGTTTTTCTTGGTAATTGAATTAAATACATGTAGCTAGGTTGAGCTATTTAACCAAGACATATTCTTTGAACATTAAACATGATATCTGAAGCAAAATTTTGAATAATTTTGTTCAGAAAGGTTGCAAAAATATTGATGAAAATATCCCACATTTGGTTCAGAGTCTAGTCAGATGCACACGCACGGAGTAGATTTTTAAGAAAGACTTGTAATTCTGTGACTGTGAAATGTTTAGGGATCAGGAGACATTTTATATGGATGTTTATATGAGTAGGCTACTTCCTCTACCAGAATTGTATCGTTCCGGACTCGAGTCCATTTTTTGTTGGATTCCGACACAAAAAGAATTGGCTCAGCTTGGAGCCGAAATTAAATCAAATCAAATTAAATTAAAGTGAAATAAAATAAAATGAACATAAATTGAGTCTACTCTATTTGACTCTACTCGACTGCTATTCGAATCAACTCCAAGTTGAGTCGAATTACTTTTTCTTTAAATATAAAAAAAAATACATCAAGTTGATTTGAGTTGACACAAATCACACTAAATAAATTGAGTCTACTCAACTCAACTCGAGAGGAATCAAAATGAATAAATTTGATCAACGAGTCTGGACTTGGTTTGTAGTTTTGCTGGACTTGAGGACACACCATGCCCTTCACCCTCTGTCACAAACTCACAATATTAACATCATCAAATACAGAACACAATCTTGGAGGAAGTCTTCTGTCTCCTGTGTCCCTGTACCATTTCTAGGCCTGACACTCACCAACAAACAACATTTTCTGACAGCCTCATGCCCTCGTATCAACAAGATATCTGCCAAAGCCAACGGTATGCTAGGACTGGTCAGATGAAACTAGAAGCGGATGCTTCCAGAGACTGAGACAATAAGCCTACATTTCCCTTGTCTGTCTGTCCCCACCTGGAATGCAGCAGCTCAGTATTGAATCCTGACACCAATTAAGAAAGACGTGACAAGGATTGAGATGATTTAACATTGGGCAGCAAGATTTGTCCTTCATAGAAACCGCCGGAGGGAGAGTATTTAGCGCTATGATGCAAGACCTTCAATGGGAATCACTGGAAAAAAGATGTCATGCTGCAAGCCTAGCACTCATAATACAAAATAAATAACCATCTATAATCAAAACAAAGAATTCTCGATCAAATCGTATACGATTCCTCAGTGTCCCATGCGAATGGGGCGTATCGTGCGTGACCGCGTCAATTGCGATGGCAAGGGCGCAGTAAAATCGGAAGATGTGACGCACTTGTAACAAATAGGCAATCAGGGTTGCACAAAGTGCGGGAGCAGGGAGCACCACTCCCGGGAAATAATGAGCAGAATTGGGGAAATAATGCCAAGTGGAAAAAGAAAAATTGGGGAAAAGGGTGAAAAAAGATGAAGAGAAAAAATGCAAACTTTGGGTTATGAGCTGTGGTTGCAGGTATACTAACGTGTTTATTGTTTTATTGCTTTTCCCCAGTGGGGACGCTACAGGCGCAAGGGGAGGGCAATTCCCCAAAGGTATTTTTGTGCCCCCACCCCCTAAACAAAATTATATTTAGTTAAAATTAGAGGGGAAAAAAAATCGACATTTTGTTTGTGTGCTTCGCACAGATTTTCGTACTAAATGTTGCCCCCCCCCCCCCCCGACAGAATTTGTTGTGCCCCGGCCCCACTCTCCGGATGTAGTGCTTATATATATATTCTTTATAACCATTTAAAAAATTATCATTTTTTGCCTGGTTTTTATAAAGAAAGGAAAATTTTATAGAAAAAAAATGATTAAAACCTGGAGAATTGACCATTATATGATGACTGTGCTGCTTTTTGGACTGTGCGCTTGCTTTTTTTGACCGTGCACATTTTTTTGACCTCAACCGCCCCCCCCCCCCCCCCCCCCCACACCACACCACCACCACTTGCGTAAAATTCACGAGGTGACTGACTGGAGATAAATTTGGGGCAACCTTTTACGATAATTTTAGAAATCTTGCCCCCCCCCCCCTCCTGAAAAAATCCTAGCTACGCCACTGCTATAGCCATATAGTTATGGGCATTCAGGGGAGCTGTTGCGCAGCACACATCCATACTATACTAAATAACTAGGCTGCATTATTTTGTTAAGTTTGCACTCAATGCAACTTACAGCACGAGCACTGCACACGAGCTACTCTCCTTTGCATCTTCATACATCCTGAAAGAAGGACTCTGGCAAGTATCTACGTAAACGACTAAACATGATTATAATTATTCCGTTAAAGGGGTAGCAAACACGACATTGCCGAGCTAGCTACACGACCTTCCCACCATCTTTTACCATTTTTACCTGCTACCGTGTGATCGCCCAAAAGGTAAGCTCATGTGACAAGAAGTGCCAGTGGAGAGAAGTAATCTAAACACACTACTACTATGCTAAATGAACTTGAAATTTGAAGAGTTCACAGCGATCCTCAAATAAAAGGGCTACAACTTACAAGCATGACATTGATTGACAAACATGCGGGCAAACATGGGCCATGACTAAAAAGTTATATAAATTAAAAATAAAATGATCATTATCCCGGTCTGTGAGACTGTGTCTGTACACACATTTAGGTTAGGTTAAGTTGTCGGGAGTGGATCGTGACGGACCACTGAGTTTATTACTCTAATTGTCAAAGCGCAACTTGAGCGGAAAGCAATAGTTGCGAGCGTAATGGCAACATAGCCGGAAAGCGTAGATGATGATATTAATATTTAATATTATTATATATTTTTTAAAAACTTACCCAGGCTTACTTTTTGATTATTAATTTCAACAAAAACGGCTGATCTGAACGTTAAAACACCACAGAGTATGAACATAATGACATACATGAGCTAACCTGTATGACATGTCTAAATAGAAATACACGAACACGACAAACACAGCGAGACATTTTTTGACGCAGCAAATATAAAGTTCAGAATTGTGCAGACATAGACAAGTATTTTGTAAATTAGGCTTACCGATCAGACACCTATCACGTCTTCAAACAAGCTAATCACACCATGACGCAGCCCAACACCAACATCAGACGATAGATGAAAGTGTCTTCTCGATTTTCAACTCATTAATGATGTCGTATTTAGAATCTTGAGTCAGAAAAGAGACATTTCATGTCACCTATGCAATACCCATCGTCGACATCGCTTCCATGTCATCGCCGTAACATCTGATAACTGCGATTGCATTGGGCTACTGGGTAATCAATTAGATGTCAGTTTTGCCAGATTTTACGTCGGTATTTTATTTTACCCTGGGAGTGGAGCCGGGAGAAGAATCCGGAACATAATTATGAGAATTTGGTAATATTTCTATATTAAATTTATATTTTTATAAGGAAGGAAAAATGGAAATTTTTAATAATTTTTTTAATATTGACAACTAGCCGGAAATAACCAAAGTTTAAATTTAATATTAAATCGAGAACTGATTTGGCTCCATCAAACAGTTTTTGCTACACAAATAAAACGCGGAACCTGATAAATATGCAGTATTACATCTGAGCAGACCATGGTCTCAGATTAAATAAAACGAATACAGATAAGGGCAGCATAAAACAAGCTAAAACGAACGATGGTTTCCAATTTTCAATATGATTTATTCCGTTAAAATATTCCTTCAAATATACTACTGGGTTCCAAAGTATCGGCAAAAAATTATTAATTATCCTTTTCATCTTGGTGCTGCCCTAAAGGTTTATCGCGAATCGGTATAACAAGCTATTGATTATCCTATTTTGTTGCATTATGGGATTGAAAAGGGGCAAAATATGCCCCTTTTCTATCCCACAATGCATCAGAAAAGGATAATCAATGGATTTTTTTCTCCGATTGGCGATAAAGGCTTATTTTACGAGGTTTGTTTGTTTCAAATAAAACACATGTGTTGTATGCTTTTAATGGATTGATATGATTTTATGTGTTTGTTTTATTAATATTAAAAAGTGGATAATGTGCCTTGATTCCTATTTATTTACTTAAACTTATTTACTCATTCACTTATTTACTTGTTTAATTACTTATTTACGTATATGGGAAGATGAAGTATGTAATGGCAGGAGATATTTAAAAAAAAATTGAAATACCATATGCCCCCAAAATTTGAGAAAAGATACAATCTTCACTGTGGATTGCGCTCTAGCTGGTATAATTAGAATGCTGCTGCTGCTGTATTCAAGTACAGTCAAATAATTTTTGGAATAAATTATCAAATTGAGATGATTCATCCATAAAATTGACTTTCACAGGTGAAAGTGCAAATCAACATTCCACACACACCTGGTGACCATTGGTAGTGAAAATTGGGCGCAATATCCGCGTTAAAACCTGCGATTTACGCACGGTAAGCATTTCGGTATGCGGATACGGGATACTCGATTATGGTTTTAGGGGAGGAATCATTGATCAAAGAAGAGGATTGAATCGAATCCTACGAAATTTGACTATATATTTTTAAAAAATAGATAAATTGTGATTAAGAAAATCTATTTTATTATTATCATTTAACATTTTCTCAAAACAATTGTAGATTTGATAATTAATATAGCATTATTGCAAGGCTTATTCTTAAAATGACCCTGTTTTAATATTGGTATGTCTGTTGTCCTCCGATGACCTCATCTTTGGCAACTCGTTTACAGGGTGTGTGATTTAAAAAGAAAAGAAAAGATGATTCATAATTTACACGTTACGGTGAAATGCGTTTGTTTGTTGCGGGTTTGTTTGTTTGCTTTTGCTTGTTCATTTGGATGAAATCACACACTTGGGTTGGGTTGGGAGGCTTTTATCGAAATAATCGCTTTGCATATTCATAAAATTGTTCTGCCAAGTATTCTATAAATCTAGATATGTGATCTTTTCCAGGGGGCGCCCTCTGTTCATGATAAATTTACTCTAAAATCATGATTTTGAAGTAATTAGGAATTGTATCGCTCTGCAACTCAGAATATATTTATGATTTATGATCAAATATTAATCTGCAAGAAAATCTATTTTCTAACTAAAAAATCATGAATAGAGGGCGCCCCCTTGAAAAAGATCACATAATATGCCTTTAACCCTCGTCCTCCTAAGGGGATGGGGGAGGGGTGTCACGCCCATCCCCCCCCCCCCCCCCCTAAGAACTTTCGGCGATTGCGCTAAAGCGCAAAGGACAGTGACATAGGGCGTCAAATGATCGCTTTTACATCCATTGTGCCCGGCCATTGCGTTCCTAAAGCAAAGTCCGAGGGTATGGGCTGCTGAGACTATGAAAAAAGCATATTCAGCACTTCGCCTGGATTTTGTTAGGCCGGGGAGGTGGTACTAGCTCCTCCCCCCCCCCCCCCCCCCAATTAGGTAACAGTGTTACAATCACGTCTCAGGAGGACGAGCGTTAAATCATGCGGGGGGGGGGGGGGGGCGTCAAAATAAGTGTCAGACCCTAAAAGGGGGATCAATAAAACTTTCTCGAAGGGGGATCAATTTTTTATTATTTATGAACTCTCCCTATTATACATCGACTAGCGGTACGCTGGCGCCCGCTAGTAGGTGTAGAGCCTAAGAACACATTAAGGCCCGAAAAATTAAATACTTTGTCTCGCGGCGCCTTTT
>CM069455.1:53127339-53198849 GCA_035610835.1 Ophiura sarsii
AGAAATAGGCAAATAATGCAAAGCAGATGCGTGCGCGTTGAATCGGTTGACGGCAATTTAGACGCTCGCATACTATTTTCTTTGCGTAACATGTGCGACTATCATCGGATCATAGGCGAGCCTTTTTACTTCATCGATGTCATTATTAGAAAAACAATGATATTTAGTTTAGGGTGAGTTATTGGTGTTAAAACAACACCCATCATCCTTAACATAAAAAGAGGACCATTGAATAAAGGACCCATTGATACATTTCTAGCAAGGAAAAATATTTTTTTACCTTTTCCCAACAATGCTTTGTTTATTATTCCAAGAAAAACTAAAACCTATATTCAATTGTATAAAATAATTGTTGTTATGTCCAATTTTTATTTTGTGTAATTATTTCAGTTGATCTGTAAACTGCATAGGTTTAGAAAATAACCATGTGTTTGCCACACTATCAATATAAAGGAGAAAATAAAAATCATCTGGTACAATTTTTAGGTAATATGGTCAGTGACAATTTCTGACGTGATCATGTGTAATTCAACTTAAAATAATAGTAAGCAAATCAAAGGCAAATCAGAAATTTCTATTAAAACTAAAACTAACAAGGCGGTTCTCGAACGGCGCGTCTCGCCTGTTCATCAAAGTGACTTGAAAGAAATGCTGATGAAACATATGATACAATGTAGCACTGTCACAGAGGTATGCATTGTAGTTAATGCAAGGGATGTAATACCTTGAAAAATTTAATCAACAAAAGAACACACGAACCCCCCTTCCCTACACCAAATCACATCAAGATAGGCCTTACAGATCTTATTAGACCCCAGATGACCTCTGATGACCTTGAAAATTTAATCAGCAAAAAGAACACACCAACCCCCTTCCCTCCACCAAATCACATCAAGATAGGCCTTACCGATCTTATTTGACCCCAGATGACCTCTGATGACCTCGAAAAATTAATCAACAAAAAGAACACACCATCCCTCTTCCGTCCACCAAATCCCATCAAGATAGGCCTTACGGATCTTATTTGACCCCAGATGACCTTGAATGACCTCCGATGACCTTGAAAATTTAATCAGCAAAAAGAATACACCACCCCCCTTCCCTCCACCAAATCCAATCAAGATAGGCCTTACTGATCTATTTGACCCCATATTTGACCCCGATGACCCCGAAAAATTAATCAACAAAAAGAACACACCACCCCCCCTTCCCTCCACCAAATCCCATCAAGATAGGCCTTACTGATCTATTTGACCCCATTATTTGACCCCCGATGACCCCGAAAAATTAATCAACCAAAAGAACACACCACCCCCTTCCCTCCACCAAATCCCATCAAGATAGGCCTTACTGATCTATTTGACCCCCGATGACCGCGAAAAATTAATCAACAAAAAGAACACACCATCCCTCTTCCGTCCACCAAATCCCATCAAGATAGGCCTTACTGATCTATTTGACCCATATTTGACCCCCGATGACCCCGAAAATTAATCAACAAAAAGAACACACCACCCCCCTTCCCTCCACCAAATCCCATCAAGATAGGCCTTACTGATCTATTTGACCCCATATTTGACCCCGATGACCCCGAAAAAGTAATCAACAAAAAGAACACACCACCCCCCCTTCCCTCCACCAAATCCCATCAAGATAGGCCTTACTGATCTATTTGACCCCATATTTGACCCCCGATGACCCCGAAAAATTAATCAACAAAAAGAACACACCACCCCCCTTCCCTCCACCAAATCCCATCAAGATAGGCCTTACTGATCTATTTGACCCCATATTTGACCCCCAATGACCCCGAAAAATTAATCAACAAAAAGAACACACCACCCCCCCCCCCCCCCCCCTTCCCTCCACCCAAATCCCATCAAGATAGGCCTTGCAGATCTATTTGACCCCATATTTGACCCCCAATGACCCCGACAAATTAATCAACAAAAAGAACACACCATCCCTCTTCCGTCCACCAAATCCCATCAAGATAGGCCTTACTGATCTATTTGACCCCATATTTGACCCCCGATGACCCCGAAAAATTAATCAACAAAAAGAACACCCCCCCCCCCCCTTCCCTCCACCAAATCCCATCAAGATAGGCCTTACTGATCTATTTGACCCCATTTTGACCCCGATGACTCTCTGGTGACCTGAAAATTTAGTCAGCAAAAAGAACACACCACCCCCTTCCCTCCACCAAATCCCATCAAGATAGGCCTTACTGATCTATTTGACCCCATATTTGACCCCCGATGACCTTGAATGACCTCCGATGACCTTGAAAATTTAATCAGCAAAAAGAACACTCCCTCCACCAAATCCCATCAAGATCGGCCTTACGGATCTTATTTGACCCCATATTTGACCCCAATGACCTTGAATGACCTCCAATGACCTTGAAAATCTAATCAGCAAAAGAACACCCCACCCCCTTCCCTGACATCAAGTCCATCAAGATAGGCCTTACGGATCTCTAGATATCGCGTCACAACGCGTCTCAAAAGTTTTAAGCATATTTGACCCCGATGACCTTGTATGACCCCCGATGACCTTGAAAAATCAATCAGCAACAGAACGCACCACCCCCCCTTCCCTCCACCAAGTCCCATCACGATAGGCCTTACGGATCTCCAGATATCGCGTCACAAAGGTATTTTCTTAGCACACACGGCGGACGGCATACGGCGGACGCCGGACAGAAATAGTGATAACATAGTCTCTTTCTGATTACATCAGGCGAGACAAAAACTGGTAGAGGGAGCACAACACCAAGACGCTCTCCATAGACTTTACTGTTAGGAAAGGCTTACTTAAATAGCTCTAGTTTCTATAATAGTGCGTTTGGTTCAATGAGATTTTGATATTTACTCACAAGGGTTATCTACAACATATCTGAATATGAAGTAGACATTACCGCGCACTTTTTTTGATATAAGCCGCCGAATGACAACGTAGTGATATGCCTACCTAAATTCGGTCTCCGGTCTGGATATTACCGCATGTGTAAATCGGTCCGTGAAATTAAAATTGACCTCAAATCACCTAGTTTAAATGTCAGAACATCAACTACACAGTTCAAACACAACATATTAGTGAAAAATTATATCATAAACCGTCAAAAAAGAACTCCTCTCTTTCCCGCCAAATAGGAACTATTGTCGTACTCAACTTTGATTGATCGCGTCGATAGCGTGTCGCGAGACCTATTTAGTTGTGTGCTCCCTTATAGAGGAACAAACTTGTTCAAAATCATTCAAAATTGATATCAACTTTTTCAGCGTGAAATTCTGAACAAACTAGCCAAATAACATGACAATTGAACAATCCATTTTTGAGATATGATCTGATCTTGGAGGGCCCCATCTTCCGTAAAATCACTATTATTTTCCGTTTTTTGACTCTGGAAGCGGCACGCTTTGAATTGTTAGGCCTACACTCTTAAAATTAAAACTTTTTGACTCAAATTCAACTAATTTTGATTTTGATCAGTCTCTGATTATGTCGACCTAACCCACCTATAACACATCACTGAAATAACGCCTTGTTTTGTATAAAATAGAGCAACCACACCCCCCCCCCCCCCCCCTGTTCTTTAAACCGGACAATGTTGGCCTATGCCATAAATACACTGCCCAGTAGATATCAAAACGCATAGATTTGGGTGAAACCCGACTTTTATTTATTGCATTGTGTAATACACCTAAAATGGAACGAAGCACGCGGGAGATCGGGAACCTGGTCCTTATAGAGGGACAAACTTGTTCAAAATCATTCAAAATTGATATCAACTTTTTCAGCTTGAAATTCTGAACAAACTAGCCAAATAACATGACAATTGAACAATCCATTTTTGAGATATGATCTGATCTTGGAGGCCCCATCTTCCGTAAAATCACTATTATTTTCCGTTTTTTGACTCTGGAAGCGGCACGCTTTGAATTGTTAGGCCTACACTCTTAAAATTAAAACTTTTTGACTCAAATTCAACTAATTTTGATTTTGATCAGTCTCTGATTATGTCGACCTAACCCACCTATAACACATCACTGAAATAACGCCTTGTTTTGTATAAAATAGAGCAACCACACGCCCCCCCCCCCCCCCTGTTCTTTAAACCGGACAATGTTGGCCTATGCCATAAATACACTGCCCAGTAGATATCAAAACGCATAGATTTGGGTGAAACCCGACTTTTATTTATTGCATTGTGTAATACACCTAAAATGGAACGAAGCACGCGGGAGATCGGGAACCTGGTCCTATAAGAGGGACAAACTTGTTCAAAATCATTCAAAATTGATATCAACTTTTTCAGCGTGAAATTCTGAACAAACTAGCCAAATAACATGACAATTGAACAATCCATTTTTGAGATATGATCTGATCTTGGAGGCCCCATCTTCCGTAAAATCACTATTATATTCCGTTTTTTGACTCTGGAAGCGGCACGCTTTGAATTGTTAGGCCTACCCTCTTAAAATTAAAACTTTTTGACTCAAATTCAACTAATTTTGATTTTGATCAGTCTCTGATTATGTCGACCTAACCCACCTATAACACATCACTGAAATAACGCCTTGTTTTGTATAAAATAGAGCAACCACACGCCCCCCCCCCCCCCCCTGTTCTTTAAACCGGACAATGTTGGCCTATGCCATAAATACACTGCCCAGTAGATATCAAAACGCATAGATTTGGGTGAAACCCGACTTTTATTTATTGCATTGTGTAATACACCTAAAATGGAACGAAGCACGCGGGAGATCGGGAACCTGGTCCTTATAGAGGGACAAACTTGTTCAAAATCATTCAAAATTGATATCAACTTTTTCAGCGTGAAATTCTGAACAAACTAGCCAAATAACATGACAATTGAACAATCCATTTTTGAGATATGATCTGATCTTGGAGGCCCCATCTTCCGTAAAATCACTATTATTTTCAGTTTTTTGACTCTGGAAGCGGCACGCTTTGAATTGTTAGGCCTACACTCTTAAAATTAAAACTTTTTGACTCAAATTCAACTAATTTTGATTTTGATCAGTCTCTGATTATGTCGACCTAACCCACCTATAACACATCACTGAAATAACGCCTTGTTTTGTATAAAATAGAGCAACCACACGCCCCCCCCCCCCCCCCCCCTGTTCTTTAAACCGGACAATGTTGGCCTATGCCATAAATACACTGCCCAGTAGATATCAAAACGCATAGATTTGGGTGAAACCCGACTTTTATTTATTGCATTGTGTAATACACCTAAAATGGAACGAAGCACGCGGGAGATCGGGAACCTGGTCCTATAAGAGGGACAAACTTGTTCAAAATCATTCAAAATTGATATCAACTTTTTCAGCGTGAAATTCTGAACAAACTAGCCAAATAACATGACAATTGAACAATCCATTTTTGAGATATGATCTGATCTTGGAGGCCCCATCTTCCGTAAAATCACTATTATTTTCCGTTTTTTGACTCTGGAAGCGGCACGCTTTGAATTCTTAGGCCTACACTCTTAAAATTAAAACTTTTTGACTCAAATTCAACTAATTTTGATTTTGATCAGTCTCTGATTATGTCGACCTAACCCACCTATAACACATCACTGAAATAACGCCTTGTTTTGTATAAAATAGAGCAACCACACGCCACCCCCCCCCCCCTGTTCTTTAAACCGGACAATGTTGGCCTATGCCATAAATACACTGCCCAGTAGATATCAAAACGCATAGATTTGGGTGAAACCCGACTTTTATTTATTGCATTGTGTAATACACCTAAAATGGAACGAAGCACGCGGGAGATCGGGAACCGGGTCCTATAATATAGGGAGCACAACACCAAGACGCTCTCCATAGACTTTACTGTTAGGAAAGGCTTACTTAAATAGCTCTAGTTTCTATAATAGTGCGTTTGGTTCAATGATATTTTGAAATGTTTTACTCACAAGGGTTATCTACAACATATCTGAATATGAAGTAGACATTACCGCGCACTTTTTTTTGATATAAGCCGCCGAATGACAACGTAGTGATATGCCTACCTAAATTCGGTCTCCGGTCTGGATATTACCGGCATGTGTAAATCGGTCCGTGAAATTAAAATTGACCTCAAATCACCTAGTTTAAATGTCAGAACATCAACTACACAGTTCAAACACAACATATTAGTGAAAAATTATATCATAAACCGTCAAAAAATAACTCTCTTTCCCGCCAAATAGGAACTATTGTCGTACTCAACTTTGATTGATCGCGTCGATAGGGTGTCGGGAGACCTATTTAGTTGTGTGCTCCCTTATAGAGGGACAAACTTGTTCAAAATCATTCAAATTGATATCAACTTTTTTAGCGTGAAATTCTGAACAAACTAGCCAAATAACATGACAATTGAACAATCCATTTTTGAGATATGATCTGATCTTGGAGGCCCCATCTTCCGTAAAATCACTATTATTTTCCGTTTTTTGACTCTGGAAGCGGCACGCTTTGAATTGTTAGGCCTACACTCTTAAAATTAAAACTTTTTGACTCAAATTCAACTAATTTTGATTTTGATCAGTCTCTGATTATGTCGACCTAACCCACCTATAACACATCACTGAAATAACGCCTTGTTTTGTATAAAATAGAGCAACCACACGCCCCCCCCCCCCCCCCTGTTCTTTAAACCGGACAATGTTGGCCTATGCCATAAATACACTGCCCAGTAGATATCAAAACGCATAGATTTGGGTGAAACCCGACTTTTATTTATTGCATTGTGTAATACACCTAAAATGGAACGAAGCACGCGGGAGATCGGGAACCTGGTCCTATAAGAGGGACAAACTTGTTCAAAATCATTCAAAATTGATATCAACTTTTTCAGCGTGAAATTCTAAACAAACTAGCCAAATAACATGACAATTGAACAATCCATTTTTGAGATATGATCTGATCTTGGAGGCCCCATCTTCCGTAAAATCACTATTATTTTCCGTTTTTTGACTCTGGAAGCGGCACGATTTGAATTGTTAGGCCTACACTCTTAAAATTAAAACTTTTTGACTCAAAGTCAACTAATTTTGATTTTGATCAGTCTCTGATTATGTCGACCTAACCCACCTATAACACATCACTGAAATAACGCCTTGTTTTGTATAAAATAGAGCAACCACACGCCCCCCCCCCCCCCCCCTGTTCTTTAAACCGGACAATGTTGGCCTATGCCATAAATACACTGCCCAGTAGATATCAAAACGCATAGATTTGGGTGAAACCCGACTTTTATTTATTGCATTGTGTAATACACCTAAAATGGAACGAAGCACGCGGGAGATCGGGAACCTGGTCCTATAAGAGGGACAAACTTGTTCAAAATCATTCAAAATTGATATCAACTTTTTCAGCGTGAAATTCTGAACAAACTAGCCAAATAACATGACAATTGAACAATCCATTTTTGAGATATGATCTGATCTTGGAGGCCCCATCTTCCGTAAAATCACTATTATTTTCCGTTTTTTGACTCTGGAAGCGGCACGCTTTGAATTGTTAGGCCTACACTCTTAAAAATTAAAACTTTTTGACTCAAATTCAACTAATTTTGATTTTGATCAGTCTCTGATTATGTCGACCTAACCCACCTATAACACATCACTGAAATAACGCCTTGTTTTGTATAAAATAGAGCAACCACACGCCCCCCCCCCCCCCCCCCTGTTCTTTAAACCGGACAATGTTGGCCTATGCCATAAATACACTGCCCAGTAGATATCAAAACGCATAGATTTGGGTGAAACCCGACTTTTATTTATTGCATTGTGTAATACACCTAAAATGGAACGAAGCACGCAGGAGATCGGGAACCTGGTCCTATAAGAGGGATAAACTTGTTCAAAATCATTCAAAATTGATATCAACTTTTTCAGCGTGAAACTCTGAACAAACTAGCCAAATAACATGACAATTGAACAATCCATTTTTGAGATATGATCTGATCTTGGAGGCCCCATCTTCCGTAAAATCACTATTATTTTCCGTTTTTTGACTCTGGAAGCGGCACGATTTGAATTGTTAGGCCTACACTCTTAAAATTAAAACTTTTTGACTCAAATTCAACTAATTTTGATTTTGATCAGTCTCTGATTATGTCGACCTAACCCACCTATAACACATCACTGAAATAACGCCTTGTTTTGTATAAAATAGAGCAACCACACGCCCCCCCCCCCCCCCCCCCCTGTTCTTTAAACCGGACAATGTTGGCCTATGCCATAAATACACTGCCCAGTAGATATCAAAACGCATAGATTTGGGTGAAACCCGACTTTTATTTATTGCATTGTGTAATACACCTAAAATGGAACGAAGCACGCGGGAGATCGGGAACCTGGTCCTATAAGAGGGACAAACTTGTTCAAAATCATTCAAAATTGATATCAACTTTTTCAGCGTGAAATTCTGAACAAACTAGCCAAATAACATGACAATTGAACAATCCATTTTTGAGATATGATCTGATCTTGGAGGCCCCATCTTCCGTAAAATCACTATTATTTTCCGTTTTTTGACTCTGGAAGCGGCACGCTTTGAATTGTTAGGCCTGCACTCTTAAAATTAAACTTTTTGACTCAAATTCAACTAATTTTGATTTTGATCAGTCTCTGATTATGTCGACCTAACCCACCTATAACACATCACTGAAATAACGCCTTGTTTTGTATAAAATAGAGCAACCACACGCCCCCCCCCCCCCCCCCCCCCCCTGTTCTTTAAACCGGACAATGTTGGCCTATGCCATAAATACACTGCCCAGTAGATATCAAAACGCATAGATTTGGGTGAAACCCGACTTTTATTTATTGCATTGTGTAATACACCTAAAATGGAACGAAGCACGCGGGAGATCGGGAACCTGGTCCTATAAGAGGGACAAACTTGTTCAAAATCATTCAAAATTGATATCAACTTTTTCAGCGTGAAATTCTGAACAAACTAGCCAAATAACATGACAATTGAACAATCCATTTTTGAGATATGATCTGATCTTGGAGGCCCCATCTTCCGTAAAATCACTATTATTTTCCGTTTTTTGACTCTGGAAGCGGCACGCTTTGAATTGTTAGGCCTACACTCTTAAAATTAAAACTTTTTGACTCAAATTCAACTAATTTTGATTTTGATCAGTCTCTGATTATGTCGACCTAACCCACCTAGCCTATAACACATCACTGAAATAACGCCTTGTTTTGTATAAAATAGAGCAACCACACGCCCCCCCCCCCCCCCTGTTCTTTAAACCGGACAATGTTGGCCTATGCCATAAATACACTGCCCAGTAGATATCAAAACGCATAGATTTGGGTGAAACCCGACTTTTATTTATTGCATTGTGTAATACACCTAAAATGGAACGAAGCTCGCGGGAGATCGGGAACCTGGTCCTATAACTTAAGAGGGACAAACTTGTTCAAAATCATTCAAAATTGATATCAACTTTTTCAGCGTGAAATTCTGAACAAACTAGCCAAATAACATGACAATTGAACAATCCATTTTTGAGATATGATCTGATCTTGGAGGCCCCATCTTCCGTAAAATCACTATTATTTTCCGTTTTTTGACTCTGGAAGCGGCACGCTTTGAATTGTTAGGCCTACACTCTTAAAATTAAAACTTTTTGACTCAAATTCAACTAATTTTGATTTTGATCAGTCTCTGATTATGTCGACCTAACCCACCTATAACACATCACTGAAATAACGCCTTGTTTTGTATAAAATAGAGCAACCACACGCCCCCCCCCCCCCCCCCCCCCCCCTGTTCTTTAAACCGGACAATGTTGGCCTATGCCATAAATACACTGCCCAGTAGATATCAAAACGCATAGATTTGGGTGAAACCCGACTTTTATTTATTGCATTGTGTAATACTAATACACCTAAAATGGAACGAAGCACGCGGGAGATCGGGAACCTGGTCCTATAAGAGGAACAAACTTGTTCAAAATCATTCAAAATTGATATCAACTTTTTCAGCGTGAAATTCTGAACAAACTAGCCAAATAACATGACAATTGAACAATCCATTTTTGAGATATGATCTGATCTTGGAGGCCCCATCTTCCGTAAAATCACTATTATTTTCCGTTTTTTGACTCTGGAAGCGGCACGCTTTGAATTGTTAGGCCTACACTCTTAAAATTAAAACTTTTGGACTCAAATTCAACTAATTTTGATTTTGATCAGTCTCTGATTATGTCGACCTAACCCACCTATAACACATCACTGAAATAACGCCTTGTTTTGTATAAAATAGAGCAACCACACGCCCCCCCCCCCCTGTTCTTTAAACCGGACAATGTTGGCCTATGCCATAAATACACTGCCCAGTAGATATCAAAACGCATAGATTTGGGTGAAACCCGACTTTTATTTATTGCATTGTGTAATACACCTAAAATGGAACGAAGCACGCGGGAGATCGGGAACCTGGTCCTATAAGAGGGACAAACTTGTTCAAAATCATTCAAAATTGATATCAACTTTTTCAGCGTGAAATTCTGAACAAACTAGCCAAATAACATGACAATTGAACAATCCATTTTTGAGATATGATCTGATCTTGGAGGCCCCATCTACCGTAAAATCACTATTATTTTCCGTTTTTTGACTCTGGAAGCGGCACGCTTTGAATTGTTAGGCCTACACTCTTAAAATTAAAACTTTTTGACTCAAATTCAACTAATTTTGATTTTGATCAGTCTCTGATTATGTCGACCTAACCCACCTATAACACATCACTGAAATAACGCCTTGTTTTGTATAAAATAGAGCAACCACACGCCCCCCCCCCCCCCCCCCCCCTGTTCTTTAAACCGGACAATGTCGGCCTATGCCATAAATACACTGCCCAGTAGATATCAAAACGCATAGATTTGGGTGAAACCCGACTTTTATTTATTGCATTGTGTAATACACCTAAAATGGAACGAAGCACGCGGGAGATCGGGAACCTGGTCCTATAACTTAAGAGGGACAAACTTGTTCAAAATCATTCAAAATTGATATCAACTTTTTCAGCGTGAAATTCTGAACAAACTAGCCAAATAACATGACAATTGAACAATCCATTTTTGAGATATGATCTGATCTTGGAGGCCCCATCTTCCGTAAAATCACTATTATTTTCCGTTTTTTGACTCTGGAAGCGGCACGCTTTGAATTGTTAGGCCTACACTCTTAAAATTAAAACTTTTTGACTCAAATTCAACTAATTTTGATTTTGATCAGTCTCTGATTATGTCGACCTAACCCACCTATAACACATCACTGAAATAACGCCTTGTTTTGTATAAAATAGAGCAACCACACGCCCCCCCCCCCCCCCCCTGTTCTTTAAACCGGACAATGTTGGCCTATGCCATAAATACACTGCCCAGTAGATATCAAAACGCATAGATTTGGGTGAAACCCGACTTTTATTTATTGCATTGTGTAATACACCTAAAATGGAACGAAGCACGCGGGAGATCGGGAACCTGGTCCTATAAGAGGGACAAACTTGTTCAAAATCATTCAAAATTGATATCAACTTTTTCAGCGTGAAATTCTGAACAAACTAGCCAAATAACATGACAATTGAACAATCCATTTTTGAGATATGATCTGATCTTGGAGGCCCCATCTTCCGTAAAATCACTATTATTTTCCGTTTTTTGACTCTGGAAGCGGCACGCTTTGAATTGTTAGGCCTACACTCTTAAAATTAAAACTTTTTGACTCAAATTCAACTAATTTTGATTTTGATCAGTCTCTGATTATGTCGACCTAACCCACTAACCCATTAAAATTGAAGTTAATAGTTTGTGTTTGCTTTAATACGAATTGAAACACCATGTGATCTTTTTATTTATGAAAAGATAAGTTTATGAGCTCGACCACATCGAAATATGTATTAATAATTAATTAATTAATGGGTAAATAAATAGATAAATAAATGAATATATTAATTCATTAATTAGGTAAGTTATTAAATCCTTAGACAAACAAATGGATAAATAAATATAATGTATAACATTAATGTTCAATTAATTGAAAATCAAATGAACACATAATTAATAAATAAACCCATCAAGATAGAAGAAAGTTTAAAAAAGAAGAAAATCAATATGAATAAATGTCAATTTTTAAAAAAATGAATGTAAATAGATAATAATATTAAATAAATAAATAAATAAATAACGTAAAATAATATAAATAAATAACATTAAGAACTTCAATCAAGATTCGAACCTACGGCTTGTTGATTGAGAGTCTAAAGCTCTACCGACTGAGCTATTTCGAACCTCGTGATATCAATGTATTTTTACAATTTAATGTTTCGAATAACACATTACATCAATGTATAGAAATTGCGTGTGGTACAAATTATGTATGCAGCTTCAATTTTCTTCTTTGGGCATTCTGTTAAGAAAACAAACTCCCTTGTAGTAGAAAATAAGTTGAAAATGGATGCCCCTCCCTGAGAACCAACATGCAAAATGAACATATTTAGATAATATTTGTGTACATATTTTATCAAAGTCACATCATAGTTTATGTACCAAACTTTTTTTAGACAGTAGATTTCATGCCGAATTACATTTCTGATAATAAATCATGAATATTTTCTGAGTTACATGGCGATACGATTCATAATTACTTCAAAATCATAAGTAAAATAAAGACAAAAAAGGTGACTCCAGTGAGATTCGAACTTACGCGCAAAAGTTTCCATTAGACCACCGCCTTAGACCACTCGGCCACAGTGACAGTTCGCGATTACAGTGGCAGAGAATTATCAAGTACCAAATACTTATTTGAATGTCGTTATTTCCCAATGACCATAAAATCTGTCCGAGCCTGGGATAGAATATTTTGAAACAACGTGTTATTGCACAAAGGCAACTGATTTTTCTTAATCCTTACAGTTTTAAGTTTGGGCTGATTTCCATTAAAATCCATAAAGGTCCCTTCCCGGTCAATCAATTGCACGAGAACATTATTATATATTATCCCAAAGCTCGCGGTAAACCAGACATTATGCAATTCAAATGTTAATCAGTAAATCAAACAGAAAAGTTAATGTCTACTTCATGGAATTATAATCCCTAAATCGATAGCACTGTCAGACATCAATGACTTATCTCAATACTACATGCAGTATTCGTAACATTATCTCAATCAATAACATTGAATAGAGACTGGCCTTGCGTTACATTGCATCACGGTGTATTTTGATGAGCACCGACGACTCAGGTAGAAAGTGAATCAAAAGAAATCAATCATGGGTCATTCATCGATATTACAGACCATTCAGTTTATTCTTGGGATTGACGCGGGATATTTGAAAGGAGAGTAAACTCGCATGATTATGAAATGGGCTTTTTACTTCTGGTAGTTTTGGTGAACAAAGTTTAGTCATTCTAATATCACTACATTAGACGTTGTATTACCTGGATTGTTTTCAAATGAGAATAAAATATAACTTGAGTATATAAGGAAGTACGGAATTCTAAAAATAAATATGATATGAACGTAATTCATTGAGAAAATAAGCTTTGAATCTTACCCGTACTTGTTTCATAGACTTTAAAACATCTTACCATCATGGAATAATAATTCCGTAATTGCTATTCCAATATTTTATCTAACACTCCTATAGATAGTGATATCTGATGGGCTATTTCTCTAATATTTCAACATTTTGGAACATAATGAACATTTAAATATAGCGACGACAGACTACCTCCCCTGTTATTATACTTAAATATTAAAATGAAGCAGACGAAGCAACGCCCTATAGCGTCACTAGGCGGCGTTGATATTGCAGTTTATATCCAAGAGGCGTGACCACAGTACCTTTCCGGTTCATGATTATTCACAAACACACAGTTTGAACGTCGAAGAGGGCGCTCGTAATAATGTCCAATTTTTACCTTGTGTAAGGCTTGTGCTAACCCACCTATAACACATCACTGAAATAACGCCTTGTTTTGTATAAAATAGAGCAACCACACGCCCCCCCCCCCCCCCCCCCTGTTCTTTAAACCGGACAATGTTGGCCTATGCCATAAATACACTGCCCAGTAGATATCAAAACGCATAGATTTGGGTGAAACCCGACTTTTATTTATTGCATTGTGTAATACACCTAAAATGGAACGAAGCACGCGGGAGATCGGGAACCTGGTCCTATAAGAGGGACAAACTTGTTCAAAATCATTCAAAATTGATATCAACTTTTTCAGCGTGAAATTCTGAACAAACTAGCCAAATAACATGACAATTGAACAATCCATTTTTGAGATATGATCTGATCTTGGAGGCCCCATCTTCCGTAAAATCACTATTATTTTCCGTTTTTTGACTCTGGAAGCGGCACGCTTTGAATTGTTAGGCCTACACTCTTAAAATTAAAACTTTTTGACTCAAATTCAACTAATTTTGATTTTGATCAGTCTCTGATTATGTCGACCTAACCCACCTATAACACATCACTGAAATAACGCCTTGTTTTGTATAAAATAGAGCAACCACACGCCCCCCCCCCCCCCCTGTTCTTTAAACCGGACAATGTTGGCCTATGCCATAAATACACTGCCCAGTAGATATCAAAACGCATAGATTTGGGTGAAACCCGACTTTTATTTATTGCATTGTGTAATACACCTAAAATGGAACGAAGCACGCGGGAGATCGGGAACCTGGTCCTATAACTTAAGAGGGACAAACTTGTTCAAAATCATTCAAAATTGATATCAACTTTTTCAGCGTGAAATTCTGAACAAACTAGCCAAATAACATGACAATTGAACAATCCATTTTTGAGATATGATCTGATCTTGGAGGCCCCATCTTCCGTAAAATCACTATTATTTTCCGTTTTTTGACTCTGGAAGCGGCACGCTTTGAATTGTTAGGCCTACACTCTTAAAATTAAAACTTTTTGACTCAAATTCAACTAATTTTGATTTTGATCAGTCTCTGATTATGTCGACCTAACCCACCTATAACACATCACTGAAATAACGCCTTGTTTTGTATAAAATAGAGCAACCACACGCCCCCCCCCCCCTGTTCTTTAAACCGGACAATGTTGGCCTATGCCATAAATACACTGCCCAGTAGATATCAAAACGCATAGATTTGGGTGAAACCCGACTTTTATTTATTGCATTGTGTAATACACCTAAAATGGAACGAAGCACGCGGGAGATCGGGAACCTGGTCCTATAACTTAAGAGGGACAAACTTGTTCAAAATCATTCAAAATTGATATCAACTTTTTCAGCGTGAAATTCTGAACAAACTAGCCAAATAACATGACAATTGAACAATCCATTTTTGAGATATGATCTGATCTTGGAGGCCCCATCTTCCGTAAAATCACTATTATTTTCCGTTTTTTGACTCTGGAAGCGGCACGCTTTGAATTGTTAGGCCTACACTCTTAAAATTAAAACTTTTTGACTCAAATTCAACTAATTTTGATTTTGATCAGTCTCTGATTATGTCGACCTAACCCACTAACCCATTAAAATTGAAGTTAATAGTTTGTGTTTGCTTTAATACGAATTGAAACACCATGTGATCTTTTTATTTATGAAAAGATAAGTTTATGAGCTCGACCACATCGAAATATGTATTAATAATTAATTAATTAATGGGTAAATAAATAGATAAATAAATGAATATATTAATTCATTAATTAGGTAAGTTATTAAATCCTTAGACAAACAAATGGATAAATAAATATAATGTATAACATTAATGTTCAATTAATTGAAAATCAAATGAACACATAATTAATAAATAAACCCATCAAGATAGAAGAAAGTTTAAAAAAGAAGAAAATCAATATGAATAAATGTCAATTTTTAAAAAAATGAATGTAAATAGATAATAATATTAAATAAATAAATAAATAAATAACGTAAAATAATATAAATAAATAACATTAAGAACTTCAATCAAGATTCGAACCTACGGCTTGTTGATTGAGAGTCTAAAGCTCTACCGACTGAGCTATTTCGAACCTCGTGATATCAATGTATTTTTACAATTTAATGTTTCGAATAACACATTACATCAATGTATAGAAATTGCGTGTGGTACAAATTATGTATGCAGCTTCAATTTTCTTCTTTGGGCATTCTGTTAAGAAAACAAACTCCCTTGTAGTAGAAAATAAGTTGAAAATGGATGCCCCTCCCTGAGAACCAACATGCAAAATGAACATATTTAGATAATATTTGTGTACATATTTTATCAAAGTCACATCATAGTTTATGTACCAAACTTTTTTTAGACAGTAGATTTCATGCCGAATTACATTTCTGATAATAAATCATGAATATTTTCTGAGTTACATGGCGATACGATTCATAATTACTTCAAAATCATAAGTAAAATAAAGACAAAAAAGGTGACTCCAGTGAGATTCGAACTTACGCGCAAAAGTTTCCATTAGACCACCGCCTTAGACCACTCGGCCACAGTGACAGTTCGCGATTACAGTGGCAGAGAATTATCAAGTACCAAATACTTATTTGAATGTCGTTATTTCCCAATGACCATAAAATCTGTCCGAGCCTGGGATAGAATATTTTGAAACAACGTGTTATTGCACAAAGGCAACTGATTTTTCTTAATCCTTACAGTTTTAAGTTTGGGCTGATTTCCATTAAAATCCATAAAGGTCCCTTCCCGGTCAATCAATTGCACGAGAACATTATTATATATTATCCCAAAGCTCGCGGTAAACCAGACATTATGCAATTCAAATGTTAATCAGTAAATCAAACAGAAAAGTTAATGTCTACTTCATGGAATTATAATCCCTAAATCGATAGCACTGTCAGACATCAATGACTTATCTCAATACTACATGCAGTATTCGTAACATTATCTCAATCAATAACATTGAATAGAGACTGGCCTTGCGTTACATTGCATCACGGTGTATTTTGATGAGCACCGACGACTCAGGTAGAAAGTGAATCAAAAGAAATCAATCATGGGTCATTCATCGATATTACAGACCATTCAGTTTATTCTTGGGATTGACGCGGGATATTTGAAAGGAGAGTAAACTCGCATGATTATGAAATGGGCTTTTTACTTCTGGTAGTTTTGGTGAACAAAGTTTAGTCATTCTAATATCACTACATTAGACGTTGTATTACCTGGATTGTTTTCAAATGAGAATAAAATATAACTTGAGTATATAAGGAAGTACGGAATTCTAAAAATAAATATGATATGAACGTAATTCATTGAGAAAATAAGCTTTGAATCTTACCCGTACTTGTTTCATAGACTTTAAAACATCTTACCATCATGGAATAATAATTCCGTAATTGCTATTCCAATATTTTATCTAACACTCCTATAGATAGTGATATCTGATGGGCTATTTCTCTAATATTTCAACATTTTGGAACATAATGAACATTTAAATATAGCGACGACAGACTACCTCCCCTGTTATTATACTTAAATATTAAAATGAAGCAGACGAAGCAACGCCCTATAGCGTCACTAGGCGGCGTTGATATTGCAGTTTATATCCAAGAGGCGTGACCACAGTACCTTTCCGGTTCATGATTATTCACAAACACACAGTTTGAACGTCGAAGAGGGCGCTCGTAATAATGTCCAATTTTTACCTTGTGTAAGGCTTGTGCTAACCCACCTATAACACATCACTGAAATAACGCCTTGTTTTGTATAAAATAGAGCAACCACACGCCCCCCCCCCCCCTGTTCTTTAAACCGGACAATGTTGGCCTATGCCATAAATACACTGCCCAGTAGATATCAAAACGCATAGATTTGGGTGAAACCCGACTTTTATTTATTGCATTGTGTAATACACCTAAAATGGAACGAAGCACGCGGGAGATCGGGAACCTGGTCCTATAAGAGGGACAAACTTGTTCAAAATCATTCAAAATTGATATCAACTTTTTCAGCGTGAAATTCTGAACAAACTAGCCAAATAACATGACAATTGAACAATCCATTTTTGAGATATGATCTGATCTTGGAGGCCCCATCTTCCGTAAAATCACTATTATTTTCCGTTTTTTGACTCTGGAAGCGGCACGCTTTGAATTGTTAGGCCTACACTCTTAAAATTAAAACTTTTTGACTCAAATTCAACTAATTTTGATTTTGATCAGTCTCTGATTATGTCGACCTAACCCACCTATAACACATCACTGAAATAACGCCTTGTTTTGTATAAAATAGAGCAACCACACGCCCCCCCCCCCCCCTGTTCTTTAAACCGGACAATGTTGGCCTATGCCATAAATACACTGCCCAGTAGATATCAAAACGCATAGATTTGGGTGAAACCCGACTTTTATTTATTGCATTGTGTAATACACCTAAAATGGAACGAAGCACGCGGGAGATCGGGAACCTGGTCCTATAACTTAAGAGGGACAAACTTGTTCAAAATCATTCAAAATTGATATCAACTTTTTCAGCGTGAAATTCTGAACAAACTAGCCAAATAACATGACAATTGAACAATCCATTTTTGAGATATGATCTGATCTTGGAGGCCCCATCTTCCGTAAAATCACTATTATTTTCCGTTTTTTGACTCTGGAAGCGGCACGCTTTGAATTGTTAGGCCTACACTCTTAAAATTAAAACTTTTTGACTCAAATTCAACTAATTTTGATTTTGATCAGTCTCTGATTATGTCGACCTAACCCACCTATAACACATCACTGAAATAACGCCTTGTTTTGTATAAAATAGAGCAACCACACGCCCCCCCCCCCCCCTGTTCTTTAAACCGGACAATGTTGGCCTATGCCATAAATACACTGCCCAGTAGATATCAAAACGCATAGATTTGGGTGAAACCCGACTTTTATTTATTGCATTGTGTAATACACCTAAAATGGAACGAAGCACGCGGGAGATCGGGAACCTGGTCCTATAAGAGGGACAAACTTGTTCAAAATCATTCAAAATTGATATCAACTTTTTCAGCGTGAAATTCTGAACAAACTAGCCAAATAACATGACAATTGAACAATCCATTTTTGAGATATGATCTGATCTTGGAGGCCCCATCTTCCGTAAAATCACTATTATTTTCCGTTTTTTGACTCTGGAAGCGGCACGCTTTGAATTCTTAGGCCTACACTCTTAAAATTAAAACTTTTTGACTCAAATTCAACTAATTTTGATTTTGATCAGTCTCTGATTATGTCGACCTAACCCACCTATAACACATCACTGAAATAACGCCTT
Source organism: Ophiura sarsii (assembly GCA_035610835.1). NCBI lineage: Eukaryota > Metazoa > Echinodermata > Ophiuroidea > Amphilepidida > Ophiuridae > Ophiura > Ophiura sarsii. Next base: position 53,146,652 of record CM069455.1, read on the forward strand.
GTTTTGTATAAAATAGAGCAACCACACGCCCCCCCCCCCCCCCCCCCCCCCCCCTGTTCTTTAAACCGGACAATGTTGGCCTATGCCATAAATACACTGCCCGGTAGATATCAAAACGCATAGATTTGGGTGAAACCCGACTTTTATTTATTGCATTGTGTAATACAACTAAAATGGAACGAAGCACGCGGGAGATCGGGAACCTGGTCCTATAAGAGGGACAAACTTGTTCAAAATCATTCAAAATTGATATCAACTTTTTCAGCGTGAAATTCTGAACAAACTAGCCAAATAACATGACAATTGAACAATCCATTTTTGAGATATGATCTGATCTTGGAGGCCCCATCTTCCGTAAAATCACTATTATTTTCCGTTTTTTGACTCTGGAAGCGGCACGCTTTGAATTGTTAGGCCTACACTCTTAAAATTAAAACTTTTTGACTCAAATTCAACTAATTTTGATTTTGATCAGTCTCTGATTATGTCGACCTAACCCACCTATAACACATCACTGAAATAACGCCTTGTTTTGTATAAAATAGAGCAACCACACGCCCCCCCCCCCCCCCCCCCTGTTCTTTAAACCGGACAATGTTGGCATATGCCATAAATACACTGCCCGGTAGATATCAAAACGCATAGATTTGGGTGAAACCCGACTTTTATTTATTGCATTGTGTAATACAACTAAAATGGAACGAAGCACGCGGGAGATCGGGAACCTGGTCCTATAAGAGGGACAAACTTGTTCAAAATCATTCAAAATTGATATCAACTTTTTCAGCGTGAAATTCTGAACAAACTAGCCAAATAACATGACAATTGAACAATCCATTTTTGAGATATGATCTGATCTTGGAGGCCCCATCTTCCGTAAAATCACTATTATTTTCCGTTTTTTGACCCTGGAAGCGGCACGCTTTGAATTGTTAGGCCTACACTCTTAAAATTAAAACTTTTTGACTCAAATTCAACTAATTTTGATTTTGATCAGTCTCTGATTATGTCGACCTAACCCACCTATAACACATCACTGAAATAACGCCTTGTTTTGTATAAAATAGAGCAACCACACGCCCCCCCCCCCCCCCCCCCCCCCCCCTGTTCTTTAAACCGGACAATGTTGGCCTATGCCATAAATACACTGCCCAGTAGATATCAAAACGCATAGATTTGGGTGAAACCCGACTTTTATTTATTGCATTGTGTAATACTAATACACCTAAAATGGAACGAAGCACGCGGGAGATCGGGAACCTGGTCCTATAAGAGGGACAAACTTGTTCAAAATCATTCAAAATTGATATCAACTTTTTCAGCGTGAAATTCTGAACAAACTAGCCAAATAACATGACAATTGAACAATCCATTTTTGAGATATGATCTGATCTTGGAGGCCCCATCTTCCGTAAAATCACTATTATTTTCCGTTTTTTGACTCTGGAAGCGGCACGCTTTGAATTGTTAGGCCTACACTCTTAAAATTAAAACTTTTTGACTCAAATTCAACTAATTTTGATTTTGATCAGTCTCTGATTATGTCGACCTAACCCACCTATAACACATCACTGAAATAACGCCTTGTTTTGTATAAAATAGAGCAACCACACGCCCCCCCCCCCCCCCCTGTTCTACCGGACAATGTTGGCCTATGCCATAAATACACTGCCCAGTAGATATCAAAACGCATAGATTTGGGTGAAACCCGACTTTTATTTATTGCATTGTGTAATACACCTAAAATGGAACGAAGCACGCGGGAGATCGGGAACCTGGTCCTATAACTTAAGAGGGACAAACTTGTTCAAAATCATTCAAAATTGATATCAACTTTTTCAGCGTGAAATTCTGAACAAACTAGCCAAATAACATGACAATTGAACAATCCATTTTTGAGATATGATCTGATCTTGGAGGCCCCATCTTCCGTAAAATCACTATTATTTTCCGTTTTTTGACTCTGGAAGCGGCACGCTTTGAATTGTTAGGCCTACACTCTTAAAATTAAAACTTTTTGACTCAAATTCAACTAATTTTGATTTTGATCAGTCTCTGATTATGTCGACCTAACCCACCTATAACACATCACTGAAATAACGCCTTGTTTTGTATAAAATAGAGCAACCACACGCCCCCCCCCCCCTGTTCTTTAAACCGGACAATGTTGGCCTATGCCATAAATACACTGCCCAGTAGATATCAAAACGCATAGATTTGGGTGAAACCCGACTTTTATTTATTGCATTGTGTAATACACCTAAAATGGAACGAAGCACGCGGGAGATCGGGAACCTGGTCCTATAAGAGGGACAAACTTGTTCAAAATCATTCAAAATTGATATCAACTTTTTCAGCGTGAAATTCTGAACAAACTAGCCAAATAACATGACAATTGAACAATCCATTTTTGAGATATGATCTGATCTTGGAGGCCCCATCTTCCGTAAAATCACTATTATTTTCCGTTTTTTGACTCTGGAAGCGGCACGCTTTGAATTGTTAGGCCTACACTCTTAAAATTAAAACTTTTTGACTCAAATTCAACTAATTTTGATTTTGATCAGTCTCTGATTATGTCGACCTAACCCACCTATAACACATCACTGAAATAACGCCTTGTTTTGTATAAAATAGAGCAACCACACGCCCCCCCCCCCCCTGTTCTTTAAACCGGACAATGTTGGCCTATGCCATAAATACACTGCCCAGTAGATATCAAAACGCATAGATTTGGGTGAAACCCGACTTTTATTTATTGCATTGTGTAATACACCTAAAATGGAACGAAGCACGCGGGAGATCGGGAACCTGGTCCTATAAGAGGGACAAACTTGTTCAAAATCATTCAAAATTGATATCAACTTTTTCAGCGTGAAATTCTGAACAAACTAGCCAAATAACATGACAATTGAACAATCCATTTTTGAGATATGATCTGATCTTAGAGGCCCCATCTTCCGTAAAATCACTATTATTTTCCGTTTTTTGACTCTGGAAGCGGCACGCTTTGAATTGTTAGGCCTACACTCTTAAAATTAAAACTTTTTGACTCAAATTCAACTAATTTTGATTTTGATCAGTCTCTGATTATGTCGACCTAACCCACCTATAACACATCACTGAAATAACGCCTTGTTTTGTATAAAATAGAGCAACCACACGCCCCCCCCCCCCCCCCCCCCCCCCCCCGTTCTTTAAACCGGACAATGTTGGCCTATGCCATAAATACACTGCCCAGTAGATATCAAAACGCATAGATTTGGGTGAAACCCGACTTTTATTTATTGCATTGTGTAATACACCTAAAATGGAACGAAGCACGCGGGAGATCGGGAACCTGGTCCTATAAGAGGGACAAACTTGTTCAAAATCATTCAAAATTGATATCAACTTTTTCAGCGTGAAATTCTGAACAAACTAGCCAAATAACATGACAATTGAACAATCCATTTTTGAGATATGATCTGATCTTGGAGGCCCCATCTTCCGTAAAATCACTATATTATTTTCCGTTTTTTGACTCTGGAAGCGGCACGCTTTGAATTGTTAGGCCTACACTCTTAAAATTAAAACTTTTTGACTCAAATTCAACTAATTTTGATTTTGATCAGTCTCTGATTATGTCGACCTAACCCACCTAGCCTATAACACATCACTGAAATAACGCCTTGTTTTGTATAAAATAGAGCAACCACACGCCCCCCCCCCCCCCTGTTCTTTAAACCGGACAATGTTGGCCTATGCCATAAATACACTGCCCAGTAGATATCAAAACGCATAGATTTGGGTGAAACCCGACTTTTATATATTGCATTGTGTAATACACCTAAAATGGAACGAAGCTCGCGGGAGATCGGGAACCTGGTCCTATAACTTAAGAGGGACAAACTTGTTCAAAATCATTCAAAATTGATATCAACTTTTTCAGCGTGAAATTCTGAACAAACTAGCCAAATAACATGACAATTGAACAATCCATTTTTGAGATATGATCTGATCTTGGAGGCCCCATCTTCCGTAAAATCACTATTATTTTCCGTTTTTTGACTCTGGAAGCGGCACGCTTTGAATTGTTAGGCCTACACTCTTAAAATTAAAACTTTTTGACTCAAATTCAACTAATTTTGATTTTGATCAGTCTCTGATTATGTCGACCTAACCCACCTATAACACATCACTGAAATAACGCCTTGTTTTGTATAAAATAGAGCAACCACACGCCCCCCCCCCCCCCTGTTCTTTAAACCGGACAATGTTGGCCTATGCCATAAATACACTGCCCGGTAGATATCAAAACGCATAGATTTGGGTGAAACCCGACTTTTATTTATTGCATTGTGTAATACAACTAAAATGGAACGAAGCACGCGGGAGATCGGGAACCTGGTCCTATAAGAGGGACAAACTTGTTCAAAATCATTCAAAATTGATATCAACTTTTTCAGCGTGAAATTCTGAACAAACTAGCCAAATAACATGACAATTGAACAATCCATTTTTGAGATATGATCTGATCTTGGAGGCCCCATCTTCCGTAAAATCACTATTATTTTCCGTTTTTTGACTCTGGAAGCGGCACGCTTTGAATTGTTAGGCCTACACTCTTAAAATTAAAACTTTTTGACTCTAATTCAACTAATTTTGATTTTGATCAGTCTCTGATTATGTCGACCTAACCCACCTATAACACATCACTGAAATAACGCCTTGTTTTGTATAAAATAGAGCAACCACACGCCCCCCCCCCCCCCCTGTTCTTTAAACCGGACAATGTTGGCCTATGCCATAAATACACTGCCCAGTAGATATCAAAACGCATAGATTTGGGTGAAACCCGACTTTTATTTATTGCATTGTGTAATACTAATACACCTAAAATGGAACGAAGCACGCGGGAGATCGGGAACCTGGTCCTATAAGAGGGACAAACTTGTTCAAAATCATTCAAAATTGATATCAACTTTTTCAGCGTGAAATTCTGAACAAACTAGCCAAATAACATGACAATTGAACAATCCATTTTTGAGATATGATCTGATCTTGGAGGCCCCATCTTCCGTAAAATCACTATTATTTTCCGTTTTTTGACTCTGGAAGCGGCACGCTTTGAATTGTTAGGCCTACACTCTTAAAATTAAAACTTTTTGACTCAAATTCAACTAATTTTGATTTTGATCAGTCTCTGATTATGTCGACCTAACCCACCTATAACACATCACTGAAATAACGCCTTGTTTTGTATAAAATAGAGCAACCACACGCCCCCCCCCCCCCCCCCCCTGTTCTTTAAACCGGACAATGTTGGCCTATGCCATAAATACACTGCCCAGTAGATATCAAAACGCATAGATTTGGGTGAAACCCGACTTTTATTTATTGCATTGTGTAATACACCTAAAATGGAACGAAGCACGCGGGAGATCGGGAACCTGGTCCTATAAGAGGGACAAACTTGTTCAAAATCATTCAAAATTGATATCAACTTTTTCAGCGTGAAATTCTGAACAAACTAGCCAAAAAACATGACAATTGAACAATCCATTTTTGAGATATGATCTGATCTTGGAGGCCCCATCTTCCGTAAAATCACTATTATTTTCCGTTTTTTGACTCTGGAAGCGGCACGCTTTGAATTGTTAGGCCTACACTCTTAAAATTAAAACTTTTTGACTCAAATTCAACTAATTTTGATTTTGATCAGTCTCTGATTATGTCGACCTAACCCACCTATAACACATCACTGAAATAACGCCTTGTTTTGTATAAAATAGAGCAACCACACGCCCCCCCCCCCCTGTTCTTTAAACCGGACAATGTTGGCCTATGCCATAAATACACTGCCCAGTAGATATCAAAACGCATAGATTTGGGTGAAACCCGACTTTTATTTATTGCATTGTGTAATACACCTAAAATGGAACGAAGCACGCGGGAGATCGGGAACCTGGTCCTATAACTTAAGAGGGACAAACTTGTTCAAAATCATTCAAAATTGATATCAACTTTTTCAGCGTGAAATTCTGAACAAACTAGCCAAATAACATGACAATTGAACAATCCATTTTTGAGATATGATCTGATCTTGGAGGCCCCATCTTCCGTAAAATCACTATTATTTTCCGTTTTTTGACTCTGGAAGCGGCACGCTTTGAATTGTTAGGCCTACACTCTTAAAATTAAAACTTTTTGACTCAAATTCAACTAATTTTGATTTTGATCAGTCTCTGATTATGTCGACCTAACCCACCTATAACACATCACTGAAATAACGCCTTGTTTTGTATAAAATAGAGCAACCACACGCCCCCCCCCCCCCCCCTGTTCTTTAAACCGGACAATGTTGGCCTATGCCATAAATACACTGCCCAGTAGATATCAAAACGCATAGATTTGGGTGAAACCCGACTTTTATTTATTGCATTGTGTAATACTAATACACCTAAAATGGAACGAAGCACGCGGGAGATCGGGAACCTGGTCCTATAAGAGGGACAAACTTGTTCAAAATCATTCAAAATTGATATCAACTTTTTCAGCGTGAAATTCTGAACAAACTAGCCAAATAACATGACAATTGAACAATCCATTTTTGAGATATGATCTGATCTTGGAGGCCCCATCTTCCGTAAAATCACTATTATTTTCCGTTTTTTGACTCTGGAAGCGGCACGCTTTGAATTGTTAGGCCTACACTCTTAAAATTAAAACTTTTTGACTCAAATTCAACTAATTTTGATTTTGATCAGTCTCTGATTATGTCGACCTAACCCACCTATAACACATCACTGAAATAACGCCTTGTTTTGTATAAAATAGAGCAACCACACGCCCCCCCCCCCCTGTTCTTTAAACCGGACAATGTTGGCCTATGCCATAAATACACTGCCCAGTAGATATCAAAACGCATAGATTTGGGTGAAACCCGACTTTTATTTATTGCATTGTGTAATACACCTAAAATGGAACGAAGCACGCGGGAGATCGGGAACCTGGTCCTATAAGAGGGACAAACTTGTTCAAAATCATTCAAAATTGATATCAACTTTTTCAGCGTGAAATTCTGAACAAACTAGCCAAATAACATGACAATTGAACAATCCATTTTTGAGATATGATCTGATCTTAGAGGCCCCATCTTCCGTAAAATCACTATTATTTTCCGTTTTTTGATTCTGGAAGCGGCACGCTTTGAATTGTTAGGCCTACACTCTTAAAATTAAAACTTTTTGACTCAAATTCAACTAATTTTGATTTTGATCAGTCTCTGATTATGTCGACCTAACCCACCTATAACACATCACTGAAATAACGCCTTGTTTTGTATAAAATAGAGCAACCACACGCCCCCCCCCCCCCCCCCCCTGTTCTTTAAACCGGACAATGTTGGCCTATGCCATAAATACACTGCCCAGTAGATATCAAAACGCATAGATTTGGGTGAAACCCGACTTTTATTTATTGCATTGTGTAATACACCTAAAATGGAACGAAGCACGCGGGAGATCGGGAACCTGGTCCTATAAGAGGGACAAACTTGTTCAAAATCATTCAAAATTGATATCAACTTTTTCAGCGTGAAATTCTGAACAAACTAGCCAAATAACATGACAATTGAACAATCCATTTTTGAGATATGATCTGATCTTGGAGGCCCCATCTTCCGTAAAATCACTATATTATTTTCCGTTTTTTGACTCTGGAAGCGGCACGCTTTGAATTGTTAGGCCTACACTCTTAAAATTAAAACTTTTTGACTCAAATTCAACTAATTTTGATTTTGATCAGTCTCTGATTATGTCGACCTTACCCACCTAGCCTATAACACATCACTGAAATAACGCCTTGTTTTGTATAAAATAGAGCAACCACACGCCCCCCCCCCCCCCCTGTTCTTTAAACCGGACAATGTTGGCCTATGCCATAAATACACTGCCCAGTAGATATCAAAACGCATAGATTTGGGTGAAACCCGACTTTTATATATTGCATTGTGTAATACACCTAAAATGGAACGAAGCTCGCGGGAGATCGGGAACCTGGTCCTATAACTTAAGAGGGACAAACTTGTTCAAAATCATTCAAAATTGATATCAACTTTTTCAGCGTGAAATTCTGAACAAACTAGCCAAATAACATGACAATTGAACAATCCATTTTTGAGATATGATCTGATCTTGGAGGCCCCATCTTCCGTAAAATCACTATTATTTTCCGTTTTTTGACTCTGGAAGCGGCACGCTTTGAATTGTTAGGCCTACACTCTTAAAATTAAAACTTTTTGACTCAAATTCAACTAATTTTGATTTTGATCAGTCTCTGATTATGTCGACCTAACCCACCTATAACACATCACTGAAATAACGCCTTGTTTTGTATAAAATAGAGCAACCACACGCCCCCCCCCCCCCTGTTCTTTAAACCGGACAATGTTGGCCTATGCCATAAATACACTGCCCAGTAGATATCAAAACGCATAGATTTGGGTGAAACCCGACTTTTATTTATTGCATTGTGTAATACACCTAAAATGGAACGAAGCACGCGGGAGATCGGGAACCTGGTCCTATAAGAGGGACAAACTTGTTCAAAATCATTCAAAATTGATATCAACTTTTTCAGCGTGAAATTCTGAACAAACTAGCCAAATAACATGACAATTGAACAATCCATTTTTGAGATATGATCTGATCTTGGAGGCCCCATCTTCCGTAAAATCACTATTATTTTCCGTTTTTTGACTCTGGAAGCGGCACGCTTTGAATTGTTAGGCCTACACTCTTAAAATTAAAACTTTTTGACTCAAATTCAACTAATTTTGATTTTGATCAGTCTCTGATTATGTCGACCTAACCCACCTATAACACATCACTGAAATAACGCCTTGTTTTGTATAAAATAGAGCAACCACACGCCCCCCCCCCCCCCCCTGTTCTTTAAACCGGACAATGTTGGCCTATGCCATAAATACACTGCCCAGTAGATATCAAAACGCATAGATTTGGGTGAAACCCGACTTTTATTTATTGCATTGTGTAATACACCTAAAATGGAACGAAGCACGCGGGAGATCGGGAACCTGGTCCTATAAGAGGGACAAACTTGTTCAAAATCATTCAAAATTGATATCAACTTTTTCAGCGTGAAATTCTGAACAAACTAGCCAAATAACATGACAATTGAACAATCCATTTTTGAGATATGATCTGATCTTGGAGGCCCCATCTTCCGTAAAATCACTATTATTTTCCGTTTTTTGACTCTGGAAGCGGCACGCTTTGAATTGTTAGGCCTACACTCTTAAAATTAAAACTTTTTGACTCAAATTCAACTAATTTTGATTTTGATCAGTCTCTGATTATGTCGACCTAACCCACCTATAACACATCACTGAAATAACGCCTTGTTTTGTATAAAATAGAGCAACCACACGCCCCCCCCCCCCCCCCCCTGTTCTTTAAACCGGACAATGTTGGCCTATGCCATAAATACACTGCCCAGTAGATATCAAAACGCATAGATTTGGGTGAAACCCGACTTTTATTTATTGCATTGTGTAATACACCTAAAATGGAACGAAGCACGCGGGAGATCGGGAACCTGGTCCTATAAGAGGGACAAACTTGTTCAAAATCATTCAAAATTGATATCAACTTTTTCAGCGTGAAATTCTGAACAAACTAGCCAAATAACATGACAATTGAACAATCCATTTTTGAGATATGATCTGATCTTAGAGGCCCCATCTTCCGTAAAATCACTATTATTTTCCGTTTTTTGATTCTGGAAGCGGCACGCTTTGAATTGTTAGGCCTACACTCTTAAAATTAAAACTTTTTGACTCAAATTCAACTAATTTTGATTTTGATCAGTCTCTGATTATGTCGACCTAACCCACCTATAACACATCACTGAAATAACGCCTTGTTTTGTATAAAATAGAGCAACCACACGCCCCCCCCCCCCCTGTTCTTTAAACCGGACAATGTTGGCCTATGCCATAAATACACTGCCCAGTAGATATCAAAACGCATAGATTTGGGTGAAACCCGACTTTTATTTATTGCATTGTGTAATACACCTAAAATGGAACGAAGCACGCGGGAGATCGGGAACCTGGTCCTATAAGAGGGACAAACTTGTTCAAAATCATTCAAAATTGATATCAACTTTTTCAGCGTGAAATTCTGAACAAACTAGCCAAATAACATGACAATTGAACAATCCATTTTTGAGATATGATCTGATCTTGGAGGCCCATCTTCCGTAAAATCACTATATTATTTTCCGTTTTTTGACTCTGGAAGCGGCACGCTTTGAATTGTTAGGCCTACACTCTTAAAATTAAAACTTTTTGACTCAAATTCAACTAATTTTGATTTTGATCAGTCTCTGATTATGTCGACCTTACCCACCTAGCCTATAACACATCACTGAAATAACGCCTTGTTTTGTATAAAATAGAGCAACCACACGCCCCCCCCCCCCCCTGTTCTTTAAACCGGACAATGTTGGCCTATGCCATAAATACACTGCCCAGTAGATATCAAAACGCATAGATTTGGGTGAAACCCGACTTTTATATATTGCATTGTGTAATACACCTAAAATGGAACGAAGCTCGCGGGAGATCGGGAACCTGGTCCTATAACTTAAGAGGGACAAACTTGTTCAAAATCATTCAAAATTGATATCAACTTTTTCAGCGTGAAATTCTGAACAAACTAGCCAAATAACATGACAATTGAACAATCCATTTTTGAGATATGATCTGATCTTGGAGGCCCCACCTTCCGTAAAATCACTATTATTTTCCGTTTTTTGACTCTGGAAGCGGCACGCTTTGAATTGTTAGGCCTACACTCTTAAAATTAAAACTTTTTGACTCAAATTCAACTAATTTTGATTTTGATCAGTCTCTGATTATGTCGACCTAACCCACCTATAACACATCACTGAAATAACGCCTTGTTTTGTATAAAATAGAGCAACCACACGCCCCCCCCCCCTGTTCTTTAAACCGGACAATGTTGGCCTATGCCATAAATACACTGCCCAGTAGATATCAAAACGCATAGATTTGGGTGAAACCCGACTTTTATTTATTGCATTGTGTAATACACCTAAAATGGAACGAAGCACGCGGGAGATCGGGAACCTGGTCCTATAAGAGGGACAAACTTGTTCAAAATCATTCAAAATTGATATCAACTTTTTCAGCGTGAAATTCTGAACAAACTAGCCAAATAACATGACAATTGAACAATCCATTTTTGAGATATGATCTGATCTTAGAGGCCCCATCTTCCGTAAAATCACTATTATTTTCCGTTTTTTGATTCTGGAAGCGGCACGCTTTGAATTGTTAGGCCTACACTCTTAAAATTAAAACTTTTTGACTCAAATTCAACTAATTTTGATTTTGATCAGTCTCTGATTATGTCGACCTAACCCACCTATAACACATCACTGAAATAACGCCTTGTTTTGTATAAAATAGAGCAACCACACGCCCCCCCCCCCCCCCCCCCTGTTCTTTAAACCGGACAATGTTGGCCTATGCCATAAATACACTGCCCAGTAGATATCAAAACGCATAGATTTGGGTGAAACCCGACTTTTATTTATTGCATTGTGTAATACACCTAAAATGGAACGAAGCACGCGGGAGATCGGGAACCTGGTCCTATAAGAGGGACAAACTTGTTCAAAATCATTCAAAATTGATATCAACTTTTTCAGCGTGAAATTCTGAACAAACTAGCCAAATAACATGACAATTGAACAATCCATTTTTGAGATATGATCTGATCTTGGAGGCCCCATCTTCCGTAAAATCACTATATTATTTTCCGTTTTTTGACTCTGGAAGCGGCACGCTTTGAATTGTTAGGCCTACACTCTTAAAATTAAAACTTTTTGACTCAAATTCAACTAATTTTGATTTTGATCAGTCTCTGATTATGTCGACCTTACCCACCTAGCCTATAACACATCACTGAAATAACGCCTTGTTTTGTATAAAATAGAGCAACCACACGCCCCCCCCCCCCCCCCCCCCCCCTGTTCTTTAAACCGGACAATGTTGGCCTATGCCATAAATACACTGCCCAGTAGATATCAAAACGCATAGATTTGGGTGAAACCCGACTTTTATATATTGCATTGTGTAATACACCTAAAATGGAACGAAGCTCGCGGGAGATCGGGAACCTGGTCCTATAACTTAAGAGGGACAAACTTGTTCAAAATCATTCAAAATTGATATCAACTTTTTCAGCGTGAAATTCTGAACAAACTAGCCAAATAACATGACAATTGAACAATCCATTTTTGAGATATGATCTGATCTTGGAGGCCCCATCTTCCGTAAAATCACTATTATTTTCCGTTTTTTGACTCTGGAAGCGGCACGCTTTGAATTGTTAGGCCTACACTCTTAAAATTAAAACTTTTTGACTCAAATTCAACTAATTTTGATTTTGATCAGTCTCTGATTATGTCGACCTAACCCACCTATAACACATCACTGAAATAACGCCTTGTTTTGTATAAAATAGAGCAACCACACGCCCCCCCCCCCTGTTCTTTAAACCGGACAATGTTGGCCTATGCCATAAATACACTGCCCAGTAGATATCAAAACGCATAGATTTGGGTGAAACCCGACTTTTATTTATTGCATTGTGTAATACACCTAAAATGGAACGAAGCACGCGGGAGATCGGGAACCTGGTCCTATAAGAGGGACAAACTTGTTCAAAATCATTCAAAATTGATATCAACTTTTTCAGCGTGAAATTATTCTGAACAAACTAGCCAAATAACATGACAATTGAACAATCCATTTTTGAGATATGATCTGATCTTGGAGGCCCCATCTTCCGTAAAATCACTATTATTTTCCGTTTTTTGACTCTGGAAGCGGCACGCTTTGAATTGTTAGGCCTACACTCTTAAAATTAAAACTTTTTGACTCAAATTCAACTAATTTTGATTTTGATCAGTCTCTGATTATGTCGACCTAACCCACCTATAACACATCACTGAAATAACGCCTTGTTTTGTATAAAATAGAGCAACCACACGCCCCCCCCCCCCCCCCCCCCCCCCTGTTCTTTAAACCGGACAATGTTGGCCTATGCCATAAATACACTGCCCAGTAGATATCAAAACGCATAGATTTGGGTGAAACCCGACTTTTATTTATTGCATTGTGTAATACACCTAAAATGGAACGAAGCACGCGGGAGATCGGGAACCTGGTCCTATAAGAGGGACAAACTTGTTCAAAATCATTCAAAATTGATATCAACTTTTTCAGCGTGAAATTCTGAACAAACTAGCCAAATAACATGACAATTGAACAATCCATTTTTGAGATATGATCTGATCTTGGAGGCCCCATCTTCCGTAAAATCACTATTATTTTCCGTTTTTTGACTCTGGAAGCGGCACGCTTTGAATTGTTAGGCCTACACTCTTAAAATTAAAACTTTTTGACTCAAATTCAACTAATTTTGATTTTGATCAGTCTCTGATTATGTCGACCTAACCCACCTATAACACATCACTGAAATAACGCCTTGTTTTGTATAAAATAGAGCAACCACACGCCCCCCCCCCCCCCCCTGTTCTTTAAACCGGACAATGTTGGCCTATGCCATAAATACACTGCCCAGTAGATATCAAAACGCATAGATTTGGGTGAAACCCGACTTTTATTTATTGCATTGTGTAATACACCTAAAATGGAACGAAGCACGCGGGAGATCGGGAACCTGGTCCTATAAGAGGGACAAACTTGTTCAAAATCATTCAAAATTGATATCAACTTTTTCAGCGTGAAATTCTGAACAAACTAGCCAAATAACATGACAATTGAACAATCCATTTTTGAGATATGATCTGATCTTAGAGGCCCCATCTTCCGTAAAATCACTATTATTTTCCGTTTTTTGATTCTGGAAGCGGCACGCTTTGAATTGTTAGGCCTACACTCTTAAAATTAAAACTTTTTGACTCAAATTCAACTAATTTTGATTTTGATCAGTCTCTGATTATGTCGACCTAACCCACCTATAACACATCACTGAAATAACGCCTTGTTTTGTATAAAATAGAGCAACCACACGCCCCCCCCCCCCCCCCTGTTCTTTAAACCGGACAATGTTGGCCTATGCCATAAATACACTGCCCAGTAGATATCAAAACGCATAGATTTGGGTGAAACCCGACTTTTATTTATTGCATTGTGTAATACACCTAAAATGGAACGAAGCACGCGGGAGATCGGGAACCTGGTCCTATAAGAGGGACAAACTTGTTCAAAATCATTCAAAATTGATATCAACTTTTTCAGCGTGAAATTCTGAACAAACTAGCCAAATAACATGACAATTGAACAATCCATTTTTGAGATATGATCTGATCTTGGAGGCCCATCTTCCGTAAAATCACTATATTATTTTCCGTTTTTTGACTCTGGAAGCGGCACGCTTTGAATTGTTAGGCCTACACTCTTAAAATTAAAACTTTTTGACTCAAATTCAACTAATTTTGATTTTGATCAGTCTCTGATTATGTCGACCTTACCCACCTAGCCTATAACACATCACTGAAATAACGCCTTGTTTTGTATAAAATAGAGCAACCACACGCCCCCCCCCCCCCCTGTTCTTTAAACCGGACAATGTTGGCCTATGCCATAAATACACTGCCCAGTAGATATCAAAACGCATAGATTTGGGTGAAACCCGACTTTTATATATTGCATTGTGTAATACACCTAAAATGGAACGAAGCTCGCGGGAGATCGGGAACCTGGTCCTATAACTTAAGAGGGACAAACTTGTTCAAAATCATTCAAAATTGATATCAACTTTTTCAGCGTGAAATTCTGAACAAACTAGCCAAATAACATGACAATTGAACAATCCATTTTTGAGATATGATCTGATCTTGGAGGCCCCACCTTCCGTAAAATCACTATTATTTTCCGTTTTTTGACTCTGGAAGCGGCACGCTTTGAATTGTTAGGCCTACACTCTTAAAATTAAAACTTTTTGACTCAAATTCAACTAATTTTGATTTTGATCAGTCTCTGATTATGTCGACCTAACCCACCTATAACACATCACTGAAATAACGCCTTGTTTTGTATAAAATAGAGCAACCACACGCCCCCCCCCCCCCCCTGTTCTTTAAACCGGACAATGTTGGCCTATGCCATAAATACACTGCCCAGTAGATATCAAAACGCATAGATTTGGGTGAAACCCGACTTTTATTTATTGCATTGTGTAATACACCTAAAATGGAACGAAGCACGCGGGAGATCGGGAACCTGGTCCTAGTATAAGGGAGCACAACACCAAGACGCTCTCCATAGACTCTACTGTTAGGAAAGGCTTACTTAAATAGCTCTAGTTTCTATAATAGTGCGTTTGGTTCAATGAGATTTTGATATGTTTTACTCACAAGGGTTATCTACAACATATCTGAATATGAAGTAGACATTACCGCGCACTTTTTTTGATATAAGCCGCCGAATGACAACGTAGTGATATGCCTACCTAAATTCGGTCTCCGGTCTGGATATTACCGCATGTGTAAATCGGTCCGTGAAATTAAAATTGACCTCAAATCACCTAGTTTAAATGTCAGAACATCAACTACACAGTTCAAACACAACATATTAGTGAAAAATTATATCATAAACCGTCAAAAAATAACTCTCTTTCCCGCCAAATAGGAACTATTGTCGTACTCAACTTTGATTGATCGCGTCGATAGCGTGTCGCGAGACCTATTTAGTTGTGTGCTCCCTAGATTATAAAACCGATATAGAGACTGTGATAGACCCAAATTGTCTTGATAATTCAAAATTTGAATGATGACCTAAAATATGAATAAATGTCTTGTGGAGTCTTTATGGCTGTTGCACTCAGCTCCCGTTGATGTATACACATTGATAAAAAGTATCGCACCACTGGTTGAAAAGTGCAAATATGATATTGAGGATCATTTGTTTGCGTAAGTTGTCCAGCAAAATGTTATGCAATAAAAAGGGCCACATTTGAGTTTGTGACGTAATCGATGTAATGTTTTTCAAGGCCAAGGGGAAAATGCATGAAACAAGTTTGGGTATATAACGCGATATTGAGAGGCCCGATGATTAATCTCTATAGTTGTAAGCCTTGGTAACACATTCAAGTCTTCCAAAGTCAAAGGTCATCTGTGGTCAAATTTCAAAAGTTGCCCGATTGTCCTCAAACATGAAAAAACTCCCTTTTTCATAAACACAACGGTTATGGGGTCAAAGGTCAAAATAGGTCAAATTTTAAATAAGCTCAAATGACAAAAGCAATATTGCTGAAGAGTTGCCCTAGGTCAAATAAACAAAAAATATTAACGGTGACCTCTTCGTATATGCTGAATTTATGACCATCAAAAAAATGGCATGTTTGGACTCATTCACTGCATTGTAGCCTATAATGTCTAAATGGAACATATCTTGCGCCAAATACAGAACTAATAATACAATGACTATTTTAAGTTTTTAAAGTCTATTCACCGTATTATACCCAAACTTGTTTCATGCATGCTTTTGGACAAAAGCATGCATTTTCCCCTTGGCCTTGAAAAACATTACTCCGATTACGTCACAAACTAAAATGTGGCCCTTTTATTGCATAACATTTTGTTGGACAGATTACGCAAAAAATGATCCTTAATATCACACCATGTGGGCAAAATTCGAGGCCACATTTGCACTTTTCAACAAAAAAAACAGTGGTGCGATACTTTTTTCAATGTGAATATAGTGGGTATGTCCATACCAATAACCCACACCAATAACCTCGCAAACGAAGCTGTCGATTGCAAATTTATACAGGTAATAAATGATAACATTTGATTAATTGCATATGAATTCAAAACATTTCATAGAAACGAGAGGTCAAATCGTAACGTTTTGACTTACCTGGCACCATCACTTGGCAAGTGTAATACACTATAAACACAATCTTCAATAGTTGCACCTCCATCGCAAAGTATCATTTCTCTATACCAGATATTTTCTGATAAATATGGGTCCCTTGGAAATGTTCAAAGAGCTTGTTTATGCGTATCGTCATGGAAACAGGTGATGGGTTTCAATTGACTTATTCTGTGATATACGTGGCCAAATTAAGCTATTACATGATTGCACAAAATTAGTTGATTGTATTTAATATTTGTCATTAATATTCATGGATTTAATCAACTAACAGCACAGAAACGATGCGTAGTATCGAGCTGCATGTCACCAAAAGTTGGGCTACCAATGTATTTTGTATATTATGCTCAATAGAATTCAGCAATTTCACTGGGTTAATAACCAAAATTATGGCCAAAACATGTGCTCGCTCGCGCAATGTTTTCGGCAGTAAAACAATGACATTTTAAACATTTTTCACTCTTGAGAAAAATTGGCAAGGGTGAAAATCATAAGTGAATGGTATTTCACCCTTTGTATAGGGTAAATCAAAAGTGAAGGGTTTTTCACCCTTTGTATAGGCGAGTGTAAACGATTATTAGGATTTTTTAGTGTGTGAGTAACTGAATATCGACAAGATTTCATGGTTAGACCAAATTTCTGTATGAATGTGTGTAGGGGTGTAGTGTTTGTATATACAGTCCTCAAAATAAGTAACTGACCAGGTAATAAATATACTCTTAACTCAAAAACTAAAGCTCCTACATACAAAATTATTAAACAATAAAGTTGTAAAGAAATGTCTTCTCTTTAACTTGATACATTATTTAATAAGATTGGTTATTAATTAAAGGCATATTATGTGATCTTTTCCAGAGAGCGCCCTCTATTCATGATCTTTTTTAGAAAGTAGATTTTCTTGCAGATTTACATTTCCGATCATAAATCATACATACATTCCAAGTTACAGAGCGATACGATTCCTAATTAGTTCAAAATCATGGTTTTAGAGTGAATTTAGAGTGAAAAAGTTTATTTTCACTCTAAAACCATGATTTTGAAGTAATTAAGAATTGTATCGCCCTGTAACTTGGAATGTATGCATGATTTATGATCAGAAATGTAAATCTGCAAGAAAATCTGCTTTCTATTTTTTTTCGATGTTGAGGGCGTTCCCTGGAAAGATCACATAATATACCTTTAAGAACACGACATTGAAAAGGATAGAACTAAGTGCAGTTTACATTTTAACACTTGGGATTTGAACACGCGGGACAGTGTGACAGGTATGTGTATGGGTTGCATTGATCAATTGATGCATCCCCAATCCCCGTCTTACTATCGAGCAGTGAGTTGTCGCTACCAGTTAATCAATAATCTGCCTGTTGCTAGTCCGAGGCTGCGTGTAGACGAACGAAATGTTAAAATGAAAAACGGACTTTGTTTTGGTTTAGGGCACGTAACTGAGTAAATATTCATTCAATCTTCATGTGTAATATTTCAAATTAAAAACAAGAAATTGATGCATCCAATATTCTAAAAATATTGCCGTCCAATATTTTTTAGTCTCGTACCCATTATTTGTTCGTTACAAATATTCGTCTATACTATTGGATACAAAGGAGCTCACTTAACTGTAGCGTTTATTAAGCATGCAGTCGAGACTAATTTTCGCTGATTGCATGGGTTTCGCAAATACGTGTTATCGGCTTAATGAAGCAGGCTTACGTGGGGAACCACTACGAAAACAACAAATCAACAAGTTTGCAAAATGTCGGAACCGCAGCAGACTCCCGGGAGATTCGCTTCTCTCTAAGTGATGATTTTAACGAACTTTTGCTGAAAACAAAAATTCTGCAAATACAATTTTACCAACACGCAACACAACTATGGGTAAAAGCCTGATATAAATAATAATAATAATAATATTGGATGTCTTATTTTCGGTTGATACAAGAAAATATTGCACTCGCTATAAAAAATATTTTCTTGTATCACCCTCAAAGCCATCCAATATTATATAAATATTACCAACCACACAACAACTATATTCTAGTGTAGACACAAACGGAAACATAAACTTAATGTGTTTGGAATAACGTAGACTTTTTTCTGGATGACCATAATATTTTCCATGTCTACCAGCTCATCCAACTATTGACTATTGTTTCCATTATTATTATCTTTCATTATTAGTTGTGACTGATTAGTGATTTCCTAATCCGGGGATTAACTTTCACCTTCACAACCCATTACAGATCATCTCAATTTTGGTGATTAACTTTCATCTTCACACCTGCGGCGACCATACACGACGACACAAATATGGTATACAGCGTGGTTGAGCACTAAAACAAGCATTTGCTACAAATTTGGCATCATTGGAAAGATGAACATATCCGTTTTCCATGGATATTCAACACGATATGAACATATCACGAGATATCAAAAACAAATCGTGATTTGACAAAAATATCTCAACTTTTTGAGGGGTTTAGATAACCGTGGCATTCCATCACCAATAATGGGGTCATGATTCAGAGAACAATCATGACATTTACACTTTTCATTGAAATTATTTTAAAACCATTACTGATAAAAGTGAGATTGATTCAATATGTTTTAGTAAGGTTATTTCAAATCACAGGTATCCAATAAACTTATCAGATACATAAATATACCAATACACAAATCAATAACATCTTTCTGTGGGGTGTTTGTGTGCGTTTTATTCAGGTACCATGGTTACCAAACCAAATGATGACAATACAACTGTCATATAATGAATATAATGGTTAAAGAACACAAATTGCACTTATACTTTTTATGATGGTATTTCATCATGTTTTATAGGCAAATACAATTAGAGTGTCATTTTAATGACTTACTCTTTTAATAACACATGGAATAGTTTGACAGAAGAGAAAAATTAAGTGATAATATTGGAACTTACAATTTGCAAGTGTTAAGTTCTAGTATTTGACTTGCATTTTCATCCCCGTTTACGGCTCCAGGATACGTTTTGTTTTGGGGTTTTTCAAGTTAATATTATATAAAGGCAACAATGCAATAGTACATGAACTAGAAACAACATTTTTTTTACAAAAGTAAGAAACAAAAAATGGTTCAGAATTTAAAAGTACTTTTGCAGTAGAACTGGTTATTTTGGCACCAAATAAAAGTTGTGACATTAACATTACCCCATTAGCTTTCCCCTGTACAGTTCATGTGATTTGTCAAACAATGGAGAATTTACTTGAGCAGAGCATTCATTGCAAGAGAGTTCATGACGCTCGCATGTACATTTTGAGCTCATTACAATTAGTAATTACATCAAAATAAATGGACAACATTTGTCAATAAAAATGACCAGTTCCACGGCAGTTGCCTCAAGGACTCATCGAATACTTACAAGGGGAACTCATTAACACTGACACACTTCACTATTACACAGCATACTACTAATTGTATAATACACAAGACTTGCAACAACATTTTTAAATATATCTTTTCAAGTTTGAATTATGCCACTTCTTTAAGATGGTCGCCCCCTACCCCCCGCCCCCCTCTCACCACCCCCAGGCGTATGTGTTTCCATTTTATCATCAATACTTTTAAAGCATCTCATGGGTCTGAACAAGACACAACAATGCATTGGGGATGACATCTGTACATTTTCATCTCAGTTTTATCTTCTGTTGGATAGCATTGACTAACTGATTTGGGCGTTTTAATGGAAGTTTTTTCACAATATAGACGATGTCACCCTGTAACGTCACAGCAGACAAGTTTTTGCGTTGTGCGTGCGAATTGCCTGCCAAACAAAAGCTCACCTGCCAGGATGCGAGCACATTCAAAGAGGTGTCCATTATACTGTAAAAGCTGAAATTTTCACGGTGGTTTTATTTTCGCGCAAAATATTTTTCCGCGAAAATTGTAACATGCAAAAATATTGTTTTCAACATTCATGCAATGCATCCAGAAGGTCACCCGCAAAACAAAAAAAATCGCGAAATGTCTATGATATCAAAATGCGCGAAAATATCTTTACGCGAAAATATTGGCTTTTACAGTAAACCAAACCAGTCATCTGTAACTGGATCTGCAGCAACAGCAGTCAATGCATGTTCCCCCATACATGGAATGGAACCGGGCACTTGACATAGTTGATCAACAAGAGGTTTTGTGCATGATTATAATGTGCTGTTGTAAGTTCCAACACGATCAGAGACAAATCCTGGCACTCACACATAAAAGCTGAATCAATGACAAGAACATTCACTGATGTCACTGTACTGAGAAGATTAAACAAAGTATACAGTCCTATTTTAACACTTCCCATGCGGCAGGCGTGTGCATACGACATTCCAAAATGTCACAATATGTTTCAAAAATGTCATAAGTATTGAATTGGTATCACCATGAGAAATGCATTGACGTAAGTACAAGCATGCCTAGTTTGGTTCAGTAATCCTTGAGATAGACCTTTAGAGTTGGAAAAGGTTTCTGAAAAAATCCGTTTTGTATATGGTGAAACTAATAGCCGCATGGAAAGTGTTAATGATGCATAGGATTTGTTGCCTGGATTCTTAACTTGCTTTTCTTCTAAAGCCAGATGAGGGCGTCCTAAAATGGCAACATAGTGACATCATCTACATGAGCTATGAAGCTGGGCAATGACTATGATTACATAAGAATATTGTATGGAATATACGACAACTAAAGCTGCATTGTTTTCATTAATCGTCAGCATCCATGGGGCCTTGTTTCGGTGGTTTGGGTCCTCCTGCAGCCTTAGCCATGATTATCTGAAAAAGTAATCAATAAAAGATGACAATTACTCAACTGCTTTTCACTGATATGAAACATCTGATGAAAATCTCAAAAATACAAAACTGAATAAGCGGAACTTTTTTCTGAGATCTTTACTATCCAGAGCCCAATGCTCACAAGTCATCATCAGCATAGGAATCAAACCCAAGATAATCCTGCATACTATACACCCGTGGAGGGGGAAGAGGTGGTACCCGCATACTACAGTAAACATGGGTTCCTTTTTCCACAAAAAAAGAAAGAAAACAGTCAAATCAACTGTTTTCAACCTAAAAACCCTAAACATGCACACCCGTGGAGGGGGGAAGAGGTGGTACCCGCATACTACAGTAAACATGGGTTCCTTTTTCCACAAAAAAAGAAAGAAAACAGTCAAATCAACCGTTTTCAACCTAAAAACCCTAAACATGCACACCCGTGGAGGGGGGAAGAGGTGGTACCCGCATACTACAGTAAACATGGGTTCCTTTTTCCACAAAAAAAGAAAGAAAGCAGTCAAATCAACCGTTTTCAACCTAAAAACCCTAAACATGCGTCCTGTTTTGCGAATGTTGTGAAAAAAATGTCGAACAAGCCGGAGGTAAAATAGTGGGTCATGAATTCAAACCTCTGTCAAAAAATTATTTGAGTACCACCCTCCCCCACCCCCTGGATGCACACCTCTTGGAGTTTAATCATGCCGAATCAAAGCATCAAGAACGAGGCAAAAAAACACTGTTCCATGGACAAACCTCTAAGGGAACTTTCAAAAAATGTTTCCAAAACTTTCAATTTTTTAAAAAGATTTTCAAGCAAATTTCCAAAGATCGTTAAATCTCAAATATTAAAACAAATATGGGTCAGTTGGGTCTGTAGATGTAACAGACGTAAAATTTCCTGAAAATCAATCGACCAAATGCAAACATTACGCAGCGACCACGGCCGAGTGCTTGCGCACGTTAGGCCAAACAAAGAAGAAGGTCTGTCTCAGAAGCCCGCCCGCATTGGTATGTGAAATGAGCTACGGCGCGTAGGTCTATGCGCTGGGGGCTAAAAACCTTTTTTCTTTTTTTTCTTTTTTTTTTAGGATTTTTTTTAGGATTTTTTTTTTTTTTTTAGGATTTAAAAAAAAAAAGTTAAAAAAAGTTCTCCGTAAGCTTGGATAAGCAAAAAAATAATAAAAAAAAGCAAAAAAAATAAAAAATCGCATACCTCATAGCCTATTTTCTAAAAAAAAAAATTGTAAAAAAAAAGCACAGCACTTAGCTTATTTGCACAATGTTTCTGAGACAGACCTTCTTCTTTGTTTGGCCTTATCAAACATTTACGGGGGAATAGGCTTCAAGGTATCACCCCCCTAATGTTTTGCTTTTTCTAATGCTTAAATATATCATCAATTCTGGAAAACAAAAATACTAACAAAAAACAAAAAATCTATATCCTGATTTATTTATTTTTGTGCCTAACGTCCGGAAATCCAGAAATGTCCTGAAGTGTTACATCTCTGTGTAGAGCAGGACTTTTTATCTTCCCTAGACTTACTTGATCTACACGTAATACTGTAACAGCTGCGTTAGTAGCCAACTTGATTCCCCAGTACTTGGTAAGATAAGCGTCAAATATACAATCTTCCACTACATCCTTTACACCGGCTCCTTCAGCCTACAGATAAACAATAGAATAAACAAGACACTTAGTAACCCAATATATCAGTATAGAGAGGGAAAAAATTGGAATAACCTATTTCATTGGTGATATTACAAAGTGATGTATAGTGTATAATACCTCACTGTGTTAAAACTAGCTTCTTTATACACCAATTTTTTTTTTTGAATTACCAATTAACTAATCAATATTTGGATTTGGATAACAGGTTTTTTACCGGGAGCTACTTTTCTTCAAAAGCAGCGCCCGGATCATGGGATTTATTGGGAACCGGGAGCTACTTTCAGTCTACCGGGAGCTAACTTTTTATTAAATCCAGCGTGGCAGCATTGTCAAATCGAAATTCGATGTCTTGGGCAAGCTTCCTGATCGTCAACGGGCGCTGGTTTGGACTAAATATCAGCGGTCAGTTGTTTATTTTTCAGCATTACCGGGCGCTATGGCAGAAGGACCGAGGGGTAAAAATCGCCCAGCGCCGGCTTCTCTTGAGCCTTGGCTTTGGGACTATGCAAAAATAAATTAAGAAAACAATAATTTGGTAATACATCACACATTCAACCACAGTTTACCATACATCTCTATTCTCTATGTAATACTACTGACCATATGTCACAATGTAATACAACCGAACATACGTCACTATGTAATATCACTGACCATACATCAGTATGTAATGTCACTGACGATTATGTAATTATAGATAGTTAGGCTAAATTAAAAAAATCATTTGTCTCAAAGCTCCCGCGCGCGTTAGTTTATTGATACGCATTAGAAAAACAAAAATCTGAAAAAATATCTTTTTTTTATTTTTATTTTCAAAAAACAAAAAAAATCCCAAAATGTCACCGATTTTTCAGATTTTCATTATTCACATCATTTTAAATACAAAAAGTCACTTTTACAAGGATTTCAATATTTTATATTTAAAAATAAATAAAATAAAAAACCTTAAAAAAAACCCGAATTCCGCATGAGGTTTT
The DNA here is from genome assembly GCA_035610835.1 of Ophiura sarsii. Lineage (NCBI taxonomy): Eukaryota > Metazoa > Echinodermata > Ophiuroidea > Amphilepidida > Ophiuridae > Ophiura > Ophiura sarsii. The sequence goes on from CM069455.1 coordinate 53,171,087, forward strand.
GAAAAACTGAAGAGCTTTGAGACAAAAGATTTTTTAAATTTAGCCTTATAGACCTGTAAATGTAGATGACAGCTCGTTTCTAGTGTAACATTTCGCTCCATTTTGGTGTTTGGTTGACCAAGGCATTTTGCTCCATTTTGGGGTTTTGGTTGACCAGGATAAACCATCATTGCTTCCAGAATGTAATGTGCTTTGCTCAAATCGAGGGTTTAGAGCAACAAAGGGATATCTGCATTTTTGGCCAAAATGAGATTTTGGTATCAAAAATGATCCGCACAAGATCAGGAACCTAATTATGATTAAATAGTAAATTCACCTAATCAAAAAGGTTTGAATAGCATTTCTTTTAACCAGTCAAAACCAATAGGTGACAATGATGGGTACAAATCTTTAATTCACTTTTTCTCAAAATGACCGAAATGCAGATAGCCCTTTGTTGCACTAAACCCTCTAAATTAGAAATGTGCTACAGATGGTAGCCATATTACTGTGTTGTTCCTGCTGTCAAACCTTTGGGTCCTGATATCAGGGATGTTCCTCATTCGTATGCAATGCTGTTGCTTTCAGTATATGTGATAAGTATTATCCTAATAATAACATAAGTGTCTGATGTTCCCATTATCCATCATTTAATCTAGACATGAACGAAACGTCGCTACTCTAATTGAAGACCATCAGGGTAACATGACATGCCATGACCAATTTACCTACTTTTATCACTATTTAAATAATTCAAGTATCTACTGATGTGCAATTTTTTTAATAGTGTATATAACTGTATTACTTGTGTTTTTTGTAACACCCGGGCGGCCTGGTGGTTGGAATGGGCCCCAGATGTCTTAGCTTAATCCTTATATTGTTCACTTCTTGATTTTTAAACACGTTTATTTGTTATTGAACCTTCCTTTCTAATAAATCCATGCAATGACTAGTATGTAACCAAATGTCCATGTTAATTTTAAATGTGATTCAACCGGTTTCGGTTGAAACGAGCAGTTGAAACATCACTTAAATTGTTTTACATATCAATTTTTACACAATATTGTTTTTAATAATGCCGAAAGAAACAAAGTTAGATAGCATTTAGTATCCCCTCCCATAGTATCCCATGACTACCTGTTGATACACTTTATTCTGTCACAGACTTTACACATGCCTTGTTGCAGCACACCATTTCTGCCCAAAGAAGATTTTATAGACACCATACCACAATGCATTGCTTTTTTGCAAAATGCCCTAATTCTGGTATCTAATTTGTCTCAATTTCGGAGTAATTCTGTTATACCCTTCACAGAGGTATTCATAGTGCATGATTTTTAAGAACGACGCATATTACCGATGTTGGTGTGTAGGGTATAACAGAAGTATGCCTCAATTTCCATAGACATATGCACACAATCATGGCTTCATAGCGCCTTTAATCGTTGGAGCTCTTAGGTTCTAGTTTTCATAAATGTATAAATTACTTATCAGCGTTCCTTTTTCTTATTTCTAAAACTTAAGAGCTCGACAAATTGTGTTGAAAAAGCTTTATAGTTGGTTGGAATTCACGCAATGCATTGTGGGAAGACCTTTAAATCTTGTTTGATTTCTGCCTATAGTTACCCACCTCAATATCAAATCCAGTGTTCTTCTGTCCTTCTTGATGAGCGGCATACAGTTGAGAAAGTACCTCTGTGGACTTGACGCCCGCATTCTCTGCTAGCGCCCTCGGTATTGACTCAAAGGCTTGGGAGTATTGCTTGACTGCGTATTGGGCTAGTCCTGGAATGGTTTCAGCATGGCTAGCAAGCTGTTTGGCTAATTCGATCTCGGTGGCACCAGCTCCAGGCAAGAACCTTGCATCCTGTAATGAATTTGTTCAAATAAATTTGTTAACATTACAGATAACTCTTATAAATAAACTGGGAGTAGTTTAATCCTAACGAAGCTAAATGCTACGAAATACTACGCTAACTTCCCAATCTATCTCTCTGGCTGCGCCCAGACGGGCTGAATATTTACAAATAAATAACATTGCCGATTACTCTTATTATAAATACACTGGGCATGTTTTAATCCTAACGAAACTAAATACTACGCTAGCATGTGCTGGTAGTGCATGGTTCCCAAGTCTATCTCTGGCTGAGCCCAAACGGGCCGAATATTTTCAAATAACATTGCAGATTACTCTTATAAATAAACTTTGCATGGTTTAATCCAAACGAAACTAAATGCTACAAAATACTACGCTAGCACGTTTCTGCAAGTTTGCTCCCTTAGCTCAGTCAGATAGGTGGCGGACTGCCACGCAACCAACCCAGGTTCGATCCCTAGCACAGGCAGTGCCGGTTTTTCCGCACCAATTTGACCAGTTTTTCTTCACTGTTAGTTTTATTCTCAAAAACATAGAACTGGGGTTATGGTTAACATATCAAAAAATAATTAAAGGATAATGAGTAGTCCCGAGTGAAATTTCAAGAACATTTCTAAATTGTTGAAAATTCACCAACATTTTCACAACAACACACAAAGACCACCATCCCAACCTGAAAGGTCTGTTTGCCCATAGAACAGGGTTTGGTTGTGTTTTTTTTTGTTTATAGTCACCGTTTTAATACTATGGATAAAATTCAAGCTATTTCACCTGAGCGTGTTTTGTTGCTGTTCGGGGAAGCGTGTTTTGTTGCTGTTCATTTGCATCCAGATCATAAATGCGCGAAAAAATATGCATGGATTCGCATCACGATTGACCAATCAGGATGGGCGGTCATTTTTGAAAACGCCCGGTACGCACTTCAAAGTTTACGCACATACGCATGTATGCTCGCACATCAAGAATAACTTACCCTTGAATATGCCTTGAATGCATTAACTCCATCATCTACTGCTCTCTCTATGTCATCCATAATGTTATCTGTAGACCCTCTGATTACAATTGTTGACACAGCGCTGTCTGCTTGTTCTGGTAAAATAACATTGAATAAGGAGATAAATGAATAAGTCAGATATACACTGGCACTCATAAGTATTACCGCAGTGAATATATCCTAGAAATTCCACCTTCTATGAACAAACCATTGATGATTTTCACTAGTTATGACATTCTATGTCTGCATTATATAGTTCTTCTCCATAAATTCATGTTTGTTGTATGTTATGTTCATCAGATTTTCGACAAAACCCTATAAATTGAGACAAGTCTAAAGCTACACAGTGAAATCCCATAGACATTTGACTCATTATGTATTCATGAGCTCATTATCGCCGTGTAACGCCATGGGATATCCTTACTTGCGAAAATCATCTCCAACAAATCATTAGTTTTACATTATTTTATAAAATCTCAGCACTTATAGTTATTATGCCAGGGACTTCCAATACTCATTACTACCTAGAACTCGGCTTATGTTTTGAAAAGGTTACTGGAATCTTCAAAAAAAATCAAATATTTCGAGACATAACTTTATTAAAGTTTTGGTTATAGAAGGATAACTGTCGCGTACTGGGAACCAGCCAATTTTTTTTAAAGAAACTTGCAGCAGCAATTACAATGTTACATACACAATGATACAGGGGTATTCTGTCATATTGAAATGTGTGGATAGAAAATGGGCTATATAAACACTTTGAACTGATGCACATGATATTTATACCAAGCACACAATGCATTTTTATACACCATTGAGCATGTTGAGCTCGTCTTGGTGAATATGTCTGGTTTAAATGCAATCTTCATATTTTTGGATTCAGAAAAATGTTCAACGTAGTGACACCCCTTAGTGAGACGGCTTGTCAAGTCCGTTCAAAAAAAATTGAGACCAACCAAGCCTGACCTACGCTATTAGAAAATATTAATCACCGAATAAGTTTAGTTATCGCATGATCCAGCATACATTATTTTGAATTGACTTGTTCAACTCTTTTGTTAGACTTGAATCGATCACCCTTTTAGAGCATTCTTTTATGAATGAGAGTTGACTGTTATAATGTGAAAGATAGAGATATCGCCCAATTAAACACATCTGACAATAAGTACGCGTTCGTCTAGTACGGTGGTGTATACATGTAATCTGTTGGGCTTTGTTGCTTCACATAAATATGGCACAACTGAGAGACCGACTGACTGACCTTCGTAAAAATGTTACGGTGACTGTCTTGCATGAATGCAAATCATTGTCGCGGTAATTTTAAAACCGGCTACATGTAGGCCTGTGTGCTGCCTCGCGTAAAATACAGACAATCTGCGTGGTTCTCTGTCGCATTTTCGAACACTGATTTTCAAACCAAAATATTTAAATTGTCTTTGAAATTTCAGGATTTTCTTGACAATTCAAATTACCTCCTCATCAAATTACCATGTTTTAGGCATTTATAAGTACTGGGCATCCTTTATAGGATATTGCATTTGTGAATTTATCAATTAATTGTTAAAGCAATGACTTTTTACAAAGAAGGTACAGGTAAGAGAGGATTTTCCCATAGCGTTACAATGGCGATCTAATGAGCTCATGAATATATAATGAGGCAAATGTCTATGGGATTTCACTGTGTAGCTTTAGACTGGTCTCAATTTATAGGGTTTAGTCGAAAATCTGATGAACACAACATACAACAAACATGAATTTATGAAGAACAACTATGTAATGCAGACATACACTGTTGTTACTAGTGAAAATAATCAATAGTTTGTTCATAGAAGATGGAATTTCTAGGGTATGTTCACTGCGGTAATACTTATGAGTGCCAGTGTATATGCCAAATCTCTTGTTTTATATAAAATAAAACTTAGCCTTTTGACGGTAGCAAGGACGGGGGTAGCAGTAAACAGTAGGACTCCAATCATATTTTTTGAACTTATTTTCTCATGATACGAATCACAAGTTATTTATATAATGAGACCGAACTTTATGTTGTGTTAATAAAATAATAAATAGATGGTGACTGCACCTCAAACACAGTTAGACTTAATGGTAAAGGACACTCCCTTTTGCCATGTATCCATGGTAGCGTGACATCTTATTCAGTATTTGATGCAGAATCCCAGCTACAACTTGCATTAATCATTATTCTGTGTATGTCACAACAGAGCAACAACACAATGTCTGTGAAGAGTTCACCTTTGATAGACCTTATCGTAGATAGGTAAAAATCAATTGATTATCCTGTTCTGATGTATTGTGGGATAGAAAAGGGGGGAAATTGATGTATTGTGGGATAGAAAAGGGGGGAAATTGATGCATTGTGGGATAGAAAAAGGACAAATGTTCCCCTTTTTTATCCCATAATGCATCAGAACAGGATAATCAATTAATTTTTACCTATCTATGATAAGGTCTATGGCACAGATAAGTATGTACCTGCATATCTATGTGTATCAGCAGATAAAAGCATAAGCTTACCTTGCTTGAATATAACTACGGGTGTTTCTCCTATTTCATCAATATATACGTGATCGCAGTGGCCGGCCTCCTCATCTGTTGGGGCCGTCTGTAAATACAACAACATAAAAATGATTTGGCGTTTGTTTGTTATTTTTTTAAGACTTCATTGCTATCTTTATTCCTGGATTGAACATTTTTTGATTAGGCTAAATCAAAATCTGGTTTGTTTCCTGTTGGCGTTTCTGCATACCCAATAAACTTCGACATTGTAAATGAAACAATTTTTTTTTTATTATAATCAATTCACCAAGTTAAAAATGGAATGTAAGTAACCGGGATTGACGATTGATTATGCTAAGTTTTGATCATGGATTTGGTGAAATATAGTTACTCCTAATAATATTAATGAAGCAGGATATCATTTATGTATCATTTATCGTGTCTCTTATATTATACCATGTTTGTACAGAAATTCATATTAAAAACATCGCAAAGGGTCCATTCTGCAATCCATACAGGAAATATTCTGGCCTGGCAAGAAAATGACTAGCATTGGCCAGTGAGCCAGCTTCTATTTCTGCGCTCTGAGTTCTGATGAACCCAACGAGATAGATATAGGTAGAGTGATGACTGTAGCTAGGGTCATTGCCAGTCCATTTACAATGCAATCCTAAATCTCGCGCTCGAAATCGTGTACAATTATAGATGAACCGCCAAATCTTTCAAAACATAGTGAATTCAATCAGTTATACATTAGAAATGTAGAAATAGTCATCAACTTTTGTTTTGGACATCTTAATTACTTAGTTTAAGCTACATAAGATATCAGTGTTAAATAAAAGACAGCAATATAATTCTCTAAAATCAGTAATATTATTTCAAGGCCCCGTTGCCGCATTTGGTCGCATGAAGCCAATTTTGCGATCTTGCGACCAAATGCAGCAACGGTTACTGAATGAATCGACTGAATTTAGTGGATTTGCAAATAATACGGCAACTTTATACAATTTTGCGAGCAGACGGCACTCAAAACAACTGCAAATCAGCCCTTTTTGGGTCAATCTTAAATCTTGATACAGGATTCTCGGCCAAAATATGTGCATATTTACCTACTTATGTGATTGATTTTGTAAAACGATGAAATTTCATAAAATTATTTGTTGATTTGTTGACTTCATTTTCTTGACAAGCAGGGCACTCTATTCATATCTATCTCGTTGGATGAACCAGATACCAAGTGAACTATGTCTATTTCCATCGCTGTGCTGTCAAAAACTTGTATCTCTCTAGCCCTTCAGCACGTATAAAGTAATACTTCCTATGTTTAAGCTTTGGGCAATCTGCTCTAACATGTTCATGGGCAAAAAAAACCACATCTATCAAAACCTTGTCTTGGAAGGGCTGGAAAACCATTAAGGATTTGACAGAACATCGACGCTATACTATAGCACAATACGTACCAGTTGTGGTAGAGCTATAGCACCGATGGACCTAGCAACACGCCTCAGGTCAAATTTAGACATCAATCTGACAGCCATGATGTTGTATTTGTTGAGAAAATGAAGCGCCATATCCCCAACTTTTCCACCGGCGACTACTACCGATACACCAGAATCGGATATAGATTTGATTTGCTGTAATGGACAAATATGCGACAGATAGTTAGTGTAAATTCATGTAATATTTAAAAATAGCATCTTGTAAGATGCCATCATATACAGCGTGTATCAAAAAGAACGCAACACTTTTTGTCGAGAGCTGCATGGTCACAGTAAATGACAAATCACTCTCAAACTTATATATTCTGTTAGGTCTACTTATTGGCTATCACATAGTCAAATTACAACGATATCGATTATTTATTCGCTGAGATATTAAAGGTATAAGTAGAGAAGTGCAAAATACGTTTTACATCGTTAGTTCTAAAAACTTGGATTTTCCTGTCCGATTAGTGTTATGGGTTAACAGTTTAATAACTATGTAACTTTAACGTCTGAAATGGTTTATCTTAATTTCCTTTGTTTGAGTAAGGTGGTACATAAAATCATTGAATCGTGTAATCTGATAATCATTCGAGCATTTGAATAGGTCAATCACCCTTTTTAAGTTCTGAAGCACCGATTGCTATGATCGCCACATAATGTCTATGGTACGTTCTTTCATAAATTAAAGTTCATAATCGAATCATCTTAAAACAAGGACAGCATTTTGAGGGTCGAGCAGCACCATAATGTCCCATTCCCATTCACAACAGACTAACAATGACTGATTCATACAATACAATTACTACCTTCACTGGACTATTCCATTTGTTTATCTTTTGAATAATGTGCCATACTGTTTTATTTATGACATTAACGAGAGAAAAACGGAGAGGATTTGCAAATAGACTTTGTAATCTGGATTTTCAAATTGTGTCATTAACTATCAACTAATTTATTGCCAGATTTAATTAATATTGATATGATACTGTAATAGCCAGACATTTGATACCTTTAACATCTCATTATCTTCTCAGAATGATGAGTTTGATTCCAATTATTTAAGTACAATGAGTTATTAAAGTGTCTTGCTAATATTCACCTGACAAGAAAATCAGGCATACAGGATAAACGATGTAAAACGTGTTTTGCACTCGTCTACGTGTGTCGTTGATATCTCAGCGAATCAATAATCGATATCGCTGTAATTTGACTATGTGATAGCCAATAAGTACACCTAACAGAATATATAAATTTCAGAGTGATTTATGATTTGCCGTAATCGGAGAGCTCGCAAAAAAAAGTGTTGGGTTTTTTTTCGATACACCCTGTAGTATATTACTCTCAAGGTTCAAGATAACAGGGTTTTTTACCAAGAGCTACTTTTTTTCAAAAGTAGCGCCCGGATCAGGGGGATTTTTTTGAGAACCAGGAGCTACTTTTAGTCTACCGGGAGCTAACCTGTTATTAAATCAAATAAGCTTAAGTGAAATTTGGTGTTTTAGGCAAGCTTCCCGGGCGCTGGTTTGGACAAAATATCACCGCTCGGTTGTTTATTTTTCAGCATTACCGGGTGCTTTGACAGTAGAACCGAGGGGTAAAAATCACCCAGCGCCCCGCTTATCTTGAGCCTCGATTACTCTAATCTTAATTGTCTGGAACTTGGCTGTAAAGGTAAGGATTTTTTTCATTTATTTCTGTAACTTAACTTTTATTTACTTTATCTCCTTTATATGTTCACATACAAAATGTCTGAAAAGTAAATACATGCATAACTAACTAAATCTACAAAGTGATGATGCATATTTCCAGTATTTCCAGATTTTGGTCCCGGTGATTGTGAAAAATCTTATTAAAAAAAGAAACAATGTGATGAAAGGGTACAGAATTAGATAACTACACCTACTATGAAAGTGGAAATTTTCGTGCTACATTTATTTTTGCACTTTGCACGCTAAAATCAGCAAGCGCGAAAATATATTAGTTTTGTATGAAGGTCTATGTAAGGAAGCTCAAGATTGCGAAAATAAAAACGACCAAAATTGTTCAAAATGTGTGAAGCGCAAAAAATGTACACGCGCAAAAATGTACACTCTTACAGTATTATGTTAAAACAATATTGCCCTTACCGCTTCTAATGAATTCTCCTCTCCTTTGCTATAATCTGTCAACTCTTTAGCAGACTTTATTAGCACGGTACCCTGTATAAAGTAAATGTTTAAAAACCAGGGTTAGAAAATCTGGAAGAATTCGCAAATCGATTCTCGCAAACAAATTCGCGTGAATCATTGTTGATTCTAGTAAAATACTTCACAGTTGCACAATAGCTCATTTGCGAGAACTGATTCTCACAAATTCCTTTTGTTATATTGTCTATTGTAAACACCATGGGTTATTAAAACTGCTTAATACTACACATTGGGTTGCCATTATAAAGAGTTTATCCAGCTTATAATCCAGCATGTGTTGAAAGGACATGATATTTTAGCAATCTCTGCTTTGTAAGAAATCTGCTATAAAGTTATCTACGATATAGGCCTATACAATATCTGGCAAATTATTTACCTTAGTTTCTGTGTGTGATGTGTCCACAAGACATAATAATAATAATAATATTATAGCGCTTTCAACAATTCAGTCCCATTTAAAATGCTTTTGGCCAATTATTATTGCTGCCAGTTTAGATATCAGGCGTCTACCGGCCAACAGTGCACAAGCCTATTAGCACTACTTAGATTTCGATACCCTAACAGCTCCCCAAATATCGCATGGGTCGACTAGGCAATAGAGACTAAGAATCTTGCCTAGGGATTCAAACATGATGACCGTAGCAGGGCTAGAACTCACAACCTTTGTATCGTGAACCCAGCTCCTTATCCACTCGACCACACATGCTCATGAGAACACAGCTATTTTAGCATTCTCTGCTTTGTAAGAATTCTGTCATCGAGTTATCTACGATATAGGTCTGTACAATATCTGGCTTATTATTTACCTTAGTTTCTGTGTGTGATGTGTCGACAGGACATGAGAACACAGCTATTTTAGCATTCTCTGCTTTGTAAGAATTCTGTCATCGAGTTATCTACGATATAGGTCTATACAATATCTGGCTTATTATTTACCTTAGTTTCTGTGTGTGATGTGTCGACAGGACATGAGAACACGGCTATTTTAGCATTCTCTGATTTGGATCGTGTTCCTTCTACAGTTTTCTTGAACACCATACCCTGTACTGTACTGGATGCCAGAATACCAGAGCCCTGAAACAATACAATTGATGAAGAATAATGGCTGGTCTCAGAAAAAAATATCCCCAGTTTTTTCTCTCCTTCCGCGGCTGCTGAGAAACAGGGAATCAAGTTTCACAGGCTATTCAATTGACAGATTCATACAACAAATTGTTCACAAATTTGGATTTACGTCATCTGCTGTAATTCGGATCCAGTGACCTCGAGGTATTGATCAGAAAGTTGTATTAAATAAAAAATATGATATAAATCTCACTAGTAGGAGCTACTAAATAGGCTTTATACAGCAGGGCTCCAAATACAAGGGGCTACAAAGCTATTAGCGCTCGTTATCCACAAAATAGCCCACTTGGCAATAATTGGTCAATGGCAAAATGTACAAGAGGGCTCGGCTCCTTTATGTCAAATCTGATGCAAATAGCCCTCATTATCAATCAAGTATTTCAAGCCTCCATTACGGTCATAACTTACCAAGATCTTGGCCACTCTGATGTTATCTACATTGAACGTCTTGTTGTTTTGTAACACAGCCACTGCAAGTTTGAAAAAGAAGAAGAAGAAAAACGTTATTCTTACAAATAAAACAAATGTCTTTATAGTTTAACAGAAAAAATACAATAGGGCATTAAAAATTTGCACAGACTGTCATCCTTACAAATCATACTCCGGAAGGGAGATGCATGGACAGAATACAGTGCCAATTACTGAACTAATGACCTCCTACTTCAAGGTTGTGCAAGCACTATAGCTCTCTTACAAGCAAGCAATCTCCTTTTAAATATAGGCAAGCCACACAATTGATATTTGCAAGTAGAGCTATTTCGAAATCAGCAATTAATTCTTAAATAATCTCTCTGCTAAGTCGAAATAGCATCACTTACACCAACGATTACTTCATCCATTCTAAAATTATTTCACTTTATTTAATTGAATTCAATGGCAGCTATTTGATGTCTATGCAAGTTCTCATCAGTAGCCAAAAGGACATCAATGAAGGCCATTCACTTTTCCTAGTTATTATTCCACAAAATTCATATAAGGCAAACGAAAAGTTGTTCGTTTGCCCTCGGCGACCCACCCTAAAACACAAAAATCTGGGGTTGCTTTTGTTTTTAAACCATTTCAACTTGACTTTTAAAACAATATTTTATCTTCATGTTCAAGGTATAAAACAGCAGATGCTTTACTGGCTGATTCTTGCTTAGTTTCAGTGGTGAAATAAAATAAGCCATTTTTGGAGCTTTGTAACCGTGGTTTCTTTTCTTCAGAATTTGTCTTCCTCTTGGTTGTGTGTATGGTGTTTGAAGAGGGTAATCTGTAAGATGTCACATTGCATCCAAGAACGTCCAAGCATGAAAACATTCTTTTTTTAACATAAACACAAGGACAATCTGTTTAAACTCGCCGGAAACCAAGAAAATGAATAAGGAAAAAAGAAAAAAAGAAGAACAAAATTGACTGACCGAACCTCCTTAATTTTTTCACTGGAGGGCAAACAAACACCTTTTTTTTTGCCTTACTACTTACCACAAGCCTGTGCGATGAGTTTACCAAAAAATTCCTCATTTCCATACTGTTTACTCATAACAGCAGACTGGATGGCGCGAGATACTTCATTAATATCTTTGACGTCTTTAAGTTTACCACAGCAGAGATCTGGGAGGATGTCCAATGTTTTCTTGCATGCTAACTCATATCCTTCTATAACTTCAGTAGGGGATAGACCCTGTGCGAGGAAAAAATAATTGAACAATGGGCTAAAATCTTTGATTTCGTACATGCTGGTTAATAACCTTCTATCACTTTAGTGGGGATAGCCCTAAATGTGTCCAGAAATACTCCACAAGGTTAAAGTCAAAGTTTAAAGATAGCGGCAAGTGGAAAGATGTCATCTTAATTTGGACACCCACCATGGTTACCATGGTTAATGGTGGGTGGCCTGTTCAAATTCACTTTTCCCTTTCAAAATTGGGATTTTTGTATCAGAAGAAAGCCCGTATAATTTTCTCACTACCAATGAAAAACACTGAGTAGAAGCTGCACCTGTGGTACAAACCTATTGATACAAGAGACATGCGGGACAAGGTTTTCTTCACCCAGATTCCGGACATACCTGTCCAATCTATGACCTACTCCAAAACCTGATCCAACCCGTACATTTAAAGGCAAACCCAATTTATTCCATCTCGCCAATTTATTATCCAGAACTGGACCGTTTCTTTATGTCAAGCCCCCAGCGGCGAGATTCTGAACTTATGACGTGAATTGTCACGTTCAGATGATGCACACTAATTGCAGCATGATAGCATTTTGCGATGCTTAAGATTGTTGGATAATTGCTTTTTACATACATTTAGGAAGTATATAAACAGAACATAGTGCATTATTTGATTTCTTTTAAGATATGGATGAAAACTTACTGAAATGTTATAAATATAGAATTTTTTTATTCTTGCTTTATATCATTTATCCGCCCCGAATGTAATGTGGCCCCGAACTGACCCGACTCAAATATATTTTGATATTATGCTCCCCGGACCAGACTGGTAAATGGGAAAGATAGATTTTTGTCCTGTCCGGTCGGGGAAATTCTGGGTTTCAGGGTGCCCCACAAACAGGGCATTTCACTTGATATACATACCATTCTCAATAGATCTTCAGCATGATCTAGGAGCGCCCCGGCAAATACAATGACAAAGTTTGTTCCATCACCAATCTCTACCTCCATTTGTTGTGAAGCCAATACAAGCATTTTGGCTGCTGGGTGCTGCACCTGTTGGTTGGATTCATGGGTAGAATATTGAAAATGTAATAACAATGAGATGTAGATATTTGTCCAGCAGCCAGATAAATAATATAACACTTAGGCCAAGAACAAAAATAGTCTTATTAATTCCAAAGTTATGACATGCATAACTCCAATGGTTCTTATTTTACAAGCACAAGGTGAATGCAATTTGCTCATGGTAGTAAACAAACTGGTCATGTGGTTAACCACCTTTGGCAGTAATTCACTGCATTTTGGCCTATAATATCTATTTATGGAACATCTTGCGCCAAACATTTTTTGAAATGATGAGACAAATATGGGTTTCTTTTTATATCAAAATGTTTTGATGGAAAAAGCTTAAGTGATCAGAGCATCCCATCTCAAGTTTTATGAAGATTGGTCATCACTACTTACCTCTAGTTCCCTAAGAATGGTTGCTGCATCATTAGTGACAAAGAGCTTCTCAATATGATTGATGACCATCTTATTCATGCCATTAGGACCAAATGCAGAGCGGGTTGTGTTAGCAAGCTCCTTACATGCTCCGATGTTTCTATACACTGCTTCTTCTAAGCCATGGAAACTCTAAAAGGAGAAACATATTAAAGAAAAAGAAACAATTATGAATATGAATAATTGCCAATTGGCCTTGATTACTGAGCAGGTGGATACAGGCCTCCCATCATAAGTGAGTAGCCATTACTGAGCAGGTGGATACAGGCCTCCCATCATAAGTGAGTAGCCATTACTGAGCAGGTGGATACAGGCCTCCCATCATAAGTGAGTAGCCATTACTGAGCAGGTGGATACAGGCCTCCCATCATAAGTGAGTAGCCATTACTGAGCAGGTGGATACAGGCCTCCCATCATAAGTGAGTAGCTATTACTGAGCAGGTGGATACAGGCCTCCCATCATAAGTGAGTAGCCATTACTGAGCAGGTGGATACAGGCCTCCCATCATAAGTGAGTAGCCTTAGGGGTAGAATTTCGTTATGAGCCGCGAGAATTTAAACGGATTCTCGCGGAAGGATTTTGCCAGAATCTGGATTCTTGCAAATTTTGAGTATCCATGGATTTTTGCGAAATGAATGGAAATAATATCAAGAATAAGGCTATAAGCTTGCACAACTTCCAAATTCGGCATGTTTGTTGACTAAGGGTCAAATACCAGTCATCTAAGGTCCTGTTTTGGACTTACAAAAAAAAAAGGTTTTTTTGTTTTGTTTTTTTGCGTGAATCCACATGGATGTTTTTACGCGAATCTTCACGCGAATCGATTCGCGGATTCACGCCGAAATTCTACCCCTGAGCCTACTGCTAAGTCTCATCCTGATATATCAGGCAATAGAAAATTAATAACAATTAAACCACAGGATTAAGTTCCAAATAAGCAGGAGCTGAGAGTTGTTTACCCCTGGTTGCTCTTGGTGTTCTTTAAAATTTTGCACAAGCACAAGTATAGGTAGGACCTGGACACTTATAAAACTCGCCCATTGCTTGTGTGTTGGATTTCGATCACGACAGGAGCATGCGCAGATGCGATTTTTGTGTAAGTGGTCTGTGATTTTGTCAATATTATATTTTTTACTGTGATTTGTCGATCTGCATTAAATGCAAAAAGAAACAACGCCCCCGGCTGGCTTCGAACCACCAAGTTTACCAACCTTTCGGTTAACAGCCGAACGCGCTAACCAATTGCGCCACGGAGGCGGTTATTTACTAGGCTGTTTTGGTTTGTCATGTTCACCCGTACACTTCCCCGTACACTCCCTTGCAAAGCCGGGCATCGTTTTTTCCCAAATGTTGCCTGCATATTGTAATTGCTGTCACCTTAAATACATGTGCTGTCTGTTGAACTTGGAACCAACGTTTAATTTGAACTGTCTATTTTCAATAAAAAAATACTCCAATACGGGAAAAAATTCACAAAAGCTCACAGACAACAAATAAGCACATCATTTTACTCGACCTAGAATTTCAACCCTACAATTTTGGCGTTACGAAAATATCGATGATGTGAGTGACGTCATTTAGTGAGCGGCGCCCTTCACGAACTACAATCTCGGCCAATATTGTTGGAACACTTTTATACGTGTGTTTAAAAACTCCCCCTCTCCCCCTAGATCAATGTTGAAACATGATTTTTGGGTTACGGGATACTGGGAAGGGCCAACATTGCCCAGTGGGGAGGGGGGAGTTATTAATGTAAGGATAGGGAAAATGCTCAAAAGCGCAAAAGCACCAAAAATCGTGCATTTCAGGTCTCACGGCGCATTTTTCAATTTTTGAAAAGAAAAAAAAAATTGAAAAAGAAGAAAAAAAGTTGAAAAAAAGTTTTTTTTTTTCATGTACGATTTTACTGAAAATGAGCAGAAATTCAGAATTGGAGTGGTTAATTTGGCAACAAATCTTTTATCTGAGACACAGACGGTCTTTAAATTCTACAAGTCCGCACCACATTTTTAAGAATGTAAGCTTACTTACAAACTTTCATAAAATTGCCAAATTTTGAAGAAATATTTGCCTCAAAATCATACTTTTTCAGAAAGGCATTAATCAAAAAGTTAACTCTTTTCTACTACACTGTTCTTCATAAATTCATATATCTGTACTATTTGTGAAATATTTACTGTTTTTCCCGACGACATGACAACTCCATCATTATTTTATTTTAATTTTAGTTTCAATATTTACTGGTGAATATTAAACTGTGAAGAGAAACATTATTTTGGTGAATAACAGGATGGACTGATCATTATAGACTAACTAAGACTCTACCCGCCCTCAATATCACTATTCTGTCACACCACACCAGCATCTAGCACGCGGTAATAGTGGGGGATATACATTCAGAAAGTCAAAACAAGATGGCGTCGCGTGTGACAATTTCAACCGGCGCTGTATAAAAGTCAAAATACTACAGTAATTAATTGGAATATAAATGAAAACTATGAAACCTCTGTACCAGGAATAACTTTGGAAAATTAATATGTTGAAATGTAGGTATGAAAATCGGACTGAAAGTAAGCTTACATATTTTTAAATAAGAATTTGAGGCGTGATATTTGATGGGTGATTCACCGGTGCAGGGATCGATACAAAACATTGTTATTCGAGGGGAACGGCGAAAAAGCACTAAATTGCACATTTTAGACTAATTTAGGCCGTATTTTTCGCGCATTTTCGCGCATTTAGGCATTTTAAATCGCGCAAAATCCCAGTGGTTATATTAATGTTTAGGAAAGGCTTTAAGCCTTCCGTCAAAGACAGCAATGTTTTGATAGTGTACATTTTGCGCAAACGGGAACGCACGAAAGGGTCATTATTACATGGATGTTCCAACTAATTATGGCCGCGATTGTAGCTCATTAGCATAATTTATGTCCGTGAAATGTATAAAGCAGTTTGATAAGTGCTGGAGCTACTTTTGTCAAAAGTTACAAATTTAGAAATATGAAAGAGTAACATCCCAGCTTTATTTTGCTATGTAAATTGGCTTGGTACTTCTCCATTAGGCTAAATTTTAAAAAAATCCTTTGTCTCAAAGCTCTTCAGTTTTTCAAAACCTAATGCGGAATGCGGTGGGTTTTTTTTGTTTTTTTAAATATAAAATATTGAAATCCTTGTAAAAGTGACCTTTTGTATTTAAAATGATGTGATCAATGAAAATCTGAAAAATCTGTGAAATTTGGGGATTTTTATTTTTTTGAACAAAATTTAAAAAAATAAAAATATATTAAAAAAAAAATTCAAGATCTTTGTTTTTTTAATGCGCATCAATAAACTAACGTGCGCGGGAGCTTTGAGACAAATGATTTTTTTTTAAATTTAGCCTTTAGCTTTAAGTGTGTCTATTTTTTCAAAGACGTTTATCTATTTTTGACGGTCTTATACCTTATAAATTAAATGATGCCAAATGTTTGCATTATATCTGAATTGGTGACTCTAGCCATCAAGGCTTCGCCCATATTTCATCACCACATTCTCTGTTGACTCGTCATTTACACTGAATAGATCTATCCTGTGGTTTATGTACAGTAACATTGTTTGAATAAATCAAGCAAAGATAAACAATTATAAACAGGACAGTCAAGTTTCATTGTGTTTGATGACACCTCTATTGTCGCCCATCACTCAGCATGGGAAAAAGTGTTTATAAAACCTGTATGTTGTGCTGTAGTAATGTCAGCCATTAAGGTTATATTACAAGCACAAAAGGTGTGTTTGTTTCACTTTTCCAGGGAAACTGTAGAAATTGCTGACTTTGTCTTTTATAATGCCATTTTTTTGGGTAAATTGATGGGTCTAAAATCCTTATTTTTTTTGAAGAAATGTTAGCAAAATCTGTCAAACATATAGATAAATTATGGGTCCCCTCTTGTAAACATATGAGTCCATTTTTCCCCGAAGATATAGGTAAATGTTTGGGTCAATTTTCATTTTGCTGGCGGCACATACCTGTACCAAAAAAATGTTCAATTTTCCGCAAAATGAAGGCATGTTCGTAGACCTAAAGCACAATAAGTTGATGAGATACACTGTTTCTGATGCCATTTTCTAGTTATTTGGGTAGAAGTCACCGTATGTAGCAATTTTCAGCTTTATATCTTTTACCAAAGTCAAGATATACACGATTCAAAATTCAATTTATTTTACGACGCGACTCGGGAAGCCAAAAAGGGGGCGACTGTGTCAAATTTCAAAATCTGAGAGGGTGACCAGCCAAGATTTTCCACAAATTTGTTGATTTTGCATGGAATGACCCAATTGGATAGGCCTAATTTAGCTTTAAATTTTTGTTGATGCAAACACTTACTTGACAACATGATATAAGTAAAGCCCAAAAACAAAATAGCTAAAATATATAGTTAAAAATTTGCATGACTTGACCAGTTTTTAAAAATGACTTATTTTCAAAAGGAAGAGTCTATTCGTACAACTATTGTACGAATTAGGGCGGTATCGCTGTAATTCGCACAACTGTTGTACGAATAAGCG
This sequence comes from Ophiura sarsii, assembly GCA_035610835.1. Taxonomy (NCBI): domain Eukaryota; kingdom Metazoa; phylum Echinodermata; class Ophiuroidea; order Amphilepidida; family Ophiuridae; genus Ophiura; species Ophiura sarsii. The sequence continues at coordinate 53,188,951 of CM069455.1, forward strand.
AGTTATCGATGTAATTCGCACAACTGTTGTACGAAGTACGAATTAGACGAGAGTCTCTGTTATTCGTACAACTATTGTAAAATAAAAGGGGAGTCCCTGTTATTCGTACAACTATTGTAAGAAGATGCGAGTCCCTTGGGGGAGTCCCGTATTCGCACAACTATTGTGGGAGTAATATTATTCTTACACTATTTCAACTATTGTAATAATTCGACGGGAGGCCCCTCTGGGAAAGTCCCTGTTATTCGTACAACTATTGTACATGTACATTATATTAAATTGGGAGGGAGTATCTGAAGTATAACTGTTGTAAAAAATGTCAATGTCCCACACATCCCTCCTCAGACGCCTTCGAGCTTTTTGGGGGCACATCCCCCCTCAAACGCCCCCCTATTTGAGCTTTTAAACCATCTAACCAGCTAGCAACAACAATGGGGTTATAATGGGCTAAAAAGCCCGCCCACCCCTTGCAACACAACTTCCGCAACAACGAAATGGTGTGGCGCTTCATTTCAAGGTATGTTCAAGGTATGTTCTATACTTAATTGATGCAGGCTTGATGTCAATGCAGGCTTGATGCTCGAATCTCATTGGTCCAGAGTCGTTGTGCGAATTACAGAAATCGTCGTGCAATAGGCTTGGGTGGCAAATTTTAGAAAATGGCTGCCGCATGAATATGGTCTATTTGTACAAAAGTTGTACGAATAGCCATTTCCTTTTCAAAATGGCCATGCGTTTTGAACTCGCCACCCAAAAATGGTGGTGTTGTTACGTATTTTCAAATTGTGATCTGTTTAATTCATCATATCTCAGCAAAACAAAAAGCTATAGTCATGTTTTTGGTCTCATTTAAAAGCTAATTAATATGACTAACAAACCTGTATGAACGATATAGCTTCTCAATTAACGAAGTTGTGGTTGATTGAATTGCGAATAGTCAAGGTGGAGGAGGGGGGAGGAGGAGGGGAGGAGGTACACATAAACTCTATGGGAACGGGGCGTTTCGCGTGTGTAAACTTGACTAAATTCACCACTGCTAAAGTACTTACAGGGGCTACAAACTTGATTTTGGTCTTAATTTACAGCTAAACAATTCTGCTAATTGTTTTTAATCATTTTGAACTCTTTATGATTGGTTTAGTCTATAAAATACGAACTTTTATGTACGAAACTTCCCGTTTTCCTATTGAACACTGTAGTAAGTATTGCGGATGTGTTCAAAATCTAAAAGTTGCTGTGTTTTTTTAATTACTTATCCTATCATAGTCAAAGTATACATTTTCTGAAGGGAAATTTGATAAGGAATCCAAATATGGACTTACTTTTTCAGTTGGGGTTAGGGCTAAAATGTTTCAGTTCAAAATATGTTGAATTGTAGAAAAAAAATAACATCATTTGGAACACCCTGTATTCTGAGATTAACAAACAACTGTGATTTTTCTTTCTCCAAAGTCAGTAGGCTTCCCCCATCCTCTAACCATATAAACATTGTTTACTTTCAGTTTATTAATGTAAGTTAGTAATAAGCAATGCATTAAGTAACCCACTTTTTATCCGGAATTTATTTTTTCCACCCTGTATAATTTCAAGGTCACCCTGCATAATGAGTTGAAATGTGTATATTTAGTTAGATTGCTTGTGTCTTCAGCTTTCCAAAAATGTATACTTTTGCTAGTTTAGGGTTGGTAATTGTGGAGATATTCTAAATTGAAACTCAATTATTGGTGTAAAAATCCAAATATTTGTGATGTAACGCTAAGGGTGGCGAGTTCATAACGCATGGCCAAATTGAAAATGTTATGATCATTATGATTATCATGATGATGGAATGGTTGGATTCATGTCTATCTTTTATCTTGGAAATAAAACAGAAAGGAATCAATTGATTCAGATTATTTCAAAGGTAGTATAAATATTGTTATGCTGAAAGCTGTTTTAGCTTAGATAGATGTATCCCTCTCGCTTCAATTCAGTCAAAGTCCCGATTTTCGGACGAAATTAAAATCATGATTCATTTGGGCAGCAGTCGCGTGCAAGCTGCAAAATTATGCAGTCAATCCAAAATTTCCGTTGTTAGGCAGCACGTGTGAAGAGGGTAATTGGGGTTGAAAACGGCTTTTATTGAACGATGAATCCATTCAATAAAATAAGACACTCAACTTTTCCGTGGTCTAACTGTAAAACAATTAATTTAATTACCTTTGCACCATCTTTCATCATTTGGGCGAAGCCCGGAGCTTTTCCTATGTTCATCGCCATGTTGCTATCCTTTTTCTTCCAGCAAATTCAGCGTCCCACAGTGCTTTGCGTTAGTCATCTTGGTCATGTTGGTGGCGCTATTTGCTACAGAAATTTGTACCAGGGGAGACAGGAATACTTTGAAACTATAATTACATTTGGGTAAAACACATTTTTCTTCCCGCGAGGGAAGTATAATCATAACACCTCCCTGGTATAATAATACCGCGTTTAAACCCTTTCGGATCCACATAACGACTTTTTTTGACCTTGCAAAATTGTTTGACCTCACCCCCCCCCCCCCCCCCCCCCACACTTATGTGAAATTCGCGAGGTGATACGTGACTTACCCCAAAAATGCGGGCAACTGGCAACTTTTTTCGACGGAAAATAAAAAGTATCATGAAAAAACATGGCTACGCCACCAGGTCGAACTGGTGCTCACCGGGAAAAAATACCTTTCCCCCCCCCCCCTGACAAGTGACCCTGGCTACGCTACTGCGGGCGCTACTGCTGAGCTAGTCCACTCGTACGGCCTTGTATAATTTCACTGTCACACAATCGAACAACACCCCCTGATCATACTTCCCATCCGAGAACCGACCAAATACAAGTATACTCGTACGGCCTTGTATAATTTCACTGTCACACAATCGAACAACACCCCCTGATACTTCCCATCCGAGAACCGACCAAACTTTTTCCCCGGGTGAGATCAGAGGATGGGGAGCGGTCCATGGGGAGTGAGCCCTCTATCGGTACATGTTCATATAGTGACAAAGAAAAGGAAAAAGGTATGCTATAGTCGACTACTGCTGAGCGTGCAGACCATAGTGACTCAATGACTAATTTAGTAATAGTATAATAATATTAGTCAATTAGTAAATTTTGTATCTTTGAAGAATAAAATGGTATGTTTTAACTAAGTTTAAGTTAAAAAACACAACAAAAGAAACTAAAAATGAGCGTGATGCAGACTATCATGGTAAATCAGTGTTGTGACTAATACTAGTATTACACTGCAAAAACAAGGGTGTTAAAAATAACACCATCCAATCAGTGTTATTTCAACACCTACCAGTGTTATTTCAACACCTACCATCCAGTGTACCCAGCAAACACAGAACGTTTCCGCAACGTTGCACCTAGGTTGCAGTTAGGTTGCGTCATTTAAAACGTTTTAACAACGTTTTTATAACGTTACGGTTTGGTTGTGATTTGGTTGTTTTAAGTTGGTCCGTTGAAACGTGAGCAAAACGTTCTCTGAACGTTAAAGTTTAGTTATAGTTTGGTTGCACTTAGGTTGTGGTTAGGTTGTCATTATAAACGTTCTTACAACGTTATTATGACGTTGCGGTTTGTTTGTTTTAGGTTGGTTCTTGGAAACGTGATTAAAACGTTCTCTGAACGTTGCATGTTGATCATCGGAAACGTTTACATAATGTTTTAACAACGTTGTAACACTCAAATAGTTGGTTGTTTTAGTTTAATCCTTTAAACGTGAAAAGGATGTTCCCTGAACGTTGTAGTTTAAGTTCTAGTTTGGTTGCACTAAGGTTCTGGTTAGGTTGTCATTAAATACGTTCTTACAGCGTTATTATAACGTTGCGGGTTGTTTGTTTTAAGTACCAAATCACACCCAAACCGCAACGTTATATATATAACGTTGTAGAAACGTTGTAATGACAACCTAACCACAACCTTAGTGCAACCAAACTAGAACTTAACTGCAACGTTCAGAGAACGTTTTGCTCACGTTTCAACGGACCCAAACCGCAACGTTATATATAACGTTGTAGAAACGTTTTAATGACAACCTAACCACAACCTAAGTGCAACCAAACTAGAACTTAACTGCAACGTTCAGAGAACGTTTTGCTCACGTTTCAACGGACCAACCTAAAACAACCAAATCACACCCAAACCGCAACGTTATAATAACGTTGTAGAAACGTTTTAATGACAACCTAACCACAACCTAAGTGCAACCAAACTAGAACTTAACTGCAACGTTCAGAGAACGTTTTGCTCACGTTTCCATGGACCAACCTAAAACAACCAAATCACACCCAAACCGCAACGTTATAATAACGTTGTAGAAACGTTTTAATGACAACCTAACCACAACCTAAGCGCAACCAAACTAGAACTTAACTGCAACGTTCAGAGAACTTTTTGCTCACGTTTCCATTGACCAACCTAAAACAACCAAATCACACCCAAACCGCAACGTTATAATAACGTTGTAGAAACGTTTTAATGACAACCTAACCACAACCTAAGTGCAACCAAACTAGAACTTAACTGCAACGTTCAGAAAAAATTTTGCTCACGTTTCCATGGACTAATTAAATAATGAATTACATTTTATTTAAAAAGGTTTATTACGAATCAAAATTTTAATACAAAACAATTTGGCATTACAAATTTGATGTACTAATCTAGGCGTATACAGGGTGACCCAAAAAATGTTAACACTCTGGGCACATAAGATATCTTAAAAGGACAGGAACACACGGGTCTAATCTTGATGTATTATGAAAGCTGAGTAAATAAGCTTTCATTTGCATTTTATTGCGTTCCAATTGGTTATTTAGAACGGGAGATATGCTTCAGCAAACATGAGGAAGCAAAATCGGCTTGGTCCAATTTGCATTAATTACAACTATGATTACGAACTTGTAAGAAGCGCAATATGCTCTTTTCTAAGCGTGTAAATCCGTTAAAGTTTGAATCGAATTCGTTCCTCGTGGGTATTGCACATGGAAAAAGAGTATAGAACTTGAACTCATGACAAAATACCTGTATAATTTATGTGCAATATATTTATTTATGTCTTTTAAGCTTGAAAAGAATCTGGCTTCATCACGACGTTCATATAACGTTCATATAACGTTTACACAACCAAATTATGTTACCTGGGCTGTAATCGCTAATAACCCGGGAGCACCGCAACACTTTTAAGTTTTCAAAACTGAATTTTTGCTATTTTAGGTTGCTAATGATTTTTGAAGACTTTATAACCCCTAGTATCACCCCTCTGCTGGATACCTATCAACATATTCACACAGCTCATTTTACAGGGGGGTCAAAGTTTGGTTTTGTACAGGGAAGTATAGGGAGAGCTGAATTTGTTTTAAACCTGGGGTGCATTTCTTTGTTGAAAGGTGTATCATGATACATTTGGTATTAAATGATAGCTGTATATCAGTATTATTTTTCCCCATGTTTAAACCAGCATTTTTATAGCTTATATGATGTAATAAATCAATTTAAATACTTAATTATAGGGCGCCCTCACTTGACCTGTCACAAAATATATTAAATGTATGGAATGCCATTAGTGTAGTAACTTAATTATCAGTGTTTATCATCTATAAACCATGTGTTCTCTTTGATAAATATGTATTATGATAAGTAAACATGGCTTATGGAGAAATCAAAAGTTGAATCAATGTTTTTTTCGACCAATAGAGATGGTTTATCACATGTAAAAAATGTGCATTGACTAAATACATGAATGGCTTGCCATATTCAAGCATGTTGTATGGATATAATAAATAGTCCATCTCAGATCAGAGTCCAAAAGTAAAATGCTGTTATAAATGGGCATTGCAAAAGTGATTTTGTATGCTTAATATTATTTTAAATACCAATAGTTTATAGAATATGCCAAATTTGCTCACCGGGGGTGCCACTCCTCATGCCAAGGGGTCCCATTTAGTCATGGTTAATTAAGACTGTCCAATATCATTTTTTTTTTTAATTGTGTTTTCATTACATGTTTTTACACATATTAAGAGTCATTTTCTCATTTAATAAAATTGAATGCCAATAGTTGATATGATCTGCCAAATGTACTTCCCCGGGGGTACCACTACAAAGCGGGGTCTATTCAATAACAGGTTAAATGATTGGTGTTTTCATACATTGGTGTTTTCATACATGATTTGTATTCACACATACATGTATGAGAGTCAGTATTTCCCACTGAATGCCATAAGAACATAACATGTGCCAAATATGATCCCTCAGGGGTGCCACTCCTCCTGAGAGGGGGGTTATATTTACTGGGTTTCAGTGCCCCCCTACCAAAAAAGGTACATTTTAAAGTTTTAAATGTTTTCGTTACATGTGTTTACACACATCGAACGTTATTTCCACGTTTAATACAACTTTGAAGGCTAATAGTATAAATATTATCTGCCAAATGTACTTCCCCGGGGGTACCACTTTCGAGCGGGGTCTATTCAATAACGTGTTTTCATTTGCATACATTGGTATTTTCATACATTATTTCAGACATATTATATTTACACATAAATGATAGTCATATGCTATTCTGAATGCCATAGAACATAAAATGTGCCAAATATGCTTCCTCAGGGGTGTCACTCCTTTTAGAGGGGTTATATAAACTAACTGTTAAGCTTAAGACAGTTCGATTTCAATTTATTTGTTTTTTATTTTATTTTAATTTTCCTTTTTTTCACAAAATATTAAGAATCATACGAATTTGAATGCCAATAGTTGACATAATGTCAACTATTGGCATTCAAATTCGTATGATTCTTAATATTTAATTTAATCTGCCAATTGTCCAATTTCAATGATCTTGGTATATAATTATCCTGAATGCCATTGCCATTAGTACATAACATGTTCCATTTTTCTCCTGGAGGGTACCACTCTCAAGAGCAGTCCTAAGGGACCGTTCATTATTTCGCCCGCCGGATTCGAACGATAAAAATCCAACAGCTTCCGAGGCTTCACCCCCTTGACCCCCACAAAAATGAAATTTATTTAATTATGAAAGTTTATTCAAATTATGCGATGTATTTAAACCTTCAAATATTCATTTAACATCGGGATTCATGGGATTATGACAGTCAAATTTAGTACAAATATAAAAGCTGTTCGAGCCGTCTATGCGCGCATGTGCCTACAAAATTAAGTTTATTGTTTTAGAAAATCGTTAAGAGCAAAAATATATCTCAATCATGGCAAATTTAAGTGTAAACGTGCACTGTTATCATGTGAAAGATGATGATCCTTTACCTAAGTGGATTTAGATATGTGCAAGCTTTTGAATTTGTCCCTCTCCTGTACATGTTTTAAGCAGGTTGTGTGAAATATAAATGACGAAAGATATTACTTACTACGACATTCTGTGCTCCATGCTCTTTCCACTTAGTAAGATCATTTATACATGTAATATCGAAGATATTCTCAGACTTAAGGATTTGTAAATCATTGTGTATGTGTATGTCATGCTATCTTCTTGTTATCATTAAAATATGAGAAAGAGTATGGTAAATCAGTGGGACACTGGGTAAATACAGGTAATTCTAACAAATAAGGGATTTCACTTTGTCCTGCACTACATGTACATGGTGTGCAGATATAATAAACATCACCGAAAATAATGTGAGTTGTCGCAACGGTTATTATAAATATTATTTCAAATGGCACAATATCTCTTATTTGTCAAGGAAAAAGAATGGTTAAACAAAAATAAAGTACCAACATTCTTATAACATTTATATGGATCAATCGATGTAAGGCAAAACATATCACAAAATATGGAAATATCATGAAATGAAACACATTTGATACAATTTTCTAAGCATATGAGGAGTAGAGACTCATGATATGAATATCTTAGGTTAATTATTTCTTTCATTCCATATAGACATGTAAGAGACAATGCGAATATGCAAAATACTGCATTTTAAGGACTGTTTTTAACGAATAAATTAAAACCAATTTATCTTACATGAAAAAGTTGTTAGATAGGAGTTCCTTGTCTGATTTCCCTTCATTTGAATCCCATATTTACATACTTTCGTCGAGGTTCCGATTTGACACCCCCCCCCCCCCCCCCCCCCCCTTGGAATTCCTTGTAGGGGGGTATGTGTGAAACTTTTGTGGGGTTTCCCGGAAACTGGTAAAACTACTTATTATGGGCTACCAAGTTACATGGTGCAACCGAAAATAGCATGAAGTATAACAAAAAGTGTCTCGGTGCTCCCGGGTTAATGCTCCTGATATCAAGAGAGCGATTATTGGACAGTTTTGGGGGGTATTTGAGGGGTTAAGACTCATGATAGGAAGATCTTAAGTGATTTTTTTCTGTCATTCCAAGATAGATATGTCATGGGCAACATATGTTCAAGAATTTTTGCAAGATTTAATGGCTTTGTAACATTGTAAATGTGGTTGTCTTCTTTTAAGTCAAATTGTGTTGCCGAATATGCAAAATACTGCATTTTAAGTACTGTTTTTTGCAAATAAATTGAAAATGGTTGATCATCTTACTATAATTCACCGTATGTTGTATGTATGTATGTATGTATGTGTGTATGTATCCTGAAAAGGCTTTCTCAATTTGCATCTTAAAGCCGCGAATATTGCACTGATAATAGATGATGTCTTGAGACAGGTTATAAGCTATAAATGGCCGAAAACCGTACAGAATTGACCGAGATATGAGCAAAATGATGTCCAATTTAGGCCTTTTCAGCCCGGCTTTTGAGACTAATTTCTACGGGCCATGTTGGTTTTTCTCTGCGTACACTGTAACCATGCAGTCGGCGCGCGTTACACATAGCGCGCAGCAGTGCGCCATGCAAAATAAACGCGCACACGCACTACACCCACGCACCCCTACACACGCGGGCGGGCAAATATTGGAGAAATACGCTGCGCCACGGGAGTTGGTTTCGGTTTAGGCCTTGGGGTTGCATAAGCTACGGGGCGGGGGCGGGGCGGTTAGGGGTTGTGTGTAATGATCCCTTTAGGCCTAGGTTATGTTATGGTTATGTATATAGTTTGGGATGGGGTTAATAAAGAAATGTATTATTAAATTGCGTAACGATGGTGTCAGATGTGGGATTTGATACTGTATGTGACACGCGGGCGGAAAAATATTGGAGAAGTACGCCGCGCTACGGGAGATAGTTAAGGTTAGGCCTTGGCGTTGAGATAAATTGCGGGCGGGGAACTTTGGGCTTTGGGCTTGAGGTATGCCACGGGGAGGGGCGGGCGGGGCGGTGACGAATGGGGGTTGTGTGTAATGATGTTATGTGGTTTGGGAGACAGGGGGTTAATGAAAAAATGTGATGCTAAATTGCGTAACGGATATGCCACTGGACGGGGGCGGGCCGGGAGGGACAGGGAGGGGGAGGGACGGTGGGGTACGGGAGATGGTTAAGGTTTAGGCCTTGGTGTTGAAATATGCCACGGGGCGTGTGCGGGCGGGGGGGGGGGGGGTATTTTCAAAACAAAACAAAAATTGAAATTTAAAAACTTTTGAATTAGGCTACAAAACCTTTTGATTTAAAACAAAAATGTTTTAAATATTGTTCTATTCCTATGTGTTTCGTTATAAATGTTCAACACTTTATTTTTGTAGGTGTCTATCTGGTAGGCCCTACTCCTAGCGGGAGAGCCCGTCCGCAGGACGGGCGTGCCGCTAGTCTTACTATAATTCACCGTATGTTGTGAGTATGTATCCATAAAAGGCTCTCTCAGTTTGTAACTAAACGCCGTGTACTTTGCAGTGATAAAAGATGATTATAATGTGAGTGTTATAAGCTATAAATGACTGAAAACCGTACAGAATTGACCGAGATATGAGTAAAAAACCATGAAAACCCATG
>CM069455.1:53198949-53278567 GCA_035610835.1 Ophiura sarsii
AATTAATAGTATCCCTGATGCCATGCTAGTTTAATCAGTTCCAAATTGGCGAGAAAGCTTCATGTTTTACCTCTTCGCGCGCAAAAGTAATCCAAGCACGATTAATATGGCCACGCGTATGCGGTTTTGGCCTCACACATGCGTCACGCTGAGATTAAACTTAAGTTTTTTTAACATAAATTAAAGGCTAAACTATTTAAAGCCATCCCATATTATTAAGTTAACGTCAATGACTATTTTATGCCCGGGCACCCTGACCTTGTATACAATTGCTGAAAATCTATATCAAGCATGTGCAACCTTTTCTACTACCCGGGCCTCATTGTGATTTTGAGATCCATGCACGGGCCGCAGTGATTGTCAAACATTCCAAAACACATCCGGATACCCGCTTCTCTTCACCATTTTAACCAGGGTTTTTAAACCGCAATCACAAGTTTTTTCCTAGCGCGCGAAAATTTTCGACTTCATACTTATTTTTGCTATGATTGAGAAACAATTAGGTCTGTGCACTTTTGACCATCATAATTCCATGATTCTTGTCAAATGAACCGACAGTGCCAATCTCAACCGACACGACAGTCAATATTGGGGGGAAATTGCCCCCTCGTCCCCCTATGGCTACGCCACTGCGTCACCCTACTAATTATAAGGGAGGACACTACTAAATCGATTCGCTAAGTGTAACCTTGGAGTTCCGGTTAAAACGGACCTCATCCGCACGCGGCCCACGGGCCGCAGGTTGAACACGCTTGATCTATATGCCCGGGCACTCTGACCAGAGCCACCTGGGGGGTACTTAGTTCAAAGCCATTATTTGTAAATTTATGGGTCTAAAATCCTTAATTTTGCTGTTTTTTTACCGAAATGTTAGAAAAATCTGTTAAATATATGTATGAAAATTATGGGTTTCTGGTAAACATATGGGTCCATTTTCTCCCTAAAATTGGTAAATGTTTGGGTCAGTTTTTCATTTTGATAATTGAGTACCCCCCACCCACCTGTAGCCGCCTCCACACTCCGTAACATCGATTTTACTACATGTATGCACCCATTGTTAACAAAATTTACAAATCATTATTCAGTCATTCCAGGAATAGCTCAACGCTCAGTTAGCACAAGCCTGCCCAAGAGATCCGATGGCCCAGAGACAAGTAATCATAATGTGCCGCAACCAGACACCCAGTCCCATCAGCTCAACCCAAACGCAGAATGAGAAAGATGCGCATCTTGGATGATGACTCGACTGGCGCCACCAAGCAGGAGATATTTGTTAGTCCGGAGCTACTTCCACCAATGGGACGTCGATCAAGACTGAAGGACTACCTTATAAGGCTAGACTGCTATCGGAGGAGAATGGTCATTGATATACCAGACTTTTATGTTGGTAAGGCTATATTAAAAAAAAATCATTTGTCTCAAAGCTCCTGCGCGCGTTAGTTAATTAAAGCGCGTTAGAAGGAGAAAAAAAATCTATTTTTTTATTTTGTTTAAATTTTTTTTTTCAAAAAAAAAATTTCACAGATTTTTCAGATTTTCATCGCTCACATCATTCTAAATACAATAGGTCACGTTAACAAGGATTTCAATATTTTATATTTAAAAAAATGAAATGAAAGAAACTTCAAAAAAACGCATTCCGCATTAGGTTTTGAAAATTGAAGAGCTTTGAGACAAAAGATTTTTTAAATATAGCCTAAGGGGTTTAATAATAAACATGATGTTATAGTCCTATTATATAACAAACGTTGTTGAAAGGGGTCTCTATTCTTCAGTTATTTGCCGGGGGGGGGGGGGGGGGGGGGGGGGGGAGTAATTTCTAATTTCATCCCTTTGGGGAAGAATTTGGTACTTTGGAAGAAAAAAAGGGGAAAGGAGGGAATAAGGTAAAAAATGGAAAAAGAATAATAATTTTAAAGAAAGAACACTTTTAAATGTGAAATTGATCTTTGGTTCTCAACACAAGATAATAATTACCTGGAACCTGTCATCAGCAGACTAATGACTTTAACTGACGGTCATACTATCACCTTTCTAATTAGAGAATAAAGGTATTGTTTTTAGACCGTACCCGTGTTATATTGTCTGACATAAATGCGGACGATAGTATTATTTTAAGTAGAACAACGACGCCGCAGGCGGAGTTGTTCTACGCAAAAAATAATACTATCGAACGCATTTATGTCAGACAATATAACACGGGTACGGTCTAAAAACAATACCTTTATTCTCATTCTTAAACAATCATACTTTAGACATTTATCAAAGAAATAAGTACATTTTATTGTCCACATTTGACAACTTTTACCCCTGCTAGGATCGAATAGCCCACAAACATTCCATCCAATCACATGCGATGAGTAAACCATGCGTAAGCGTCGCAGCGCCGGCATAAACGCAGGAAAAGCGCTAAATACGCACTGCAGAAGTGCGCGTTATGGAGCAAACCACGCATTGTGAAGGTCTGGCGCGCTGTTAAAACGTAAGCCCCATCTCCCCGTGTTCTATTGTCTCATAGAGATGTCGCCGATTTCTCTGAGAACCAATGAGATTGCTTAAACTTTCTTAGCTGTTTAAGAATGTGGCGTCAAAATCGGGTCATACACTCTCGGAAATAGGTATCGGCCCCAGTCTTTGTTGAGTGATGGTTGGTTGGCTCTGAGGTAAATTGCCTCCTTAACCCCTCTCCTTATCCAAGATATTTTACTTGACGGAGAAGCCAAATGCACATTAAAGACTAGGTTTCTCGAGCACATACGTCCTAGTTCCACCTCTTCTGTATCCCTTCCCAGCACATCCATATCGATTCCCCAGGACACCATGTGGACTTAAACATGTGTAAAATGTAACATGGCTCAAAATACTTAAATTATGACAATAATTTTGCCACAGGGTCTTCTTTGTGGAATATGTCAGTTTAAAAAGGTCCAAAGATGGTAGTAGAGAGCAGAATAATGAAAACAGACAGAATAAGTCAACAATCCCAAATTGATGGACCCGAGCCTTTTAATTAGTAATAAGGACCCAAACTATCGCATGATAATTTAGGCCAGGAAAAAAAGTAGTTTCTTCTCCTCATCCCCTCGTGCATCCTTTTTCAGGAATTCGGTAATGTTATTTCCCCCCTTCATTTCATCCATAACCTTTTAGCTAAAATATTTAAGAAGCTGACATATTGGCAATAGATTCAATTTAGTCCAATGAGCATTTTAATGCAGGTTTTATGTTAATCAACCCCCCAGAACCAGGTTACACAACCAATCATGCAATATCATGCTTGTAATGGCAATTTCACATGGTTTATTAAAAAAATAAAAATATAAAATAAAAGTGCCCCCATCCTCCTTTTTTCCAAAAGTTAGGACAAGAAACTATTTTTCTTAATTGGCCTTACTGATTGAACTTTTCATTCCTCTACAGGATCCATCTTAGCCGTCACAGTATCTGACTCCTATACAAAAGGAAAGTCCAGTCGGTTTGTAGGCATTTGCATAAAACGTGATGCATATGGTTTGGCTTCTACGATGACGTTGCGGAATCACATCGACGGAGAAGGTATGTACTAAAAATATGAAAATCACAACCTTAATTTGACCCTTGACCTATACCCAAGTGTGTTGTATCGTGTAGAATACAGTCATCAAAAAAGTAACCATACAGGTAATAAATGGGCCTTTAACTTTAACATACGGAGATTTTCATATCATATGAAAGCTCGTATTTTTCTCATCATCATACTGAAATTTGATGGCCTAAATCGGTATAATTACGGAGAAATCGATGAAATAACGTCGAATTACCGCGAATGGTGGTAACCACCGATATAGTTTGTGTACTACTCAATGGGTACAGTTCACAGCATCTTGTGCGTCTAAAATAAGAACCATTAGAGCTATGCAACTCAAACTTTGGAACACGACTTTTTAAGGATGACCTTTCATGTAGAATAGAAAACTTCAAGTTGAAAATCGGAACATCTACCTTTAAATATATATATTCTACCTTAAAATAATAAATTATAAAGTTGTTGAGAAATTTAGTTTCTTTAATATGAGATATTGCCTGCTAGGATTGGGTGACACTCCAAAATGTAAGGTCAAGACCGATTTTCATTTTCACATTTTTCTTTTCTACACGCGGACCCAGCTACGGGTACATTATCAATTACTGTTAGTGCGATTGGGGGATGCATGCACAGGTTGGATACTCTGCCGTATTGTTTCCGATGGATCAATACGCCACACACAAGCTACCTGTCATACTCTCCCCCTTGTTAAAAAGAAAAATGTGAATATGAAATTGTGACTTTACCTTACATTTTGGATTATCACTTCTTCAATTTTAAACCGATCCTAGCGTGTCATATCTCATATTAAAGAAGATGAATTTCTCAACAACTTTATAATTTAATATTTGTAGTAAGGATATATATTTTTAGAGTTAAAAGCCCATTTATTACCTGTATAGTTACTTTTTTTGATGACTGTATGTGCAATCAATTGAAAAGATATAACATTTTGACAAAGAGAGGACAAATTTCATGTCCTCGCTATGTTTACGGTATATTGCTATATACTTTGCCTATAGTGGTATGGGCTATGTCCTTGTTCTTTGCGCTGCTTATACCTCACTTTGAGTGTGGGTTGCTGAATTAATAGAACATAAAACAAGTGGAAACAGGTCTTACTTTAATTAGACCTGGTCTAAGTAAAGATTAGTCATTACATAACATAACATAACAATGAGCATTTATATAGTGCTCTTACACATTATACAATGGTACCACAGCGCTTAACAAAATGAAAACATAAAATTTAAAAACAGTGTTAAACATCACTCTCACTATGACGGTGGAATAAGTGAGTTTTTAACATCTTTTTAAATTGAGTCAGTGATGAGGCATGCCTGATGAAACGGTAAATTGTTCCACAAAAATGGGCCGTAGGCATGAAATTCTTTCTTGGCGGTAGTGAGACAAGTTTTAGGTATAGTGAGAATTCGAGTGACGGAGGCAGAACGAAGGATCATTTCATTCTTTACTACGGTATCCCTTTTATATTCCCTAGTAATAGTTAAGTCCAAAAATAAAATGTTGGCCAATATAACACTAAAATGTATTGGCCCTTTTAAGGTTCATTAATACTGTAGAATGAGTTCATCAAAACATAGAAAGATCCATTCTGGGAGGACTATTGTTTACTTAACCAGGTTTAAAGTTAGACCAGGTTTAAGTTGCCCCCCCCCCCCCCCCCCCCCCCCCATACAGACTTGTGTCGGTTGAGACTTATATCTGACTTGGATCTGTCGGTTGAGACTGGCACTGTCTGTTGTGATTGGTATGTCTGTTGTGATTAGACTGTTGGTAATTTGGTAATTGAATGCCATGTTTTTTCGGCACGGTTTTGGGAAAAACATGTCACATGTATAGATCATCCCTGATCCCAGATATATAATTCTTGCCATTTATTGACAGATATTTGTGATTAATTTATCAAACGATTGATCATTTCCCCTCCACACAGGTGTAGAAATCTGCTTCAACATATACAGTCCCCTCATCACCAAGATAGAATGTTTAAAGCTAGAGAAACATGTAGATAATCACCTGCTGTACCTAAGGGATGTCTAATTGTCACCTAATAGATTAAAACAATAGACAGCTTTAAGGCCTATTTATGACACAATTACCACACTTTAATCATTTCATAACAAAGGAATTGATCCTTTCGCTGTCGGTATTGTAATTTTTTATTGGTCGTATCTTATGAAATATAATGGTCAAGATCTGGAAGCATGTTCGGACGTTAAATTTGTCACTTTTATTCAAAACAGCGTAAAATAAGTTTCCCTCAACCAATCTAAACCAGATAAAATTCATATTGAAGCTAATTAATTTGTCTTTATACCGTAGTATATTGTTTTGAAAACAAACAAGTACTTTTTTTCTAAAAAAGAAATCGCTGAAGTTGAGTAAACTTTTTTTGACTCACCCTGTATGTATAGATCATCCCTGATCCCAGATATATAATTCTTGCCATTTATTGATGGATATTTGTGATTAATTTATCAAACGATTGATCATTTCCCCTCCACACAGATGTAGAAATCTGCTACAACATATACAGTCCCCTCATCACCAAGATAGAATGTTTAAAGCTAGAGAAACGTCTAGATAATCACCTGCTGTACCTAAGGGATGTCTAATTGTCACCTAATAGATTAAAACAATAGACAGCTTTAAGGCCTATTTATGACACAATTACCACACTTTAATCATTTCATAACAAAGGAATTGATCCTTTCGCTGTCGGTATTGTAATTTTTTATTGGTCGTATCTTATAATCTTATGAAATATAATGGTCAAGATCTGGAAGCATGTTCGGACATTAAATTTGTCACTTTTATTCAAAACAGCGTAAAATAAGTTTCCCTCAACCAATCTAAACCAGATAAAATTCATATTGAAGCTAATTAATTTGTCTTTATACCGTAGTATATTGTTTTGAAAACAAACGAATACTTTTTTTCTAAAAAAGAAATCGCTGAAGTTGAGTAAACTTTTTTTTGACTCACCCTGTATGTATAGATCATCCCTGATCCCAGATATATAATTCTTGGCATTTATTGATGGATATTTGTGATTAATTTATCAATCGATTGATCATTTCCCCTCCACACAGGTGTAGAAATCTGCTACAACATATACAGTCCCCTCATCACCAAGATAGAATGTTTAAAGCTAGAGAAACGTGTAGATAATCACCTGCTGTACCTAAGGGATGCTCCAGCAGAATACTCCACTATTGATCCTAATATGAATGCTATTAAACTACCACCGGGAAAACCTGTGCCAGTAAATGATATAAAGGTTAGTATGGTCATTCTAATCCCTAATTCAACTCCTCCCCATGAGGGGAGGGGGGGGGGGTTCACTCATGTATAAATGTTGTAATCATCTGTGTGAATCCACTCTCAAAAACTACCATCAAAGAAGGAAAAAGTGACCCTTAATACTCAGGGTGGAGTTTAGACTGATATGAACGTATGAAGTGTGATTGGTTGTGTTAGTAAATGTATCTTATTGGCCTAACCATATTGGGCTAGTTTTACAATGATGACACATAACCATCAGCCCTAGCAACCATTACCACGAATTCAGGTTGAAAAAGACACCCTTATTCTCTGAAATTGACGATTTTGATACCCTTATAGCACAGACCAACACTGTGGTCGATATACCTTCAATTCTTGCATTTAAGTATTTAATTAAGTTTCATTATAAACTTGAGAAACAGATCTCTACCAGCAACAACACAATGTATAAATTCATTGATAAATGGACAAAATTAGAAAAGTTTTGTGAGGAGTAAAAAAAACAATTGTATATAAGCTTTATTTTTAAGCTTTATTTTATACTTATTGATGTGCTTATTCATATAACCCAGGAGTGTATACTGTATGTTATTATCTTTCTATTACCGTATTGTAACTGTATGTGATTTGTTTTTTTATGTTTTTTTGAGCGAAATAAAAACAGTAAAGAGAAAAAACAAACACTGTGGTCGAAAAAGGCACCCTTAATCTGCGATTTCGTACATGTGGATGATTACAACATTATACCTGACTGCCCCCTCCCCCGGGACTCCTGCCAATCCCATAGGTTCCTTCTCCCCTCCAGCAGAATACCATTCATCATCATGAAACTATTAATTAAGCCTTCCCACTCCCTGCTCCAACTCAATTCTCCAATTAAATTAATTACCACTGGGAAACCTGTAAATGATATAAAGATTGGTTTGGCTACTTTACCCTCTCTACCCCACCCCACCCCACCCCACCAAAACATATTGTTTAAGCTTCATACACACATTGTTTTGAAAATATCATGGGGAGTATCCCATATATGTTTGTGGTGTACCTAAAGATTATTTTACAGATTTCCACTTGCAGACCTAATTTTGTGGTAATTTGTAATTATCTTACCCACACAGATTTTTTAATTTATTCTCTGTAACAGGGTTTTAGGCATTATTTCAGCATACAGGTGTGTTCAAAATAAGTATAGATGGTGTGACCGGTGACGTAGTGCCCGGCGGTTTGCGTGCGCACCTACAGGGAACGGTGCTTTAATTCACACTTGATTGATCATTACTTACCATGCTTACGGTGTAATAGTGCAGCAGTTATGGTATGCATCCCTAAGCACAATGAGACGACCAGGCACTAAATCTAGTTGCCCGGCGGTTTGCGTGCGCACCATAAGGGCATGTGCTTTTAAAATTGGCGCTCAGTGATGTGTGTTTTGCTTTCATATAGTATGATGTATGCAGTAGTCATGGACTAGTACCCCTAGCATGTCTTTAGACCAGGCGCTAATCAATATGTAAACACTACTGATGTAAACAACGGTCACCTCATCTATAGTATAGGCCACATTGCCAGTGTAATTTTCAAAACTGTCCATGTAAAATGTGCACAAATGCCTGGGGGTGGCTGCCTGCACATAAGAGTTCATAAAGTGCCAGCCTTAAAACTGCTTCTTTTTATCTTAACCCCCTGAGAACTACCGGCCGATTGGTCAGAAAGATGGATACATCATTTATTGCACCAATCAGAGATATTGTTAAAATAATTGGATCCCTGATAAAGATCGGGGTGAAATAGTTTAAAAGCTGTATCTTAATTGGTTATTCAAATGAGTATATCTTGTAATTAACCAATCAGAAGCGCTGTTAGGTACACAGGTAGTGCCCAGGGGGTTAAATCATCATTTGCAGTTGATGAGTGGTTAGAAGCCCTATGCAGGCGATTCAAGTTTGATTTTGGGTGATGGAGGACTCAGTTTTTGTTTGGCCTGTTTGCTCCCCTGATAGTCTTTTCCGAAAAGCACACCAGAGCATTCAGGCTCAAATACAATCAATTGAAAAGCTGACTTCTCACACAAATGCAGACTTTGTTGTTGTTGTGGTATTCATATCCATCATTCTATTCATTCGATGTATTTCCTATAGGTCCCATTGAAGCCCAAACCCTGGTATTCCAGATGGGAGAGAAAAAACCTGCAAGGAGTAGACGTATCCGTGTTACCAGAGAGGAAGATCAAGGATGGCATGGAGAGATGGAGACCAGAGTATGTCACCATGGATATCCTACAACGATGGCAATTACCTCAAGATTACAGACGGCAGATTGAATGGGAAGTTAGTCAGCACGAAAGACAGAAGAGTAAAGCTAAAGATTTAGCTGAGGGGAGGTAGTCCAAGGTGTTGGACCATAAGACTTTGGTATCATCCAAGGTGTTGGACCATAAGATTTTGGTATCATCCAAGGTGTTGGACCATAAGACTTTGGTATCATCCAAGGTGTTGGACCATAAGATTTTGGTATCATCCAAGGTGTTGGACCATAAGACTTTGGTATCAGTCCAAGGTGTTGGACCATAAGACTTTAGTATCAGTCCAAGGTGTTGGACCATAAGACTTTCGTATATTTTGTCCACTTGGAGGTACAAATATGTGACGTGATCAAGCAAAATGAGTCGCATGTCGGCAGTTTTAAATTTTTGATATTTGTCCATCATTTAGAAGCAGGTGGAAAATGCTACAGTATTATCCAAACCCCACTAAATCGAATTTCTAGTTTTTAAGTTACAAACAGTTTACCAACTGAGAAACCAAATTAAAACATAAGAATTTGTCACTTCTTTTTACCTGTAACTTAAAATCAATATTCCCAACATACGAGGCATTCCGCTTGATAGTGTCACATGATGTCAGGCCATTTTTATTGTACATGTCTTATCGATCGTCACACGCATCATTGTAATGCGCTGGTCTATGTTCTTGCAAGATCTATGAGACAAATTTGAGTTCTACCTATGAGTAAGATATTTATGATAGTCGCCAATATTAAACCTATTGAAATGCTAACACAAGTTCAAGATAGAGGTGCTATAATCAGTCGAATGATGATGATGAGCTTTAATCTGTTCATGAATATCTTGCACCTAAATTCTGGCACTATACTCTGTTTGGCTTCCTCTGGACAGTGACGTAAACAGGCGCAGCTTTTATGCACGCGTATGTTTCTTCCGCCTTTCAGCGCTCGTGTGTATACGCCAGTGCCGGTAGTAGGCGTGCACGTTATGTGCTGCAATTTCTGGTGCTGGCCAAATTATCAATGGAATCCATGCCGACGTCACATTTTGTACTTCAAGCAGGGCGAGTTTAGTTGGGATTGCTATAAAACCAACATTATGGCCAATATTATTTTGTCTGTGCAAAAAAAGTGGACAGT
Source organism: Ophiura sarsii (assembly GCA_035610835.1). Taxonomy (NCBI): domain Eukaryota; kingdom Metazoa; phylum Echinodermata; class Ophiuroidea; order Amphilepidida; family Ophiuridae; genus Ophiura; species Ophiura sarsii. Next base: position 53,209,247 of record CM069455.1, read on the forward strand.
GACATCAATGCCAATTGCGCAATGTCTCACTAGGAGCACAGCAGCCACGATCAAAGAAGATTTTAAGGTCTTCCCACAAAGCATTGCACGAATGCCAGCCAACTATAGCTTTTTTCACACGGTGCATTTGTGCAGCTCTTAAATTTAAGAAATAAGAAAAAGGAACACTGATAACTAATTTATTCATTGATGTAAACTAGAACCTAAGAGCTCCAACGATGAACGCTCTATGAAGCCATGATTGTGTGCATTGTCTATGGGAACGGAAACAAATTGGCGCCCTGAATTCAAGCATTTTGCAAAAAAGCAATGCATTGTGGTGGTGTCTTTAAATCTTCTTTGAGCCTCAATGATCTTCCTGAATCGCAAAGCATTTCGACCTGTAACCATTTTTAAACATGGAAGCACCGTACAACTTGCGAAAATTGGCGCTTCAATTCTTACCGACGTAGCGTACATGATACTGGAGGGAGTACGGTAGTGATTAAACAGCACCACAAGAAACTGGTGTCCTCATGAACAATTTCCATTGTTTAAAATGCTAATCACTCCATTGTTTAATTTTGAAAGAAGTATGGGATCAGCAACACGTAAGAAATGTAATGCTGAATAACTCCATACTAAATATATATTTATCAACGACTTTGCCTAGTGGCCACGTTTAAGGGCTCTCACACAGGAATACCGGGTTCAATTCCTCAACCGACCTGTATAATTATATACTTGTATATGGCTGTTTTTTTGTGTAACGTAGACGTTCCTGCAGCGGTCATAGTTTACCTCGCCGGATCCAAACAAAAGAAGGGTTAGAGGCGTTGCATATTATAAAACATATAATTGTGGATGGAGTTAAAGGAGGTGTCCCGCAAGCATAAAAGTGTGCATTATATGTTAAACAAATAACTATCGAGCTCAACTTTTGTAATTATATAGAACAGAACACTAAACTTATGACAAAAACAAATAAAAACCGCAATCTCTCAACATGCCCTTTTTAAAATTCGCGGCGATCGAAAGTCCCAGTGTCTATGATGTCATAGTTATACAATGCACATGCGCACATTTGAGCACCGATATCCATGACGTCATCGACACCGGGACTTTCGAAGGCCGCGAATTTTAAAAATTGCATGTTGAGTGAAGGCAGTTTTTATTCCTTTTTTGTGAATAGTATGGTGTTTTGTTCTATATCATTACGTAATTTCGGCTCGATAATTATTTTTCTAACAAATAATGCTCAATATTGTGCTTGCGGGACTCTTCCTTTAAGCAGACACATGATCTAACTTACCACTTCTGAACCCTGTACTTAAACTGTATCTTAATGAAAACTTCTTCTCATTGTGTTTTTCTGACACATCTTGTGTTGACAAATAAACAATTCAGGACTATACATAACTTATCATTACCACACATAAGTGCATATTTATTTGTAAATGTTTTGATTTTTGGAGTCCTTCAACTACCATCCAATATTAAATACATGACTTATTATTACCACACATAAGTGCATATTTATTTGTAAATGTTTGATTCTTGGAGTTCGTCAACTACCATCCAATATTAAATAATAACATTATAATAAACTATTATGTGACCCACCACATCAGAACCTACCAGTTGTTGCCTCCACAAAAATGTATTATTTAAAGATTCATAAATTCATTTCATTTAAACAGCTATTTTTAGTTTCAAAGTGATACCTCGTCAAAAATGAATATGGAACACAGGCTTAGCAGATAACCGTTTGATTTCCAGCTGATGGGTAACATATGTGATCAGTTACTTCAAAAAGAACATGTTGTCGGCAAACAAAATATCTGGTGAATTATAAAGAAAATAATAGACAAAATATGCTTCTTCAATTCATATAATTGTGATTAGAAAGCCTATCCTATTACTTTCAACATGGTATAATTTCAAAGCTTAAGATATGCTCTTTCAAGTAATACCAGTAACTCAAAATTGACTCGGGCTCCAACATGTTCATTTTGATGTGACGGGTCAGATATACAATAATAGCAATACTAATTGTACAGAGATCCCAGGTTTTGGGGTTAGTGGCCAATTTGAAGAAAACAATAATCCTAATCTAAGTATAGTTTTTGATTATTCTAGCTGCCATTTTAGAAGCAACAGTTGGACCCTTCAATACAACCTGGTGAAATACCTTCATATTAGTAATAACCTTAACATGAAATATTAAGGTTACTTACATGTACAATAACTACATGCATTTTTAATAGCCAAGGGAGGTAATTCACTGTGTATTTCTTGGCTAAAAATGTACTGTATGTTTTTTTCTGATATCAAAAAGAATATAGAATATTCCAATGACAAGTCTATTATGTTTCTTTACTAGTACTTCTAAAAGTACTGTTATTTATCAACTAAAATTTGCCCTATTGCCTATTGGAGACAGAAACAACATAATCACATCATTAACCCTAACTCTGTAACACCACACGGCAACAGATTTTTTCCCGACGGGAGAAAATTCACCCGAAAGGTCATCCCGACCCCCCCAGATTTGAACCACGGACCTCCAGCACCAAAGTCCATCATTCCACTACACCACAGCTGTCAAGGCTACTCGGCTCAGTATATTGGCCTCGTAATATAGCCTGGGTCCATTTTATAGCCCAAAAACTTGCATGCAGGGTTATAAAAACAGACTGGCTGTGTTGTTGCTGTGTTGTTGCTGTGTGGTGTAGTAGGGTTAGGGTTATGAAAGATGCGTACACAGATGGAAGATAACTGCTCTCTCCAACCCCCTCTGGCTTTTATACCTACTGTGACATCTGACATGTAACCCAAACCAATGTGTATCCACTTACGAAATATATATTTTTTGAGTTTTAAGTCACATGTCGGTGCATAAAATTTGTGGAAATTCCACTCTTATAGTAATTTAACAAAACTACCTAATAACTACTTAACAAAACACCAACCAGTTGTGCAAAGAGTTGTGCTACAGTCACAAATAGAGATCACTTGCAATGAGTTTGTGTCATCTAATCCCCCGGGGGCCAGCCAAGTATTACACTGTAAGCATGTGTGACCCTTAAAATGCATAATAATTTTACACACATTGCGTTAATCGACCATTTTCACAAAACCGGGTACTTTTCTTCAAAATCCTGTAATGTTACGTTGAGAGTAAACGGTTGAAAGGTAAAATTGGGGCAGGAAAAACGCACAAATAATCCTCATTTTATAATGAATATTGCAATGCGTTTAGGGGATAGGGTTGTTTGGAAAATCATTGGTCATGCATGCTTTCAGGATGACTTTTGACTGCCTCCCCCCCCCCCTCCCCAGTCCAAATTGTGAATGTAATATCTGCATATTCCAGTGCAAAAATACTCATCATTTACATGCAAATGCTTTTGTTATTATTTGATCCCAGGTATACATATCGTCAGCCTGCTTCGATAATTGCCTAACTCACTTTTCAGCAAAATTGAGTTTTTTGCATAAATCATGACTTCATTACATTATGCACATGCTGTTATAATACCTAAGTCATTGACCAATCAAAAGTGTTGATAAATGAAGAGCTTTGTTGCAAAAGAGCCACCAGACCACTCCAACATGTTACTCATTTTGCATTATTGAATTTGCATTGACCAATCCATGGAATTAATCAAATTATTGTATGGCTGTGTTCATCTGTTTCTATATGACTTGGATTAGTGCATCCATGCACGCCAATTGAGGCATCAACAATACAAGACACATTCCACATAATGAATAGCCATCCATCAATAATGCTAAATGAGTAACAGGTACACAGGTAACAGGTTTCATACTTTTGTTGTTTTCTAAGAACTAAAAAAAATGAGTTAGGCAATTATAGAAACAGGCTGACGATATGCCAGACTCCCAATAATAAACCATACTCACTGGAATACACACCAAAGTCTAAAAGTCATGTTGGTACTTTCCAGATGGGATGATACAAGATATTTGAATTTACATCTATTTATCAGCATCATTAGTTAAAATATTGGAACCTTATATTGTGTATACAAAAAGCATTATGTAATTGAGCCCATTTTACCTATCGGGCTTGGAGGATTGTGAAGTCAACATTTCCCAAAATACACTGATTTACAGCTCTTTAGATTGAAACCTAGGGGAGGGGCTTGAGCCCCCACAATGAAGCCCTGTGCAGGCCAATGTGGGCAGGTGATGGATGTTTAAAAGTTGGCTATTGGTTCCTCTTCTGTTGGCTTGTAGACTAGTATGTGTCGCCTATATGTGACGTGTTCTACTGAAACCAGACACAATTGGGCAAGATATCAAAATTGAGTTAGTAATTGATTATTAAAGTAGAGATCTTCAGCTTGGTATTTTCTTTTTTTTAATCGGACTTCCTAAAGCGGAGTTTTCATTTTCAAGTTAGTCCTTATGAAAACTCTAAACTGAGATCATTTTTTAAAGATGTACTTACAATGTACTTAAATTTTTGTTGTTGAATGTTGGTTTAATTTTTTTATCTTTCACAATAATGTTATAAACACTCTGAAGATTAATTATTTACAAGACACTCAAATTCCCAAAAAATCACCCCCAATTAAGTTTTGGGCTATTTCTCAGTTTGGAGCTCTGCCCAATTCGGTCTGGTTTTGGTAGAACACGTCACATACAGTTGCTGGCAGAGAAATTCAGCACTGGTCCTACATGATGAGCGCGAGCGGTAACATTCTTGACGCCATAGATACAATCACAGCAAAGTCATGCTGTTCTATTGCACCAATAGCAACCACACTTCTGTGTTTAGGCTTAGAACACGGTCGTAACAGAAAGAAGTGCTGACTATAGTTTCTCTTCTGTTGACTTGTATTGTAGTCATGTAGATGGTGTCGCCTATTATACCCCCTTACTATCGGTAGGGGATGTGTTCGAATATAAACTCACCTCTTCCATGGTAGTAGGTGTCACCAAATCCAAGTGCCCAATCCTATTTGAATACTATGTGTTTAAAAACAGGCTATTGGTTCCTTTAATATGACTTGTAGACTTGTAGTTCTAAGGCATCACAAAATCCAATTATTTCCCCCTTATTTCTTAGAATGTGCCTTAAAACAGGCTAAAAGTTCCCTTCTAATCTGTTGTCTTGTAGAACGCATCACAAATTATACCCCCTTACCCCGATTTGTTTAAAAATAAGCTAATATTTCCTCTTCTGCTTTGTCGTCTTGTAGACTGTGAAATGTGACCTCATCTTGGAATGTTTTGTGAAAACGAATGTGCACAAATTTACCATCACCAACATCAACCTGAAACAACACACAGAAATGACAAAATAATATTCATGGTTTACCAGTTGATTGTTTAATTTATATTCATGACATCAACAAATTAATGTTACTGAAAATTTGGCAAGGTGTTTTTTATTGCACGGTTATTTTCATTTTTGTTTAATTACATAATATTCATAATCAGTAATGTCTTCCTTTTTCACATTTGTGTTTTAGTATTAGTTTACAGGAATCAGATTGATTGAAAGTGTTGCATCATTTCTCAATGTCTCACAGTCAGTCATATTGTGCAGAGAGAGTCAAACTAGTTACATAATGATATGGAATATTCCCATTCAATGTTTGAGACTCTTCTCGCAAATGGCAGATTCATGCAAAGAGTGAATGGAGCCTATTTTAAATAATGTTGATTTAGATCAAGATGAAGAGAACCAAGATTTAGATTCATGTAGAAGGGCAACAAGGAGTTAAATCTTAATTCAGGTTAACATGTCTAAACAACCAGATTCAGGGGTAAAACATGCTTTGAGAAGAGTATGACACCATTCTCAAGTTAATGTGTCCAAAAGGTCTTGAACCTAAAGTGGTAAAGATTGAAGTTAATCAACTGAAAATGACAATTCTAAATAAAGAATCTTGTGTTGTGATCAAAATTGAATTTTTCGTACCTTTACAAAGTAGTTAATTCCATTGACCAGCTGATTGGCGCAGATTTTGGCTTCAAATTTACTAAATGTCCTCCCTGCTTCCTTCTCAGCTGGTGCACGCACCTGTATGGTACAAAAGATAGATAAAATAACTGTAAAAAAGAACTAAGTTTGCTTGGATTCACAAGTTATGGGTAGGCCCTATGATTCTTGCTGGGACATGAGTATATGAAGAGGTATTTTGCAAAAGGGCTATGGTGCATTTTTTCAAAAAATGAGTTTGATATAGAAATGTATCTATAGGGAAAAATCATATGTTTCAAGGAAACAAAGTCATTTTTTTCAAAAAGACCTACATCTCATTGTAAACAGCCATTGAAATTGTTGTTTTGTTGCAAAAGGGCCTGTATCCAGAATTAAATCGGGATACAGGCCCTTTTGCAACAAAACAACAACTTCAATGGCTGTTTACAATGAGATGTAGGTATTTTTGAAAACAATGACTTTATTTCCTTGAAACATATGATTGTGACCTACATGTATACATTTCAATATCAAACTTATTTATTTGAAATGATTAAAATAAATGATTTTTTGTGTGTGGTATTTTTTCTTTATGTACAAACAGATGGAGTTTTGTTGCAAAAGGGCCTACATCCAAATTTTCAAAAAATGTAAGCATGATTTAAAAAATAAATAAAACTAGCACATTTAAAATTTATTTCAATTTCAATTAGTATGTAGTGTACCTCTTTCATAATCCATTCAGTTTTTCAATTGCTCAACTTGAATATTTAGAAACAGTTTTTTGACTTTTTCTCAATAAGAGCCAAAGTGGATGTAGGCCCTTTTGCAAAATACCTCTTCATATATGTCCTCATTCCCTGATTCATTTTCAGGCCATAATTATAATTCTCCCCCACCGATGTTTGAAGATGGATTGTACAGTCTAATCCTAATCTGAGGGGCCGGGTGGGTGGGGAGGAATATTCTGTAGAAAGGGTAGGCACACAAGTGCCACTGATATGGGTTGCATCGTTTGAAGTAAAACATTACTGTATCTGGGTCTTCAGGTTGAATCTTAAGCAGTGGCGTAGCTAGTTTTTTTTCAGGGGGGGGGGGGGGGGGGGGGGGTGAGGAACAAGATTTCCTAAATTTTCGTAAAAGGCTTCCCCCAATTTGTTTGCAGTCAGCTCAGACAATTTGAGAAGGGGGTACAATAGGGCTTGGAGGCAGGGCACAAGGGTATTTTAAGATGTCCCTATGGTAATGGCAGCTACGCCACTGATCTTAAGCCCTACCCTGTGTGTGTGTCCAGTCCAATTGAGATCTTGTTTTAAAAAGCTTTTTAGTCAATTTCAACTCTTTCAGTCTTGCTGAACTGATCCAAAACAAAACGATTACCTATTGAATCCCCATCAAGTGCACATTAAAACATAAAGCTACCAAACAGGTTAATAGTAACTGGCATGAACAATCAGCATAAAAAAACACAAACAAAAGTCACAAGGAAGCATGTGTGTGTTAAAAATGACACAATTATAGGGTGACATGCATGCCTGACTTCAGACCATCTTGCCAATTATTGGTAGACGAGTCTTGCCAATTATTGGTAGACGAGTCTTGCCAATTATTGGTAGACGAGTCTTGCCAATTATTGGTAGACGAGTCTTGCCAATTATTGGTAGACGAGTCTTGCCAATTATTGGTAGACGAGTCTTGCCAATTATTGGTAGACGAGTCTTGCCAATTATTGGTAGAAGAGTCTTGCCAATTATTGGTAGACGAGTCTTGCCAATTATTGGTAGACGAGTCTTGCCAATTATTGGTAGACGAGTAAATACCAGTCACCTCTGTGTTGTGTGTGGTGCTCAATAGTGATTGATAGGCATTACAAAATCCACAATATAATGTGTACCCATGTTAGGAGATGACATCAGCCTGTTTGCTAATGATTGCATCAAATATTGCATGCATGGCTAATGATTGCATGTAGTGCTCCAAAACAAACGCTTTTTACCAAGTCAATAAAAGAAGAATGTTGGCTTGGTGTAAAAAATGTGCGCCTCATGGCTAGATATGTGTTGGCATCACCTCCCAACTTGAAGCGACACAAAGAGTATAGAAGCCAAAGACATGTGATTAAACTCCTTAAAACATGGCATTTGCAGACGATATTGCTCTAAGTACCATCACCTCACTGGCCCAGGCTGAACAAAATGCTGGATCCTATCAAGAGCCTTAAACATTCTAATTTACATGTACACTCGCCTGCTGAAAACCATGATCTAAGCTGGATTGGAATGAAATCAAAACATTGAAAACACAAGTGACACTCACTGAATCTGCTTGGACACTGGACTTAAGGTAGAAAGCAATGACAGATAAGTTACAATGTACGTGCAATGGAGATATCATTACATTGTCAGAAATTAAATGTATGACCATATCGATCGTGCTGGAATACAAGTGCTAACATTTCATACACCTACACTGTCTAGTATAGTGTCTTACAATATATAGACAAAGTCGTTTGAAAAAACAACTAAAAACTGATATTCAAAACCAAGGATAAGCAAATTCCATACACATGATACAAGCAGGGCTCAAATTAATTGAAGGCCTCGAATGCAATTGCCTTTGATGCCCCACCTAGAGTTGCCTTGATGCCCTTAATTTCTGGCAGTTTTCACTTCATTCAAAAGTACACAATTGCCTTGGAGAAAGTTGGTGCCCCTTTGAAATAGTCTTAAATTGCATGCCCACTCCATTTCTTAATTTGAGGCCTGTTGTATACAAGTGCAAACGTTCCAATTATCTGCATACCATGTTTATTTGTAGACAAAGTAGTAGTAATAGAAAAACAAAATCAAACCGACATTGAAACCAATCAAATATTTGAATATCTTCATAAGCGTATCTGGCCCAGCCCAATCAGCAAACTATAGGCAGAAAGGATGCGAAGAAAATAATAGAATGTGACATTTTTAAAACACTGAGTAAGTAATAATCAAATGATAATAATAAAATACAGTAAATGATGACTTCTTTAGCGCCGGTTTGTGTATTATGCTTAGGGCGCTTTTTGCATTCACAACAAAGTAGTATTCATAAACTGCTCACAAAAAGTATTGAAACACTTAGAAATGATCCAATATATAACGGGTCGAATAGGTATTCATTAATCGAAGCAAATAACCAAGTGCATAATTTTGTTTTGCGTATTTTGACACCTCGATCGTTGAGATACGATGTTGCGGAGCGGAGTTATTGTCATTTCAATGATCGTGGGTCCAATTTCAAAAGTGACACTCATCCCTATTGAAAAGCACGAATCTGATCATTCTAAACAGTAATGCAAACCTCTATCTATAGGATGATTGTCACTTTTGAAACTGGACCCACGACCATTGAAATGACAATAACTCCGCTCCGCAACATCGTATCTCATCGAGCGAGGTGTCAAAATACGCAGAACAAAATTATGCACTTGGTTATTTGCTTTTATTAATGCATACCCTTTCGAGCCGTTATATATTGGATCATTTCTAAGTGTTTCGATACTTTTTGTGAGCAGTTTATATACACAATACTCCATTTTGACCGACCAAGTGCTCGAGTCACACATTTGATGCACAATGGGCTTGGTACATTTATGTGCGCCTACACCCCATTTAGTATTAATTTGCTGCTGAAAAGGTCAAGGAGGCTAGCCAATTTGAAGCTGATCAAACTATAGTCTGAATATCTCACTTCGTATTTTATAGACTAAGGGAGGGATCACTATTTATGCCAGGGGGAGGGGGAAGATTTTTTTTGGGGTGCAATTTTTTCATCACCCACCCCCCTTTTTGAACACAAACAAATTTCATGTCCCCCAGTACCATAATGTGCAATGCGAAAAGTTGTTGTCTTTGCCAGAATTTTTTTCGCCCCCCCCCCCCACTTCATGTCTATAAAAAAATGTGTGTTCCCCCTCTGAATTGTGGTTTTTCTTTTCAGTATAAACAATCTCCTTGTTCACTTTGTCCTTATTCTAGTGAGGAAACCCATATGTTTGTTGTTATTTACGTTCACCAACCAATGGGACAGATAATGATGCGAAAATACCCTAAGGTAGGATGAACAATACCAATTGATGACCACATTTCTGAGTATGACGTGTTGTACTACTTGTACATGTAAGTACTATGTAGTACTACATTCAGCGTTAGCCGTTACAAATAAGAAAAATAAACTGGTTATCCAACAGAAGATTTAGGTTATCCGCCACTATTTGTTGTTCTCCGCAATAGTTTCAGTTGTTTTGATACGTCAAACTCTTGATTATCGGTTGCATAATCATCAGCCAGGAAATGTGGTCATTTCGGGTGCACGGATTAACGTCATTTCGAACGCTGACTACATTTATTTATTAAAAATGTTTCATGGTGGTTAGGTATAAAGAAATCACTTAAAGGGACACTAAGAGATGTGTTGGAGGCTGCGCCCTCAATTATGATAAAAACTGGGATTAGTATATTTCTATAATTGTATTACATGTATGAACTTACACCTATTATAAGGATTAAGAAAAATCAGCCCTCTTTGTACAAGAAAACGTCGATTCAAAAATCCTCGTACAGCTGCGACGAGCATTTTAAGTCCGACAGTATCCCCCTGCAGTACGTGTGATACATAACGCGAACCATATTTGCATAGAGGGCGTTTTTCAATAAATAGCGATGATATTGTTTTAATCAAGTTTTGCTGTGTTTTTGTTAGTAGAAACAATAATAAATGAATAATGGCAATTTTTAATGTTTATCTTGAATTCTGAAGTAAATTTTTGGCAATGTCTGGCTAGACGTCCCGTAACTGAAGTGCGCATGCTCAAACCAATTAAAATACGTTGTAGCGAATACGGTTTATTCCGTACGGGACGTGAGGCAAGATATAGCCACATTTTTAAACATTTAACATTTTCAACACCACTTAATGTCCCTTTAATTTATCATCAATTGGTTGGAGGCAGCAAACAAGACGTCATGTCAATACCAAATATTCGCTGATCACCCGGGGCGGTGGCGGTGGCGTGGCTGTGATTTACTTGAATTCATTTATTTCACGGATTTAGTTACTACAAAGCTTTGCCCAATGGACTTAAGATGAAATGGGAACACTTATTATTTACCTGATCGAGGTAGGTTTGGCATTCTGGTGATGCTGGCTCAGGAGCTGCCATTCCACCACACATACCAGCCATTTGTTTATTCTCTGCTGTGCTACTAACTGACTAACTCACTGCTGCTGACGTTCTAAAAATAAAGCCTTTTTATTTACTTTATTTAGCCTAATTATACCTATGTTTTGGTTCGCAAACCTTGAGCTACAATTGATTATCAGTTCGTCGAAGGTTTATAATACAGCCTGTGATTTGTAAATTGCTGAAATCTTTAATGAACACCGAGAGATAATTCATTCAAGTGTAATACCGACCCGTGACTGTGAATCATAATTTGTTTTGTTTGGCTGGATTTTAATAACGCAACCTTTGACCTCAATTAATTATACCAGGGTTGCCAGACCAATAATTATAATCAAGAACCCCAGCAGGGTAAGATGGATATTATTTAAAATAAAAGTAAAAGTAAAAGTAATAAAAGTAATAGTAAAAGTAATAGTAAAAGTGAACCTACAAGTACTTTACCCTGAAAGGCAACTTTGGAATTGCCGCCGAGTCACAGACTTTTCTGGCATAGCGCATTGTGAAAGTCTGCTGTTTGAATTGGCGAGTTTTATCGGCATTCAAATACCATTTTATTCTTCAAAGATTACTCAGTGACTACACTGCAAAAACTAGGGTGTTACTTTAACACACCGGTCCAACCCAAACACTGTTGTTACATTTGCACCGGGCGGGCATGTAGGTACCAAAAGACGTTGGGCATCAGCAAAATTCTCAATGAAATCTCATATATACATGATGATCAACACGCGGGGCAATGTCTAGTTAGGCCTACATTGTTTAATCCTTTCAAAAATCGTTTTTAATCATCTAAATGTTGTCGTTTTCTTTGGAGGTTTTCAACAAGAAACACCTTGAAAAAGCCAGGACATTTTAGATTTCATATGATGAATCATACACGAGTTCGAATTAAAACTCATGAGTTTTTTATTGTTTTAAACGAGTAAATGATCAGTAAGGTTGAGTCGCGACTTTCTTTGACACAGTCAGGCTCTCAAACACAATTCCACTTCCAATGCAAATTGGATTAAACATGTTAAAAAAGCCGGGCTAGGGGGGGGGGGGGGGGGGGGGGGGTCGATAAGGAGTCTATTAAAGTTATTTCTAGTGATCTATGTGTTTTTGAATGATGATAAATAGTAGGCCAGGAGCACTGAGAGGGGTCCTTTGGGTTTCACTCATATCAAAAGACGCTTTAAAGCTAGTGGATTAAATGAAACTGCATGTCGGGCGTAATTGTCGGGTCATATTATATGCGTTTCAGCCATCTGAATGTTAGGCCTACTCGCCTATAATGATCTTAAATTCAAGTAATTGTGAAATGAAAAGATTTTAAAATCGATAATAATGCTTAATTTTCCACTATCTACAGGGTAAACAATACGAACGGACCTATATAGACTTTTCAGTAATCTAGTCAAAGGCCCTCGGGGAGAAATTTTCTTTAAAAAGCGCATACACGCGCACCTTCGCACCGTTAGAACATGCAATTTTGAAATTTCACGTTTTGACCATGTTTCTTGTGGAGGCCGTATCTTCAAAACGGAAGCATGAAATGTAATATAACTCGGGAATTTAGCTCAGAATTTCACTGGCAACAATCTGAAATATGTCTCGTTTGCTGTAGACAAAGTGTGTGCTCTTAAGGCTGGGTTCACATAGGAGTATACGGTATACGGTATACGGTATTCGCTATACGCTATTACGGGCAAGGCGAGTCACATAGGGTATACGCGAGCCCTACTCGTAGTAGCCACATCCAAACAGGATGGTATACGGTGCACGAAAATCGAACACGCACGATTCCCGGTATACTATACTATACTATACTATACTACACTATACCAAGGAGTTAACTCCTTGACTATACGCAGGTATACGGCCTTGAATGGTGCCGTCTTATGTGACCGAATAGCGTATAGCGAATACCGTATACCGTATACCGTACTCCTATGTGAACTCAGCCTAAAGGGTATACACCACCAATGCACTATGGGATAGCACGTCCGGTAAAAGTTTATCACAGCAATAGTTCCTTTTTGCGGTACAAATTGCGAGATTTTGACATACTTTTTTCAATTATATCTATTAGTTTTGGGTATTACACATTTTTATGAGTGTGCACAGTACATATTTCCAAAAAAATCGCACTAGTTTGAACATTTTAAAGTTTTAAACGACTGAAATCGGCGGAAGGTCCGTCCTGGGTTTTGGGGCGTAAATAAAGGGCCGAAATCGCTACATCAAATTCATCGCATAATATTGAAAAATCTAGTCCGACACTTTGCTATTTCCTTTTGATATGTTTTGCGGACATCCCTTAGGAATAATCTCTGTAAATGTCATATAAGGATGTATGGGATAACTCCAGTTAGAGCCGATTGTTTGACCCCTACTTTGCACGTAGCGTCTATGGGGAGTGCATTGGTGGTGTATACCCTTGAAGCTGCGGGCTCCAACTGGGCATGTAGGTACCAAAAGACGTTGGGCATCAGCAAAATTCTCAATGAAATCTCATATATACATGATGATCAACACGCGGGGCAATGTCTAGTTAGGCCTACATTGTTTAATCCTTTCAAAAATCGTTTTTAATCATCTAAATGTTGTCGTTTTCTTTGGAGGTTTTCAACAAGAAACACCTTGAAAAAGCCAGGACATTTTAGATTTCATATGATGAATCATACACGAGTTCGAATTAAAACTCATGAGTTTTTTATTGTTTTAAACGAGTAAATGATCAGTAAGGTTGAGTCGCGACTTTCTTTGACACAGTCAGGCTCTCAAACACAATTCCACTTCCAATGCAAATTGGATTAAACATGTTAAAAAAGCCGGGCTAGGGGGGGGGGGGGGGGGGGGGGGGGGTCGATAAGGAGTCTATTAAAGTTATTTCTAGTGATCTATGTGTTTTTGAATGATGATAAATAGTAGGCCAGGAGCACTGAGAGGGGTCCTTTGGGTTTCACTCATATCAAAAGACGCTTTAAAGCTAGTGGATTAAATGAAACTGCATGTCGGGCGTAATTGTCGGGTCATATTATATGCGTTTCAGCCATCTGAATGTTAGGCCTACTCGCCTATAATGATCTTAAATTCAAGTAATTGTGAAATGAAAAGATTTTAAAATCGATAATAATGCTTAATTTTCCACTATCTACAGGGTAAACAATACGAACGGACCTATATAGACTTTTCAGTAATCTAGTCAAAGGCCCTCGGGGAGAAATTTTCTTTAAAAAGCGCATACACGCGCACCTTCGCACCGTTAGAACATGCAATTTTGAAATTTCACGTTTTGACCATGTTTCTTGTGGAGGCCGTATCTTCAAAACGGAAGCATGAAATGTAATATAACTCGGGAATTTAGCTCAGAATTTCACTGGCAACAATCTGAAATATGTCTCGTTTGCTGTAGACAAAGTGTGTGCTCTTGAAGCTGCGGGCTCCAACTGGGCATGTAGGTACCAAAAGACGTTGGGCATCAGCAAAATTCTCAATGAAATCTCATATATACATGATGATCAACACGCGGGGCAATGTCTAGTTAGGCCTACATTGTTTAATCCTTTCAAAAATCGTTTTTAATCATCTAAATGTTGTCGTTTTCTTTGGAGGTTTTCAACAAGAAACACCTTGAAAAAGCCAGGACATTTTAGATTTCATATGATGAATCATACACGAGTTCGAATTAAAACTCATGAGTTTTTTATTGTTTTAAACGAGTAAATGATCAGTAAGGTTGAGTCGCGACTTTCTTTGACACAGTCAGGCTCTCAAACACAATTCCACTTCCAATGCAAATTGGATTAAACATGTTAAAAAAGCCGGGCTAGGGGGGGGGGGGGGGGGGGGGGGGGGGGGGTCGATAAGGAGTCTATTAAAGTTATTTCTAGTGATCTATGTGTTTTTGAATGATGATAAATAGTAGGCCAGGAGCACTGAGAGGGGTCCTTTGGGTTTCACTCATATCAAAAGACGCTTTAAAGCTAGTGGATTAAATGAAACTGCATGTCGGGCGTAATTGTCGGGTCATATTATATGCGTTTCAGCCATCTGAATGTTAGGCCTACTCGCCTATAATGATCTTAAATTCAAGTAATTGTGAAATGAAAAGATTTTAAAATCGATAATAATGCTTAATTTTCCACTATCTACAGGGTAAACAATACGAACGGACCTATATAGACTTTTCAGTAATCTAGTCAAAGGCCCTCGGGGAGAAATTTTCTTTAAAAAGCGCATACACGCGCACCTTCGCACCGTTAGAACATGCAATTTTGAAATTTCACGTTTTGACCATGTTTCTTGTGGAGGCCGTATCTTCAAAACGGAAGCATGAAATGTAATATAACTCGGGAATTTAGCTCAGAATTTCACTGGCAACAATCTGAAATATGTCTCGTTTGCTGTAGACAAAGTGTGTGCTCTTAAGGCTGGGTTCACATAGGAGTATACGGTATACGGTATACGGTATTCGCTATACGCTATTACGGGCAAGGCGAGTCACATAGGGTATACGCGAGCCCTACTCGTAGTAGCCACATCCAAACAGGATGGTATACGGTGCACGAAAATCGAACACGCACGATTCCCGGTATACTATACTATACTATACTATACTACACTATACCAAGGAGTTAACTCCTTGACTATACGCAGGTATACGGCCTTGAATGGTGCCGTCTTATGTGACCGAATAGCGTATAGCGAATACCGTATACCGTATACCGTACTCCTATGTGAACTCAGCCTAAAGGGTATACACCACCAATGCACTATGGGATAGCACGTCCGGTAAAAGTTTATCACAGCAATAGTTCCTTTTTGCGGTACAAATTGCGAGATTTTGACATACTTTTTTCAATTATATCTATTAGTTTTGGGTATTACACATTTTTATGAGTGTGCACAGTACATATTTCCAAAAAAATCGCACTAGTTTGAACATTTTAAAGTTTTAAACGACTGAAATCGGCGGAAGGTCCGTCCTGGGTTTTGGGGCGTAAATAAAGGGCCGAAATCGCTACATCAAATTCATCGCATAATATTGAAAAATCTAGTCCGACACTTTGCTATTTCCTTTTGATATGTTTTGCGGACATCCCTTAGGAATAATCTCTGTAAATGTCATATAAGGATGTATGGGATAACTCCAGTTAGAGCCGATTGTTTGACCCCTACTTTGCACGTAGCGTCTATGGGGAGTGCATTGGTGGTGTATACCCTTGAAGCTGCGGGCTCCAACTGGGCATGTAGGTACCAAAAGACGTTGGGCATCAGCAAAATTCTCAATGAAATCTCATATATACATGATGATCAACACGCGGGGCAATGTCTAGTTAGGCCTACATTGTTTAATCCTTTCAAAAATCGTTTTTAATCATCTAAATGTTGTCGTTTTCTTTGGAGGTTTTCAACAAGAAACACCTTGAAAAAGCCAGGACATTTTAGATTTCATATGATGAATCATACACGAGTTCGAATTAAAACTCATGAGTTTTTTATTGTTTTAAACGAGTAAATGATCAGTAAGGTTGAGTCGCGACTTTCTTTGACACAGTCAGGCTCTCAAACACAATTCCACTTCCAATGCAAATTGGATTAAACATGTTAAAAAAGCCGGGCTAGGGGGGGGGGGGGGGGGGGGGTCGATAAGGAGTCTATTAAAGTTATTTCTAGTGATCTATGTGTTTTTGAATGATGATAAATAGTAGGCCAGGAGCACTGAGAGGGGTCCTTTGGGTTTCACTCATATCAAAAGACGCTTTAAAGCTAGTGGATTAAATGAAACTGCATGTCGGGCGTAATTGTCGGGTCATATTATATGCGTTTCAGCCATCTGAATGTTAGGCCTACTCGCCTATAATGATCTTAAATTCAAGTAATTGTGAAATGAAAAGATTTTAAAATCGATAATAATGCTTAATTTTCCACTATCTACAGGGTAAACAATACGAACGGACCTATATAGACTTTTC
The DNA here is from genome assembly GCA_035610835.1 of Ophiura sarsii. NCBI lineage: Eukaryota > Metazoa > Echinodermata > Ophiuroidea > Amphilepidida > Ophiuridae > Ophiura > Ophiura sarsii. The sequence continues at coordinate 53,226,369 of CM069455.1, forward strand.
AGTAATCTAGTCAAAGGCCCTCGGGGAGAAATTTTCTTTAAAAAGCGCATACACGCGCACCTTCGCACCGTTAGAACATGCAATTTTGAAATTTCACGTTTTGACCATGTTTCTTGTGGAGGCCGTATCTTCAAAACGGAAGCATGAAATGTAATATAACTCGGGAATTTAGCTCAGAATTTCACTGGCAACAATCTGAAATATGTCTCGTTTGCTGTAGACAAAGTGTGTGCTCTTGAAGCTGCGGGCTCCAACTGGGCATGTAGGTACCAAAAGACGTTGGGCATCAGCAAAATTCTCAATGAAATCTCATATATACATGATGATCAACACGCGGGGCAATGTCTAGTTAGGCCTACATTGTTTAATCCTTTCAAAAATCGTTTTTAATCATCTAAATGTTGTCGTTTTCTTTGGAGGTTTTCAACAAGAAACACCTTGAAAAAGCCAGGACATTTTAGATTTCATATGATGAATCATACACGAGTTCGAATTAAAACTCATGAGTTTTTTATTGTTTTAAACGAGTAAATGATCAGTAAGGTTGAGTCGCGACTTTCTTTGACACAGTCAGGCTCTCAAACACAATTCCACTTCCAATGCAAATTGGATTAAACATGTTAAAAAAGCCGGGCTAGGGGGGGGGGGGGGGGGTCGATAAGGAGTCTATTAAAGTTATTTCTAGTGATCTATGTGTTTTTGAATGATGATAAATAGTAGGCCAGGAGCACTGAGAGGGGTCCTTTGGGTTTCACTCATATCAAAAGACGCTTTAAAGCTAGTGGATTAAATGAAACTGCATGTCGGGCGTAATTGTCGGGTCATATTATATGCGTTTCAGCCATCTGAATGTTAGGCCTACTCGCCTATAATGATCTTAAATTCAAGTAATTGTGAAATGAAAAGATTTTAAAATCGATAATAATGCTTAATTTTCCACTATCTACAGCAGGGTAAACAATACGAACGGACCTATATAGACTTTTCAGTAATCTAGTCAAAGGCCCTCGGGGAGAAATTTTCTTTAAAAAGCGCATACACGCGCACCTTCGCACCGTTAGAACATGCAATTTTGAAATTTCACGTTTTGACCATGTTTCTTGTGGAGGCCGTATCTTCAAAACGGAAGCATGAAATGTAATATAACTCGGGAATTTAGCTCAGAATTTCACTGGCAACAATCTGAAATATGTCTCGTTTGCTGTAGACAAAGTGTGTGCTCTTAAGGCTGGGTTCACATAGGAGTATACGGTATACGGTATACGGTATTCGCTATACGCTATTACGGGCAAGGCGAGTCACATAGGGTATACGCGAGCCCTACTCGTAGTAGCCACATCCAAACAGGATGGTATACGGTGCACGAAAATCGAACACGCACGATTCCCGGTATACTATACTATACTATACTATACTACACTATACCAAGGAGTTAACTCCTTGACTATACGCAGGTATACGGCCTTGAATGGTGCCGTCTTATGTGACCGAATAGCGTATAGCGAATACCGTATACCGTATACCGTACTCCTATGTGAACTCAGCCTAAAGGGTATACACCACCAATGCACTATGGGATAGCACGTCCGGTAAAAGTTTATCACAGCAATAGTTCCTTTTTGCGGTACAAATTGCGAGATTTTGACATACTTTTTTCAATTATATCTATTAGTTTTGGGTATTACACATTTTTATGAGTGTGCACAGTACATATTTCCAAAAAAATCGCACTAGTTTGAACATTTTAAAGTTTTAAACGACTGAAATCGGCGGAAGGTCCGTCCTGGGTTTTGGGGCGTAAATAAAGGGCCGAAATCGCTACATCAAATTCATCGCATAATATTGAAAAATCTAGTCCGACACTTTGCTATTTCCTTTTGATATGTTTTGCGGACATCCCTTAGGAATAATCTCTGTAAATGTCATATAAGGATGTATGGGATAACTCCAGTTAGAGCCGATTGTTTGACCCCTACTTTGCACGTAGCGTCTATGGGGAGTGCATTGGTGGTGTATACCCTTGAAGCTGCGGGCTCCAACTGGGCATGTAGGTACCAAAAGACGTTGGGCATCAGCAAAATTCTCAATGAAATCTCATATATACATGATGATCAACACGCGGGGCAATGTCTAGTTAGGCCTACATTGTTTAATCCTTTCAAAAATCGTTTTTAATCATCTAAATGTTGTCGTTTTCTTTGGAGGTTTTCAACAAGAAACACCTTGAAAAAGCCAGGACATTTTAGATTTCATATGATGAATCATACACGAGTTCGAATTAAAACTCATGAGTTTTTTATTGTTTTAAACGAGTAAATGATCAGTAAGGTTGAGTCGCGACTTTCTTTGACACAGTCAGGCTCTCAAACACAATTCCACTTCCAATGCAAATTGGATTAAACATGTTAAAAAAGCCGGGCTAGGGGGGGGGGGGGGGGGGGGGGTCGATAAGGAGTCTATTAAAGTTATTTCTAGTGATCTATGTGTTTTTGAATGATGATAAATAGTAGGCCAGGAGCACTGAGAGGGGTCCTTTGGGTTTCACTCATATCAAAAGACGCTTTAAAGCTAGTGGATTAAATGAAACTGCATGTCGGGCGTAATTGTCGGGTCATATTATATGCGTTTCAGCCATCTGAATGTTAGGCCTACTCGCCTATAATGATCTTAAATTCAAGTAATTGTGAAATGAAAAGATTTTAAAATCGATAATAATGCTTAATTTTCCACTATCTACAGGGTAAACAATACGAACGGACCTATATAGACTTTTCAGTAATCTAGTCAAAGGCCCTCGGGGAGAAATTTTCTTTAAAAAGCGCATACACGCGCACCTTCGCACCGTTAGAACATGCAATTTTGAAATTTCACGTTTTGACCATGTTTCTTGTGGAGGCCGTATCTTCAAAACGGAAGCATGAAATGTAATATAACTCGGGAATTTAGCTCAGAATTTCACTGGCAACAATCTGAAATATGTCTCGTTTGCTGTAGACAAAGTGTGTGCTCTTGAAGCTGCGGGCTCCAACTGGGCATGTAGGTACCAAAAGACGTTGGGCATCAGCAAAATTCTCAATGAAATCTCATATATACATGATGATCAACACGCGGGGCAATGTCTAGTTAGGCCTACATTGTTTAATCCTTTCAAAAATCGTTTTTAATCATCTAAATGTTGTCGTTTTCTTTGGAGGTTTTCAACAAGAAACACCTTGAAAAAGCCAGGACATTTTAGATTTCATATGATGAATCATACACGAGTTCGAATTAAAACTCATGAGTTTTTTATTGTTTTAAACGAGTAAATGATCAGTAAGGTTGAGTCGCGACTTTCTTTGACACAGTCAGGCTCTCAAACACAATTCCACTTCCAATGCAAATTGGATTAAACATGTTAAAAAAGCCGGGCTAGGGGGGGGGGGGGGGGGGGGGGGGTCGATAAGGAGTCTATTAAAGTTATTTCTAGTGATCTATGTGTTTTTGAATGATGATAAATAGTAGGCCAGGAGCACTGAGAGGGGTCCTTTGGGTTTCACTCATATCAAAAGACGCTTTAAAGCTAGTGGATTAAATGAAACTGCATGTCGGGCGTAATTGTCGGGTCATATTATATGCGTTTCAGCCATCTGAATGTTAGGCCTACTCGCCTATAATGATCTTAAATTCAAGTAATTGTGAAATGAAAAGATTTTAAAATCGATAATAATGCTTAATTTTCCACTATCTACAGGGTAAACAATACGAACGGACCTATATAGACTTTTCAGTAATCTAGTCAAAGGCCCTCGGGGAGAAATTTTCTTTAAAAAGCGCATACACGCGCACCTTCGCACCGTTAGAACATGCAATTTTGAAATTTCACGTTTTGACCATGTTTCTTGTGGAGGCCGTATCTTCAAAACGGAAGCATGAAATGTAATATAACTCGGGAATTTAGCTCAGAATTTCACTGGCAACAATCTGAAATATGTCTCGTTTGCTGTAGACAAAGTGTGTGCTCTTGAAGCTGCGGGCTCCAACTGGGCATGTAGGTACCAAAAGACGTTGGGCATCAGCAAAATTCTCAATGAAATCTCATATATACATGATGATCAACACGCGGGGCAATGTCTAGTTAGGCCTACATTGTTTAATCCTTTCAAAAATCGTTTTTAATCATCTAAATGTTGTCGTTTTCTTTGGAGGTTTTCAACAAGAAACACCTTGAAAAAGCCAGGACATTTTAGATTTCATATGATGAATCATACACGAGTTCGAATTAAAACTCATGAGTTTTTTATTGTTTTAAACGAGTAAATGATCAGTAAGGTTGAGTCGCGACTTTCTTTGACACAGTCAGGCTCTCAAACACAATTCCACTTCCAATGCAAATTGGATTAAACATGTTAAAAAAGCCGGGCTAGGGGGGGGGGGGGGGGGGGGGGGGGGTCGATAAGGAGTCTATTAAAGTTATTTCTAGTGATCTATGTGTTTTTGAATGATGATAAATAGTAGGCCAGGAGCACTGAGAGGGGTCCTTTGGGTTTCACTCATATCAAAAGACGCTTTAAAGCTAGTGGATTAAATGAAACTGCATGTCGGGCGTAATTGTCGGGTCATATTATATGCGTTTCAGCCATCTGAATGTTAGGCCTACTCGCCTATAATGATCTTAAATTCAAGTAATTGTGAAATGAAAAGATTTTAAAATCGATAATAATGCTTAATTTTCCACTATCTACAGGGTAAACAATACGAACGGACCTATATAGACTTTTCAGTAATCTAGTCAAAGGCCCTCGGGGAGAAATTTTCTTTAAAAAGCGCATACACGCGCACCTTCGCACCGTTAGAACATGCAATTTTGAAATTTCACGTTTTGACCATGTTTCTTGTGGAGGCCGTATCTTCAAAACGGAAGCATGAAATGTAATATAACTCGGGAATTTAGCTCAGAATTTCACTGGCAACAATCTGAAATATGTCTCGTTTGCTGTAGACAAAGTGTGTGCTCTTGAAGCTGCGGGCTCCAACTGGGCATGTAGGTACCAAAAGACGTTGGGCATCAGCAAAATTCTCAATGAAATCTCATATATACATGATGATCAACACGCGGGGCAATGTCTAGTTAGGCCTACATTGTTTAATCCTTTCAAAAATCGTTTTTAATCATCTAAATGTTGTCGTTTTCTTTGGAGGTTTTCAACAAGAAACACCTTGAAAAAGCCAGGACATTTTAGATTTCATATGATGAATCATACACGAGTTCGAATTAAAACTCATGAGTTTTTTATTGTTTTAAACGAGTAAATGATCAGTAAGGTTGAGTCGCGACTTTCTTTGACACAGTCAGGCTCTCAAACACAATTCCACTTCCAATGCAAATTGGATTAAACATGTTAAAAAAGCCGGGCTAGGGGGGGGGGTCGATAAGGAGTCTATTAAAGTTATTTCTAGTGATCTATGTGTTTTTGAATGATGATAAATAGTAGGCCAGGAGCACTGAGAGGGGTCCTTTGGGTTTCACTCATATCAAAAGACGCTTTAAAGCTAGTGGATTAAATGAAACTGCATGTCGGGCGTAATTGTCGGGTCATATTATATGCGTTTCAGCCATCTGAATGTTAGGCCTACTCGCCTATAATGATCTTAAATTCAAGTAATTGTGAAATGAAAAGATTTTAAAATCGATAATAATGCTTAATTTTCCACTATCTACAGGGTAAACAATACGAACGGACCTATATAGACTTTTCAGTAATCTAGTCAAAGGCCCTCGGGGAGAAATTTTCTTTAAAAAGCGCATACACGCGCACCTTCGCACCGTTAGAACATGCAATTTTGAAATTTCACGTTTTGACCATGTTTCTTGTGGAGGCCGTATCTTCAAAACGGAAGCATGAAATGTAATATAACTCGGGAATTTAGCTCAGAATTTCACTGGCAACAATCTGAAATATGTCTCGTTTGCTGTAGACAAAGTGTGTGCTCTTAAAGGGTATACACCACCAATGCACTATGGGATAGCACGTCCGGTAAAAGTTTATCACAGCAATAGTTCCTTTTTGCGGTACAAATTGCGAGATTTTGACATACTTTTTTCAATTATATCTATTAGTTTTGGGTATTACACATTTTTATGAGTGTGCACAGTACATATTTCCAAAAAAATCGCACTAGTTTGAACATTTTAAAGTTTTAAACGACTGAAATCGGCGGAAGGTCCGTCCTGGGTTTTGGGGCGTAAATAAAGGGCCGAAATCGCTACATCAAATTCATCGCATAATATTGAAAAATCTAGTCCGACACTTTGCTATTTCCTTTTGATATGTTTTGCGGACATCCCTTAGGAATAATCTCTGTAAATGTCATATAAGGATGTATGGGATAACTCCAGTTAGAGCCGATTGTTTGACCCCTACTTTGCACGTAGCGTCTATGGGGAGTGCATTGGTGGTGTATACCCTTGAAGCTGCGGGCTCCAACTGGGCATGTAGGTACCAAAAGACGTTGGGCATCAGCAAAATTCTCAATGAAATCTCATATATACATGATGATCAACACGCGGGGCAATGTCTAGTTAGGCCTACATTGTTTAATCCTTTCAAAAATCGTTTTTAATCATCTAAATGTTGTCGTTTTCTTTGGAGGTTTTCAACAAGAAACACCTTGAAAAAGCCAGGACATTTTAGATTTCATATGATGAATCATACACGAGTTCGAATTAAAACTCATGAGTTTTTTATTGTTTTAAACGAGTAAATGATCAGTAAGGTTGAGTCGCGACTTTCTTTGACACAGTCAGGCTCTCAAACACAATTCCACTTCCAATGCAAATTGGATTAAACATGTTAAAAAAGCCGGGCTAGGGGGGGGGGGGGGGTCGATAAGGAGTCTATTAAAGTTATTTCTAGTGATCTATGTGTTTTTGAATGATGATAAATAGTAGGCCAGGAGCACTGAGAGGGGTCCTTTGGGTTTCACTCATATCAAAAGACGCTTTAAAGCTAGTGGATTAAATGAAACTGCATGTCGGGCGTAATTGTCGGGTCATATTATATGCGTTTCAGCCATCTGAATGTTAGGCCTACTCGCCTATAATGATCTTAAATTCAAGTAATTGTGAAATGAAAAGATTTTAAAATCGATAATAATGCTTAATTTTCCACTATCTACAGGGTAAACAATACGAACGGACCTATATAGACTTTTCAGTAATCTAGTCAAAGGCCCTCGGGGAGAAATTTTCTTTAAAAAGCGCATACACGCGCACCTTCGCACCGTTAGAACATGCAATTTTGAAATTTCACGTTTTGACCATGTTTCTTGTGGAGGCCGTATCTTCAAAACGGAAGCATGAAATGTAATATAACTCGGGAATTTAGCTCAGAATTTCACTGGCAACAATCTGAAATATGTCTCGTTTGCTGTAGACAAAGTGTGTGCTCTTGAAGCTGCGGGCTCCAACTGGGCATGTAGGTACCAAAAGACGTTGGGCATCAGCAAAATTCTCAATGAAATCTCATATATACATGATGATCAACACGCGGGGCAATGTCTAGTTAGGCCTACATTGTTTAATCCTTTCAAAAATCGTTTTTAATCATCTAAATGTTGTCGTTTTCTTTGGAGGTTTTCAACAAGAAACACCTTGAAAAAGCCAGGACATTTTAGATTTCATATGATGAATCATACACGAGTTCGAATTAAAACTCATGAGTTTTTTATTGTTTTAAACGAGTAAATGATCAGTAAGGTTGAGTCGCGACTTTCTTTGACACAGTCAGGCTCTCAAACACAATTCCACTTCCAATGCAAATTGGATTAAACATGTTAAAAAAGCCGGGCTAGGGGGGGGGGGGGGGGGGGGGTCGATAAGGAGTCTATTAAAGTTATTTCTAGTGATCTATGTGTTTTTGAATGATGATAAATAGTAGGCCAGGAGCACTGAGAGGGGTCCTTTGGGTTTCACTCATATCAAAAGACGCTTTAAAGCTAGTGGATTAAATGAAACTGCATGTCGGGCGTAATTGTCGGGTCATATTATATGCGTTTCAGCCATCTGAATGTTAGGCCTACTCGCCTATAATGATCTTAAATTCAAGTAATTGTGAAATGAAAAGATTTTAAAATCGATAATAATGCTTAATTTTCCACTATCTACAGGGTAAACAATACGAACGGACCTATATAGACTTTTCAGTAATCTAGTCAAAGGCCCTCGGGGAGAAATTTTCTTTAAAAAGCGCATACACGCGCACCTTCGCACCGTTAGAACATGCAATTTTGAAATTTCACGTTTTGACCATGTTTCTTGTGGAGGCCGTATCTTCAAAACGGAAGCATGAAATGTAATATAACTCGGGAATTTAGCTCAGAATTTCACTGGCAACAATCTGAAATATGTCTCGTTTGCTGTAGACAAAGTGTGTGCTCTTGAAGCTGCGGGCTCCAACTGGGCATGTAGGTACCAAAAGACGTTGGGCATCAGCAAAATTCTCAATGAAATCTCATATATACATGATGATCAACACGCGGGGCAATGTCTAGTTAGGCCTACATTGTTTAATCCTTTCAAAAATCGTTTTTAATCATCTAAATGTTGTCGTTTTCTTTGGAGGTTTTCAACAAGAAACACCTTGAAAAAGCCAGGACATTTTAGATTTCATATGATGAATCATACACGAGTTCGAATTAAAACTCATGAGTTTTTTATTGTTTTAAACGAGTAAATGATCAGTAAGGTTGAGTCGCGACTTTCTTTGACACAGTCAGGCTCTCAAACACAATTCCACTTCCAATGCAAATTGGATTAAACATGTTAAAAAAGCCGGGCTAGGGGGGGGGGGGGGGGGGGGGGGGGGTCGATAAGGAGTCTATTAAAGTTATTTCTAGTGATCTATGTGTTTTTGAATGATGATAAATAGTAGGCCAGGAGCACTGAGAGGGGTCCTTTGGGTTTCACTCATATCAAAAGACGCTTTAAAGCTAGTGGATTAAATGAAACTGCATGTCGGGCGTAATTGTCGGGTCATATTATATGCGTTTCAGCCATCTGAATGTTAGGCCTACTCGCCTATAATGATCTTAAATTCAAGTAATTGTGAAATGAAAAGATTTTAAAATCGATAATAATGCTTAATTTTCCACTATCTACAGGGTAAACAATACGAACGGACCTATATAGACTTTTCAGTAATCTAGTCAAAGGCCCTCGGGGAGAAATTTTCTTTAAAAAGCGCATACACGCGCACCTTCGCACCGTTAGAACATGCAATTTTGAAATTTCACGTTTTGACCATGTTTCTTGTGGAGGCCGTATCTTCAAAACGGAAGCATGAAATGTAATATAACTCGGGAATTTAGCTCAGAATTTCACTGGCAACAATCTGAAATATGTCTCGTTTGCTGTAGACAAAGTGTGTGCTCTTGAAGCTGCGGGCTCCAACTGGGCATGTAGGTACCAAAAGACGTTGGGCATCAGCAAAATTCTCAATGAAATCTCATATATACATGATGATCAACACGCGGGGCAATGTCTAGTTAGGCCTACATTGTTTAATCCTTTCAAAAATCGTTTTTAATCATCTAAATGTTGTCGTTTTCTTTGGAGGTTTTCAACAAGAAACACCTTGAAAAAGCCAGGACATTTTAGATTTCATATGATGAATCATACACGAGTTCGAATTAAAACTCATGAGTTTTTTATTGTTTTAAACGAGTAAATGATCAGTAAGGTTGAGTCGCGACTTTCTTTGACACAGTCAGGCTCTCAAACACAATTCCACTTCCAATGCAAATTGGATTAAACATGTTAAAAAAGCCGGGCTAGGGGGGGGGGTCGATAAGGAGTCTATTAAAGTTATTTCTAGTGATCTATGTGTTTTTGAATGATGATAAATAGTAGGCCAGGAGCACTGAGAGGGGTCCTTTGGGTTTCACTCATATCAAAAGACGCTTTAAAGCTAGTGGATTAAATGAAACTGCATGTCGGGCGTAATTGTCGGGTCATATTATATGCGTTTCAGCCATCTGAATGTTAGGCCTACTCGCCTATAATGATCTTAAATTCAAGTAATTGTGAAATGAAAAGATTTTAAAATCGATAATAATGCTTAATTTTCCACTATCTACAGGGTAAACAATACGAACGGACCTATATAGACTTTTCAGTAATCTAGTCAAAGGCCCTCGGGGAGAAATTTTCTTTAAAAAGCGCATACACGCGCACCTTCGCACCGTTAGAACATGCAATTTTGAAATTTCACGTTTTGACCATGTTTCTTGTGGAGGCCGTATCTTCAAAACGGAAGCATGAAATGTAATATAACTCGGGAATTTAGCTCAGAATTTCACTGGCAACAATCTGAAATATGTCTCGTTTGCTGTAGACAAAGTGTGTGCTCTTAAAGGGTATACACCACCAATGCACTATGGGATAGCACGTCCGGTAAAAGTTTATCACAGCAATAGTTCCTTTTTGCGGTACAAATTGCGAGATTTTGACATACTTTTTTCAATTATATCTATTAGTTTTGGGTATTACACATTTTTATGAGTGTGCACAGTACATATTTCCAAAAAAATCGCACTAGTTTGAACATTTTAAAGTTTTAAACGACTGAAATCGGCGGAAGGTCCGTCCTGGGTTTTGGGGCGTAAATAAAGGGCCGAAATCGCTACATCAAATTCATCGCATAATATTGAAAAATCTAGTCCGACACTTTGCTATTTCCTTTTGATATGTTTTGCGGACATCCCTTAGGAATAATCTCTGTAAATGTCATATAAGGATGTATGGGATAACTCCAGTTAGAGCCGATTGTTTGACCCCTACTTTGCACGTAGCGTCTATGGGGAGTGCATTGGTGGTGTATACCCTTGAAGCTGCGGGCTCCAACTGGGCATGTAGGTACCAAAAGACGTTGGGCATCAGCAAAATTCTCAATGAAATCTCATATATACATGATGATCAACACGCGGGGCAATGTCTAGTTAGGCCTACATTGTTTAATCCTTTCAAAAATCGTTTTTAATCATCTAAATGTTGTCGTTTTCTTTGGAGGTTTTCAACAAGAAACACCTTGAAAAAGCCAGGACATTTTAGATTTCATATGATGAATCATACACGAGTTCGAATTAAAACTCATGAGTTTTTTATTGTTTTAAACGAGTAAATGATCAGTAAGGTTGAGTCGCGACTTTCTTTGACACAGTCAGGCTCTCAAACACAATTCCACTTCCAATGCAAATTGGATTAAACATGTTAAAAAAGCCGGGCTAGGGGGGGGGGGGGGGGGTCGATAAGGAGTCTATTAAAGTTATTTCTAGTGATCTATGTGTTTTTGAATGATGATAAATAGTAGGCCAGGAGCACTGAGAGGGGTCCTTTGGGTTTCACTCATATCAAAAGACGCTTTAAAGCTAGTGGATTAAATGAAACTGCATGTCGGGCGTAATTGTCGGGTCATATTATATGCGTTTCAGCCATCTGAATGTTAGGCCTACTCGCCTATAATGATCTTAAATTCAAGTAATTGTGAAATGAAAAGATTTTAAAATCGATAATAATGCTTAATTTTCCACTATCTACAGGGTAAACAATACGAACGGACCTATATAGACTTTTCAGTAATCTAGTCAAAGGCCCTCGGGGAGAAATTTTCTTTAAAAAGCGCATACACGCGCACCTTCGCACCGTTAGAACATGCAATTTTGAAATTTCACGTTTTGACCATGTTTCTTGTGGAGGCCGTATCTTCAAAACGGAAGCATGAAATGTAATATAACTCGGGAATTTAGCTCAGAATTTCACTGGCAACAATCTGAAATATGTCTCGTTTGCTGTAGACAAAGTGTGTGCTCTTGAAGCTGCGGGCTCCAACTGGGCATGTAGGTACCAAAAGACGTTGGGCATCAGCAAAATTCTCAATGAAATCTCATATATACATGATGATCAACACGCGGGGCAATGTCTAGTTAGGCCTACATTGTTTAATCCTTTCAAAAATCGTTTTTAATCATCTAAATGTTGTCGTTTTCTTTGGAGGTTTTCAACAAGAAACACCTTGAAAAAGCCAGGACATTTTAGATTTCATATGATGAATCATACACGAGTTCGAATTAAAACTCATGAGTTTTTTATTGTTTTAAACGAGTAAATGATCAGTAAGGTTGAGTCGCGACTTTCTTTGACACAGTCAGGCTCTCAAACACAATTCCACTTCCAATGCAAATTGGATTAAACATGTTAAAAAAGCCGGGCTAGGGGGGGGGGGGGGGGGGGGGGTCGATAAGGAGTCTATTAAAGTTATTTCTAGTGATCTATGTGTTTTTGAATGATGATAAATAGTAGGCCAGGAGCACTGAGAGGGGTCCTTTGGGTTTCACTCATATCAAAAGACGCTTTAAAGCTAGTGGATTAAATGAAACTGCATGTCGGGCGTAATTGTCGGGTCATATTATATGCGTTTCAGCCATCTGAATGTTAGGCCTACTCGCCTATAATGATCTTAAATTCAAGTAATTGTGAAATGAAAAGATTTTAAAATCGATAATAATGCTTAATTTTCCACTATCTACAGGGTAAACAATACGAACGGACCTATATAGACTTTTCAGTAATCTAGTCAAAGGCCCTCGGGGAGAAATTTTCTTTAAAAAGCGCATACACGCGCACCTTCGCACCGTTAGAACATGCAATTTTGAAATTTCACGTTTTGACCATGTTTCTTGTGGAGGCCGTATCTTCAAAACGGAAGCATGAAATGTAATATAACTCGGGAATTTAGCTCAGAATTTCACTGGCAACAATCTGAAATATGTCTCGTTTGCTGTAGACAAAGTGTGTGCTCTTAAAGGGTATACACCACCAATGCACTATGGGATAGCACGTCCGGTAAAAGTTTATCACAGCAATAGTTCCTTTTTGCGGTACAAATTGCGAGATTTTGACATACTTTTTTCAATTATATCTATTAGTTTTGGGTATTACACATTTTTATGAGTGTGCACAGTACATATTTCCAAAAAAATCGCACTAGTTTGAACATTTTAAAGTTTTAAACGACTGAAATCGGCGGAAGGTCCGTCCTGGGTTTTGGGGCGTAAATAAAGGGCCGAAATCGCTACATCAAATTCATCGCATAATATTGAAAAATCTAGTCCGACACTTTGCTATTTCCTTTTGATATGTTTTGCGGACATCCCTTAGGAATAATCTCTGTAAATGTCATATAAGGATGTATGGGATAACTCCAGTTAGAGCCGATTGTTTGACCCCTACTTTGCACGTAGCGTCTATGGGGAGTGCATTGGTGGTGTATACCCTTTAAATGACTTTTAATGTACTTAAATGGTCACGCCGTAAAACCGATTTAAGAATAATAGCTGCTAAAACCCTCATTTATCTCAATACACGAAAATTGTGTAATTTCGCTGTTTAAGACAGCTGTTTGGCATATCAATGTAGACACTACTCGGACGCATTTCATTTTCGATATCGACGGATTTGTAAAATGCCGATGTGAAATGCTCTGCTTGTAGATGTCATAGACTGGATTCAATACGTTTGCAAGACAGGTCCACTTATCACAAGTATTTCAAGACCTTAATATTAATGAAAAACTTTGATTTCACCTCAAGATCACTCTTGAAACCGACGGTTCAATTTCCGCGGGAGTTTAACTCGGTGTTAGTACCCAAAGTGCGCGGTTCGAAATAGCGCGGTTCGTTGTTGTGATAATTTGACCTACGCTATTGTTCACCGCTAACTTGCCTTTCAACTAAATGGTAGTGGTATTATAGAGGGATGGGGCGGGCATTGACCTTTTCATGTGTACCAAGGAGTATATATAATAGGAGGGGACACTTAGCTCATTTGCATATTTGCTCATTAATATGATTAACCCCGCGAACCCAGTCAAAGGTTGCAGATAATGCCCTCTGGAGAGTCAAGGGGACTTTCTTTTGTTCTCTAACGACAGCGTTGGGACAGCGCATGAAGTTTCTTGTACAGAGTTGGCGATGAGCGATTGAGAAGTATAACAAAAGCATACATAAACAGATCGTAACATGAATAATGCAATGCAACAGGTCACACAACGTTCAGTCGAGCGACCGTATAAACAGTATACAAGATGCCATTTATTGTGTTCGAAATGTCAACGCCTTTACCATTCTTTCCAAAATAAGGAGTATAATCACATTACAAACACATTTTGTGCGAGAGTAACATATAAATATGGTTTAAAATGTCAAAAATGGCACGATAAAAATCCGTTCGTTATAAATAAAAGAATCAATGGTTAAATAATAAAACTGACACAATTACACTCGTCGATCTCTGTGGCGTGCACACGTTGGCCGTATCGTTTGCAATCGGCAATCACGGGTTCGAATCTCCGTGTATTCGTTGTTGTTTTCTATTTTTTTGTTTTTTTTTAAATAAAAAATACTTGATTGTGGATGTATGTAACATCATTTTTATGTCAATTTTTATAATTTATAAAGGCCGCCAATGCTTTTATAGTTTTTTCTATTCTTTTTTAATCTATTTTTCTATCTATCATTTATCTCTGGATTTATTTAACTTTATAATCTAAACAAATTAAAATGCGTAAAACAATATACTATTGCTCGATAAATAAGTGATTGAAGTTGAGTTCACTTTGATAATGATAGCATACCAGTGTGCCCAACCATTTCTCCTTTGCACACTTTGTTTAAAATACATTCAGAGATGTCATTTTTATAGCTTGTTATAGCTAGGCTAATATACAACTGTAAGCTATTTGGATACACAAAGCAAACACATTTCCAAAACAGGCCATAGCCAATCGTACAATGAGAAAGGAGACCGTTTATACCAATGTTAAATCTACCATGATTACCATTTTTTTAAACCTGTACAACCGATGAATTTCTAGAAAATCTTTGGTACAACTTTATTTCAAGAAAGTTAGTCCTTGTACCAAATGTAGCTAGCTTTAATAAACGAATTGGGAGACGCAATATTCATGTCGAAATATATGTGGAAAGGCAATCAGACAACTATTGATAGACGCGATCAAGTCTTGTACCTTTGAAGGGTGATTACGGGCACGTATGAGTAAAGTGGATTCCCTCTATAATGAACCAAAATTTTAATTTCAGTGCCAAAGATCTTGAAAAAGGTTACAGGGGACATTCTCGCTTCGACGATGCTCCTATGCGTAGGTCAACTGAAAGCCCGGTCCGATGGTAGACTTCGAATCTCCAGAATCTCAGGAGATATGTACACATTTTCTCATAATACTTGATACTGCTACGCTTCCAATCATTAGATGGTGTGACGATTTGTCCTCTTCATCTGTCGTCACGGGGGTAATTAGCCTCAGAGGTAGAAACACTCGCTTTGTTTACATAGTTTTACAAACACAATCCTTTATTCATCTCAAAATACAACACTTTATTTATTATTTATCCATCGTGTACTATGCGACCTTGCTCGGCCGGTGCTCCAATCAATCTGAATGAATTTACAGCGCCTACATGTAGCCGGGATGGACTCATCCTACCGAGAGAGGGCGCTATGTCATATTCTATTCGTGACATATCCCCCTCGCCCGCTAAGCGAGTTCCACCGAGCTGACTTGTTTAGTGAAAAAAACAAAACCCAAATCATTTAAACATTTACAAATCATGGCATGCAAATCACAAGTCATAATGGAATCAACTTTTTCTATGTGTATTATACCATTGGGAAAAAAATATAAAAGCATTCGGACATCATTGAGAGAACCAACTAATTAAAGTAAGAAGTCTCAAATCAATACCAAATACAATGTGTGCCTTTAATTGTAAGCGACCCTGGATGAGAGCTATTGATTCCGAACATTTTTATAAACAAGCGCCTCGCGATTATGATGTTGCAATATTGTTTGTCTGGTACAGCGCGTACATGTCCCATGTCTGAAGCGGCAAACATGAAAGCCTAAAACTTTGAGCGCGTCGTAAACACTTGAGCAACACACGGCGGCGGGCACGCCCAAACATGTACAGTGCAGCTGTATGAAACATCGAAATCACAAAAACAATTAGCGCAAACTGTACGATTCAAAATAGCCTATAACATTTTAACTATTTACTCTAGCCTATAATCACTATTTTAAATGGGCCTAAAACATGTATTTTGGACAAAAATACCTACACAAAACAGAGCCAGATTTTGATTCCATATCCCGACGGCTCGTACACACATTAGCAACAAGCTTTGGAGAACGCGACAAATGCTATAGCTTCTCAGAAACGCTTTTTCTATATAAAAAAACATGATTTCTCCACCAACATTGCCCCTTTCCAATACATAAAAACATTTAAATGGTATTCGGCGAATCCACGCGCAGTCACCATGACATTTGCAAGCCATACATTGTAATTCAGAACTACAAATCATGGGTACCATGTGTACGGAAAACTTACTTACTGAGCAAGCCAATATACATTGTAAACAGCTAGTGCTACAAATCATGTATCATGTGTATGGAAAACTTACATTTTTGGACATCAAAACAATTATGGACATTCATCGCGGTGCTTCATTTTCGCATCTCGTACAATGAGGAAGAACAATTTTATTTCTGCGACTCGCACTGCTTGCAAATTTCATACAGAAAAAAAACCACAGAGGCCTATACCTGGTACCAATTCACCCATGATCTATAGACATAGTTTCAAAAGTTATAAAAAAAAAGAAGATCCTCAGCATTCCCTTGGCTGGCTCAAGTTCCACAAAAAAACCACTCAGCATTCCCTTGGCTGGCTCAAGTTCAACGCGCTTCATTTCAATCGCGCACTGGACACATACAAAACAACACCCACCCTTATTTTACGAACCTATCTACTGTCTTAATTTACATCTTACACTACAATTTTCATGTGCATCTGTCCAAAATCGCGGAATCGCAACGCGCATACTGAACGAGCAAATGAACCAAACTTTATACCAGTCTAAATGAGTGGGATGTGTACATACATTTTAGAATAAGGCTTCGCGCACGCAGTTACAATTTTGGTTTACATAATTAGTGATGCCCTACATAAAATTTATTACAGTATGTGAGTAAATGGTCAACCCCATAAAAGTGTAGCACCCAAAATATGCCAGGAATTGAGTCAAAATTCCCGACACATCTCAGATGAAAGAGAAAATCTGGATTCCACTGAGGTGACTAGTCCCAGCAAATCAAGATCCTCACCTTACAAACACGGTAAAAAAATATTGGAGCGAATAGAGAGAAAAAAATGAGACACATTTTTTTTTTTTTTTGCAAAACCTGCAAAGTGTACCAAACTACTGCCGTGTGATTTTTGTCAGAATTTTTGTACAAAGTAAGCGTAGGCTCAAATCACATAAAAAGGTTTTGAAATTATGCCAAAAACCAAAACACTGCATAAAATATTGAAATTGAAGCGAGTGAATTTGAAATTTTGATTGAATATCCCATAACGCTGTACACAATTACCTCGTCCTACATGTTAGGATTTTAAAGCCAAGGTTCAGACTTACACATTTCCACATTATGCACATCTTATCTGAGACTACATACATCTTAAATCTACAATACATGTCATAAAAATCAAGCAAAATGGAACACATCATTTGTCACTGGTCTCGTCAGCAGAGTAAATATTTTAAGATATGGACATGGTCGTCTTTGTCTCGTCATCAGTCAGTCAACATATGGTCAAACATTGTCAACCATTTTGTAAATAGGCATCATTGTCACATCAACATCACTGGCATGATTGGTGAATACACATTTTATGAATAATGTTAATGAATAATGTTTTGCATGAAAATGATAATCATATTGTTTAGAGTCTTTTTGTTTGTTTTAATCAGTGTTCATTCAACTCGCACCTTTTTATGATCCATCGATGAATTGTCTTCGTTGTATTTATTAAACGGAGCACCTGGCTTGCTCGGAACTGTCGGTGGCTGTTGAATCCGGTACACAGGCATGGCGTAAATAGAGGCTACGATGTATGGGCCTATCGTACAGAATACGACTTATGGACGAATTGATTCATAAATGTTTCAAATGTTACTGAATTCCATAGCGATCTCACCTGCTGGTCGTGTATATTGGTTGGAGTCTCTGCCGGGGTCTCTGCAACTCGTTGATCGTGGCATACTGTTTCATAGGCTTTGGCCTACTTGTTGGGAGACAGATAGGCCTGCGGCAATCGCCAGTGGTTTAAAACTCTCCTTGGTCGTATCATGTTCACAATCAATCGGTCCTTGCGCAAAATTGTAAAATACATCAAAATGTCGCCATATAATATTATAATCCACTATTCGACGATTCATGCGATCGGAAATAATATTCTCTTGTGTCGTTGTCGTATACATGTCTCACTTTATCGTCCATCAAATAATCTCACGGGTAACGTATCGCAATCATGTCGAAAAGGCCTATTGATGTCCATAATTGTAATCTTGAGCTCTGCATTTTTCTGTATTAATATCAAAGTCGTTCGTCGTCGTCTCTCAGTCACTGTCTCCTCGATCCATATCAGTCACTTGACCATTGTTTACGGCTTCACTGTCCAAACTGTCCAGCCATGTTCATTGTTCATGTAATTCATGAATCTTTCGCAAAACGCTGGGCTATCCAATTATCATTTCCACTTCGGCGAGAGGTACCGTAGGCAAATAAATGTCTCAAAATCCTGCCCGGATCTGCACCATATGTGACGATTTGCCTTCTTCATATCTGTCGTCACGGGGGTAATTAGCCTCAGAGGTAGAAACACTCGCTTTGTTTACATAGTTTTACAAACACAATCCTTTATTCATCTCAAAATACAACACTTTATTTATTATTTATCCATCGTGTACTATGCGACCTTGCTCGGCCGGTGCTCCAATCAATCTGAATGAATTTACAGCGCCTACATGTAGCCGGGATGGACTCATCCTACCGAGAGAGGGCGCTATGTCATATTCTATTCGTGACAATGGTTATAGCATATGCACGGCGCAAAGTGCACGGTGTCTCATTTAGGCCCACAGGCCGGGCGGGCTTGTGAGTGCTCAGAACCGGGACTATTAACAATACACTCAATTTAAAAAAAAATTCAAAACACCGGATTCTACTGTCGCTCTGTTATGGTCGTATAGTCGCCCCCGGATTCCACCGTCACTCTGTTGCAAGTAAGTGTAGGCCTTATATTCGCCACAACATGTGGGCACTACCGTATAGTTTTATTGACTGTACATCATGCCTTTCGTCGGTATACAACTCGGACTTTTTACTGTCTGATAAGTCCACCCCTCCCCCTCCCTATGGCCCTGTTTAAAGCTGGCTACGCCAGGATTCGCGCATGTTGGATGTGCCGGCCCGCCGCGCGCCAGTCGGGTGGCCCCTCGCTACACGACTCGATCCTCATGGCGGCAAGTTATTATCACATCAAACCACTTCTGGATGTTATCATCAATGGCAATGCATTGTCGGCTGCTTTAGTCAAAATTAAATATTATATACCAAGGGATATACAACTGTCACTGGATATACCCACTTTGCCTATCCCGTCAACGCCTGAATCTTTTCCGTGAACTTTTCCTGATTGGGCTTTTCCACCCCCAAACTGGCCGGAGCCCGGGTGTTAGATCTACGGTTGATTAGCGCATTACAAGAAGTTGTGTCACTTGCCATGCAGCACATACTCATTAGGCATTTGTCCAAAATTTGTGTGGACAAATCCAAAGCGATCGGACGCATGCGTAGAAAAAAATGTTGTCCCCTTGACTCTCCAGAGGGCCTTTTTGATATTCAGACGATGGCGGACATAGGTTCGTGTGACGAATATTCTAGGTGAAATTCGATGTGGGAACGCTCGGACTGTAGGGAACGATGATATTTCTGACTTCAACAGCGCCTGGGCATCGTTCGGGGACCGTTTGATTATCACTCAGGTCGTGTCAGTATGAAATTAGGTAAAACACTCCGACATAAAATTGAAATCCACGGAGATTCAAAGATTACGGCCGTTCGTGTCCACTATGGTCTGGTACTTTTCATTTTCGACTTCACAAATGACGTATATTCATTGATATGATTATTCATTGTATATTCATGTACGTCGATGCTTTCGGCGATTCGAACAATACAGTGTCAGGCGCCTGTGTGTACTATGTTCTTGCTCAATGTATATGGCATTAGTGAACAATGACTTGCCTTTAGCTATACATATGAGAACTTACGTATACAGATCAAAATGCTTTCTATGGTGTTAAAAGCTGTTAAATGTATGTATCGACTTAAATTTAAACAAAAAATAGGTTTAAATAAATAAAAGTTGCAAATTAGCTCATTACCATAATTTAAAGGTTACAAACGAGCACCGGTGCTAATTTTTGTACCATTGAAATTATGCTAATGAGCTATTTCCACAATTTACTCGACTCATGTAAGGCCAGGTAAAATATGCAAATTAGCGATTACAGCCCAGGTAACATAATTTGGTTGTGTAAACGTCATATGAACGTTATATGAACGTCGTGATGAAGCCAGATTCTTTTCAAGCTTAAAAGACATAAATAAATATATTGCACATAAATTATACAGGTATTTTGTCATGAGTTCAAGTTCTATACTCTTTTTCCATGTGCAATACCCACGAGGAACGAATTCGATTCAAACTTTAACGGATTTACACGCTTAGAAAAGAGCATATTGCGCTTCTTACAAGTTCGTAATCATAGTTGTAATTAATGCAAATTGGACCAAGCCGATTTTGCTTCCTCATGTTTGCTGAAGCATATCTCCCGTTTTAAATAACCAATTGGAACGCAATAAAATGCAAATGAAAGCTTATTTACTCAGCTTTCATAATACATCAAGATTAGACCCGTGTGTTCCTGTCCTTTTAAGATATCTTATGTGCCCAGAGTGTTAACATTTTTTGGGTCACCCTGTATACGCCTAGATTAGTACATCAAATTTGTAATGCCAAATTGTTTTGTATTAAAATGTTGATTCGTAATAAACCTTTTTAAATAAAATGTAATTCATTATTTAATTAGTCCATGGAAACGTGAGCAAAATGTTTTCTGAACGTTGCAGTTAAGTTCTAGTTTGGTTGCACTTAGGTTGTGGTTAGGTTGTCATTAAAACGTTTCTACAACGTTATTATATAAACGTTGCGGTTTGGGTGTGATTTGGTTGTTTTAGGTTGGTCAATGGAAACGTGAGCAAAAAGTTCTCTGAACGTTGCAGTTAAGTTCTAGTTTGGTTGCGCTTAGGTTGTGGTTAGGTTGTCATTAAAACGTTTCTACAACGTTATTATAACGTTGCGGTTTGGGTGTGATTTGGTTGTTTTAGGTTGGTCCATGGAAACGTGAGCAAAACGTTCTCTGAACGTTGCAGTTAAGTTCTAGTTTGGTTGCACTTAGGTTGTGGTTAGGTTGTCATTAAAACGTTTCTACAACGTTATTATAACGTTGCGGTTTGGGTGTGATTTGGTTGTTTTAGGTTGGTCCGTTGAAACGTGAGCAAAACGTTCTCTGAACGTTGCAGTTAAGTTCTAGTTTGGTTGCACTTAGGTTGTGGTTAGGTTGTCATTAAAACGTTTCTACAACGTTATATATAACGTTGCGGTTTGGGTGTGATTTGGTTGGTCCGTTGAAACGTGAGCAAAACGTTCTCTGAACGTTGCAGTTAAGTTCTAGTTTGGTTGCACTAAGGTTGTGGTTAGGTTGTCATTACAACGTTCTACAACGTTATATATATAACGTTGCGGTTTGGGTGTGATTTGGTACTTAAAACAAACAACCCGCAACGTTATAATAACGCTGTAAGAACGTATTTAATGACAACCTAACCAGAACCTTAGTGCAACCAAACTAGAACTTAAACTACAACGTTCAGGGAACATCCTTTTCACGTTTAAAGGATTAAACTAAAACAACCAACTATTTGAGTGTTACAACGTTGTTAAAACATTATGTAAACGTTTCCGATGATCAACATGCAACGTTCAGAGAACGTTTTAATCACGTTTCCAAGAACCAACCTAAAACAAACAAACCGCAACGTCATAATAACGTTGTAAGAACGTTTATAATGACAACCTAACCACAACCTAAGTGCAACCAAACTATAACTAAACTTTAACGTTCAGAGAACGTTTTGCTCACGTTTCAACGGACCAACTTAAAACAACCAAATCACAACCAAACCGTAACGTTATAAAAACGTTGTTAAAACGTTTTAAATGACGCAACTTACTGCAACCTAGGTGCAACGTTGCGGAAACGTTCTGTGTTTGCTGGGTACACTGGATGGTAGGTGTTGAAATAACACTGGTAGGTGTTGAAATAACACTGATTGGATGGTGTTATTTTTAACACCCTTGTTTTTGCAGTGTAATACTAGTATTAGTCACAACACTGATTTACCATGATAGTCTGCACGCTCATTTTTAGTTTCTTTTGTTGTGTTTTTTAACTTAAACTTAGTTAAAACATACCATTTTATTCTTCAAAGATACAAAATTTACTAATTGACTAATATTATTATACTATTACTAAATTAGTCATTGAGTCACTATGGTCTGCACGCTCAGCAGTAGTCTACTATAGCATACCTTTTTCCTTTTCTTTGTCACTATATGAACATGTACCGATAGAGGGCTCACTCCCCATGGACCGCTCCCCATCCTCTGATCTCACCCGGGGAAAAAGTTTGGTCGGTTCTCGGATGGGAAGTATCAGGGGGTGTTGTTCGATTGTGTGACAGTGAAATTATACAAGGCCGTACGAGTATACTTGTATTTGGTCGGTTCTCGGATGGGAAGTATGATCAGGGGGTGTTGTTCGATTGTGTGACAGTGAAATTATACAAGGCCGTACGAGTGGACTAGCTCAGCAGTAGCGCCCGCAGTAGCGTAGCCAGGGTCACTTGTCAGGGGGGGGGGGGAAAGGTATTTTTTCCCGGTGAGCACCAGTTCGACCTGGTGGCGTAGCCATGTTTTTTCATGATACTTTTTATTTTCCGTCGAAAAAAGTTGCCAGTTGCCCGCATTTTTGGGGTAAGTCACGTATCACCTCGCGAATTTCACATAAGTGTGGGGGGGGGGGGGGGGGGGGGGTGGGGGGGGGTTGAGGTCAAACAATTTTGCAAGGTCAAAAAAAGTCGTTATGTGGATCCGAAAGGGTTTAAACGCGGTATTATTATACCAGGGAGGTGTTATGATTATACTTCCCTCGCGGGAAGAAAAATGTGTTTTACCCAAATGTAATTATAGTTTCAAAGTATTCCTGTCTCCCCTGGTACAAATTTCTGTAGCAAATAGCGCCACCAACATGACCAAGATGACTAACGCAAAGCACTGTGGGACGCTGAATTTGCTGGAAGAAAAAGGATAGCAACATGGCGATGAACATAGGAAAAGCTCCGGGCTTCGCCCAAATGATGAAAGATGGTGCAAAGGTAATTGAATTAATTGTTTTACAGTTAGACCACGGAAAAGTTGAGTGTCTTATTTTATTGAATGGATTCATCGTTCAATAAAAGCCGTTTTCAACCCCAATTACCCTCTTCACACGTGCTGCCTAACAACGGAAATTTTGGATTGACTGCATAATTTTGCAGCTTGCACGCGACTGCTGCCCAAATGAATCATGATTTTAATTTCGTCCGAAAATCGGGACTTTGACTGAATTGAAGCGAGAGGGATACATCTATCTAAGCTAAAACAGCTTTCAGCATAACAATATTTATACTACCTTTGAAATAATCTGAATCAATTGATTCCTTTCTGTTTTATTTCCAAGATAAAAGATAGACATGAATCCAACCATTCCATCATCATGATAATCATAATGATCATAACATTTTCAATTTGGCCATGCGTTATGAACTCGCCACCCTTAGCGTTACATCACAAATATTTGGATTTTTACACCAATAATTGAGTTTCAATTTAGAATATCTCCACAATTACCAACCCTAAACTAGCAAAAGTATACATTTTTGGAAAGCTGAAGACACAAGCAATCTAACTAAATATACACATTTCAACTCATTATGCAGGGTGACCTTGAAATTATACAGGGTGGAAAAAATAAATTCCGGATAAAAAGTGGGTTACTTAATGCATTGCTTATTACTAACTTACATTAATAAACTGAAAGTAAACAATGTTTATATGGTTAGAGGATGGGGGAAGCCTACTGACTTTGGAGAAAGAAAAATCACAGTTGTTTGTTAATCTCAGAATACAGGGTGTTCCAAATGATGTTATTTTTTTTCTACAATTCAACATATTTTGAACTGAAACATTTTAGCCCTAACCCCAACTGAAAAAGTAAGTCCATATTTGGATTCCTTATCAAATTTCCCTTCAGAAAATGTATACTTTGACTATGATAGGATAAGTAATTAAAAAAATACAGCAACTTTTAGATTTTGAACACATCCGCAATACTTACTACAGTGTTCAATAGGAAAACGGGAAGTTTCGTACATAAAAGTTCGTATTTTATAGACTAAACCAATCATAAAGAGTTCAAAATGATTAAAAACAATTAGCAGAATTGTTTAGCTGTAAATTAAGACCAAAATCAAGTTTGTAGCCCCTGTAAGTACTTTAGCAGTGGTGAATTTAGTCAAGTTTACACACGCGAAACGCCCCGTTCCCATAGAGTTTATGTGTACCTCCTCCCCAGCCCTCGAATTAAGGATTTGAAGGGGCAAGCAACTTTCTTAGGGCACTTTGGTAATAGCTGTGGATTTTTGTTGAAAAGGCAGGGCAGCACAGCCATTTGTAATATTTCAAAAGGGCACCACAGCAACTGTTGAAAATTGCAAAGGGCACTACAGCAATTTCTAAAACGTAAGGAATGACTCGCAAATAATACATGATTGATGATAAGGCCCAACAAAAAGTATTTTTATTTCCGGAAACCCGCCCGTCCCCCTAAAAAAAGGGGCCGACAGAAAAAATGTTATGCCGTTTTAGGAAAAATAAAATATTTCATACAGAGCAAAAATTGGTAGATGTGACCGGAAATTACATTAAACATTTTTATTTTAAGTGTATCCTTTCGTGTATTTCGTATTAAAATAAACAACATTTTAACAAACAAAGGCAACACTTTTCAAAAATCAACAGATTCCCTCGAAAAAAGTACTCGATGCGATCACTTTTCAATCATGGCCATACGCCGAATGTTAAAACACCAAAGAAGACGATCGACAAGGCTCATTTATATTCGGGAAAACAAGCATTAAATAGCTTATTTTGCTGTTACAATCGACACTTTTCATCTAACATCACGATAAAACTATCAAATAATGCGTGAATGGTGTTTAAAATATCTTTGAAAGAACGTATTTCACCTTGAAACTCAAGCATTAGCGGCCACTGACAGCTGCGATTTATTTTATTTCCACGTGGGTCGTAGTTTTATTTTGATTATTTAACGACCGCTTGATGAAAATTTGTACCGAGATTTGAACGCTTCCGTACGACAGTACATGCACAATACATGCTCAAACCGTGCGGTGTTTTATTAACACACAGAGCGCAACCAGGCACATTGCCTCTATCATTTTGATCGCTGATCGGGCGCTGATCACGGTTGTAGACAAGTGGATTTACGTTAAATGATGTTTGTATTAATTGTTCCGCGAGCATTTTAGAGGGATAATTTTCTTGACATGTTGATTATCGGACAATCGGAAATATTTGTTTACCATTTTATTTTCGACATTCATCGCAAAGGGGCACCGACGGCATTTCTTTCAGAGGGCCGGCAAGGGTTGCCGTCGGTGAAGGACATATTTTGAGGGCAGTACGGCAGGCGGGAGGGGCACCGACGGCATGTGCCGTCGGTGCCGTCGGTTAATTCGAGGGCTGCTCCTCCCCTCCTCCTCCCCCCTCCTCCACCTTGACTATTCGCAATTCAATCAACCACAACTTCGTTAATTGAGAAGCTATATCGTTCATACAGGTTTGTTAGTCATATTAATTAGCTTTTAAATGAGACCAAAAACATGACTATAGCTTTTTGTTTTGCTGAGATATGATGAATTAAACAGATCACAATTTGAAAATACGTAACAACACCACCATTTTTGGGTGGCGAGTTCAAAACGCATGGCCATTTTGAAAAGGAAATGGCTATTCGTACAACTTTTGTACAAATAGACCATATTCATGCGGCAGCCATTTTCTAAAATTTGCCACCCAAGCCTATTGCACGACGATTTCTGTAATTCGCACAACGACTCTGGACCAATGAGATTCGAGCATCAAGCCTGCATTGACATCAAGCCTGCATCAATTAAGTATAGAACATACCTTGAACATACCTTGAAATGAAGCGCCACACCATTTCGTTGTTGCGGAAGTTGTGTTGCAAGGGGTGGGCGGGCTTTTTAGCCCATTATAACCCCATTGTTGTTGCTAGCTGGTTAGATGGTTTAAAAGCTCAAATAGGGGGGCGTTTGAGGGGGGATGTGCCCCCAAAAAGCTCGAAGGCGTCTGAGGAGGGATGTGTGGGACATTGACATTTTTTACAACAGTTATACTTCAGATACTCCCTCCCAATTTAATATAATGTACATGTACAATAGTTGTACGAATAACAGGGACTTTCCCAGAGGGGCCTCCCGTCGAATTATTACAATAGTTGAAATAGTGTAAGAATAATATTACTCCCACAATAGTTGTGCGAATACGGGACTCCCCCAAGGGACTCGCATCTTCTTACAATAGTTGTACGAATAACAGGGACTCCCCTTTTATTTTACAATAGTTGTACGAATAACAGAGACTCTCGTCTAATTCGTACTTCGTACAACAGTTGTGCGAATTACATCGATAACTCGCTTATTCGTACAACAGTTGTGCGAATTACAGCGATACCGCCCTAATTCGTACAACAGTTGTACGAATAGACTCTTCCTTTTGAAAATAAGTCATTTTTAAAAACTGGTCAAGTCATGCAAATTTTTAACTATATATTTTAGCTATTTTGTTTTTGGGCTTTACTTATATCATGTTGTCAAGTAAGTGTTTGCATCAACAAAAATTTAAAGCTAAATTAGGCCTATCCAATTGGGTCATTCCATGCAAAATCAACAAATTTGTTGAAAATCTTGGCTGGTCACCCTCTCAGATTTTGAAATTTGACACAGTCGCCCCCTTTTTGGCTTCCCGAGTCGCGTCGTAAAATAAATTGAATTTTGAATCGTGTATATCTTGACTTTGGTAAAAGATATAAAGCTGAAAATTGCTACATACGGTGACTTCTACCCAAATAACTAGAAAATGGCATCAGAAACAGTGTATCTCATCAACTTATTGTGCTTTAGGTCTACGAACATGCCTTCATTTTGCGGAAAATTGAACATTTTTTTGGTACAGGTATGTGCCGCCAGCAAAATGAAAATTGACCCAAACATTTACCTATATCTTCGGGGAAAAATGGACTCATATGTTTACAAGAGGGGACCCATAATTTATCTATATGTTTGACAGATTTTGCTAACATTTCTTCAAAAAAAATAAGGATTTTAGACCCATCAATTTACCCAAAAAAATGGCATTATAAAAGACAAAGTCAGCAATTTCTACAGTTTCCCTGGAAAAGTGAAACAAACACACCTTTTGTGCTTGTAATATAACCTTAATGGCTGACATTACTACAGCACAACATACAGGTTTTATAAACACTTTTTCCCATGCTGAGTGATGGGCGACAATAGAGGCAGCCCTCAAATTAAGAAATGGAAAGGGCAAGGCAATTTCAGGCAATTTGAAAGGGGCACCAACTTCCACCAAGGCAATCATGTACTTTTCAATGGAGTAAAAACAGCCAGAAGTTGAGGGCATCGAGGCAACTAGGTGGGGCACCGACGGCAATTGCCTTCGGTGCCTTCGGTTAATTTGAGGGCTGAATAGAGGTGTCATCAAACACAATGAAACTTGACTGTCCTGTTTATAATTGTTTATCTTTGCTTGATTTATTCAAACAATGTTACTGTACATAAACCACAGGATAGATCTATTCAGTGTAAATGACGAGTCAACAGAGAGAATGTGGTGATGAAATATGGGCGAAGCCTTGATGGCTAGAGTCACCAATTCAGATATAATGCAAACATTTGGCATCATTTAATTTATAAGGTATAAGACCGTCAAAAATAGATAAACGTCTTTGAAAAAATAGACACACTTAAGGCTAAAGGCTAAATTTAAAAAAAAATCATTTGTCTCAAAGCTCCCGCGCGCGTTAGTTTATTGATGCGCATTAAAAAAACAAAGATCTTGAATTTTTTTTTTAATATATTTTTATTTTTTTAAATTTTTGTTCAAAAAAATAAAAATCCCCAAATTTCACAGATTTTTCAGATTTTCATTGATCACATCATTTTAAATACAAAAGGTCACTTTTACAAGGATTTCAATATTTTATATTTAAAAAAACAAAAAAAACCCACCGCATTCCGCATTAGGTTTTGAAAAACTGAAGAGCTTTGAGACAAAGGATTTTTTTTAAATTTAGCCTAATGGAGAAGTACCAAGCCAATTTACATAGCAAAATAAAGCTGGGATGTTACTCTTTCATATTTCTAAATTTGTAACTTTTGACAAAAGTAGCTCCAGCACTTATCAAACTGCTTTATACATTTCACGGACATAAATTATGCTAATGAGCTACAATCGCGGCCATAATTAGTTGGAACATCCATGTAATAATGACCCTTTCGTGCGTTCCCGTTTGCGCAAAATGTACACTATCAAAACATTGCTGTCTTTGACGGAAGGCTTAAAGCCTTTCCTAAACATTAATATAACCACTGGGATTTTGCGCGATTTAAAATGCCTAAATGCGCGAAAAATACGGCCTAAATTAGTCTAAAATGTGCAATTTAGTGCTTTTTCGCCGTTCCCCTCGAATAACAATGTTTTGTATCGATCCCTGCACCGGTGAATCACCCATCAAATATCACGCCTCAAATTCTTATTTAAAAATATGTAAGCTACTTTCAGTCCGATTTTCATACCTACATTTCAACATATTAATTTTCCAAAGTTATTCCTGGTACAGAGGTTTCATAGTTTTCATTTATATTCCAATTAATTACTGTAGTATTTTGACTTTTATACAGCGCCGGTTGAAATTGTCACACGCGACGCCATCTTGTTTTGACTTTCTGAATGTATATCCCCCACTATTACCGCGTGCTAGATGCTGGTGTGGTGTGACAGAATAGTGATATTGAGGGCGGTAGAGTCTTAGTTAGTCTATAATGATCAGTCCATCCTGTTATTCACCAAAATAATGTTTCTCTTCACAGTTTAATCAGGGGTATGTCACTGAGCTTGCCGATCGGGTCCACTTTTAAATTGAACTTAGTCAGCATAGAATTGAGGGCGCTATACCGATCAGGCGTGATGATTGTAGCAGACGACGCAACGCTGGCCACGCGTCTCTCAGACGACCCAATTTGGCAACGGGAGTGCACCATTTTGAATTATTTTTAACAGTCATCGCCCGGTTAACGATAAAAATCCTTTTAATTATGATGTATTTGTCAAAATGATAGTTTAAAATTCGCGATTACGTGTTATTCACTACGAATTCAAAATTTAGGTTTCACGTGGCCACCGTCGTCTGCAGCGCCCCCAAACCTATGCTGACTAACATGCCGTTTAACCTGCCGTTAAACCTGGTTAAACATTGTTAAACGCGTTAAACGCCGGTCACCGACACATTCCGGACGATAACCATAATTTATTCAAATATGCAAAAGGTCCGTTTTCGTTACGTACGTTGGTATACTACTTTCCTATCCCAAAGTTAATAGTATCCCTGGTTTAATATTCACCAGTAAATATTGAAACTAAAATTAAAATAAAATAATGATGGAGTTGTCATGTCGTCGGGAAAAACAGTAAATATTTCACAAATAGTACAGATATATGAATTTATGAAGAACAGTGTAGTAGAAAAGAGTTAACTTTTTGATTAATGCCTTTCTGAAAAAGTATGATTTTGAGGCAAATATTTCTTCAAAATTTGGCAATTTTATGAAAGTTTGTAAGTAAGCTTACATTCTTAAAAATGTGGTGCGGACTTGTAGAATTTAAAGACCGTCTGTGTCTCAGATAAAAGATTTGTTGCCAAATTAACCACTCCAATTCTGAATTTCTGCTCATTTTCAGTAAAATCGTACATGAAAAAAAAAAAAAATCCAACTTTTTTTCAACTTTTTTTCTTCTTTTTCAATTTTTTTTTTTCTTTTCAAAAATTGAAAAATGCGCCGTGAGACCTGAAATGCGCGATTTTTGGTGCTTTTGCGCTTTTGAGCATTTTCCCTATCCTTACATTAATAACTCCCCCCTCCCCACTGGGCAATGTTGGCCCTTCCCAGTATCCCGTAACCCAAAAATCATGTTTCAACATTGATCCAGGGGGAGAGGGGGAGTTTTTAAACACACGTATAAAAGTGTTCCAACAATATTGGCCGAGATTGTAGTTCGTGAAGGGCGCCGCTCACTAAATGACGTCACTCACATCATCGATATTTTCGTAACGCCAAAATTGTAGGGTTGAAATTCTAGGTCGAGTAAAATGATGTGCTTATTTGTTGTCTGTGAGCTTTTGTGAATTTTTTCCCGTATTGGAGTATTTTTTTATTGAAAATAGACAGTTCAAATTAAACGTTGGTTCCAAGTTCAACAGACAGCACATGTATTTAAGGTGACAGCAACTACAATATGCAGGCAACATTTGGGAAAAAACGATGCCCGGCTTTGCAAGGGAGTGTACGGGGAAGTGTACGGGTGAACATGACAAACCAAAACAGCCTAGTAAATAACCGCCTCCGTGGCGCAATTGGTTAGCGCGTTCGGCTGTTAACCGAAAGGTTGGTAAACTTGGTGGTTCGAAGCCAGCCGGGGGCGTTGTTTCTTTTTGCATTTAATGCAGATCGACAAATCACAGTAAAAAATATAATATTGACAAAATCACAGACCACTTACACAAAAATCGCATCTGCGCATGCTCCTGTCGTGATCGGAATCCAACACACAAGCAATGGGCGAGTTTTATAAGTGTCCAGGTCCTACCTATACTTGTGCTTGTGCAAAATTTTAAAGAACACCAAGAGCAACCAGGGGTAAACAACTCTCAGCTCCTGCTTATTTGGAACTTAATCCTGTGGTTTAATTGTTATTAATTTTCTATTGCCTGATATATCAGGATGAGACTTAGCAGTAGGCTCAGGGGTAGAATTTCGGCGTGAATCCGCGAATCGATTCGCGTGAAGATTCGCGTAAAAACATCCATGTGGATTCACGCAAAAAAACAAAACAAAAAAACCTTTTTTTTTTGTAAGTCCAAAACAGGACCTTAGATGACTGGTATTTGACCCTTAGTCAACAAACATGCCGAATTTGGAAGTTGTGCAAGCTTATAGCCTTATTCTTGATATTATTTCCATTCATTTCGCAAAAATCCATGGATTCTCAAAATTTGCAAGAATCCAGATTCTGGCAAAATCCTTCCGCGAGAATCCGTTTAAATTCTCGCGGCTCATAACGAAATTCTACCCCTAAGGCTACTCACTTATGATGGGAGGCCTGTATCCACCTGCTCAGTAATGGCTACTCACTTATGATGGGAGGCCTGTATCCACCTGCTCAGTAATAGCTACTCACTTATGATGGGAGGCCTGTATCCACCTGCTCAGTAATGGCTACTCACTTATGATGGGAGGCCTGTATCCACCTGCTCAGTAATGGCTACTCACTTATGATGGGAGGCCTGTATCCACCTGCTCAGTAATGGCTACTCACTTATGATGGGAGGCCTGTATCCACCTGCTCAGTAATGGCTACTCACTTATGATGGGAGGCCTGTATCCACCTGCTCAGTAATCAAGGCCAATTGGCAATTATTCATATTCATAATTGTTTCTTTTTCTTTAATATGTTTCTCCTTTTAGAGTTTCCATGGCTTAGAAGAAGCAGTGTATAGAAACATCGGAGCATGTAAGGAGCTTGCTAACACAACCCGCTCTGCATTTGGTCCTAATGGCATGAATAAGATGGTCATCAATCATATTGAGAAGCTCTTTGTCACTAATGATGCAGCAACCATTCTTAGGGAACTAGAGGTAAGTAGTGATGACCAATCTTCATAAAACTTGAGATGGGATGCTCTGATCACTTAAGCTTTTTCCATCAAAACATTTTGATATAAAAAGAAACCCATATTTGTCTCATCATTTCAAAAAATGTTTGGCGCAAGATGTTCCATAAATAGATATTATAGGCCAAAATGCAGTGAATTACTGCCAAAGGTGGTTAACCACATGACCAGTTTGTTTACTACCATGAGCAAATTGCATTCACCTTGTGCTTGTAAAATAAGAACCATTGGAGTTATGCATGTCATAACTTTGGAATTAATAAGACTATTTTTGTTCTTGGCCTAAGTGTTATATTATTTATCTGGCTGCTGGACAAATATCTACATCTCATTGTTATTACATTTTCAATATTCTACCCATGAATCCAACCAACAGGTGCAGCACCCAGCAGCCAAAATGCTTGTATTGGCTTCACAACAAATGGAGGTAGAGATTGGTGATGGAACAAACTTTGTCATTGTATTTGCCGGGGCGCTCCTAGATCATGCTGAAGATCTATTGAGAATGGTATGTATATCAAGTGAAATGCCCTGTTTGTGGGGCACCCTGAAACCCAGAATTTCCCCGACCGGACAGGACAAAAATCTATCTTTCCCATTTACCAGTCTGGTCCGGGGAGCATAATATCAAAATATATTTGAGTCGGGTCAGTTCGGGGCCACATTACATTCGGGGCGGATAAATGATATAAAGCAAGAATAAAAAAATTCTATATTTATAACATTTCAGTAAGTTTTCATCCATATCTTAAAAGAAATCAAATAATGCACTATGTTCTGTTTATATACTTCCTAAATGTATGTAAAAAGCAATTATCCAACAATCTTAAGCATCGCAAAATGCTATCATGCTGCAATTAGTGTGCATCATCTGAACGTGACAATTCACGTCATAAGTTCAGAATCTCGCCGCTGGGGGCTTGACATAAAGAAACGGTCCAGTTCTGGATAATAAATTGGCGAGATGGAATAAATTGGGTTTGCCTTTAAATGTACGGGTTGGATCAGGTTTTGGAGTAGATCATAGATTGGACAGGTATGTCCGGAATCTGGGTGAAGAAAACCTTGTCCCGCATGTCTCTTGTATCAATAGGTTTGTACCACAGGTGCAGCTTCTACTCAGTGTTTTTCATTGGTAGTGAGAAAATTATACGGGCTTTCTTCTGATACAAAAATCCCAATTTTGAAAGGGAAAAGTGAATTTGAACAGGCCACCCACCATTAACCATGGTAACCATGGTGGGTGTCCAAATTAAGATGACATCTTTCCACTTGCCGCTATCTTTAAACTTTGACTTTAACCTTGTGGAGTATTTCTGGACACATTTAGGGCTATCCCCACTAAAGTGATAGAAGGTTATTAACCAGCATGTACGAAATCAAAGATTTTAGCCCATTGTTCAATTATTTTTTCCTCGCACAGGGTCTATCCCCTACTGAAGTTATAGAAGGATATGAGTTGGCATGCAAGAAAACATTGGACATCCTCCCAGATCTCTGCTGTGGTAAACTTAAAGATGTTAAAGATATTAATGAAGTATCTCGCGCCATCCAGTCTGCTGTTATGAGTAAACAGTATGGAAATGAAGAATTTTTTGGTAAACTCATCGCACAGGCTTGTGGTAAGTAGTAAGGCAAAAAAAAAGGTGTTTGTTTGCCTGCCCTCCAGTGACAAAATTAGGGAGGTTCAACCGATCATTTTTTTCTTTCTTTTTTCTTGCTTATTTTATGTCACCACTGAAATAGCCTTGCCATCAAGGCCTTCTTATTTGTAAAACCATTTCACTATCCAAAACAGTATTTCACACTTTCATCAGGCAATGATGTTACCCCATCCAGTATCCACCTGTTATTACCCATCACTGATGGGCCAGAAAGTTTGGTTTCAGGTTTCAGTGGCGGCCAGCGGTTGGTGTATTGGGAGCTCAGTGCTTGACAGGAAAGAGCCTAGGGTGTAGTTATATGTTTTGTCAAAATAGCCATATATTGAAACAGTTACTAAATATTATACATGTCATTGTCATGAATGATAAGTGTGTGGTGTATGCCGGTCATGACCCTATATGAGGACACGGCATCTCTCACACATTGTCCCAAATACATACATGTAGGGTCAATGAGATATGCACTAGCTCTACAAAATATTATAGTTTCGAATCAATGGAAAATATGACTTTGGAAAATATGACTTGTACCAGGAATTGGGAGAGAGAGGGTAGTGAGTCTGAGACTTGAAATCAAGTCTACCACTGAAACTAAGCAAGAATCAGCCAGTAAAGCATCTGCTGTTTTATACCTTGAACATGAAGAACAAAAATATTGTTTTAAAAGTCAAGTTGAAATGGTTTAAAAACAAAAGCAACCCCAGATTTTTGTGGTTTTAGGGTGAGTCGCCGAGGGCAAACAAACAACTTTTTGTTTGCCTAATATGAATTTTGTGGAATAATAACTAGAAAAAGTGAATGGCTTCATTTAGTGTTTAACGATATCAGAAAATTTCGATAATCGAAAATCGATAGATCAATATCGAAGTTAATCGATTAATCGCCATTTTGGAGCTGTTTTGGAACTTCCGAAAATCAAACGACCCGCGGGCCTATTGAACCCTTTTAACCACCGCCAGTCGCGCGGAAGCTGTGCTTGAAATGCCGCCCGTACAGCGGTGTTGTCTTTTAAGATTATATTTAACTTTCAACTCGAGATCCAAGAGAAAAACCTCCCCCTTTCCCCGAATCAATCAATCAATCAGTAATCAGACAATTATTCTGTCGACTAACCTACAATCCAATGCCATTGTAAGCAAACTAACCCTCGATTTACCCCGCAGGAATCAAACGATATCAGCCTTCATTGATGTCCTTTTGGCTACTGATGAGAACTTGCATAGACATCATACAGCTGCCATTGAATTCAATTAAATAAAGTGAAATAATTTTAGAATGGATGAAGTAATAGTTGGTGTAAGTGATGCTATTTCGACTTAGCAGTGAGATTATTTTAAGAATTAATTGCTGATTTCGAAATAGTTCTACTTACAAATCTCAATTGTGTGGCTTGCCTATATTTAAAAGGAGATTGCTTGCTTGTAAGAGAGCTATAGTGCTTACACAACCTTGGAGGTAGGCATGTGACTGTTACATGCTTACACATGTAACCGACCCAAGGGTTAAATCCTGTTTACAAAACTAGTTAACGGTTAAATGCATATGGATTTGATTTTTCAATAAACCTCCTATTTTACACATCCAAAACACTTATTGGACAAACTGAAAAGCAATTACCCTCATGATGATCTTTGGCAGTTCAAAGCTGTCATCACAAAAAACAACAATTTAAAAAGTGATCGAAGAAGTGAACTGAATTTAGAATGAGGTCATTAGAACAAAATAGACAGTTAAACGTTTAACCAGCCCGTAAAATCAACAGGTTAAACATTCAACAAATTACATGTATCATCACACCCTTACAAGGAGGTCATTAGTTCAGATCAGTAATTGGCATTGTATTCTGTCCATGCATCTCCCTTCCGGAGTATGATTTTAAAGGATGACAGTCTGTGCAAATGCCCTATTGTATTTTTTCTGTTAAACAAAAGACATTTGTTTTCTTGTTTTGTAAGAGTAACATTTTTTTCTTCTTCTTTTTCAAACTTGCAGTGGCTGTGTTACAAAACAACAAGACTTTCAATGTAGATAACATCAGAGTGGCAAAGATCTTGGTAAGTTATGACCGTAAGGCGCATGAAAGTCAATTGCAAGTTTCCCGTTACTTTTTTTTTCAAAGTGATGAGGCGACTTTTTCATTATTTATTATTTGATCAGATTCCATTATTGACATGTAAATGCATGTTTGATCAACCCATATTGATACGGTGCTCATTTAAATAATACAAAAACATGTTTTTAAGGTGTTTTTGCAGAAACGAATAAATGCATCCAAATAATGTTCACGGAGGGTAGGTTTACGATTAAAAATGCCTTGCTTATGAGCCTAGTTTTCAAAATTCATATTTTAAGAAAGTGAAAAGTGTGTTCAAATTGATAAAACTGGCAACAATTGTGTTTAAAAATAAATAATGAATTTTTTGGGAAATCTTGAAATTTTGACGCGGGTGAAAAAAGTGATGCGGGAGGGTAACGAGAAACTCGATATCGACTTTCATGTGGATAATGAGGGCTATTTGCATCAGATTTGACAAAAAAAGGAGCCCTCGTGTACATTTTGCCAATTGAACAATTATTGCCACGTGGGCTATTTTGTGGATTGCAAGCACTAATTGCCCATAGCTCCCTTGTATTTGGAGCCCTGCTGTAAAGCCCATTTAGTAGCTCCTACTAGTACTAGTGAGATTTATATCATATTTTTAATTAACTGCAACTTTCTGATCAATAGCTAGAGGTCACCGGAACCGAAGCACAGCAGATGCATAAATCCAACTTTGTGAACAATTTGTTGTATGAATCTGTCAAGTAAATCTCCTAAAGTAAATATTAACAATTGATGATGCCTATAAGCATGATTCTAGCAGAGTCTATGACGAACGAAACTCAATTAAAATAATAAATAAATTAACAAAGACCTTAAATACACTGTTTCGAACCCGGTCCCTCTCGCATTCGCAGCAATTGGTTAATCCACTAGACAGACCATAGGGACTGTGTTTACATGGATACCAGATAAACGAGCACTTATGTATACAAAGTCTTTGTTGAAAGCCTCTAGCAGCCGATATACATGAGTAAATATTAAAAATTGATGATGGCCTATAAGCATGATTCTAGCAGAATCTATGACGAGCGAAACTCAATTAAATAAACGCGAGGATCAAATGATTGATACCAGCCGAGTAATTGAAATAAATTAATAAATAATATATAGACATAGTAAATAGCCTGTGAAACTTGATTCCCTGTTTGCCGTCATCCGCAGAAGGAGAGAAAAAGGGTGATATTTTTTCTGAGACCAGCCATTATTCTTTATCAATTGTATCGTTTCAGGGCTCTGGTATTCTGGCATCCAGTACAGTACAGGGTATGGTGTTCAAGAAGACCGTAGAAGGAACACGATCCAAATCAGAGAATGCTAAAATAGCCGTGTTTTCTTGTCCTGTTGACACATCACACACAGAAACTAAGGTAAATAATTTGCCAGGTATTGTATAGACCTATATCGTAGATAACTCGATGACAGAATTCTTACAAAGCAGAGAATGCTAAAATAGCCGTGTTTTCATGTCCTGTCGACACTTCACACACAGAAACTAAGGTAAATAATTTGCCAGGTATTGTATAGACCTATATCGTAGATAACTCGATGAAAGAATTCTTACAAAGCAGAGAATGCTAAAATAGCCGTGTTTTCATGTCCTGTTGACACATCACACACAAAAACTAAGGTAAATAATTTGCCAGGTATTGTATAGACCTATATCGTAGATAACTCGATGAAAGAATTCTTACAAAGCAGAGAATGCTAAAATAGCCGTGTTTTCATGTCCTGTCGACACTTCACACACAGAAACTAAGGTAAATAATATGCCAGATATTGTATAGGCCTAAATGGAAGATAACTTGATGACAGAATTCTTACTAAGCAGAGAATGCTAAAATAGCTGTGTTCTCATGTCCTGTCAACACATGCTGGATAATAAGCTCTTTATAATGGCAACCCAATGTGTAGTATTAAGCAGTTTTACCAACCCATGGTGCTTACAATAGACAATATAACAAAAGGATTTTGTGAGAATCAGTTCTCGCAAATGAGATATTGTGCAGCTCTGAAGTATTTTACGAGAATCAACATTGATTTACACAAATTTGTTTGCGAGAATCAATTTGCAGATTTTCGCTGTATTTCTAACCCTGTTTTTAAAAAATTCACTTTATACAGGGTACCGTGCTAATAAAGTCTGCTAAAGAGTTGACAGATTATAGCAAAGGAGAGGAGAATTCATTAGAAGCGGTAAGAGCAATATTGTTTTAACATAATACTGTAAGAGTGTACATTTTTGCGCGTGTACATTTTCGCGCTTCACACATTTTGAACAATTTTGGTCGTTTTTATTTTCGCAATCTTGAGCTTCCTTACATAGACCTTCATACAAAACTAATATATTTTCGCGCTTGCTGATTTTAGCGTGAAAAGTGCAAAAATAAATGTAGCACGGAAATTTCCACTTTCATAGTAGTGTAGTTATCTTATTCTGTATGTACCCTTTCATCACTTTTTTTTTTAAATAAGATTTTCCACAATCCTCTGGACCAAAATCTGGAAATACTTTGACATGCAATGCATCTTCGCTTTGTAGATTTAGTTATGCATGTATTTACTTTTCAGACATTTTGTATGTAACATATAAATGAGATAATTAAAGTAAATACAAATAAAGTTAAAGAAATAAATGAATAAAATCTTAACACTTACAGCCAAGTTTCAGACAATTAGGATTGGAGTAATATCATCAGCCTGCTTCGATCATTGCCTAACTCACTTTTCAGCGAAATTGAGCTTTTTGCACAAATCATGACTTCATTTCATTATGCACATGGTGTAATAATGCATAAGTCATTGACCAATCAAAAGTGTTGATAAATGCACAATTTCAATTCTGCCTAAGTCAGCCTTGTGAGTTAGGCAGTTTGTAATAATGATGTCAAATGTATAAAATGGGTCATATTAACTCGTATTACATGTAGGCCTATAACAAGCCACATTTCACTTAAAGGTACATCTCCAACCTAATTCTATCCAATAGTTACTGCTCCTGTTGGAATTCACCTGCACTATTCATGATGCTATTCAACATAAATCGTCAGCCTGCTTCGATAATTGCCTAACTCACTTTTCACATTTGCTGTTTTCTAAAAACTAGAAAAAATGAGTTAGGCAATTATTGAAGCAGGCTGACGATATACTTACTATATGATAGTATCTTACAAGATGCTATTTTAAAATATTACATGAATTTACACTAACTATCTGTCGCATATTTGTCCATTACAGCAAATCAAATCTATATCCGATTCTGGTGTATCGGTAGTAGTCGCCGGTGGAAAGGTTGGGGATATGGCGCTTCATTTTCTCAACAAATACAACATCATGGCTGTCAGATTGATGTCTAAATTTGACCTGAGGCGTGTTGCTAGGTCCATCGGTGCTATAGCTCTACCACAACTGGTACGTATTGTGCTATAGTATAGCGTCGTTGTACTGTCGAAACCTTAATGGTTTTCCAGCCCTTTAGCATGTGTAAAATAAAACTGCCCAAGACAAGGTTTTGTTAGATGTGATTTTTAGCCCTTGAACTTGTAAGAGCAGACTGCCCAAAGCTTAAACATAGGAAGTATTACTTTATACATACTGAAGGGCTAGATTGAGATTTTGACATAAGGTTTCCAGCTTTTCCAAGACAAGGTTTTGATATATGTGTTTTTTTGCTCTTGAACATGTTTAGAGCAGACTGCCCAACGCTTAAACATAGGAAGTATTACTTTATACATGCTGAAGGGCTAGATGGAGATACAAGTTTTTGACAGTACAGCGATGGAAATAGACAAAGTTCACTTGGTACTGGTTCATCAGAACTCAGAGTGCATAAATAGAAGCTGGCTCACTCACTGGCCAATGCTAGTCATTTTCTTGCCAGGCCAGAATATTTCCTGTATGAATTGCAGAATGGACCCTTTGCGATGTTTTTAATATGAATTTCTGTACACACATGGTATAATATAAGAGACACGATAAATGATACTTAAATGATATCCTGCTTCATTAATATTATTAGGAGTAACTATATTTCACCAAATCCATGATCAAAACTTAGCATAATCAATCGTCAATCCCGGTTACTTACATTCCATTTTTAACTTGGTGAATTGATTATAATAATAAAAAAAATTGTTTCATTTACAATGTCGAAGTTTATTGGGTATGCAGAAACGCCAACAGGAAACAAACCAGATTTTGATTTTGCCTAATCAAAAAATGTTCAATCCAGGAATAAAGATAGCAATGAAGTCTTAAAAAAATAACAAACAAACGCCAAATCATTTTTATGTTGTTGTATTTACAGACGGCCCCAACAGATGAGGAGGCCGGCCACTGCGATCACGTATATATTGATGAAATAGGAGAAACACCCGTAGTTATATTCAAGCAAGGTAAGCTTATGCTTTTATCTGCTGATACACATAGATATGCAGGTACATACTTATCTGTGCCATAGACCTTATCATAGATAGGTAAACATTAATTGATTATCCTGTTCTGATGCATTATGGGATAAAAAAGGGGAACATTTGTCCTTTTTCTATCCCACAATGCATCAATTTCTCCCCTTTTCTATCCCACAATACATCAGAACAGGATAATCAATTGATTTTTACCTATCTACGATAAGGTCTATCAAAGGTGAACTCTTCACAGACATTGTGTTGTTGCTCTGTTGTGACATACACAGAATAATGATTAATGCAAGTTGTAGCTGGGATTCTGCATCAAATACTGAATAAGATGTCACGCTACCATGGATACATGGCAAAAGGGAGTGTCCTATACCATTAAGTCTAACTGTGTTTGAGGTGCAGTCACCTTCTATTTATTATTTTATTAACACAACATAAAGTTCTGTCTCATTATATAAATAACTTGTGATTCGTATCATGAGAAAATAAGTTCAAAAAATATGATTGGAGTCCTACTGTTTACTGCTACCCCTGTCCTTGCTACCGTCAAAAGGCTAAGTTTTATTTTATATAAAACAAGAGATTTGGCATATAAACTGCTCACAAAAAGTTAGGAAACTTTTTTTAATCAAGTATATTTTTATTATTTATTACCCTCGTTGTATCTGTTATATATCAATGGAAAGCTGAAGTGTTCCTCTTTAAAATTATACCACATTTGCAATGATTACATGTTGCTGAACTTGGCCACATGAATGAGAATGAGGCAAAGTCACAAATCAAATGTGCCAAAATTACCGTTATTTGGGCTAAACAGTCAATAGGTAATGATCAATAATCAAACCGGTCACAATTAAATGGTACACACAAAGATTTGCACCAGTGAGCACAACACATACAAGTTAACCCTCATGTCTTTAGAAAACCATTATTTGGGCATTTGCAAGACTGGGTTAACAATGACTCCAGGTGGAAGGTCATGAAGGTAAGTGATGAAAGGTTTAGGCCTACAACTTGTACATTTTTCTGAGACACGGTAAAGGGTTTGCAGTTTCAATATGCCGCGTTAAACAGATTTGGAGAGACCCCGTGCCATACCTATTGACTGTTTAGCACAGATAACGGCCATTTTGGCACATTTGATTTGTGACTTTGCCTCATTCTCATTCATGTGGCAAAGTCCAGCAACATGTCATCATTGCACATTTGGTATCATTTTAAAGAAGAACACTTCAGCTTTCCATTGATATGCAACATAATACAAGAGGGTAATAAATAATAAAAATATACTTGATTAAAAAAAGTTTCCTAACTTTGTGTGAGCAGTTTATATATATCTGACTTATTCATTTATCTCCTTATTCAATGTTATTTTACCAGAACAAGCAGACAGCGCTGTGTCAACAATTGTAATCAGAGGGTCTACAGATAACATTATGGATGACATAGAGAGAGCAGTAGATGATGGAGTTAATGCATTCAAGGCATATTCAAGGGTAAGTTATTCTTGATGTGCGAGCATACATGCGTATGTGCGTAAACTTTGAAGTGCGTACCGGGCGTTTTCAAAAATGACCGCCCATCCTGATTGGTCAATCGTGATGCGAATCCATGCATATTTTTTCGCGCATTTATGATCTGGATGCAAATGAACAGCAACAAAACACGCTTCCCGAACAGCAACAAAACACGCTCAGGTGAAATAGCTTGAATTATATCCATAGTATTAAAACGGTGACTATAAACAAAAAAACACACAACCAAACCCTGTTCTATGGGCAAACGAACTTTCAGGTTGGGACAGTCGTTTTTGTGTTGTTGTGAAAATGTCGGTGAATTTTCAACAATTTAGAAATGTTCTTGGAATTTTCTCGGGACTACTCATTATCCTTTAATTATTTTTTGATATGTTAACCATAACCCCAGTTCTATGTTTTTGAGAATAAAACTAACAGTGAAGAAAAACTGGTCAAATTGGTGCGGAAAAACTGGCACTGCCAGCGCTACGGATCGAACCTGGGTCGCTCGCGTGGCGGTCTGCTACCTATCTGACTGAGCTAAGGGAGCAAACTTGCAGAAGCGTTTTGCTGCGCATATGATAGCCCGTCTGTGCACAGCCGGAGATAGACCAGCACATGCTAGCAAGTTTTTTTCAGATTTTTGTTTTTCTAATGCGCATCAAAAAACTAACGCGCGCGGGAGCTTTGAGACAAACAATTATTTTAATTTGGCCTTATAAGAGTTATCTGTAATGTTAACAAATTTATTTGAACAAATTCCTTACAGGATGCAAGGTTCTTGCCTGGAGCTGGTGCCACCGAGATCGAATTAGCCAAACAGCTTGCTAGCCATGCTGAAACCATTCCAGGACTAGCCCAGTATGCCGTCAAGCAATACTCCCAAGCCTTTGAGTCAATACCGAGGGCGCTAGCAGAGAATGCGGGTGTCAAGTCCACAGAGGTACTTTCTCAACTGTATGCCGCTCATCAAGAAGGACAGAAGAACACTGGATTTGATATTGAGGTGGGTAACTATTATAGGCAGAAATCAAACACGATTTTAAGGTCTTCCCACAATGCATTGCGTGAATTCCAACCAACTAAAGCTTTTTCAACACGATTTGTCGAGCTCTTAAGTTTAAGAAATAAGAAAAAGGAACGCTGATAAGCAATTTATACATTGATGAAAACTAGAACCTAAGAGGTCCAACGACGAACGCGCTATGAAGCCATGATTGTGTGCATTTGTCTATGGGAACTAAGACAAATTAGAGACCAGAATTAGGGCATTTTTCAAAAATGCAATGCATTGTGGTGGTGTCTTTAAAATCTTCTTTGGGCAGAAATGGTGTGCTGCAACAAGGCATGTGTAAAGTCTGCGACGGAATAAAGTGTATCAACAGGTAGTCATGGGATACTATAGGAGGGGATACTAAATGCTATCTAACTTTGTTTCCTTTCGGCATTATTAAAAACAATATTGTGTAAAGATCGATATGTAAAACAATTTAAGCGTGTGTCAACTGCTTGTTTCACCCGAAGCGGTTGAATTGAATCACATTTAAAATTAACATGGACATTTCGTTATACATACCAGTCATTGCATGGATTTATTAGAAAGAAATGTTCAATAACATATAAACATGTTTAAAAATCAAGAAGTGAACAGTAAAAGATTAAGCTAAGACATCTGGGGCCCATTCCAACCACCAGGCAGGGTGTTACAAAAACACAGGTAATACACACTATTAAAAAAAGATTGCACATCAGTGTAGATACTTGAATTATTTAAATAGTGATAAAAGTAGTTAAATAGTCATTACATGCCATGTTGCCCTGGTGGTCTTGGTCTTAAATAAGAGTAGCGACGTTCCATTTGCCCCTTCATGTCTAGAATGAATGATGGAAAATGAGGACATCAGACCAGGGTGCGAATTAATTTGAAAAATTTGCATAGCAATATTGTTCCAATTCATTGTAAGGCTGATGTTAGTATATGAGCTAACACTGTAAAAACTGCTATACAAGCTGAAATTTGTAGAGCAATTGCCTCAAATTGTGGAGCAATATGCTTTGCGATACAAACGAATTCCCACCCTGCATCAGACATTTAGAGATGTTATTTTTAGGATACTGTACTTATCATTGTATATTGAAAGCAAAAACATTGCATACCAATGAAGTACATCCCTGATCCCTGGACCCAAAGGTTTTCCAGCAGGGACAACACAGTAATGGCTACCATCTGATTACTCTGTAGCACATTTCTAATTTGAGCAAAGCACTTTAAATTCCGGAAGCAATGATAGGTTTATCTTGGTC
The DNA here is from genome assembly GCA_035610835.1 of Ophiura sarsii. Taxonomy (NCBI): domain Eukaryota; kingdom Metazoa; phylum Echinodermata; class Ophiuroidea; order Amphilepidida; family Ophiuridae; genus Ophiura; species Ophiura sarsii. Next base: position 53,270,567 of record CM069455.1, read on the forward strand.
AACCAAACCATCAAAATTGATTGAAATGTCTTGGTCAACCAAACACCAAAATGGAGCGAAATGTTACACTAGAAACAAGCTGTCATCTTCATTTACAGGTCTATAACTATCTATAATTACATGTATCCTCAGTGGCATTACATACTGACATATGGTCGGTGGTCTTGTATAGTGACCTATGTTCGGTTGTATTACATTGTGACATATGGTCGGTAGTATTACATAGAGAATAGACACTGTAAAAACAGAAGTACTCGTTTTGGTTAAAAGTACTCCTTTTCAATCCATGGCTAACAGTGGACACTTGACTTCTATTGACACATCAAATCCAGTACTAATTCCAGTACCAATAGGAGTACTTCATACCACTTTTCTGATAGCCCAATGCAAACTGTCTAGACAACTGTCTAAGCCCATCAATTTTATCACCATCAGTAAACAGCCCACTTGTCATGACACCTATTGTGTGAAATGGACAACAAAGCACTGTCCGGCAACACTGCCCTATTATCCCTTGTAAATGCAAGGCATGATTGAAGGGAAGCGCAAGAGAGGCAGACCTCGTTCCCGGTGGATTGACCAAATAAAATTGATTACTGGACACCCTCTCCGTGATTGTTACTCCTTTGCTGAAAATCGTTATTTGTGGCGTAGTATCTGTAAGGTCACGAGCTGTCAGTCATGACAGGACCGAACCAACCAAGTGCTTGTTGCTGCACACACAGTTGGTATATCTTGCTTTTAATATCCAATATCAATGCACCCGATTGGGACAAAAGTACTAGTTTTGGTACTACTATTCATGTTCGATTTAAAGAGGATTCAAGAGTATTACATGACCAGTACAAAGAAGAAACAAATGCTAATTCCCCATAGAACTGGGGTCTTTATAACGAGTACTTTTGACCAAAACGAGTACATTTTGTTTTCCAGTGAGAGATGTATGGTAAACTGTGGTTGTTTGTTTGATGTATTACCAAGTTTTGAAATATATTTTTCTTAATTTATTTTTACAAAGTCCCAGACACAAAGCCAAAAATGTATTAATTAATTAGTAATCAAAATATTGATTTGGTGTACAAAGAAGCTAGTAAACATCTTGTTTTAACTCGGGGACGTATTTACTTTACATCACTTTGTAATACCACTAATGAAATGGGTTATTCCAATTTTTTCCCTCTCTATACTGATATATTGGGTTACTAAGTGTCTTGTTTATTCTATTGTTTATCTGTAGGCTGAAGGAGCCGGTGTAAAGGATGTAGTGGAAGATTGTATATTTGACGCTTATCTTACCAAGTACTGGGGAATCAAGTTGGCTACTAATGCAGCTGTTACAGTATTACGTGTAGATCAAGTAAGTCTAGGGAAGATAAAAAGTCCTGCTCTACACAGAGATGTAACACTTCAGGACATTTCTGGATTTCCGGACGTTAGGCACAAAAATAAATAAATCGGGATATAGATTTTTTTGTTTTTTGTTAGTATTTTTGTTTTCCAGAATTGATGATATATTTAAGCATTAGAAAAAGCAAAACATTAGGGGGGGGTGATACCTTGAAGCCTATTCCCCCGTAAATGTTTGATAACGTGCGCAAGCACTCGGCCGTGGTCGCTGCGTAATGTTTGCATTTGGTCGATTGATTTTCAGGAAATTTTACGTCTGTTACATCTACAGACCCAACTGACCCATATTTGTTTTAATATTTGAGATTTAACAATCTTTGGAAATTTGCTTGAAAATCTTTTTAAAAAATTGACAGTTTTGGAAACATTTTTTGAAAGTTCCCTTAGAGGTTTGTCCATGGAACAGTGTTTTTTTGCCTCGTTCTTGATGCTTTGATTCGGCATGATTTAACTCCAAGAGGTGTGCATCCAGGAGGGTGGGGGAGGGTGGTACTCAAATAATTTTTTGACAGGGGTGTGTGTGCTGCCGGAGCACCAAGAAGAATCTTGCCTAGTTTTAAAAAAATGATAGATTTGCGTAGATTGATGCGCTTTATTCCGTAAAGTAGTTCCAGTTGTAAACCAGGCAAGATTCTTCTTCCTGCGCTGCCGGAGGTTTGAAATCCGGAGTTTCCTGACCCACTATTTTACCTAAAACCTCCGGCTTGTTTGACATTTTTTCCTATTATTCGCGAAGCGGGACGCATGGTTAGGAATTTTTTAGTTTCAAAACGGTTGATTTGACTGTTTTTCTTGTTTACTGTAGTACGCGAGTACCACCTCTTCCCCACTCCACGGGTGTATAGTATGCAGGATTATCTTGGGTTTGATTCCTATGCTGATGATGACTTGTGAGCATTGGACTCTGGATAGTAAAGATCTCAGAAAAAAGTTCCGCTTATTCAGTTTTGTATTTATGAGATTTTCATCTGATGTTTCATATCAGTGAAAAGCCGTTGAGTAATTGTCATCTTTTATTGATTACTTTTTCAGATAATCATGGCGAAGGCTGCAGGAGGACCCAAACCACCTAAACAAGGCCCCATGGACGCTGACGATTAATGAAAACGCAGCTTTAATCCATACAATATTCCTATGTAATCATAGTCATTGCCTCGCTTCATAGCTCATTTAGATGATGTCACTATGTTGCCATTTTAGGGCGCCCTTATCTGGCTTTAGAAGAAAATAATTTAAGGATCCAGGCAATAAATCCTATGGAACCTTAACACTTTCCATGCGGCTATTAGTTTCGTCATATACAAAAACGGATATTTCAGAAACCTTTTCCAACTCTTAAAGGTCTATCTCAAGGATTACTGAACCAAACTAGGCATGCTTGTACTTATGTCAATGCATTTCTCATGGTGATACCAATTCAATATGGTAGTGAAATTCAATTTTTTTTGACATTTTTGAAACATATTGAGAAATTTTGGAATGTCGTATGCACACGCCTGCCGCATGGGAAGTGTCAACATAGGACTGTATACTTTGTTTAATCATTCTCAGTACAGTGACATCAGTGAATGTTCTTGTTGATCAACAATGTTAAGTGCCTGGTTCCATTCCATGCATGAGGGAACATGAATTGACTGATGTTGTTACAGATCCAGTTACAGATGACTGGTTTGGTATAAAATTGGATCGATTGAGCCCCTATGTATTGGTCAAGCTATGAGTTTTTAAAAACGCAGTCGAGCCCAATATTTTAAAACTCATAGCGAGACCAATAAAAATTGGGCGTAAATCATCCAATTTTAACATTATTATGATTTGGATCCAATAGTATACCACACTTGAACACCTCAAAACATAATAATGGTTTATAATGGACACCCCCTTTGAATGTGCTCGAATACCGGCAGGTGAGCTTTTGTTTGGCAGGCAATTTGTACGCACACGGGCAGGCAATTTTTTGTTTGCTTGTCTGCTGTGACGTTACAGGGTGACATCGTCTGTATTGTGAAAAAACTTCCATTTAAAACGCCCAAATCAGTAGTCAATGCTATCCAACAGAAGATAAAACTGAGATGAAAATGTACAGATGTCATCCCCAATGCATTGTTGTGTCTTGTTCGTACCAATGAGATGCTTTAAAAGTATTGATGATAAAATGGAAACACATACGCCTGGGGGTGGTGAGAGTGGGGCGGGGGGCAGGGGGCGGCCATCTTAAAGAAATGGCATAATTCAAACTTGAAAAGATATATTTAAAAATGTTGTTGCAAGTCTTGTGTATTATACAATTAGTAGTATGCTGTGTAATAGTGAAGTGTGTCAGTGTTAATGAGTTCCCCTTGTAAGTATTCGATGAGTCCTTGAGGCAACTGCCGTGGAACTGGTCATTTTTATTGACAAATGTTGTCCATTTATTTTGATGTCATTACTAATTGTAATGAGCTCAAAATGTACATGCGAGCGTCATGAACTCTCTTGCAGTGAATGCTCTGCTCAAGTAAATTCTCCATTGTTTGACAAATCACATTAAAGGTATATTATGTGATCTTTCCAGGGAACGCCCTCAACATAGAAACAAAATTAAAAGAAGATTTTCTTGCAGATTTACATTTCTGATCATAAATCGTACATACATTCCAAGTTACAGGGCGATACGATTCTTAATTACTTCAAAATCATGATTTTAGAGTGAAAATAAACTGTCGGATAACTCCGACAGTTTATATTTTTACTCTAAATTCACTCTAAAACCATGATTTTGAGGTAATTAGGAATCGTATCGCTCTGTAACTTGGAATGTATGTATGATTTATGATCAGAAATGTAAATCTGCAAGAAAATCTACTTTCTAAAAAAAATAATGAATAGAGGGCGCTCTCTGGAAAAGATCACATAATATGCCTTTAACTGTACAGGGGAAAGCTAATGGAGTAATGTTAATGTCACACATTTTATTTGGTGCCAAAATAACCAGTTCTACTGCAAAAGTACTTTTAAATTCTGAACCAATTTTTGTTTCTTACTTTTGTAAAAAAAATGTTGTTTCCAGTTCTAGTACATGTACTATTGCATTGTTGCCTTTATATAATATTAACTTGAAAAACCCCAAAACAAAACGTATCCTGGAGCCGTAAACGGGGATGAAAATGCAAGTCAAATACTAGAACTTAACACTTGCAAATTGTAAGTTCCAATATTATCACTTAATTTTTCTCTTCTCTCAAACTATTCCATGTGTTATTAAAAGAGTAAGTCATTAAAATGACACTCTAATTGTATTTGGCTATAAAACATGATGAAATACCATCATAAAAAGTATAAGTGCAATTTGTGTCCTTTAACCATTATATTCATTATATGACAGTTGTATTGTCATCATTTGGTTTGGTAACCATGGTACCTAAATAAAGCACACAAACACCCCACAGAAAGATGTTATTGATTTGTGTATTGGTATATTTATGTATCTGATAAGTTTATTGGAAACCTGTGATTTGAAATAACCTTACTAAAACATATTGAATCAATCTCACTTTTATCAGTAATGGTTTTAAAATAATTTCAATGAAAAGTGTAAATGTCATGATTGTTCTCTGACTCTGAATCATGACCCCATTATTGGTGATGGAATGCCACGGTTATCTAAACCCCTCAAAAAGTTAAGATATTTTTGTCAAATCACGATTTGTTTTTGATATCTCGTGATATGTTCATATCGTGTTGAATATCCATGGAAAACGGATATGTTCATCTTTCCAATGATGCCAAATTTGTAGCAAATGCTTGTTTTAGTGCTCAACCACGCTGTATACCATATTTGTGTCGTCGTGTATGGTCGCCGCAGGTGTGAAGATGAAAGTTAATCACCAAAATTGAGATGATCTGTAATGGGTTGTAAAGGTGAAAGTTAATCCCCGGATTAGGAAATCACTAATCAGTCACAACTAATAATGAAAGATAATAATAATGGAAACAATAGTCAATAGTTGGATGAGCTGGTAGACATGGAAAATATTATGGTCATCCAGAAAAAAGTCTACGTTATTCCAAAAACATTGAGTTTATGTTTCCGTTTGTGTCTACACTAGAATATAGTTGTTGTGTGGTTGGTAATATTTATATAATATTGGATGGCTTTGAGGGTGATACAAGAAATTTTTTTTATAGCGAGTGCAATATTTTCTTGTATCAACCGAAAATAAGACATCCAATATTATTATTATTATTTATATCAGGCTTTTACCCATAGTTGTGTTGCGTGTTGGTAAAATTGTATTTGCAGAATTTTTGTTTTCAGCAAAAGTTCGTTAAAATCATCACTTAGAGAGAAGCGAATCTCCCGGGAGTCTGCTGCGGTTCCGACATTTTGCAAACTTGTTGATTTGTTGTTTTCGTAGTGGTTCCCCACGTAAGCCTGCTTCATTAAGCCGATAACACGTATTTGCGAAACCCATGCAATCAGCGAAAATTAGTCTCGACTGCATGCTTAATAAACGCTACAGTTGCGTGAGCTCCTTTGTATCCAATAGTATAGACGAATATTTGTAACGAACAAATATGGGTATGAGACTAAAAAATATTGGACGGCAATATTTTTAGAATATTGGATGCATCAATTTCTTGTTTTTAATTTGAAATATTACACATGAAGATTGAATGAATATTTACTCAGTTACGTGCCCTAAACCAAAACAAAGTCCGTTTTTCATTTTAACATTTCGTTCGTCTACATGCAGCCTCGGACTAGCAACAGGCAGATTATTGATTAACTGGTAGCGACAACTCACTGCTCGATAGTAAGACGGGGATTGGGGATGCATCAATTGATCAATGCAACCCATACACATACCTGTCACACTGTCCCGTGTGTTCAAATCCCAAGTGTTAAAATGTAAACTGCACTTTGTTCTATCCTTTTCAATGTCGCGTTCTTAATTATTAACCAATCTTATTAAATAATGTATCAAGTTAAAGAGAAGAAATTTCTTTACAACTTTATTGTTTAATAATTTTTTATGTAGGAGCTTTAGTTTTTGAGTTAAGAGTATATTTATTACCTGGTCAGTTACTTATTTTGAGGAGTGTATATACAAACACTACACCCCTACACACATTCATACAGAAATTTGGTCTAACCATGAAATCTTGTCGATATTCAGTTACTCACACACTAAAAAATCCTAATAATCGTTTACACTCGCCTATACAAAGGGTGAAAAACCATTCACTTTTGATTTACCCTATACAAAGGGTGAAATACCATTCACTTAGATTTTCACCCTTGCCAATTTTTCTCAAGAGTGAAAAATGTTTAAAATGTCATTGTTTTACTGCCGAAAACATTGCGCGAGCACATGTTTTGGCCATAATTTTGGTTATTAACCCAGTGAAATTGCTGAATTCTATTGAGCATAATATACAAAATACATTGGTAGCCCAACTTTTGGTGACATGCAGCTCGATACTACGCATCGTTTCTGTGCTGTTAGTTGATTAAATCCATGAATATTAATGACAAATATTAAATACAATCAACTAATTTTGTGCAATCATGTAATAGCTTAATTTGGCCACGTATATCACAGAATAAGTCAATTGAAACCCATCACCTGTTTCCATGACGATACGCATAAACAAGCTCTTTGAACATTTCCAAGGGACCCATATTTATCAGAAAATATCTGGTATAGAGAAATGATACTTTGCGATGGAGGTGCAACTATTGAAGATTGTGTTTATAGTGTATTACACTTGCCAAGTGATGGTGCCAGGTAAGTCAAAACAATACGATTTGACCTCTCGTTTCTATGAAATGTTTTGAATTCATATATGCAATTAATCAAATGTTATCATTTATTACCTGTATAAATTTGCAATCGACAGCTTCGTTTGCGAGGTTATTGGTGTGGGTTATTGGTATGGACATACCCAATATATTCACATTGAAAAAAGTATCGCGCCACTGTTTTTGTTGTTGAAAAGTGCAAATGTGGCCTCGAATTTTGCCCGCATGGTGTGATATTAAGGATCATTTTTTTGCGTAATCTGTCCAACAAAATGTTATGCAATAAAAGGGCCACATTTTAGTTTGTGACGTAATCGATGTAATGTTTTTCAAGGCCAAGGGGAAAATGCATGCTTTTGTCCAAAAGCATGCATGAAACAAGTTTGGGTATAATACGGTGAATAGACTTTAAACACTTAAAATAGTCATTGTATTAGTTCTGTATTTGGCGCAAAATATGTTCCATTTAGACGTTATAGGCTACAATGCAGTGAATGAGTCCAAACATGCCATTTTTTTGATGGTCATAAATTCCGCAATATTGCTTTTGTCATTTGAGCTTATTTAAAATTTGACCTTTGACCCCATAACCGTTGTGTTTACGAAAAGGGAGTTTTTTCATGTTTGAGGACAATCGGGCAACTTTTGAAATTTGACCACAGATGACCTTTGACCTTGGAAGACTTGAATGTGTTACCAAGGCTTACAACTATAGAGATTACTCATCGGGCCTCTTAAATATCGTGTTATACCCAAACTTGTTTCATGCATTTCCCCCTTGGCCTTGAAAAACATTACATCGATTACGT
>CM069455.1:53278667-53410821 GCA_035610835.1 Ophiura sarsii
TTCCTCAAATATTTTTAAAACCACAAAAGCTATCTCAACAAATTTGGTATCATTTTAAAGCCCTAATAACAAGCTATCTGCCTGCAAAATGGCATTGGTATAGCTAATACAGAAAGGGAGATACAGCTGTTTGATGTTTGGGGACCAGGGGTGGTGCTGGAAGGGGTGTTTCTGGAAGGGGTGCCGCCTGTACAAACTCAATGGGGATAATCCCATGCTTTGTTCTTTTTACAATAACTAGTCATCCCCTAATGTTAAAAACACAATTTTGGTCCCATTTCAAAGGATACTAAGTAGTCATTAAGTATGTGGTTCAACAGACTTGTCAACTATTATTAACAACTAATTAATTATGGATAAGACAATGATCATCAGCTTTCTTCCTATTCGCTACACAGTCAACATGAATAATCAGCCTCAATTTACCGGATTTATAAAAATGACTATAACAGAAAAAGTTTTCAACCTATGATAGCAAAAGTATACATTTTTGGAAAGCTTGTAACTAGAGGAATTCAGAAATGCAGTTTATATCAGGGAAGGGTTCATCCTTAAACAAATATTTCTGAAAATTCTAAAAATATATAAAATAAAAATTTGAGATATTCACTAGCCGGTATAATTACCATACCGACGTAGTAACTTTGACAAATATATATCGTCTAATGGGTAATTTCATGAGGAATTCAAATATGTAAACAAAATAATGATAGGGATAGGTATACAAAATATATGGATCTCAAATTAAAAATTAAAAAACTCTGATATTTTCCGAACATTTCCGATCATACCATTTTAGTTCTTGGTCGTACTATAATTTTAATGACATATTTGGTTTCCTCATGCAATTTCCCTTCAGAAAATGTATACTTTTACTACCTCAGGGGGGTATACAAGCAAATATAAATTTGTAAAGTTAAATTCATGTCGCGAAAGCCAAAATCCGTGTGTAACGCGAAAGGAGGCGAGCTTAAAACACATGACCATATGAATATTCGCGCATGCAACACTGAACAACCGCCGGTTGACTTAATGCTGTAACCGGACCAATTTACACTATCAATCTGTTACTTTGCGGTCATAATAGCTCTCTCTATAATCGTTCTATAAAAAAAACATTCATAGACTTTCGGTATTGATTTTAAAATGTTAATTGAGCTATAAACAGATTGAAAAAGCCAACCCCAGCGAAAATCAATAGTTGTATTGTACTGGTTGTCAACTGAGCCCATTACTTCAAGATTTTATTGCTCACACGTGTGACGAGGCACTATCAACCGGTCGTGTTCACCAGAGTGTAACTATTTGACCTCATTATGTGTGTATAATTATAACAGACGACACGTTTTGTGAGAACCGGGCGGAACCGGCGGTTGCCTGGCGGTCGAGTTTTGACGTGATCCCTTAGGTGATAATATAATGTTACAAAGCAATTATAAAACATTATATATAAAGTGACTATTTAACCCCGAGTGATCAATTAATGACCACAAGTAATCATATGATCACAAGTAATCATCTAATGGCCACAAGTAATCATCTAATGATCACAAGTTATCATCTCTAATGACCACAAGTGACCACCTAATTACCACAAGTGATCATATCATGACCACGAGTAATCATCTAATGATCACAAGTTATCATCTAATGACCACGAGTGATCATCTATCTAATGACCACGAGGGATTGTACTATACAACAAGAGGTTTGAAGGCAGATGGACAACGCTTCTCAGGACCAACAGTTGTACTGATTTCCCGCTGTCCCGCGCAATAGAGTAATTTGTTGACGGCCACCCAAGTGCCTTGGAATGAATGATTGGCTTTCTCATTCCCCCACCCCTCCCCCCCCCCCCCCTTGGCAAAAGGATAAAAAATGAAGATAAGGAGGAAGGGTAACGAGCATGAACGAGTGCCCCCCCACCATGATTGTCACGGTGGGGACGATGCCCCCCTCCTCAAAGGAAGCCATTTTTTTGCCCGAATTAGTTTCAATGCTTAACTATTCAATCTCAACAACATGGATTCTGGACCATTTTAGTGAAAAAACTAGAAATTTGTGAGTTATAGATTCAATGTTTCTTTATTAAACTTATAAAAAGATGGCTTTCTGGAATATTAGTTTAAAAAACGGACAGTTTGTACGCTCAGGAACGATTTTCTGGAGCATTTTAGTGTTAAAATAGCCAATATTTCCCCGCTTCGCGCGAATTGGTTTCAATGTTTATTCAAGCTTTATATAACAACATGTTTCAGGAACGTTTTCTGGACCATTTTAGTTAGTAAACTAGACATTTTTGCGCGTTTCGAGCGAATTGGTTTCATTTTTTTATTATTCAAGCTTAAACAAAATGGCTTCATGAACGTTTTTCAGGACCATTTTAGTGTTAAAATAACCAGTTTTTGAAGAAGAAAAAAATGTTCAATGTTTTATTATTCAAGCTTAACAAGATTGCTTCAGGAACGTTTTCAGGACCATTTCATTGTAAAAATAACCAATTTTTGTGCGCTACGCGCGAATAAGTTGGAATGTTTTATTATTCAAACTTAACCAGATGGTTTCAGGAACGTTTTTTAACCTTTCGTTTTACAATACCCATTTTGTTTTATTATTTTGTTATTCAATTTTAACAAGATGGCTTCAGAAAAGTTGTCTGTACCTTTTATTGTTAAAATAGACATTTTTTGCGCGATACGCGCGTATTAGTTTCACTGATTATTTATTATTCAAGCTTAACAAGATAGCTTCAGGAACGTTTTTCTAAACCTTTATTTTTACAATAGCACATTTTTGCGCGCTCCACGCCAATTATTTTTATACTACTTTGTTATTCAAGCTTAACAAGATGGCTTCAGAAACGTTTTCTGGACCTTTTTATTGTTAAACTAGACATTTGTAGTTTCACTGATTATTCATTATTCAAGCTTAACAAGATGGTTTCGGGAACGTTTTTTTAACATTTCTTTTTACAATAGCCATTTTTTTTTAAAAACTTGTCATTCAATTTGAACAAGATGGCTACAGAAACGTTTTCTAGACCTTTTTATTGTTAAAATAGTTTCACTGTTTAATTACCAGTCAAGCTTAACAACATGGCTTCAGGAACGGTTTGTTAAACCTTTCTTTTTGCAATACCTATGTTCGCGCTACACGCAAATCCTTTTTAATTTATTCGCAATTTCAAACCCTTACGCCGTTTTGTTTGCTTTTGCAAAATTGAAAGGACAAAATCCAATTTTGAATGATATTGATAATAAGCCAATATTGATTGGAAATGAAGTCAAGACTTTTCAATAAAATATTTGTCAAAATAACACACCAAATCGCACCAAATGGGTTCGAAAATTCAAAACAAATCCAATTCCAGTATGTCCCCTGTCCGCGTTACCGCGGATAGCCGCAGCGGTGCGAACCAATAAAATTTATTTCTAAGCCCCGGGTAAAAAAATTCTGCTCACGCCTCTGATACCTGTACACAATCAAAACTTATTTTTTTCAGTCTATTGCTATAAAATTTGAAAAGTTTCATTTGCAAAACGTGCTAAGTCAACAAATTGTACTTTGGAGAAAATCAGGTTGTTAATTTTGATATGATCGAAATTAAACAAACTATAAAATCCATGAATGGTGACACATTAATGCTCTATGACTACAGATGATGGTAGTTCGTACATGTGTAGCATTACGTAGGCCCATACCCAGGGGCGGAAATTTCTTGTTAGGTGTGTGTGGGGGGGGGGGATGATAAGTTTGGCCCCTAAAAAATTAAATTTAGCTGGTACCATCCAGGCGGTGCTGCACTCCGAGCTATGCTCGGACAGGGGGAGTATGAGGGGGGATGTGCCCCCCTCAGAAGTAGAAATAATTTCAATTTTCAAACTCATTTGGTGCGATCTGGTGTATACTTTTGATGAATATTGTATTGAAAAGCCATCGCTTCATTTTCAATAAATATTTTGTTTTTTATCAATGAACAAAAGAAGTTGAGCATTTTTTTACTGATATATTCTGGATTTTAGTATAGATGGTTTAAAAGCTCCAACAGGGGGAGTCTGAGGGGGGATGTGCCCCCCTCAGAAGTAGAAAAAATTTCAATTTTCAAACTCATTTGGTGCGATTTTTTCAAACTCATTTGGTGCGATCTGGTGTATACTTTTGATGAATATTGTATTGAAAAGCCATTGCTTCATTTTCAATAAATATTTTGTTTTTTATCAATGAACAAAAGAAGTTGAGCATTTCTTATACTGATATATTCTTGATTTTAGTATAGATGGTTTAAAAGCTGCAACAGGGGGAGTCTGATGGGGGATGTGCCCCCTCAGAAGTAGAAAAAAAATTCAATTTTCAAACTCATTTGGTGTAATCTGGTGTATACTTTTGACCAATATTGTATAAAAAGGCCATCACTTCATTTTCAATAAATATCTTGTTTTTATCAATGCACGAAAGAAGTTGAGCATTTTTATACTGATATATTCTTGATTTTAGTATAGATGGTTTAAAAGCTCCAACAGGGGGCGTCTGAGGGTGGGGGGGATATGCCCCCTGAGAAGTAGAATTGTTTTCAATTTTCAAACTCATTTCGTGCGATCTGGTATACTTTTGACCAATATTTTATTGAAAAGCAATCACTTTATTTCTGATCAATATTGGTTTTTTAAATAGGCAGATAGGCATATACCAGAAAGAAGTTAATTAGTTACCTCCAAAAGATGGATTCTTAACGTACATACGCGTATGTATCCTAACCAACGTACAATAAACTCCAAACGTTCTTATGTCCCTCCCTCCCTCCCTCTCTTTTTCCTTTTTTTCTCCTTTTTCCCCTTTTTTCTTTCTTTTTTTCCTTCCCCCCCCCCTTTTTTCCTTTTTTTTGTTGGTAGATGTGAAAAATCAGGGGGGGGGGGGGGGATGATTACATTGACCATCCCCCCCCCAGGTCAAAAAGTGGGGGGGGGGGGGGGGTGGGGGGGGGGGGGATAAATCCCCCCATCCCCCCCCCCCCCCCCGGGATTTCCGCCCTTGCCTATTATACCGTATGCCTATGTAAAACAAAAAAAACTCTGAAAATGAGGGCTCCCTCCCCTTAGAGTGCCCTTAAAACTATATTGAATGTTTGACCATGGGATACTTCAATATAAATGATATTTTACGGTTCCAACCTTAACACTAGTGACAAGTTAACGATCAAACACAGGAATGATTATAATAGCGCGGGTAATAGCTATGCTGCATTAATTATTCAGTACCAATTCATTATCATGATTATTCGACCGACACTTATTGGTACGGTACTGGGTTTTCGATGAAAGCCACGCAGTTTGATGTATGATCTATTATATGAAATTGACTTCTTATGTATTGTATAACATTATAGACAACCGTAGTCGTGTAAAATACGTATTATACGTAGTCTAGCGAAAAATAAGTATTTTGTATTCATTAAATATCTCGTTACATTTTACCATTTTTCATATCACAAGTTCATCCCATAACAAAAATAAACTTAGCAATCGAAGATGGTAAGCATCGTTGTATATCAAATAAACAAACAAACAAACTAACAAACGCCAACACCAACATTTCATCGACATTAATTAGAACAAGTTAACCCTAACCCCACTGAATCTCACTAAATCTCACTGCCAGAAACTATCTCCACGCGCGTGGTGCTGCATTGCACCACGCGCGTTCTTAAAATCACCTCTATCTGCTGGACCGGCAACCAATGCAGCTCACGAATCAAAGGTGCAGCGCTAGTGCGCCTATCAACATGATAGACAAGGCGTGCAGCGCGGTTTTGGAGACGTTGCATATCTGATTTTGACAGGCCACAAAAGCAAAAAATTGCCATAGTCGAGCCGAGAAAGGATCAAAGATCTTACTGCATGTGCACAGGTTGTTCAATCAATAAATCGTCTTATCCTCCAAAGAATTCATAGAAATTAATTTAATAAATACATTTTTGTGATTGGAATTTGGGGTCAAAGTTTTCTTGCATGTGGTAAAATGTCATGTTTTTGGTCCAGTTCAAAACAAATTGACGTCTGCAAATGCGCATACTGTAAGTTTCATATGAATATGTTCAGATAATCAAATAACTATCCGATCAAATCATCCAAACTGATTAATTTTCTTCGTACTTTCCCTCTTATTAGGCCTATACGTATTTTAAATTAGGCCTAGGCCTACACAGGAATTACTTTCCCTCTTACTACATATTTTGAATTACCAGGAATTTAAGTTGTTTTCTTAGGTATCATGATGTGGCAAACTATACCGATATCTATACCTACGTCATGTTATACAATCATCTCGACAAGTGTATCACAAAATAATTCAAATTTCACGTCAAATTGCTGATTTGGCAGTATCCAAATACTGAGTTGAGTGCCCGTCACAGTGATCTACTCTCCGCATCAATTAAGTATAGATAGATGGTTTAAAAGCTCAAATAGGGGAGGGGGCGTCTTAGGGGGGATGTTCCCCCAAAAAGCTCGAACAGGGGGTGTCTGAGGGGGGATGTCCCGAGGGATGTGCCCCCTCGCCCCCCCCCCCCCCCCCCCCCCTCAGAAGTAGATTTTTTTCTTCAATTTTCGAACTCATTTGGTGCGATCTATTTTAGTCAACTTAAATTCCTGGTAGCCTAGGCCTAATTTAAAATACGTATAGGCCTAATAAGAGGGAAAGACGCCAATTGAAGGAAGCTGGTCTGCAAGGCAGTAACCTATACAGAAGACTTTCAAGTGAGGTTCAATTGAATTCTAGGAGAGATAAAAATAAGCATATCCGACAGCAATGCCAAGAACTTGAGGATCACAGTTTTCACAAAAACAGCAGAGAGCTCTTTAGATGTATAAAAAACATCACCTCAAAAACGACAACTAGATTGGCTATCATCAAGGATGAGCAAGGAAAAGTCTTGACTGAGAGTGACGAAATCAAGGATCGTTGGAAAAACTACTGTGAAAATCTGTATGCGTCCCAAGAAGAGACAAATGGCTCACAGGAGTCTCCCCCGCCTCCACTAGGTGAAGATGAGCCTGATATTCTTCTGTCTGAGGTCCAGGAAGCCATCAAGAAGTTAAAAAGTCAAAAGGCACCTGGTCTAGATGATATTCCAAGTGAGCTCCTGAAGCAAGCTGATGATTCTGTAGCAGTTATTATGCAAAAGCTGTGCAATACTGTGTGGAAGTCAAGAGTATGGCCAGAGGATTGGAAGAGATCAGTTTTCCTTACACTTCCAAAGAAAGGGGATGCTAGCGAGTGTAAAAACCATCGTACTATCGCTCTGATACCACATGCAAGCAAAATCCTACTGCACATCATCAACGAACGTCTCAGACCTCATCTTGAACGTGAACTTCCTGCTGAGCAAGCCGGTTTCCGGAAAGGCCGCGGCACAAGAGATCAGATAGCCAATGTACGTCACATAATGGAAAAATGTTTTGAATTCCAGAGGGAGCTCTTCATGTGCTTCATAGACTACGCTAAGGCCTTTGATTGTGTGAGATATTCCGCATTGTGGACAGCACTGCAAGAAATGGGAATCCCTTACCACCTCGTCCACCTAATTCGCAATCTGTATGATGGTCAAGCTGCCTGTGTGCGCACTGAGAAAGGAAATAGTGATTGGTTTGCTCTAGGTCAGGGAGTCCGTCAAGGGTGCATACTTTCACCAGCACTCTTCAACCTTTATGCAGAGTCTATAATGAGACGTGCATTAGATGATTGGCCAGGGGGGCTGTCAGTAGGTGGATACCAAATACACAATCTACGTTATGCCGATGACACCACCCTGTTTGCAACAAATATGGAAGAGATGGAGGAACTCCTGAAGAAAGTCAAGGTGGAGAGTGAGCAGCTTGGCCTACGTCTAAATGTCAGCAAGACCAAGATCATGTCCATAGGCACAGATGGTGTTGGAGAGCCTCTCATAATTGATGGTAATGAGGTGGAATCGGTCTCGAAATTCAACTTCCTTGGATCCCTGATCACCAAAGAGGGTGGTTGCAGCCAAGAGATTAGACACCGTTTAGCAATGGCCAGATCAGCAATGATCAACCTAAGCAAGATCTGGGCTGACAGAGGAATAACCAGAGCAACAAAAACCAGGCTAGTCCAAGCCCTTGTATTTCCAATTGCCATGTATGCATGTGAGACGTGGACCCTAACCAAAGCTGACAAAAACAGAATAGCTGCTTTCGAGATGTGGTGTTGGAGGCGTATGCTTCGTATCGTATGGACAATGAGAAGGACCAATGCCAGTATTATTGAAGAAATAGGGGTGTCTAAACGACTTCTTCATGCTATCAACACCCAAATGCTGAGCTACTTCGGCCATATCTCACGTCGCAAGGGTAACAACCTAGAGAAGATGATCATGCAAGGCATGATTGAAGGGAAGCGTAAGAGAGGCAGACCTCGTTCCCGGTGGATTGACCAAATAAAATTGATTACTGGACACCCTCTCCGTGATTGTTACTCCTTTGCTGAAAATCGTTATTTGTGGCGTAGTATCTGTAAGGTCACGAGCTGTCAGTCATGACAGGACCGAACCAACCAACCATGTCGTCATTGTTCATACTAAGAAATCCAAAAATGAATTACGTGAATGACAAAGGTTTATGCTTTATGATTGCGCCATCAGACGCGGAAACGTGTCGACATGTTTGAATGAGTGTTAGGGAGCACATCAAAACTCGAGCGCCCGGCATCCGCCGGTTCCGTGCAGCTCCGTGCGGTTGCAGCCGATTTCCAGGCTATTGTTAAACAATGATATGCGGCCAACCGGGTAGCCTTGATCAGGCTTTCTAAAATTTGTATCGGGTAGTAGTCCGGGCTATATACTGATAGCAATCAAAAATAAAAAAGTATAATAAGCTTATATATTTCGTGCGATTAAAAGCATCCAAAGTGAAGTGAAAATTCATCAGCCGCCCCCTTCACCGACCCACTAAATTACTCACTGAACACGCCGGGCGAAGCCCGGTGTAAACTGTAGTGAAGTGATCGCCATTAAAATACCATCTTGGGAGTGCGAAGCACGACTGAGGGCGCTTGCGCCCGAAAGCCTTGTGTATTCTGTTATGACTGGTGCAGTAATTTATGCTAATTTCATTAAAATATTTACGTACGATGTCACCGATTGGTTCATGTTTGTCGGTCACCCCGCCTCCACTAGTGTCGTAATAGCTCAATTTGATGAATCGTGTTAGCGTAGCTCTCAGTTCGTAAATCCTATGTCACTTGTCTAAGCACGCTGTATTCAGCTTAATAGAGAAGAGTGGGATTTTTGGGTGGGATTTCCGCGTTATAGTGTCAGCGCCAGATGGTTACGGACTGCGTCATTTTAAATAATTTTAGAAGCCTGGTCAAGGCTACCAACCGGGCGGAACCGGCGGTTGCCGCGCGGTCGAGTTTTGATTTGCTCCCTTATGGTTTCACACCACTAAATAACGTCTGGCCCTACCCCCTTTGAGGCAAAAGTCCAAAACCGGCCCGTTTCTATGCCGAAACGGGAGACCTATTGTAAATTACAGTTTAAAATTATGGTATTTACTACAAGTTATGGCGAAATTAATATGGTGTGAATTTTGACAGACACATCAGCGTTCTTCAGGTCCAAAAAAATTGATGCAATGATGATTTTTTAATATTTTAACAGAGACATTTGTGTTCAGGTCATTTCCGGTATCTGACGCAATACTCTTAATCAACAATTGCGTGTGACCAGGAAAACTCAACTCGTACTTTTTGAAAAGGCTCTAGCTCAAAATTATGCCGGTTACCCCCATATATGAGTTGTTGAGTTAGTAGTCATGGCTTTCATCTTCAAGTTGAAACCAAATTTCAAGTTACCAGTTTCTTATAACGTCGAGAAATATCCATTTTAAAAGTGTGCATTTCACGTGTAACCCTATGGGAGATGTATTTAGTGGTGTGCAACCTAGGTTTCACACCACTAAATAACGTCTGGCCCTACCCCCTTTGAGGCAAAAGTCCAAAACCGGCCCGTTTCTATGCCGAAACGGGAGACCTATTGTAAATTACAGTTTAAAATTATGGTATTTACTACAAGTTATGGCGAAATTAATATAGAGTGAATTTTGACAGACACATCAGCGTTCTTCAGGTCCAAAAAAATTGATGCAATGATGATTTTTTAATATTTTAACAGAGACATTTGTGTTCAGGTCATTTCCGGTATCTGACGCAATAATCTTAATCAACAATTGCGTGTGACCAGGAAAACTCAACTCGTACTTTTTGAAAAGGCTCTAGCTCAAAATTATGCCGGTTACCCCCCATATATGAGTTGTTGAGTTAGTAGTCATGGCTTTCATCTTCAAGTTGAAACCAAATTTCAAGTTACCAGTTTCTTATAACGTCGAGAAATATCCATTTTAAAAGTGTGCATTTCACGTGTAACCCTATGGGAGATGTATTTAGTGGTGTGCAACCTTATGGGCTCCTCACATGTGGTGTGAGCTGGGCGGCCCCTTCCGTGTGAAAAATGGGTGCGGACGGCGGCACACACAGTGGGCCGTTTCCCGTCCGTTGAACACGTTCAGGGGACTTTGCCGCCCCCGGAGATTTGAACATGCTCAAAACTCCTGGCGGGTGAGTAAAAGGGGCGGCGAACGATGAGAGCCCGGTATAAAGACGGTATAAGGACGGCGCACCCGTTTATCATCCGTTTGCGAATGGACGCATGCAGCCTGGTAACCGTTCGCGAAACGGACTCTCAGCAGGAATGTTGCAACTCTCTAAATGTAAAAGAGCTAAAACTCACTCTTTCGAGAGCTCTAGGCGGCGAGGTTAGGACGCTCTTTTTATTTTTGGAGCGAAGTTCACTCTTAAAAGAGCGATTTTCACTCTAAAAATAGTTAAAATCACTCTGAAAAGAGTGGAAATTACTCTTGAAAAGAGTGAAAAATCACTCTGAAAAGAGTGCACTTCACTTCTTAGAAGAGCCGTCCGAAATGGTATAAGTGGTAAAAAGTGTACGATAAAATTCCGATCGTTTTAAATAAATGGACCAATGGTTAATTAATAATAAAATTATCACAATTCTACCGCCAAATCTCTGTGGCGTAATACTGTGATCCTGGCTATTATAAACGTAAATCGGGTTGATTCCCGTGATTCCCTTTTCTTCTTCTTTTTTTTCTTCAAAAAATTATGATGACGTTATATACAGGGTGTAACAAGCGAAATGCACATGTATGATCGAGTCCTCAATCCACGCGTTTCTTCACTTTTTGATTTTATTTTGAAGAAAGCAATGATAATGAAATGCAATAAAATACACATGAAATGATCATATTACAATTAAAAATGTCGCCTGCTGCAAAAACTGCAGAACGTGTTCAAATGTAACAGATTGAGAACATGTTCTGAACATAAAATGATATAATAAGACTAATACTGGAACTTACTTTTACAACTGCTACGTTGCGTGTGATACCATCACACTTCATCAGGCAACTGACCCGCTGATGATGTAGCAGGGTCACGTGATTGACGAAGACGGCTTGGAATACCCCGAAGGGCCCGGTCCCAGGTGTGTGATAGGTGGAATCGCAGTCCTCCTGACTTGTTTAATGAAGGTCGCTCGACCCTCTCCCAGATGGATTCTTTTACCCCACGTTCGTGCCACTTGTCCTCCTTGTGACCCTACATCATCAGCGGGTCAGTTGCCTGATGAAGTGTGATGGTATCACACGCAGTTGTAAAAGTAAGTTCCAGTATTAGTCTTATTATATCATTTTATTATCAACGACTGGATGACTGAAAACATTCATATTTATATGTTCTGAACATGTTCTGATGTGTTCTGAACACGTTCAGAACATATCCAGAACATGTTCTAAATCTGTTACATCTTGAAAATGTTGTGGAACACCTGGAGAACACACCGTGAACATGTTCTGAACGCGTCATGTGTTCTGCACTTTTTGCAGTGTGGATATAAATATTAAATTTAATATGGCCAATAACATCATATACAGGATGTTACAAAATAAAGCACATGCGATCTAACGGAGCGCTTATTTTTGAAAACAATCTATTTTTTTCAGTTGCCATATCAAATTTTGAGCATGGGTAAAATCAATCCGTCCGACAATGATCAACAGACTACTAACAATGACACCGATGGAGTCAAGCCACATCCCTTAGAAATTTGAAATTTGGGACATAATAGCAACCGCCCTCTGTTGATTTTTTTATCACAAAAAAGTTTAGCTGTGTTGAGCCTGGTGGCGCTATTCATGTATGACAATTATACGACCACAGGCCTACATGTTATAAACATAGGTCGCTACAGGTGTTGAAACAATGAAAGGTGACATTAAATTAGAGAATTCACCAATGATAGATCTTAGATCATTGACGCATTGGATGAAGAAAATACTGAACTTCAACGCAAAAACATTTTCGTGGAGAATTGCTCATCAGAAGAAATACAGCAGCTGCTTAAACTTTCCTAATTTGTCTTCATCAGATTTAATTTTCATGTAGTACCATGCGTTGAGCTTCGTCGATTTCTCAGCAATTTTGTGTATAGATCGTTAAAATCGGCTAACTAAATCGTCTATTATAGTGACACCAGTAATCGATTTTGAGAATGTAATACCTATAGATTATAATCTTGCGCTACTCTGGCAGTTCCCTCCGTAGCTCAATCGATAAGAGCGCTGTCTATGAATGCAAAGATTGCTGTGCTGCTGCTGGTTCGAATCCGCTTAGAATCACTTTTTTTTTTAAAGTAAAGCAACACGCAAGTCAAACGAGGGCGTCTTGAAAATAATTCCTCTCTAAGGGATGTGAAGCCCCCACCCCTTTCGACATCTCGCTACGCGCCGTAAATCTTTCAAAATTGATAAAGATGTCACAAATTCTAGACAAATTTCAAGATTGCGCGCATGCAATATGCACACCGTTTAGTATAACTTCGATTGGGACATTAAAGCACGCCACGAGATGTACACGCGGGCTTTTGAACTCACCCGGCATACATGCAGTAGAGCGTGCATACCTTGTAATTTGTAAGCTGTCATTTGTCTGGTTATCAGCGTCCGAATTAAGGAAAACAATCAGCAAAAAAAAAATGGTTGCCCACCGGGCAACCAAATAAGTACATGTTGGTTGCCCGGTGCTAATTTTGGGTGTCCCGGGCAACCGGGCAACCACTTAACGCGAACGCTGGAAACATACCACACGTGCAGAATGTAAAGGGACTTGTTGGGCTAGTATCGCAATATTTATACTGTTTCACTCCATGAAGTGGTAATTTATTTTAAGATACAAGTGTGTGAATTGATAACAGTATAATTTCTTTTACTCCCAATATAATCGGTACAAAACAGCCAATCTCTCTAGTCTCTAACATTCAACCTACCATGCATCGTCATATTGAGTGATGTGAATGAAGTATTTCATTGCGTGTTTGTGAGATTAGCTCCTCATCTTCTGCGATACCTCATCCTCCTCCCCAACACTCCTGTTTACTCATCATCGGTAAACAACAGCTTGATCTCTCTGACATTCCACCTAGCATGTATATTGATTATCAATAAGTGAAGTGAATGAAGTATTTCATAAGGTGTATATGAGTTTGGATCGAATCCTCCGACCGAATCCTCCGAATCCTCCTCCTCATCCCCCAGCAACCGTTGATCAATTAATTGCTACCAATTAAAACTGAAATAATTAAGACATTGTTTTTTGGATGGTATGGAAAGAACACTTATTGTGCTTTGTAATGACCAGTCAGCTGTAGAACTGGGCCCGTTTCAATTGAGGCACTCTGCCCCCTCCCCCCTTTCCCCCGCCTGGCTACGCTACTGGTAGCGACGGGTTTAGGGTAACCATTTTTAGCATGTTTAGTACGACAATATTATACGGCCCAAACTATCGGGCATACCTAGACTAGTACAACTTACCACGAAATTACTGCCATGTGTATTGTGTTGTGTTATTCTAAGGATGGACTAATCATACGTCAAGTTGTTACAAGCTAATCGACATTGAGTACACATACCAAGAAGCCCAGAATGCATGTGAACAGGAGTATGCATTGAGTTACGTGGCTGTGGCAAATGACGCCGTTGAGAATGCATTCGTTAAAGAATTAGCGCTTGATAGCAACATTTGGTTAGGCTGCACTGCCTTTGGAGATAACCGCGTGTGGACATGTCCAGACGGGTCCGGAAAGATGTATGACACGAATACAAGTACGGCAAGTCCCGCGGATTCATATTGGGGTAAGTTAGTTTATAAATCGAAATATTATTTTTATAGGCCTATACGGCATATTCTTGAGTCTGATTTGACAGTGTGAACAAACAAACAAACAGACAGACAAACAAATAAGAAAACCTGCCGTGATCGTGTTCATCGGTAATGGGATTGAAATTGCTCATAGCTACTCAGTCGTAGATGTTCTAATGTGACTGCTTTCTCATTAATTTCGTATAATACTTACAAATTAGAGACACCACAACAAAAGTGGTAGTTCGAAGTATATTAGAGTGAGAGAATCGTCACAAATTTGAGTCATTTGGAGATACATGAGAGGTTTGTGCGACAGATATAACATTGTGCGACAGATATAACATTGTGCGACAGATATAACATTGTGCGACAGATATATCATTGTGCGACAGATATAACATTGTGCGACAGATATAACATTGTGCGACAGATATAACATTGTGCGACAGATATAACATTGTGCGACAGATATAACATTGTGCGACAGATATATCATTGTGCGACAGATATAACATTGTGCGACAGATATAACATTGTGCGACAGATATAACATTGTGCGACAGATATAACATTGTGCGACAGATATAACATTGTGCGACAGATATAACATTGTGCGACAGATATAACATTGTGCGACAGATATAACATTGTGCGACAGATATAACATTGATCAAGTTAACTATTTTATTTGTAGATTGGGCTTCGGGGCAGCCTGGGACTCAAGGAGAGCAATGCCAAGTTCATCAAGGAAAATGGCACGACTACCCGTGCTCAAGCCTTTACCGAGTGGTCTGTGAGCTCACAACGCCGGGTACGTATAGCAGACTGCAATTCAATAAAAATGTGTTATTTGTTGATGGTGGATTTACTCCATTCGACCTCTGACCTTATTTTTTTCATGTCGTCTGTTATTTTCGTCATGATTATGCTGACAGATATTATACTGTGAAGCAAGACGAATAATTTGACACGTCATTTATGTTATTTGAACAGTGTCCAGATTTTGACCACAACATGACTTTTCCCCTTTAACTTCAATATGATAATATAAGTGGCAAACTATATTTAGATGTTCAGTAAATAAAGAGCTACAATTTGACATATTGGATGTATATTTAAAGACCTTTCGAAAATGCCGCCTCCTAGAATATTACTCCCTCATTTCTCAAAACGCTCAACTCAAAGTCCACCTAAGAAATTGGAAAAAACAATCATCATGATCATACCCGCAAACCTCAGTGATAAGAGATCAATAGAATAAACATAAAATATGATTCAAAATCAATTCGTGCATTGTGTAGCCACGAAACATTATTGTCATTGATGTCGAACCAAACGTTGAACGAGTTATCAACATCCACTTTATGACACCGGGTCTAACAGCGTGTTTTTATTAAGCAAACCGGCTTTTACCCGTCTTATAAAAAGCAGGATAAAAGCCGGTTGCTCGTGTGAGAGACGTGTTTTTATTGCAGTACGATAAACAAACTTGCCGACTGCCGCTGACCTCATTATAATAAATGCCAGTGAAAGGTCGTAAGCAGGTCACTCGCGATGCATTGTGGTATTGACAGTAGCAAAATGGCGTCTGCCGTACGACATTTACATGACTATACCCATTTCCGCTTACCATCGGCAAACGCGCTGAGCTGGAACCGTGCGTATACTGACGAAAGACTGCTTTTCCTAACCGGTTTCAACCGCTATTATCCTTGGTTTCGAAGGATAAAAGGCATCTAAAATCCAGGAGAAAAAACCCGGTATGAGCGGGCAAATGCCGGTGGTGGTGTGTTTTTACTGGGGGATTTTAATCCGTTAGCAGTCATATGCCTGCTTTTTTTCTTCAGTAAAAACACGCTGTAAGATTGTTCACCATTGATCAGTCAGAAGTCAAGGCATGAAAATACCGTCTATACAACAAACATCATGACATAAATTGCCCGCTTAGGAGTGCTATTAATTCGGTCTGGTGAACCTCTTGTTATCAATTACTACGAGAGGATTTCCTGGTTGTATATTTAAATTCGATCGGTACTTCTAGCTAACTGCATGGGTGAGTTTCCATTATGTTGCAAATTACATCCATGCTCATGCGTTTAAACTACTCAATGGGCGTTGCAATATACAATCGGTTGGTTGCACACGAGAATTATGTCATATAGCAACCAGCTTTGATGGAAGGCGAATATTTAAATTTTGTGCCAGTTTTTAGGGCAACAATTTATAGCGCTGCTAAGCGGGCCTTGTAGCGTAATGTGATTTTTCTTATCTTACTATTTATGAGTCGATAAAGATGTATTTTCAACGCGATCGTAACATTGAAATTTTAATGATTTTTAGACGTCGTAGCAAAAACTTCGTGCACTAGAAATGTTCATAAGGTATTACACTTTATCCAAAATATGTTTGTACTACATTTTGGACAGGGGTCAGTGCCTTGTGTTTATATCCAATCCTTCTGGTAATTACACGGGGTTTGAAGCCTTTGCCACGTTCATAAGTACGTCAGTCTTACTTTGATAATAATAATACAGTTTGTCTCTTATTTCAGCTGAAATCCAAATTACTAAATAAATAAGGAATGTTAATATTGTTGCGCGTTTACGTTGATATATTTGGGTATTCAATTTATCCAATCGATTAGATGAAAAGATACAGATACTCGTTCGGATTTACAGTAAATTCAGAATAATTACGATAAACATGATGGTTTGGCACGTCAGTCTTACTTATAAATACGATATCGTTTTTTTCTGATATTTCAGCTCAATGTGTGACAATATATCAGGAAGGAAATATAACATCACCAAATTATCCCAACAAATACGACAACGACATGGCCATGCTTACTACCATCACCGCTGGTGCAGGACAGGTAGTACAACTCACGTTCCTCGACTTTCATGTAGGAGCTGTTGGATGTAGTCACGATAGACTGAATATCTATAACGGCGATAGTGGTACTAGACCTCTTATAAACACGTTTTGCGGCGATGAATTACCAGATGTTGTGACATCATCGGTACAAAGTATTTACCTTGTGTTTATATCTGATCATGATGTTACCTTCAAGGGATTCAACGCAGACGTTAAGTTCATAGGAGGTACGTTTGTCTTACTACGATAAATATAGTTTATCTGTAATTTCAGCTGAATATAAACATTTTAGAATAATTAATATTATATGTATTCCATTTATCCGATTTATATGGAATCAAAGTAGAATTTAATCTGATTTGCATTCGTTTCTAACTTGCATACGAGAAACTAAACTATTCAAGTATAACCTATTGATGGAACAATCGTTCAAATTTAGGGTGGGGGAGATCAAATGATGCTTTCGTTTCATTTATATATACTCAGTAGGCCTATGTGACATTTTGAATTTAATCAAACAAACGGTAAATCAATGATTCAAATCAAATACCGATGGAAACTTTGACTTCAATAGGCGAATATCCATGGAAAGGACTTCGTGGGCGCGAGATCTGCGGGATGGATTTAACAATGTTTAAGGAATCGAGACCCCTTCTTTCTGCACACAATGCATGATCAATTAAATAGATACTAATAATCATATAAGCAAATTAAACGAATACACTATATATATATTTACGAATAAAATATCTCAATATCATTATCTATATCGAACATATTTACGAAGTTTCATCTTTATCCAATTAGATTTGAAGACTGGATATCCTCAATTTGGAAAACTGAATTTGATATGACCTCTTTTTTCTAGCACCAACACCTTCAATAACGGCAGCAACTACAACATTGAGTAATGCACTGACGACTGTATCGACTCACCCACAAACTACCACAACGGCAGCAGCTACAACATTGAGTGATGCACTGACGACTGTATCGACTCACCCACAAACTACCACAACGGCAGCAGCAGCTACAACATTGAGTGATGCACCAACGACTGTATCGACTCACCCACAAACTACCAAAACGGTAGCAACTACAATATTGAGTGATGCACCGACGTCTGTATCGACTCACCCAACAATTACCACTTCATTTTCAACCAAACAATCACCGACTGCATCAGATATCGGAGAACCGACTGAAGGGGCAACTGGTATATTGTCTGTATCGTCAACTGGAGGGACGACCGATATATTGGCGGTATCGTCAACTGAAGGAACAAAGGACATACTGGTGGTATCATCCATTGAAGGAACGACCGATACACTGGCTGTATCGCCGACTGAAGAGACTACCGGTTTACTGATGGTATCACCTACTGAGACAAAGTCCGAAATAGAGGCTAATACAGGTCTACCAACAGAAACGACTCAACAACAAACGAAATCAATAACTCAAAATCCTCTTCAGACGAATGAGCTTCACACTCAACTTGAAGGTATGCTCATCCATTAATTTCATTCTACATATTTTTTTGTAATGTTTTATAGGCCTTGGGTTGGTATAACCACGTCGTGTATAAATTGGATATGTGATATGTAATAATTATGTACATGTATCCATATAACACCGGAGGACAAAAACAAAATTAAACAAGTTCAGCTGCCCCTCATCCGTAATGGATGTGGATAAACGCTAAGATTGTCAGAATATCATGACTGACGATACAAGGTTAAAAAACACCCCTCCCTCCATTTTAGACGTTGGCAGTCTGTTGAGCGCAGACTGTTACACAGATCCATTGGGCAGTACTATCGTGGGGATACAGGGTGACCCAGAAAATAAATGTTGAACCCAAAAATCACAAACTTAAAAAAAAAAAAAAAAAAAAAAAAAAAAAATATGGCATTCTGTTTTCAACAGATAATGTAAACAATTTATTCAGCTTTCTGGAGAACTTTAGATCCTGTAAATTGGCCTTACCAAACTAAAGATACACTTGATTGTGTGACAGGGGGTGTTTTCACCCTTTTGTAAAAGTGAAACTTAATTCTGTTCTAAGTACGGTGAGTTAAGTAATCTTTTCTTTTGATCTGTATTTATCAAAATTAATTAACATTTTCAAATAAAGTCAAGTCAGTAAAGTCAGTTTTTGTTTTCAAAGTCTCTTATATAATAATAATATTGATTTACATAATAAATGAATATTGATGAGATACTGTGCAGAATAATTTATAAAGCTCATTGCACGGTTTCAAACAGGCACTTGTTCTGCTCATGTAGCATGAAACCATTTTTGCACTTCACTTACACTACAAAACAACACTTCTTACAAAATTACACGTATTTTAAGTTTCGTGTGGCCTATTTTTATGATCTAAAATGTTTCAGAAAGTTAAATGTATGGTGCACATTGCTGGTGAACGAGTTATGCAATGTTTTGTTATTTTAATGGTAAAAGAAATATTGAATTTTGTGATTTTGTGGGTTCAACATTTTCTGGGTCACCCTGTATATCCGTGAGTAGCAGCGGCCGACAGTCAACAACAGTGGACAGCTCAAAGCCCTCATTCCCACGAACGAACGCCAAAGAATTATCCCAATGCAGGCCTCGGTGACCACAACTATTGACATCTTCTTTTCTTTTATCCTTCCCTTCCCCCTTCTTCTTATTGATACTCTTTCCCGTTTTTGTTCCCTTGTACATGTATCCCCCTACCTAGCCCTTTTCGGAGACTTCTTATCCATCCATTCCTTTCTTCTTCTTTCTCCCTTCCCTTTCTTCTTTTCGTGTCTCTATTCTTCTTATTGTCTCCATCCCATATTGTTGGCCTATTGTTAGTTGAATCATTAAAACTCTGAAAACGTTTTTACAGCGGGAAGAGTCTTACAGATCATCTTTTTTCGAAACCAATTATAGCCCTTCATTGGAGGGGGGGGGGGGGGGGGGGGAGGTCAAATTGTTGTCATTAGTATTTTGCAACATATCTAAAAGTAGATTACTATTGTCATATCTGTATTACAAATTAGATATGATAATGGACATATTTATTGAACTACCAGTGCGACAGGGTGCCGAGAGCAATGTCACTTCAATCTTACCTTCAACCGAAGATGAATTCGAAAATTTAGTTGACGCAGCCATCGATGTTGTCAGGGACCATCTCAACAATATACAATCTACTTTAGCTTCTAACGACAC
Source organism: Ophiura sarsii (assembly GCA_035610835.1). Lineage (NCBI taxonomy): Eukaryota > Metazoa > Echinodermata > Ophiuroidea > Amphilepidida > Ophiuridae > Ophiura > Ophiura sarsii. The sequence continues at coordinate 53,299,036 of CM069455.1, forward strand.
AGATTATATAACAAATCAGCTTGAACATCTTGGAGAGGTACGTACGAAATGCGTTGAATTACCCAAATAATGTAACTGATGGGCTGATTGTTAAAAAGTATTTACACACTTTTTATCACATGAATGCTTAAATTGTAAGTACGCAAGCTGTGAAGCAACTGAAGACGTGTACAGTAGATGACATAATTTGTCTTGTAATTACTTAATGTCTACAATCTTGGAGAAAAGTCCTTGGAACGCTTTACACGTTTTGAACATTATGTGCAGAATTTGTTTGCTGATCGTTAAATGATGTTTGTTTTGTAAAACTGTGAATAGGACATTTTAGACAACCATGTTCCCTTCCCCACACCCTATCGATCCATGTTGGGACACCTTGAACAACTGCTGAAGACATTGTACATCCCTCAACATTGCACGGGGTGAAAGGGGTGATAGTTTACCGTTGTTAACGAGTGAGCGTTCTAAGACATTTTTGAAGGATTGTCTGGACAAAGTACAAAAAAAAAAAAATCATCTGAATTTGTTTTTTCTCTCATGACTCAAAAACGGAATTTCGGATGAACTTCAGATTTTACACGATTTTAGACCCAACCATAGGCGTAAGAGCTATAGTGCTGTCTTTATAAAAAAACAAAGATTTATTTAGGGAACGGTCACTGTAAACAATGCCTATGGCAATTTACATGTAGACGTCCGTATACCTATTTTGTTAGTATGTTCTAAATCGCGTGACATGGAACTGCATGCATGTTGCTGAGATTATATTTCTTTCGTAGCTTATGTTTTTATTAATAGATAAATGTGTTACAAATGATTTAAAACAACAAATAAAACATAAGTAGGCTACTAGTAGGTATAGCACATTCGCTGCACTAGAGTCTGCCACACAGAGTGTGTACACACTCCGGTGAATTTACTTATTTTCAGGCCAAACTTAATGGACTGGTTTGAAAGAAGAAGATAAAAGGTTTAAAAATGTACACTCTTCACTATTAATTAGATTGATCTTTTCTCTTTCTGTATCTGAAGTTTGGTGATTGTTCTACACCTGGAAGTATTTAAAAAAAAGAAATCTTTGAAAGTACTTTTTATGCCTTGCCTGAAAGTCACACACTTGGGTCCCTTTGACAGCCCACACTAAGCAATGCAGCTCAGCATTGAAAAACACCCCTACAAATAATTTACCATTCTGTTATGACGCACTCCTTATTTGGCACTGAGCTTGCTATATATGGTAACTATGACCTCTTTGTACATGGCCCTGCTTCATACACATTAGTTGAAGGTTGTTTGGCTGAGTTGTGGCTATATTACATATTTTTGGGGAATTTGCTCTAAATTTTGATATAATTGCCCGATTTGAAAATTTGAAGGCCCGATTTGAAAGGTAGAAGGTACCAGATGCTAGTAAAAACTCTCTACTTTTGACTGATATGCTTAGTTTGTATCCATTGAGTGCATCACACCAGAAAAATACCCAGAAACACAGAGTAAACTTGTTATGGTTAGCTTACTGCAGACCTCTCCACAGCAATAGCACTGATCAATAGCAACATACTTAAAATGGCTAGAGAATATGTTCAGGAATAAACTTATGTTAAAAAATGCGAGTCAAACTGACCTGACTTGAATACATAATGAGCTCATTTGCACATTTAATGAGATAATTAACTAAATTTTACATTTTGATATACGTCTTGTCAGTATACAGTATACCAAAGCTCATTTGGGGGGGGGGGGGGGGGGGGGCACCCTATTAGCATGAGATTGCTTGTGGGGTTGTATAATATAATAAGTGGTTAGTTGTGGATGTTTGAGTTTTGGGTTATATTCCTGGGTTGATTTAATGAAATGTCAATTATATGGATAACCATGATTGCGGAATGCCATTTTGAATTTCCTTGATCAACGTTTTAGACCAAGTACAATGTCATTATATATATCTAGATTGTTCTTCAGACGGTATCCCCCCCCCCCCCCCCCCCCCCCCCCCCCCCCCCCCCTACACATGCACACAAATCAACTTTATTGGTTTCCTGTACTATTTTTAGACTGCTGTGTTTTGATTTGTTTTTTTTGGTTTGAATTATGGAAAATACATACACCATTTCTCTGGTATTTTGGTTTGCAACTGATGCTTCAGAAAATGGTTACAAAACATGCTTCTTTCTTTTGGATCGCCCCCATTCCATTTCAATGGAATGTTTATCTACTGCTTGTAGAACTTCAGATATTCACGTTACGCATATTAATTAGCTGGACTTTTGAGTTGCGATTATGAATTTTGGCATATTCTGGAGTCTGCGGTACAAATATGAAATAAATATCATGTCTGACTTTAATAGAAATTGATAAACCTATGGCCAGTATCTTGCCTCTGTGTTTTGTAGCCGCTGTATGTACATAGTTTCATAATTAGAAGGGTGTAAACTTGTTAAAATGTCAGTTTTGGCTCAAAATGGCAATTTTTGGCAGATTTCCGGTCATATTTTCCAATAATCAATGGACAATATCTTGAGCTAACCTATTTGCATGATTTTTTTACCAAATTTCTACTTTTGCAATTATCTACAAAATGAGACTAATTTTGTACACTTTCAGCGCATTTGAATTTTGTTGGTGCTATACCTACTACTAGTAGGATTCGAACCCACTACCGTTCCTTAAATTCAATTATCCAACGGCTTATCCATTAGACCACGTCGCCGCAGCTCGAAAATAAATCGACTTGTTTTGTATTTCATTGTCGTACCGGACAAGTGTTAAACTGTGATAGTTTACAACAGTTTACCATCAGTTTAACCATGCGGACATTTGGTCCAAAACACGGCCCGTATTCTCGTACGTAGTTAAACACGGTTTTAAGCTAAACACGCGTCTAACTTTGACTTTAGACACAGCGTTTAACTAAACGCGATTCTCGTACATTTGTTTTACTTAAACACGCGTCTAACTCACTGAAAAGTGTCTAACTTTAAACATGGGTATGGGGTAGTTTAAGGCGCGTTTAACTAAACAAATACACGAACTGTATGCCTTGAATGATTACTCAACCGTACCCGCTGTAAGCTGCCGAGCATATTGTGTAGTATTAAAAATACACGTGCATTTGAGGTATTCAGTCGATATCTATTGTAACCTATCAGGGCCACAACAACAATAAATACCTGTATACATACTATACAGTAACGCACAACCACCCTGGGAACGAGATTCGCCGAGTTTAAAACCGGGTTTAGTTAAACACGTTGTTTAAAAGATAAACGCGCGTTTTAGTTAAACACGCGTTTAGTTAGACACGATTTTAAGCTAAAACCGTGTTTAGTACGAGAATATACGGCCCATTTTTAGCATTATAACCCGCGTTTTAGGGATCGTTTTAGGGATTGTCAATACTAAAAGTAGAACTGTTTCAATACCGAAATAATGACGCATTAGTCGCAATCACACATTTTGGTAACAGTTTACCATTTCGAGTTAAAATAAAAATGTCTATTTTTTTAACACTATTTCTTAAATGGTCAAAATGCGTGAATGTGAATAGTAGGCGTCATAATTTCGGTGTTTAAACAATTCTACTTAGTATAGATAATGTAAATGAACAACATGATCTCAAAACGCGGTTTATAATGCTAAAAATGGCATATTTTAGACAAAATGTATGTATGGTAAACTGTGGTTAACTGTCGCAGTTTATTCTTTTCATTTTCCCGGTATAACTATGAAATACAAAACAAGTCGATTAATTTTCGTTAGACTTCTGATGATTGTTTGTTTGAGGAAGTGGGTTCGAATCCCACTGGCTGCGTGCTTATGTTTTGATTTTTGTTTTAATGTTACAATTGTAACACGTTTATCTATCAATGAAAAATTAGTTTTAAAGCAATGCATGCAGCTCCATTTCATGCGTTTTAGAACACAATATTAACAAAATAGGTGTACATGCAAATTGCCACAGGGGATTGTTTACAGTGACCGTTCCCTAAATAAATCTTGTATTTTTCAAAAGCAATACTATAGCTTTAACACCTATGGTTCAATCTAAAATCATGTGTAATATAAAGTCCATACGACATTTCGTTTTTGAGTTATGCGAGAAAGTTAAAATGAAGATGATTGTTTTGCAATTTGTCAATACAATCTTGGAAAAAAATACACGTTTTGATAATTATGTGTAGAATTTGTTGGCTGATCGTTAAATGATGATTATTTTGTTAAACCGTGAATAGGACATTTAGACAACAATTTTCTCTTCCCCACACCCCATCGATCAATGTTGGGACACCTTGAACAACTGGTGAAGACATTAACTTTCTTCAACATTGCACGGGGTGAAAGGGGATGATAGTTTACCGTTGTTAACGAGTGAGCGTCCCAAGACTTTTTTCCAGGATTGTAGGCAACCAAATAATACAAACTTACATATAATTTACGTCACACGTGAAGTTCAAAGTAATGCTTGTGTATAATCATATATCAAACTACAGGATGGACAAGTGGGTATTTTCTAATGAAGCTATGTGTGTTTCGGCCCAGTCGCTGAACACAAAAAATAAGGCTTCACTCTCGTTCCCAGACGTGTTCAATCGATTTCAAAAGATAGACTATCGTCCGTCGCGCTCATGGGTACGATTTTTGGTGTAATAAAATACTTGGTGAAATAAGTTTCTAAAAACTTTACAAATAGCGTTATTACATCTATCGCATCGTATTTTAACTTTCACCGTTGCTGTTTTATCGAACTAATTTGATATCTCCTGTTGCCAGTATTACATAATGTAGTTGCCGCAGACTACCAATACCACCATACTGTTTTGCCGGGCTTTTCGAACATGCTAGCCATACAGGTGTGGGCAAAACAGACATTGTATCAGCTCCACACAACATTTCAATAGAGATACTCATCCACCTGTTGAAGATCTATAGAATTATTTAATTTGAGATTAGTTCATCTCAGCAAAATCGCGTTATTGCACTTTTACATTCAATAATTTGTTTACTTTTCAGGTAATCTTGGAAATTGTTTTCAGCGATGCAAGCACAAATGACACGGTAAGACCATTAGGAATTCGGGTTCTTAATTACACAATCCTTTCGAGCTTAAACAACGTCCGAGGAACTCTAGTCCGTCGAGAAGTCCCACTCGCCCTGCACTCGCCCAGTGAGGTATAGAGCGCCGCCAGCGAGAACCGACAGGCACGGATCGAAGGCCTGTCGGTTCTCGCTGGGGGCGCTCTATACCTCACTGGGCGAGTGGGACTTCTCGACGGACTAAGGACCTCTTGTGAATAAGATTGCATTTAGAAAGAGATTCTTGTAACTACCGAGGTCCCAGATAGGAAGTCCTATAACAGGTTCTGCGTAAATTGATTGACTCCTAGATCTGAACCCATGTTCTTCGCCATAATCAGGCAGCGTATTTTGTATATCATTTTCAAACAAAAATGTTGCAAACAACCTATGACAAGACCATTGTTCGAAAGTATCGTTGTGTCCTTATTTAATGTAATTGAGTATGCCGCCATTTTTAAACTTACTATGTCATATGCAGAACCTGTACTGACCTTTTCAACTACCACATACCTTATACGTACAATGAGAACCAACATGCTTGTAACCATTTATATACGCAGTTTGCGGGGTTTTCAATTACCCCATGCCTAAGGGTTTTTGATTTCAAAATGATTGTGTTCAATTTCTTTAAAAGAAAAACACGTAGAGTTATTGTAATGTTTAATATTCAGCAATCATGTTGTTCTTTTCAAACAATCTCAGCATTCATATTACCAGTCTATACACTTTCAAACCATCATTTTTCTAATTGTGTGTGTTAATACATAAACCTCTAAAGGAAATGTTGGAAGCAGCAGTGAACCCAGGAACAGAAGCAGACCGGTCAATTGAACTTGTGGCTGAAATAGCACAACACGTACCAGAGGGGGAAACAATAGAAATTCATGGTCCAGGGATTTGTAAGTTTACTGTTAAATGGAATCCAAACTAATAACATCTCTCTCTTGTAACATGTATGAAGAAGTTTGACTTATCAGATAAGACTTTCCTGGAGTTGTATTTTTTTAAAAACCATCACAGAACTTTACTAAATCATAATAGAATTCTGCTTCCAATGTTAGCAATTGTTCTTTCATCATAAAGCATTCCATACTATTTGTTTTAATAGGTGAGCCCGGACCAGGGGTATGCCACTGAGCTTGCCGATCGGGTCCACTTTTAAATTGAACTTAGTCAGCATAGAATTGGTGGCGCTGTTCTACTACCGATAAGGCGTAATTGTAACAGACGACGCGACGCTTCCACGCGTCTCTCAGACGACCCAATATGGCAACGGGAGTGCACCATTTTGAATTATTTTTAACAGTCATCGCCCGGTTAACGATAAAAATTCTTCTAATTATGATGAATTTGTCAAAATGATAAGTTTAATATTCGTGATTACGTGTTTATTCACTACGAATTCAAAATGTAGGTTTCGCGTGGCCACCGTCGTCTGTGTAAATCTACAGCGCCCCCAAACCTATCCTGACTAACAATTCCGTTAAACCTGGTTAAACATTGTTAAACGCGTTAAACGCCGGTCACCGACGCATTCCAGGCGATTATCATAATTTATTCAAAAGAACCGTTTTCGCTACGTACGTTAGTATACGACTTTCCTATCCCAAAGTTAATAGTATCCCTGCCCGGACCTTCAATTTGCCGTTGACAACAAAGCATCAAAATCACGACGACTCATTCTTATTAAGTTTTTTGATTCTTATTTTGTTTAGGCCTATTGGTTATTTTGATCTTTTATCGTAAAATAACGCAGTTTGTTAGATTTATTTTAATCAAACAGCAACAATGTCCCTCTTTATATAATCGATGAATTCAGCGAGCTGTTTATACCAACTTCCTGCTTTGAATTAATCGCGTTCTCTAGCACACGCGCACGTGGCAAAGCTGCTTTATACGCACAACGCATACGCCGGCGAATTTGTGTAGGGCACGCTAACGCGATGATCATAGGCATCGGCTGAAAATCAGCCAAAAACCAATCAAATTGCCTACTGATATCCAAAACCACACCCACTATGTAAGAATTCCTATTATTATATATCTGCCCTAATTACAGCTGCTATTGCAACAAGCATACCTTCAAGCGAGGAAGCACAAGGTTTAACGGTTACTGTCCGCGGTCGAAAAGAGAATAAGATAACATCTGGAAATACAGCAGAGTCTGGTGGAAAAGTGGAACCTTTACTGACAATTCCTGCAGGAGCGTTAGCCAACCTTCCACCAGGTAGGTGTACAGGGTGTGCCAGAGCGTTATCCAACCTTCCACCAGGTAGGTGTACAAGGTGTGCCAGAGCGTTAGCCAACCTTCCACCAGGTAGGTGTACAGGGTGTGTCTGGGCGTTACCACCAGGTAGATGTGCAGGGTGAGCCGGAGCGATAGCCAATCTTCCACCAGGTAGGTGAACTGGGTTTGCCGGAGCCTTAGCCAACCTTCCACCATGTAGGTGTACAGGGTGCAGGAGCGTTAGCCAACCTTCCACCGGGTAGGTGTACAGGGTGTGCCAGAGCGTTAGCCAACCTTCCACCAGGTAGGTGTACAGGGTGTGCCGGAGCGTTAGTCAATCTTCCACCAGGTAGGTGTACAAGGTGTGCCGGAGCGTTAGCCAACCTTCCACAAGGTAGGTGTACAGGGTGTGCCGGAGCGTTAGCCAACCTTCCACCAGGTAGGTGTACAGGGTGTGCCAGAGCGTTAGCCAACCTTCCACCAGGTACGTGTACAGGGTGTGCAGGAGCGTTAGCCAATCTTCCACCAGGTAGGTGAACAGGGTTTGCCGGAGCCTTAAACAACCTTCCACCATGTAGGTGTACAGGGTGCAGGAGCGTTAGCCAACCTTCCACCGGGTAGGTGTACAGGGTGTGCCGGAGCGATAGCCAATCTTCCACCAGGTAGGTGAACAGGGTTTGCCGGAGCCTTAGCCAACCTTCCACCATGTAGGTGTACATGGTGCAGGAGCGTTAGCCAACCTTCCACCGGGTAGGTGTACAGGGTGTGCCGGAGCGTTACCACCAGGTAGATGTACAGGATGTGCTGGAGCGATAGCCAATCTTCCACCAGGTAGGTGAACAGGGTTTGCCGGAGCCTTAAACAACCTTCCACCATGTAGGTGTACAGGGTGCAGGAGCGTTAGCCAACCTTCCACCGGGTAGGTGTACAGGGTGTGCCGGAGCGTTACCACCAGGTAGATGTACAGGATGTGCCGAAGCGATAGCCAATCTTCCACCAGGTAGGTGAACTGGGTGTGCCGGAGCCTTAGCCAACCTTCCACCAGGTCGGTTTACACGGTGTGCCGGAGCGTTAGCCAATCTTCCACCGGGTGGATGTACGGGGTGTGCCAGATCGTTAGCCAACCTTCCACCAGGTAGGTGTACAGGGTGTGCCGGAGCGTTAGCCAACCTTCCACCAGGTAGGTGTACAGGGTGTGCAGGAGCGTTAGCCAACCTTCCACCGGGTAGGTGTACAGGGTGTGCCTGAGCGTTAGCCAACCTTCCACCAGGGTATACAGGAAAATCTACAAACAACTAACTTTAGTGACTTTAAAGATGGACTTCTCATTTATGAATTACAGAAGAAGATTTGAAAGATCCGTGTTGATTGCGCGATATCAAGAAGAGCCTCGTTGTTTTTTAAAACCTAGACTTGAAATCAAGTCCTTATTATTTTTCTCCCCCACCACACACCCCATACTACCATCCATTTGATACCAGTTCAACGACCTCCCACGCCCATCCAATGTTGTCGCGCGCGATCTCGCTGTGACTATCACCAATCACACGCCAACACAAACCGCTGATGATAGCACAGCAGCCATCAGTCGCCGGACTGTGAGAGAAAATCACCGGGCAGGCTAATGAAATTATTACGTTGTTGTTGGTGATGTGTCGCACATCACACATCACCAACAACAATTACGGTAATCATGTGTAGTGTGATGGGGTGGGGAAGTGCGTGATGGGGGTAGGGAGGGGCGTGATGAGGTGGGGAGGGGTGGGGGTGTGGAGAGGGGGAGGATAGGACGGGGGATAGGAGTCGCCTTGAACCAAGGCTAGGGAAACCTGCACAAGCGACTGACTAAATGACGGTAAGGCAGTTGCGACGACCATTTTCTATAGGAAAGGAAGATTTTTAGGTTACATATCGCCAAACACTGGCATGACTGGCATTACTATCTTACAATACCGTATTGTTTGTAATACTATGTGGGCAAAAACTTTGAACAGTTGCACTGACATTTTGGATATAAAGTGTAGATCTGTGAATACAACATTATAAACACTATTTTACAACCATATGACTTAATATTGTGTACTTTATCATGTTTATATACACAATTATTCAGGGCAAAAGGTTTTAACAGCCGTGTTTGTCGAGAAGAAAACCAATGGAACACGTGTTAAACTGGACAACAACAGGTAAGTTTAGTATCATCATTAACATCATTACCATTATTATCATCATCATCATCATCATCATCATCATCATCATCATCATCATCATCATCATCATCATCATCATCATCATCATCATCATCATCATCATCATCATCATCATCATCATCATCATCATCATCATCATCATCATCATTATCATTAAAAGTCTGGAATTCCGATGTCCTCTATAGGGGTGGGGGTCACTATTTTCTGGAATAGCCCATTTTCATTGTCGTTATCGCTATCTTCGTCTTCGTCTTTATCGCCATCTTCGTCTTCGTCTTTATCGCCATCTTCGTCTTCGTCTTTATCGCCATCTTCGTCTTCGTTTTTATCGCCATCTTCGTCTTCGTCTTTATCGCCATCTTCGTCTTCGTCTTTATCGCCAACTTCGTCTTCGTCTTTATCACCTTCGTCTTCGTCTTTATCGCCTTCGTCTTCGTCTTTATCGCCTTCGTCTTTATCGCCTTCGTCTTCGTCTTTATCGCCTTCGTCTTCGTCTTTATCGCCTTCGTCTTCGTCTTTATCGCCTTCGTCTTCGTCTTTATCGCCTTCGTCTTCGTCTTTTCGCCTTCGTCTTTATCGCCTTCGTCTTCGTCTTTATCGCCTTCGTTTTCGTCTTTATCGTCTTCGTCTTCGTCTTTATCGTCTTTGTCTTTATCGTCTTTGTCTTTATCGTCTTTGTCTTTATCGTCTTTGTCTTTATCGTCTTTGTCTTTATTGTCTTTGTCTTTATCGTCTTTGTCTTTATCGTCTTTGTCTCTTTATCGTCTTTGTCTTCATCGTCTTTGTCTTTATCATCTTTGTCTTTATCGTCTTCATCGTCTTCGTCTTTGTCTTTTTCTTCGTCTTCGTCTTCGTCTTTGTCTTTGTCTTTGTCTTTGTCTTTGTCTTTGTCTTTGTCTTTGTCTTTGTCTTTGTCTTCATCTCGATGTTCTTCTTCATCCGCATCCTTTCTCACTTACAGAAAATATGACTCACTTGTAGTTGGCAGTGGACTGATGGGTGTGCAACTGCTGATAAGTGGCAAACCTCACTCGATCGCAACCGAGTTAATTTTACCAGTTGAAGTAAGTCATGACATCTTCAAGGATTCCTAGATCAGAATGTCTTTGTTAACATTTTCTATAATTAACAATCATATTCTACAAAGGTTTGAAGTCCCTCACAAGAAAAAAGAGTGCTTTGGATTCGTTCAAAAATAAATTGGGGAGAAATGAAAAAAGAGTATGGTTTATAAAGGCCAACTGAGGAAATTAAAACAGAGGGTTGTCAGAGATAATAGAACATTCCCTAACTTTAGAATGCCAGTGTCCACTAGCGCAGCAGAATTGGATGAAATTAACGTTGTCTTCAGTTATTAATTTGTATCTTTCTACTTCTCAATTTCAATTCTTTCAATTGTATGATTTTTTAAAGATAGGACACTTGCCTTCGGTCAGTTCTTTCCATGTACACCGAAAGCATATCGTCTGCTTTAGTATCTAATGTTTTTGTTTTATAGATAAGAGATAACAACATTGATCAAGATGAAGAAACGGTTGATATCCTGAAAGAAACAATATGTGTATTCTGGGATGGAGCTTTGATGTAAGTTAAATTTTGTAGATCGCCTCTAACATCATATCACGGATGCCGTTTACCGTTTATATATCAAACAATTCGCATATATAAATATGCATGAATGGAATCACATAGGCAAGAATTAATTTACTTATATCACACAGATCATTCAAATTATTGAAGAGTTGTTTTTAGACGGTCGAAATAATTATGAAATCGGAACTTTAATAGTTAATAGATGCAATATGTATTACTTATGCTTATTTGATGATGTATATACTATGTGTAAAAGGAGCTATTCAACCGAAGGAGTCTCAAAAATACGGGAAGAAGTCCACGCTGGATCTAGAGCTATATCATGCAGAACCACGCATACAACCAGTTTTGCTATTCTTCTGCAGATACGCAAAGGAGCTTTGACCGTAAGTATTATATTTTATGGCGTCACACTCGATATCATCATACAAAGTGCAAGCATTGATTTCACTTGATGTTCAAACGAAAACAAAATTATCATTAAGGAGAACATATTGCCATGAATGCACCGTGAACATGCGCCGTGAAATTATCGGGTTTTCTAGGTGTTCCCTTATGGGGCCCTCACATGTATCCGTGTGAGCTGAGCGGCCCCTTACCGTGTGAAAAATGGGTGCGGACGGCGGCACACACGGTGGGCCGTTTCCCGTCTGTTGAACACGTTCATGGGACTTTGCCGGCCACCGGAGTTTTGAGGATGTTCAAAACTTCTGGCGGGTGAGTAAAAGCGGCGGCGAACGATGAGAGCCCGGTACGAAGACGGTATAAGGACGGCGCACCCGTTCGCACCCGTTTCGCACCCGTTTCGCACCCGTTTCGCGCCCATTCGCAGGGCGTTGATTGATGGACGGTGGTGGACGTCGACCATCTTAGCGACGGGCTGCGAATGGCCGCATGCAGCCTGGTAACCGTTCGCGGAACGGACTCTCAGCCGGCATGTTGCAACTCTCTAAATGTAAAAGAGCTAAAACTCACTCTTTCGAGAGCTCTAGGAGGGACAGCTCTTTTTTTGGAGTGAAGTTCACTCTTAAAAGAGCGATTTTCACTCTAAAAAGAGTGGAAATCACTCCTAAAAGAGTGACAAATCACTCGTGACAAATCACTCTTAGAAAGAGTGACAAATCACTCTGAAAAGAGTGAACTTCACTTCTTAGAAGAGCCGTCCCTCCTAAAGCTCTTTTACATTTAGAGAGTATTATAGATGATGGTCGTACGAATTCCGGAATGCAAATGAAGCGGCGAGCTTGAGCGCTCAGCTTGAAAAGGGCGGTTTGATGATGTAATCAAGACGTTTCGGCCGGTACCCAGGCGTTCCGACCGGTTAGGAACCGGTATGGAGGTGGTATGCACACGGTGACGACACGTTGAGAACGGTAAGCTAGAACTGTATGAGGCCGGTGGGCCCGGGACAAGGCCGGTGAGAACCCGGACAGACCCGGTGTAGAACGGTATGGACCGAGGACCCGGTGAGGAGGTGTTATGTACCCGGTAAGAACGGTAAGCTAGAAATGTATGAGGACGGTGAGCCCGGTACCCGACCGGTGAGGACCTGGTATAGACCCTGTATATAACGTTATGGACCCGGTGGCCACAACAAAAGATTAATGCGCCCGTTGACATTTTTTAGTGATTGTTTGGACTCTGTTGTTTTTCTATTAGACGGTAAGGTAACCGCCTACCATTACCGCCCTGCGAACGGGCGCGAAACGGGTGTGCCGTCTTTATACCGTCCTCAACCCGAGCTCTCACCGTTTGCCGCCGCTTTTGCTCACCCGGCAAGAGTTTTGAGCATGTTCAAAATTCCTGCCGGGTCCTGCCGGGCGCGGATGGCCGTCAATGTCCCGGCAACGTGTTCAACGGACGGGAAACGGCCCACCGTGTGACATCACCGTGTGCCGCCGTCTGCACCAATTTGTCACACGGTAATGAGCCGGCCAGCTCACACGGATACATGTGAGGGCAAATATTTTACAGAGATTCCCGGAATGTGAGAGAAGCGGCGAGCTTGAGCGCTCAGCTTATACAGGGCAGTTTGATGACGTTATCAAGGCGGTTCGGTCGGTACCCAAGCGTTTCGGCCGGTGAGGACCTGGTGAGGAGGTGGTATAACCCCGGTTCCAGGCCGATAAGGACCCGGTATAGAACAGTATGAACCCGGTGACAAAAAAAATAAAAATGCGGCCGTTGACATTTTTTGCTGATTGTTCACCGTGTTGGACTCTGTTGTTTTTCTATAAGACGGTAAGGGGCCGCCCAGCTCACACGGATACATGTGAGGGCCCCATTAGATATCATTGCCGTGTACACTGAAACCGACGTAAGCGATCTAATCTAATTTTTGGTCTATTTGTAAACAAATATTCATTCTCGTACAACTTCTTTTTGACTCACCCGACACTGAAACCGACTTAAGCGAGCTGAAAGTCAAAATGGTTTATTAACAATACATAACCTTATACATTTAGGTATCTAATACACACCAACGAATCCTGGACGTGTTAACTAAAATTGGCTGTTCGGTGTCGATTATTTCACTTCTTATTACCATCGCAGTGTTCTTGACATTCAAGTAAGTGAAGATAATATTCAAACAACTTTGCTACATTATGGTTCTTATGAAAGAAGGGCATTTTGATGATTTGTTTCATAAGGTTTAGCTACACAACCAGACACTATTATAAGACAAATGTAAGTGAATTTGACATTCACGACATTGAACGTTAGTACACTCAAGCAATGACGAACGCTCTAATAAAACACACACGTGTATCCATATCTTTTTGAACGTATTTTTTAATATTGAAATACTGATCTGTTTTCGTTATCATTTCATACAAAGGACATTGCGTTCATCTGATCGTATCCAAATCCACACCCATCTAGCAGTGTCTTTGCTGTTGGCCCAACTCGTGTTTTTGATTGGTGTTGATCGGACAGAGCAAAAGGTAAATTTAAAATAATAGCGTGTTTATGCCTCGGAATGTTAAAGGCAAATAGAAGACACACATACGATATGATATGATATGACATGATATGTTTATTACGTTGATTATGTGCTCCAAATAGAATGTAGGCATATTTATTATAATATATTATTTCGACCACAAATGTCGAAGTTGTTTATCGATTTTTCAAAAATAATGACTATCATGACATTACATACATATTTTGGGCGAGGGACACATACAAATATTGCACCAAAAAGCACAATTTTAATGACAAACACAAGCGCCCGATGGAAACCAGTAGTTTAATGGTATATACAATTATAACACATCACATATACTTCCGTGGCGTGGATACCTTGTCCTTCGCTTGTGAACCGCAGAACCCCGGTTCGATCAGCCCACGTACGGCACGATATGCTTTCGGGTTTTTTGTTCTTCTACCCTTCCGCTCACAATAATGTTAACACTTTGGCTTTATCAGTTTTTAACTAATAAAAACAATATTAAGTTTATCTATTTATTTATTTAGTCATTATTTAAAATCCGTGGACAATCAGTACATTTTGGTCAAAATATGACCCAAAGTCTGTGCGATTAGTGTTTGAATGGGCAAAAGGAGTTGATCTAAATTTTGATTAGAAGTATTCACCAAATTGCATGAATGGAGTTTCAAAAATATAAAATCTTTCAGCTTATGACGGGGGTCACATTCCACTTCAAATATACACCCCCTGTGCATGCAAGCGCAATTGGTCCTTCCGCATCAGCGAATCATTCTCACTAATGTTCACTACAAATTTACGCTACTGCTAGAATCGACTGACTTGTGGCATAAAACGTTATGCCCCAACTTACTCTTGGGTCCAGTCAGGTATAACATTTAGCGTAAATTACCCGCCAGTTACTAGCCTAGTAGCTTACCCCGATTATGGTGTTCTCCAAATGTTGGGTTACGCCTCAACTACAAGCGAGGTAGCGCTTTCAGCTACTCGTCATTGGTGCACTCGGCCGTTAGTGTTTAAATAGCACATTTTGAATATTCGAAGATGATTAATTTGAAATATCTCTTTCTGTGTTTCAAACAGGTTGCATGTAACATAACAGGGATGATTCTTCATTACTTCTTCCTGTCCACCTTCGGGTGGATGGGTGCTGAGGGGGTAAACCTTTATCATAAAATAATAAAGGTTTACGGGGCAGAGAAGAATCGTTTGTTTGCTTACGCTGTTATTGGATGGGGCGCTCCCTTACTGATCGTGGTTATTAGTGCTGCGTTGAGATTCAACGACTATACGTCGCATCCAAGCAGGTGAGTTTTGAATGCCCTCAACATCCGAAGCAAAAATCTGCTGTTGTTCAAATAAACTATAAGTTATGATGCTTTGACATGGCCAGTGGGACGATTAAAAACGTTTTAAGTATCAGTTGCAATGTACAAACGATTACAATTGAAAGTACACGTTGAATATGGTTTAGTCAATATTATTAACATGTAAGCACAGGTGGGTCATTGTAAACTCATTATCACAATATCTGGATTTCTTAAAATTCTTAACAAACACTCTATGTTGTTATTATTGTTGCAGTTGCTGGTTGAATACAAAATTTGGACTCATATGGGCTTTTGCAGCTCCAGCAGCTCTTGTTATATTGGTATGTATAATGTACATAAAGTAACCAAACACTTCTAAACTAAACTTAACTTATAGGCCTATTTACAATGCTTTGTTGAACCTAAATGATAGCCGAATATTACATCGAATAACGCTGGTTTAACCAAATGAAATACTGACCCTCGAGCACTTCAGCATTTGAATCCTTATAAAAGATGATTATTACAAAAATAACTTGTCAATTTCTTAACATTTGTAGATCAATACTATAATCCTTGCAATTGTTGGACGCATCTTATGGCGATCAGTGAGGGCAGTAAATCCAAACGAACGAGTTACGGGAATCAGGTAAGATACCGCTTCCAAATAGCTTAAGGTGTTAAATATTTTACCTTACACAAAAATCTACAAGCAGTGAAATAATTTACACGTACTATTTTATAGAAGTACGATTTAACTGTTACCTATCGATTTAAGTAAAATTGATTAGTAAACTATTTATGTTAAACAAAATGTTACCTACCTTTTAATACACTTTATCAAAAAACTGGACATTCTAGGATTCTGCCTGATGACCGATCAATCTATTCCCGAATAGCTGACATATGCATGTAAAACAAAAAGTGAAAACAATGAAAGAAAATCGAACAAATAAGTATTATTCACAATTTTATGCATAGTCTGATTGGCTCCATTTTACTTCCTTTTTTAGAGTTTCGATAAAAGGAGCTGTTGTTCTGACACCGCTGTTGGGAACAACGTGGATA
Organism: Ophiura sarsii; assembly: GCA_035610835.1. Lineage (NCBI taxonomy): Eukaryota > Metazoa > Echinodermata > Ophiuroidea > Amphilepidida > Ophiuridae > Ophiura > Ophiura sarsii. The sequence goes on from CM069455.1 coordinate 53,315,470, forward strand.
TTTGGATTTCTTGCACAAGATGGCGGAACAATTGTCTTTTCGTACCTGTTCGTGATTTGCAATTCATTTCAAGGATTGCTCATATTTGTCTTGTATTGCCTACTCAACAAGGAGGTAAGCCAATTATGATCATATCTAAAATGAATAATGTACATTTTACTACGAACAATTCACTACGCGCATCAATATGTCGAAACCCGTCGATTGGTATTGCAATTCGCAGTTGGTACCTGCAATAGATTAAAGGGTAAAATACATTATCGTATGATTAACGAACTGAAAACTGATTTTGGAAAGATAAATGTTTATGTTGAAAAGTAATTATTATGCTTATGAGGACAGAATAATACGTGTTTAAGAAGGATGATCATTACATGTACTCATAAGGGCTATTAGTCTTCGATTTTTAATTGATGACTTTTATGGTGAAATGTGTTCTGTTCTTTGGCCACTGGAATCAACGTGATATAACTTGTACTCCCAACTCTTAGAAATCACGTCTTTACAACGATCATACACGTGCATGATGTGATCATGAACTCATCCAAGAGACCTGGAGGTGGCTTGCAACCCGAAGTGGTAGCATGCCTTTAGGGATCGTTAGCACTTGCGATAATTGCGGTGACTCCAGTTCACATTCGACATGCTGAATTTATTGCAAATAGTATATTTATGCGTCTTAGACTAGTATCAAATCAGGGACAAATATTCATGTAACCTTCAAACGTTGATGACCTTTAAGCGTTGTCAAATAAGTAGACATGTCATTGAGTTCTGTCTTTTAAAGTTTGTATTTCCATTTTATGCATCACCAATCCCAGGTACGAGAGGTATTTAAAAGGTCTCTGGAGCGTCATCAATTGGCTGCAGACAATGGGAGTAACACAATACCACTCCGATACATAGTTGTAAGTCACGTTTACTACTCCTCGTCGGAATAAAACCGCACGACGAGGAGAGTGCCTACAAAATTGGTAGAGTACTTTTTAGTATTTTCTGAACCAGAATGTGGTACTTGTATAGCCTATATTTTGCAAGGCTAAAGCGACAGAGAAGTTAAATATAGTGGGAGAAATTAAAATAAATTTGCATTGCTTAAAGTAAAAACCATTCAATATGTTAATATACAGATAAGTTAAAAATAACCCATTCGCCAGCAATTCTAACAATTTAAATTTCTATGAATCCTACAAGACTCGTGAATCATTGTATGGAAATGAATGTTCAAACAATGGACAGACCTATAGAACTGTCAACCTCCCTTTTTTATGTACTACAGCTTTTTCTGGTGTTACCAGAATAATTTACTTGGTTGATGTTATGTACTAATAATTTACTTGGTTGATGTTATATATTTTCAGAATAATCCTGGGACCGAATCTGCACAAATTACAGGATCAGTAAGCGACAAAGGTATGTCATCTATTCAAATGCACATAAATTAAGTACCTTAGTTTTGTTGCGCCATCAAAAACTATGTTCCTTGTGAAATTTGTCAAGCAAAACTAATCCTCTCGAAGCAGCTATATGTTATAAATGTACATAGCTATATTATGGCCATTTTTTTAAAAACAAAACGTATTAAGGGAGTGTTCATAAATACTTTGGTGGGGGGGGGGGGGTTGGAAACAATTGAGCCATGGACATCTTTTTTTTTTGGACCCCCCCCAAATAGGGTGGGTTTTTTTCTTGACCCCCCCTTTCAAGAACCTTTTTTTGTGTTGACCCCCCCCCCCCCCCCCCCCCCCCCCCCGTCTGTTCACGTTATATAACAGAAACAATAACAACATTCTATATAAACCTATAGACATAGTCACAATCACTTTTATTATGGTAGGTGGGTTATATCAAACTATTTATTAAAGATATATAATATAACACAATTGAAAAGTCAAACAAAATCAGTGTAGGTCTTCTTTATAATCCTGCCCGACACTCGTGATCGCTGTGGTACATGTATGTCCTCCTCTTCTTCTTTATCTGCATCCTCTTCATCTTCAAATGTTTTAGGCTCCAGTGGCGTAGCTATATAGGTTATTGATATTGGGGGGGGGGGAAATAAAATGAACCAACAAGATTGTTATGAGTCAAGATACGCGCGCGTAGCGCGCGAATTTTTTTGACTTTACACCTATTTTTGTCACGATTGAGATACAGTTTGGCTGTAAACAATACCAACCTTTTTTTTTGGACCCCCCCCCCCCCCCCTATACAAGCACTTTTTTCCCTGACCCCCCCTTTTAAGAACCTTTTTTTTTGGTTGGCCCCCCCCTCATATTTTCCAACCCCCCCACCAAAGTATTTATGAACACTCCCTAATATGAACAACACTGTGTTCTTCGCAGGGGACATGCCTGGAAACGATCCTGGGGCAAGTGGTAGCCATGCAGGCGGGGATACAGGATATCATGGCAATGGTAAAAGGGGCCAGAACAAAGCAGTAAGTTTACGTTCAGAACCAAGCGTGGTATCTAAATGAATGTCTTGTATATACCATTTGTTATGTCGTTATAACAATGGTTATTATTAGTTACGATAGGACGAAGTCAGACCATTCTCATAGTGTTTGAGGCCAGGACACACAATAAGAGCAACCGAGACAATGCATGAGATCAGACTACCGAGAAAAAGATACAAATATGACCATATCTGAGCGTGATATCTGAATAAGGTTGTATACAAAAGTTCAGGTAAAGGCAATTGATCATGTGTTCCTGCGAGTGGAGTGCCCATATCTCTTTCAAACCAGATCACTCCCTTTTGATAATGCTTCTGTGTGGGATCGATATACCTTAACAGCAAGCTTATTACCATTCCCAGTAGTCAAGAATACCGGTACCCATTTTCAAAAATACACCGGTAAAGTATCTTACTATTTGAGTTAGGACCACAACACGTCGAACAGAGCGGGACCCATACGTACAACCTTTGCAATCGTTAGTCCAGTGTTCTGTCTACTGCGCCATACCTGCCCCTGTAGGCCACGCTGCAAAACTAGTACGTAAGGCTCATACGTATAAATGACTTGTACGTAAGACTTATACGAGAGTCGCTATAGTAATATTTTGCATTGGTCGAAGTTCATATTTTTTCTTTATTAAAGGTCGCTTGTACGTACGTTGACTATCGTAAAAGTCATGCGTACACGTCACTTATATGTATGAGCCATGCGTACTATATTTGCAGTGCTTGTTTATTTGATACATAACATTTTTTCCATCTTTATTCAACTATTTCTTTTCATTTGTTGTTTGTTTTCAGTGGAAAGAAGTCCAGTTGTCGATTCCAGGAGCTATTGACTCATAATATGATGAGCAGATAACCTATTACACATAGAAACAAGGATATAGGTTTTTAAACATATGTCGCAATGAGTTCTTTTCAAGATTGTAGATAGCTCAAGATGACCTTGCATGTTAATGTTTTAATTGGTGTCAATCTTCAAAATCATGTAAATATCGCACTTGTGTCTGTGTGTATTTTAGCTATGTTGTCATTAGGGTAGGGGTGACTTGAAATCGTATCCATATGGATTTAAATATCTTACGCCGATAAAATAACTTCAGTCGTAGCGATTTTAAGACCCTCGAGTGAACGATGAAACACAAATCGGTCACAGCTACTTGACAGGTCGTACGGTGACCAGTCGTGCACGATTTCGATTGAGTACAGCGATGCAGGCTAGTGACCTGGTGCGACCTATCCCGAGTGTTGGCAAGTTGCCGCTGACTTAATTGCATTCCTTTGACTAACAGCAAAATAACGAAAACCAGTCATCGTGATCGACCTCTAAGTATGCAATACCCATAAGTCGCACCTGCTGTATCTAGTCTAAATTCAAAATATTTCGGACATGCCATTGTCGCACATTGCACATGAGATGTTATCTGGATAGAGTTATGGCGGTCCCAAGTAATGATAATCGGACTATCATTTATTTAAGGAGGTATTTGTATTGCCTTATTTGGTCATGTTTTCATAATAAATGAAAATGACACATGACCAATATTGATTCCAGCATGGATATGAATATATATATTTTGTTAGTATATTTAAGGTAGATGACCCGCTCATTTTACCCTTTCTCTTCAAAATTAAGGCTTTGGTATCATCTAGACCTAGAACCTTATATACAATAATCATAGAAAAATATGTTAGTTTCATTGGTGCATAATTTGGATTCATATTTTACACGAAAAAAGCAGCAATATATTTGAAAAGAAATATCGACATTCACTCTTACCCCCATCTAAAATTAGCAATTTCAGTACATATAACGCGCGACATAGGCCTACACGTAAACGTGATCCTGACGTGTTGCCAGAGAAACCATATTCCAGAACAGATTTGTTTCAAGAAGTTCGATTTTAGATGAAGGAGTAAACTGAATTGTCCGGAGATATTATGGATTGAGTAACCAAAAGCCGTCGATAATGAGATCATACAAGGAATCGAACCCTGACGGAAATTGAGGGTGGAATCGTTGTGCGATCTGTTCTCCTAGAGTCGGCGTGTAATGCTGAAAAGTAAAAAAAATATTCCCTGTCCCGATCCCCGAAGCGCAATCAAAACATTAGGCCTACAAACACGATCATAAAAAGTGTTGGTGTAAACATACGTTCGTAAAGAAGAAATAAATACCTGTATAGTTAATGTACTTTTAGTAAATATGTAAATATTGTGGATATTGTGCAATTTTGTAATACGGTATACAGGATGAGTCTATATAAAAATATTTTTTAGATGAAAATATGAAGGACTTGACTTAAAATGACATAAATTATAAAATAAATCAGGCTAAGTTGAATGAAAATGACAGGAGGTGAATTAGCGTTATTTCTCAAATCAGTGTAAAATGCGTTCTTCAATCAATTTCGACAAACTCCACATTTCTGTTAATGCTTCCCTTCTACCATATTGGCAATTTGAAAAAGTTTGCAAAATATTTAAAAACACATTTTAGGCTCACCTTGTAGGCTGTAGATGTCTAAGATTATGTATCTTAAATGTGTATACTTGAATCAATTCGTCGCTGTTCTGACATACCGGCACATGTGCCATTTTGGGCAAAATTAGTTAAGTTGCATTTTATGATCTACAAATGAAACTCTTTATTCTCCAAAACAATTGAGACAAAAAGGTGATTAATTAATGAGATAGCGCACTAATTAGTGTCATATGCCAGGGTTTTAACATAATACCGGCATGAAAACCTCATTTTGTATTCTGACATACCGGCACATCACGATATTCTGCCATAGACCACCGTGTAACTATACATACCGGCATATCACTGGCATATCGCTGTAGGACTGTCTGACATACCGGCACATGACTTTATGACATAATTACTCCTAATTAATAATTGCAATTTGTTGTTGTAACATGCTCATAACTAACATAAGTATATATCTATTAGTGTTCTTTGACAATGATAGTGACATTTGATGTAAATGCTCTTTAACAAGTCTTTAAAAATTGGAAAATTTTCAAACACGATTTTCTCAAAACGCTGTTTTTCGTGATGTGCCGGTATGTCAGAACAGCGACGAATTATATGAAATGTAAGACTAGTATATTAGCGTCTTTTTAATATCGCAAACAGTCAGTGTCTCTTTAAGGATATTTACCACATCCGGGTAATTGTATTTTATATTGTAAACGAAACATGTTACCCATAATGCTTTGTGTGTGTGTCAAGAACATCGGGCACGTCAAGCTGATAGTTAATTGACATGTCGAACAGTGACCAATTCAAATTTTGGGCCTGTTAACCATGTTAACTCACCCTCTGAGTCGCGCACGAATTGGATTGAAGTCAACTGCAGCAATTCAGGCCTAGCTACCTGGTGCGACCTATCCCGAGTTTTGACAAGTCGCCGCTGACTTAATTGCATTCGTTTGAACAACAAATGACATAAAACAAGTCATCGGTAAGTATGTCCATTAGTCACACCTAACTTCAGAATCTCTTGGGGACATGCCATTTTCGCACATTTGCACATGATACGTTTCCTGGATATTGAATCCAGCATGAATGTATATGTTTTGTTAGTGTTTGAAAGGTGGGAGACCCACTCGCTTTACCAATTTCCCATCAAAATTAAGATTTCTGTATCAGAAACGCTTTACCTAGACCTAAAAGCTAGAAACAATAATCGTAGAAATGTAATAATGTTAGGTGCATATATTGGGTAATAAGTTGGTTACATATTTTACACTAAACAATAAGTAGCAATATATTTGAAAGAAATTATATCGATATCCATTTTTCAACCCCCATCTAAAATTGACAAATATAAAGTAAATGTCAGTATTTTTCACGCGTGCGGCTGCCATAATTGGTGCACAGCAAATCAGAGAAACCATTTCCAGAACAGATTTATGACCAGAAGCTCGATTTTAGATGGAGGGGTATACAACTGGATAGCCCGCCAAACTATGGATTGAGAAACCAATTCACAGGCCGTCGAGAATTAGATCATACAATGAATCGAACCCTAATACCTTATTGGTGAAAACTGAGGGTGAATTCGCTGTACGATATGATAGTCGACGTACAAATATTTGATTTCCTGTTGCGATCCCTGAGAGCGCAATCAAAACATTACATGATCAGGAAATTCAATAAATAGGTTAGTCTAAACATAAAGAAAACATATATACCCGTATCAGATCAAATACTCTTTGTAAATTTGTAAATTATTATGAATATTGTCCAATATTGTGTTATTTGTAAAATTTGTCGGTATACAGGGTGAGTCTAAACATAAATAAATAGATGAATAAGAAGAACCTGACTCAAAATGGCATAAATGATAAATTACTTCTGACTTCTGACTAAGATGAATGAAAAAAGACAAGAAGTGAATTAGCGTTTTATCGCAACTTATTTGAATAGACAATTTTACGTCTTTGTTTAAATGAATGTAAAATATTGTGTTCAACAAATTTGGTTAAACTCTAAATTTCTGTGAATGCTAATGAAATTACCCTTCTACCTTTTAACAATTTATGAAACGTTTGCCATATAGTTAAAAACCAACCTTAGACTCACCTTGTACGCTCTATCTTTACGTTTAAGTCTCTTCTGTATCTAAATAAATTGTATACTTCAATCAATAATAATAATAAATGTAAGTTTAAAAACGTTATGTTGAGCATGAATGCAGGTTGTATCAGTACATCTCAAAATGCATTACAACATTCAAACATATAAGAAATTTCTATATCGAAATTACCAATTTCCTCGTTAGCTACTAAGCTTTTTCATTTTTCAAAGTTGACTCTTGTCATTCAAATGTCCATTACTCATACATGACACATTTTGATTTCAATTCGTACCTTCAAAGGTGTGAAGGGAAAAGGATATTTTGTGTGAAAAGAAAGGATATTTTGTGTGAAAAGAAAGGACATTTAGTGTGAAAAAGAGGATATTTTATGTGACAAGAAAGGATATTTTATGTGAACAGAAAGGATATAACTGTAAATTTCCAGGCCACGCCCCACTCGCCGGTTTTCAAACTTCAGTGTCATTTTGCTCTTATTATGCAAATTACATTTTTCCTCGTATTCATCTCTTTACCGTCAGGGTAAGGCTGTATAGACTTCATATATTTATTTGTGTGTTGTATTGTATGCGATTAAGTTCAAACTGAAATGATTTAAGAAGAGAAAATAAACAGTGAAAAAAGAAAAGAAAAATAGCTTAATGATAATTTTTATTGTAACTTGCGAAAAGAAACGAAACAAAAAATTAAGATAATTAATAGTCAGACTTTGTTCATGAAACATACATTTTCCTGATTTTATTTGCCACTGTAAATGATCTTTTTATGGTGCATTTATGTCACAAAATTAGTTCGATTTACAAAATGTTGAGTTTTAGTTAAAGGGTCGTGTCATATGGCACTATTTGGCTTACTTTACTTTACTTTCGTCGACCTCGGTCGGAAGCCATGATGAATTTTCGCCAGTTCACTCTGTCTTGCATTAGATTGCGTAGCTCTTGCTGGTTGATGCCAGCATCTTTACTAAGCAGCGTGGGGTATGTCAACCTTGGTCTCCCTTGAATACGTTGGCCTTGCGTTGGGGTCCAGAAGACTAGTTGAGACACTGGTTCATTCAGCCTTCTTACACAGTGAGCAGCAAAATCGAGGCGTCGACCCCTAACAGTTTCTGATATTTGAGGCAGCCCTGCATAGATTTCCTCTCTTGTGGGGTGATCCTTCCAATTGAGGTTTAATACCATCATTAGTAGTCTGGTATAGCAACCGTCAAGTCTTGCCTCAAGTCTGTTTGTTAATGTCCACCCTTCTGCGCCATAAAGTAGAATGCTTTCTACAGCAGCACGGAAAGCTGATCTTCAAGGAGGCTGACAGATTAGATTTCCAGAGGGTGCGCATCTTATTGCAAGCCTTCCAGGCAAGGGCCTTGCGGATTTTAAAATCTCTTTCAGATTCGTCTACCCATGAACCAAGGTACTGGAAGTCATTGACCTGATCTAGGTGGTTCCCATCAATGGTGTTCAGTGTACATTGCCTTTGATGTTGTAGGTCATGAATTTGGTTTTTGTTGCATTCATCTGGAGACCGACTGTTGCAGCAGCACTTTCCACACGTACGAGAGAGCAGTTCTGGGCTTGTTGAAGCGTGTCAGATAGCAAGGCAATGTCGTCTGCGAAGTCTAGGTCTGTTAGGATTTTAGCAGGGTGTCTCCGGCTACGTCTGGGTGTTACTGTAAAGCCCAGCGTGTCTTTGTCTTCACCAATTGACATCCTCATGACATAGTCCAGGACAATTATGAACAGATATGGGGCCAGTGTGTCTCCCTGGAGCACTCCTGCAAGAATTTCAAATGCATCAGTTTCGCCATCTGGTGATATAACTACCGCTTGTGTGTTGCTGTACATTATGTCAATAGCTTTAACAATGCCGTCTGGGATACCGTATGCTCTAAGGATCTTGAGCATTTTCCCTCTGTGTACTGAGTCAAAGGGCTTTTGAAGTCAATGAAGGTGATGATACATTCAAGATGCTTGTCCTTAATACCCTCAATCAGTCTTCTTAAGGCCAGGATGTGTGATGTTGTTGAGCGTTCAGCACGGAACCCATTTTGGTTTGATCTTAGCAATGGTTCCATATGAGGACGAATGCGGTTGAGTATCAAGCGATTGAAGATCTTAGCTGCTATGGATGTCAAACTTATACCTCTATAGTTGTTAGCTTTGCTCAGGTCACCTTTTTGGGGGATTGGGACAATACCACTGAGGGACCATTTACATGGTTTTTCACCTCTTAGTAGGGTACCATTACAGATTTCTAGTAGTATGTTGTTGAATTTACCAGATTTCCATACCTCAGCTTGTATTTCGTCAAGCCCTGCAGCTTTTCCATTTGACATCTTCTGAAGTACTTTCTGCAGTTCATCATTAGTGAAGGCTCCAGTCTCAATTGGCAAAATGTTGTCAAAGATGTTTTCAATCTCCGCATCTGGATTACTGGCTACAGGTGGTGAGCCAAGTAGCGTGGAAAAGAAATCCTTCCATTCCTTACATCGTGCAGATGGGGTGTTTCCTCCCAATCGACCAGCTCTGGGGGTTGTTCTTCCAGTGATTTCATTCATTGTTGCCCATGCCAATCCACTCTGCATACTCTGAGATGCTGATGTGATGTTGGAAATCTTCTCCTGGAGATATTCCCCTTCAACTTTGGTATATGTGCTGTCCAGTTCCTTTTTGGCATGCTCAAACGTCTCTTTATTGAGTTCACTGCTTGTATCTGTGAATTGCTTGTGAGCATCTCTCAGACTCTTCCTGGCTCGACTTACTCTTTCATCCTCCCATGAGACTTTATTGCGCGGTCTTTTACTTTTCTTTGGTAGAGTTTCAGAAGCAGTGTTTTTGTGTGCCTCGATGAACAGAGAGTATTTCTTATCCGCTGTGATGTCATCTTCATCTTGTAAGGAGCACAGGACACTGAATTGGTTTTGCACCTCTACTGCATAAGCTTCTTGGAGTTTTACGTCAGTCCTGAACTTCTTCCAGTCATATTTGCTTGTTCTCTTGCTCACAGCCTTTGTGGCTCTCAGGCTCAGTCTAAGCTTGGCTGTGACGATCCTGTGGTCTGAACCAACACTGACAAAAGAATTGTAGGCATTGCAGTCACAAGCGCTGTTCTTCCACTTCTTGTTGATTGCTATGCTCACTGAAAAATAAATTGGTGTCACAGCGACGCCTTCTTGGAGTCAACTGTAAATGACACTTACAAAGGCGTTATTTTGACTCCAAAATTGGTGTAATCGTCAATGATATGGGTTTGCACATAATTTACAGTGACACCGTTAAGTGTCCGACGGACACCTTTCAGTGATCATTTAGTGATTTACACCAAAACTGGTGTCAGATTAATTGAAATGACTCCAAGGGCGTCAATAGTTGGCGGGAAAGCTCACGGTTTTTAGTGGCGTCGAAGCAGCATGACACCAATTGGTGTAATTCTGACACCAATTGGTGTAATTCTGACACCAACTGGTGTAATTCTGACACCAATTGGTGTAATTCTGACACCAAATTGGTGTAATCCTGACACCAATTGGTGTAATTCTGACACCAAATTGGGCGTCTATCAACATATCAACGCATGCGTTTTCTCGTCGCCATTTTGTTTGCATGTTACGAGCCGGTAAGACTGGTAAGTACCGATCTGCTCCATTTCCAGACATTTTTGATAATAATTATGATACAATTAGCGTAATGTAAGCATTGTTCGTGTTGTTTAATATTGCGCCAACTAACTGATGAAATGAATTACAATTTCATAGTCAGAGACTAGCATTTTGTTGGACTGTGTGTCAGTGCATGAACCTGCTAGTACTAGTACTATGTGTGTGTTCGTCATGCATGCATGATATGTGCAACATTACATACATGTACATGTAGCACGATTTATCTGGCTTAGTGGTCATCTTTTTCATACGGACGTCTTACATTACACTAATTGTATCATAATTATTATCAAAAATGTCTGGAAATGGAGCAGATCGGTACTTACCAGTCTTACCGGCTCGTAACATGCAAACAAAATGGCGACGAGAAAACGGCTCCTAAACATGTGCTATCTCAATATGACTCTTACGAGAGTCAATATTACACCCCATTTGGGGTGTAATATTGACTACCCAAAGGTGTCAAAATGAATATGACACCCAAAGGTGTCATATTTGACACCCATAGTGGTGTCAATTTGACACCTTTAGGGTGTCAAACTCAATATGACACTTAAGAGAGTCAATATTACACCCCTATTTGGGGTGTAATGGCTTTTTCGAAAATGGGTCCTCGGGTAACCACCCAAAGGTGTCAAAATGAATATGACACCCATAATGGTGTCAATTTGACACTTTTAGGTGGCCAACTGAGGACCCATTTTTTGCCGCTTGTTTTAGTGTCAAAATGACACCAAATTATTTTTCAGTGTAGTCCAGTTGCGATTTTGCGCCGTTGGGGTACTGAAAAGTCCACAGTTTTCCTTTCTTCTGATGTAGCATGGTGTTTATTGCTTTCAGTTCACATTCCTCTAGATAGTCTTCCAGATGTTTACCATTTCTATTTGTCACTTTGTTGTATGCGAAATTCTTGTCCCCTTTACCAATTTGTGCATTTAGGTCTCCCAAGACAACCAGAACATTGTGACGTGGTGTATTTTTGGTAGCCTGGCGCAGATCATCGTAAAATTGGATAACCTCAGAGTTGTCTGCACAATTTGTTGGACTATAGCAGCATATCACTGTGGTAGCTGGATTTCCTGCAAAGTTAGCAACAATGATCCTGGATGAGATTTTCTGAACACTGCAGAGTGATTTGGAAGCAAGTGGGTTGAGTAGAAAGCCAACTCCTCCGACAGAAACTCCTATGGTGTTGCGAGTTGATGACGATGTAACTAGTTGCCATCCATCAGCCAAGTTCTGATATTGTACTTCAACATCTTCGTAATACATTCTGTGTTCTTGTAGTGCAATGACTGATATGTTGTACAATGATGCCAGTGCCACTAGTTCTCCAGTCTTAGATGTGGCTTTCAGTGTTCTTACGTTGAATGTTGACATATATGTTTCTTTCTTACACTTCATGAGTGTTGACTCGGTCCTCCACTGTTTATCAGCTGTGGCCCTCCTCGAGAGGTTTAAGGTCGCAGCGTCATACTGCGCATCAATTACGCCGGTGGAATTCTTCAAGTCAGAGTTATCAGGGCTTTAACCCTGGTGCTGTATAGTTTCTTCATCATGGTTTGGATTGTTTTGGACCAAAATAATTAAGCTTACCAATGTGATACATTGCAAAGAACAACTGGAATAACATGGTCATAATATTATATAGCCAAACGCTATAAGCGAAGACCAAATGTCTTAATTTTCATGGAAATTTTGTATCCACGTTAACATTTTGTAGACAATTACTGACAGCCTAAATTGAGCAAAAGGAACATCTTAATAGCCTACACAGTTTAGGACAATGGTAGCAATCCACTGACCAAAGTAACATATTACAACTTGGACCAGCTAATGATATAACTCACTCGCAGCGTTCGAAATAGCGGCCATCCGGTCATCCGAAATGACCAAATCTACCGGCGGATGACCAGTTTTTCTTGGCCGATCATCCGGCGGATGACCACAATTTTGTATCTAAAATGATAAAATAGTACCAGCAGTTAAACACTGGGAGGCATCGTGTCGGCGCAGAAAGTCCGCCCATAAGCAACACGAGAGGCTACTCCTGCAGATCCAATAGAGTCGGAGATGAAAGTAAAGAAGAGGATGCATTAGAGGCTATAGACCTGACCGTCCTATTGAGAGACATACTGAAACAATAAGTCATGGTCGCAAATGAACCAACCCTAGAAACTGCAAGAGAGGATGACACTGACACAGCTGACGACACCGGCCTGTAGCTGCAGTTGTGGAACTTGGGATTGAGTCAGATGAGGATGACCTGGATACAGATCCAATTGTTTCATGAGATAAGAGTGACGAAAAGGATCATCCGGATGCATTAGAAGCTGTAAATGAGGATGACACTGACACAGCGGACGACACCGACCCTGCAGTGTGAAACTTAATGCTGAGTCAGATGAGGATGACCTGGATACAGATCCAATGGAGTCGGAAGATACGAGTGAAGAAGAGGATCATCAGGATGCATTTCAGGGGGTACAGCTGGTCATCGTATTGAGAGACGTACTGAAAGAACGTGCCGACTAGAACAAATAAGTGACTGAAGAAAATTAGTAGTTAAAAGAGATTGTAAAATAAAGAGAAAGTTGTTTATGGAGCATATAGGTTAATTTTTGAGTTGCCGTCATTGTATGTGTATAATATATATTAAACAATATATATATATATATTTAAAAAAAAATAGAGGTATAGACCTTCCGGAATATTATCGCTACTCTGAGTTTCATGGACAATCCCATACGGTCATTTTGTATATGAAGACTCGCTTAAAATGTGATTTTTGAGTTTGCCACTGAACAAATTCGGATAACCAAAAATATTGGCGGATGACCAAAATCCCAACCTAGGATATCCGGTGGATAACCAATTAATTTTTCTTATTTCGAACGCTGTAACATACCAATGCGCAGAGAGATACAGCCCCAGTAAAGTCACATGAGGTTGCCCTCGCGTTAAGTACTCGAGTTCAACCTCACCAAAAAAACGGTGCAACAGCTGTTTGACTGTCCGATTTATAATTAAAATTATGGAATAAAAAAAAAGATTACATAGTGGCCCCGTTATGGTTTGACCTGATTTAGGTAGCGCTAATGAATACGAGTATACGGTGAAAAATTTCAAGAAAATTGTTTGAGCCCTTTTTAAATTATAGGCATTTTCTACTTTACACACATTTTACATGTAACTCTATGGGAAAGGTGGCCGTTGAGGGCGCTATTATAGTAAATAATAATATTCAAAGCTCTATTTCTCAGAAATGGCATCAACAAATATTCTGAAATTTCTACAAAAGATGGCCAGTATATTCAGGTACTTGAATCAGTTAAAACCAGAACCGGGCCAGCAAGTTACGGTGTTCTCAGAATAAAACGGACAAATTGTGTGCCGTGCAACAGCCGTGACAGGCATCCGTGGTGCGCAATACGTAAGCTCGACCTCACGGCTCTGATTGGCATCATTTGGTGAATTTTCAAGCATGGGTGCAGAGCTGATCGAAGTGCGCCAGCGTATGTTAGACTGTAGCCAGGATAATACGTGCCGTAGGTCCATTGAACGCGGCTGCCATGCTCTTTTTTGTGGAGTTCCAAAAATACTGATACCACCATGATGGAAATTCAAAATGGTTTCTGTTACACATAAAGAAATAGGGCAATACATTCCGTACCAGATCCAGTTTTAAAATCGATGTCCCTACTGCATCTTACCGACATCTTCTTCCTGCATTCCATTGATGTCCAATCTTGAAGACGGTATTTCTTGTGAGCACCAAATGAAGAGCGCTGATTACCTATGAGGTATTCACCAAGAGGCATGGTTCCTTCGCACCACTCCAAAATGCCACTCCTCTGAGATAATGGAATAACCTGAGGAAAAATAGCACAATTTAACAGTGATCCATATATATTTCTATTTATGAAATAAAGAGATAATCCTTGTACCACTCCAAAAGACCACACCTCTGAGATAATGGAATAACCTGAGTAAAAATATCACAATGAAATATTCCACATTATATTGATTTACAAGAGGAAGAAGTAATCCTTGTACCACTCTAAAAAGACCCCCACCCTCTGATATAGTGGAATAACCTGAATAAAATAAACAATAAAATGGAATGGTGAATAATAATCTTACTATAAATCTGGAAACGGTGTGGGGGTGTGTTTGCTTGTTTGTTTGTTATCCTTATATGGGGGGGGGGGGGGGGGGGGGTTGTAGGGGTTTTATGTGGTTTCAGAAGTACCGAGGGTTAATGAAGTAATGCGGTTTGAGAGGTAGGGGTTAATAAAGTAGCCACTGTATATGATTTCGGAGAGTTATGATTATAAATCAACTTGGTTTGTGTGTGTGTGTGGTAGGGGGAGGGGTGGTTGTAGGGGGTTTATGTGGTAAAAAATAAACAATTCTTATATTGCTGTCATTTTGATTCAGAACTAAAAGAGAAGAAGAAAAAAACCAGCCTGAAATAAATACAAATGCGGACATTTGGGTGACAAAAAAAAAGAAGGAAATTTGAGTTATCAGGAAGATTCTCATGCCTGGATGTTTATTTTGGTACCAAAATGTCCCTTAACACTTTCCACGCAGCAGACAGCTGCAGACGACATTTCAATATTTCACAAAATGTTTCAAAAATGGCAAAATTATTGTATTTCATTACCATATTCGATAGCCACGTGGAAAGTGTTAACATTATACATATCATCATGATGATTATGATATCAATCACTCAATTTTCATGTTTCCCTCATTGTGCTTCATTTACTTTCGTTGAGTCATATGCACAAACAATTTTGTTGTAAATAATATGGATGCTTTGAATGTAATAACATTGTATGTGATCTTTCATATCAAAAAGACCGGTTGTCAGGAAACCTCATTTGCAGAAAATAGCAAATGAAGATGTTAAAAAACCCAAAGAAAATCAAAAAAACCCTTATAACCCTTCAAACTGCATAAAATCTTTATTTCATGTTTATCTTCAGTAAGATAACGAACAACTGAGAAACAAGCATTTTAAATCTCATTTTTCATTTCTGGATAACTAATCTGTTTTGATGTGATTGATCTTATGTTATGATATTAATTTTGTAAAATGTTGGTCTTTGCCTGTACGAAATACATGAAGAGACATTTTACATTAGATTTCCATTATTTTACATAAAGATGTTACTGCAAGATTATTGCAAGAAGATTGTATCTGATTGCACTGAAGTGGCGATGTGTCTCTACAGCCTATAGTTAAATTGGTTCTAAAATGGCGAGCCTAATTCTAACAGCAGCAAATACTAAGAGCATAGGTGCACACCACGCTTGCATTGTGCACTTTGCATCATGCGCGAGAAACGTGCAAATGCCAATTAATGGACGTACGCTTGGATTACTTTTTCTTTCAGAGACAAACAACACATATTTCTTGCTATAAATTTGAAAATGATTGAACTATAGAATTGCACAAATTAACAGGTATGTTTGACCCTCCCCCAATCTTACTCTGTAAGTGCGTATCTGTAGGTTACACTTTCTTGTCTCTTGGTGGCGCTGTAACAGTTTGTTGACGAGTCCAAACACCTGTTGCATAATGGCGTCTTGTCGCAGGTCATCTTTGCCCTGACGGCGTAAAAGGGAAAAGACAATCATCAGTTAGGCAACATTTTCGGAAATTTCAAAACATTATAAAATTCACCAAAATTATTTTTTTTAAAAAGCCCAACCGAACGACCCTACCTGATGAGAGGTTTGTTTGCCCGTGCAACAGGTTTTTTTTTTAACGTCACAGTTTCAATTCTACAGGCAAATGGACCTCTCAGGCGAGGTCGGAGGTTCAGGTGGTGAGTTTTTCCCCAATATATTTTTGAAAATGTTTATGAGTTTTTAATAAATTAAATAAACATTTTTGGAATTAAAAAATAAATAAATAAATAAAATACTCTTTTCTTTGGTGGCTTACAATAAACAATAGTTTAGGTCTTACCTTGATGAGTTGCCGCCTTCTGAATCCATCTGACCCCACGCAGGTCAGATTTTTTGGCAAATTTATGCCCCAATGTATTTTTGAATATGTTGAAAATAAATTTAAAAAAACATTTTTGGAATTTAAAAAAAAAAAAATCTTTGGTGGCTTACAAACGGACCTCTCAGGCAGTGTCAGTGGTAATTTTTTCCCCCAAAATATTTGTGCAAATGTTGGTGAGTTTTTAACAAATTTCATAAACATTTCAGAATTTAAAAAAAAAATCACTTTTTTTCCCTTTGTCTGCTAACAACAAACAAACATTTGTTTAGGCCTTACCTTGATGAGTTGCCGCCTTCTGAATCCATCTGACCCCACGCAGGTCAGAATTTTGGGCAAATTTATGCCCCCTGCTAACTTGAAAGTGGGTTCAAAATGTTTCACGTATACAATATCGTCATAGCTACAGCGGGGGTCGACAGGAATGTCTAGTGTGGGCATGGCAACATCTTTCAAGTTCTTGAGTTGTGTCAACGGTTGGTTGGAGGGAAGCTTGATAGGCTCTGTGTAAAAAAAAAGATACATTGAACTTTTAACACTTTCCATGCAGCAGGCATCTGCAGACGACATTCCAAATTGTTACAAAATGTTTCAAAATGTCATATTGTTCAATTGTATAACTATATTTGTGAAATGCATTGAAATAAATCTAGAGTTGGATTTATAATTGAACGAACATTTTGCGTGAAGCGCGAACAACCATGAGCGTGGACATTTCAGGCGCGATCATATTCTGGGTGCCTGGTGTTCCTTCAATTTATAATCAGACTATAGTATTGGTTCAGTACTTCTTTGAATAGACCCTGAAAGTTGGGAAATGTTTACGCAGTTATTTTTTCCCCTTTTGCAGATTTTCAACTGTTTTTTTAATTCACGATTTGTAGTTTCATCCTATAGACCTATAGACGTTATTGGCGCATTTACGTCACAGATGGTTTAAGTGAACTGAAAACAAGGCTAGCGATTTAGCCAAGACGAGAGTGCTGTAGTTTTGCAATGGGGTGAACTATGCACTAATCAGAAACAAATATTCATAGTTCTGAGCTGTTCAATATTTTAAATAACCTTACTACATTCGTGAAATTAACTTCATTTATTTCCACTAGTTTGAAATTATATGTTTGCTGGTAACCACAACACTATCTAGGAAAATTTAGAAGTTCACAGTTCATTCCATTGCAGTCAAAAGGACAAGATTAAGTTATAATGTTTATCAGAATACTAATTGCTCTCAGTATTCTCAGTTGGATTGCCCACCCTCTTTTGATGTAAATGTGCCTATTAAGGGAGTGTTCAGAAATACTTTGGTGGGGGGGGGGGGGGGGGGGGGGGTTGGCCAAAAAAAAATTGTCGGTGTCTAAACTTTTTTGACCCCCCCTTTACAAATTGACAAACTTTTCTGACCCCCCTTTAACAGGGTGAAAAACTTTTTTGACCCCCCCCCCTACTGTCAGATGTAGATAGACATTTGACTCAAGTTCTATGACGCTTACACTACAGTCAGAACTGTGTATAGCTGGAAATAATTTGCAACATTTCAAATTCACTTGAAACATATCTTTCAAGCCTCCGAATTGTATTTTCGGTGATTTGTATTTATCATGTTATAGCCTTTTTAAAAACGGTTTCTTTTTTCCAATTGTAAAAAGTTACTCTTTGTATACAAGTCCTTCTATCTACACAATACTTTCACAAAGATATGCGCGGAGAACGAAAAATGTGGTCAACTTGCTAGTACAAAAGTAGCGTGCAAACATTTGTATCCTGTTGTTGATCACCCTTACCAACAGTTCTGAAGTAAAAATTGTGGACACTGGTTAGTCACATTTTGTATAACAAATCCTGCTGTCTGCACGTTGTTTTCACAAAGACACGCGCGGAGTGTGCAGAAATCTGTATAATTTGTTATAGAAATGTCAATATTGTAGTATTTCTTGCGCGTAGCGCAGAACATTTTGGTATTTTTCCCGTTAACGACTAGTATTTGGCCTAACTTTTTTTGACCCCCCGCTCAGAAATTTGGTCAACTGCGTTCAAAATCATGTGTAGCGCGTGGAAATGTGTATTTAACCCTGTTGGCGATCACCCTTATCAACAGTTCTCAAGTATATATTGTGGACACTGGTTAGCCACATTTTGTTTAACAAATCCTGCTGTCGGCACAATGTTTTTACAAATATAATTTGTTATAGAAATGTAAATATTGCAGTATTTACTTGCGCGTAGCGCAGAAAATTTTGGTATTTTTCCCGTTAACGACTACCTATTTGGCCTAACTTGTTTGACCCCCTGCGCAGAAATTTGGTCAACTGCGTTCAAAATAACGTGTAGCGCGCGGAAATGTGTATTTAACCCTGTTGACGATCACCCTTATCAACAGTTCTCAAGTAAAAATTGTGGACACTGGTTAGCCACATTTTGTATAACAAATTCTGCTGTCGGCACAATGTTTTTACAATTATTTGAGCGGAGCGTGCGGAAATCTGTATAATTTGTTATAGAAATGTCAATATTGCAGTATTTCTTGCGCGTAGCGCAGAACATTTTGGTATTTTTCCCGTTAACGACTAGTATTTGGCCTAACTTTTTTGACCCCCCCTCTTGAGTAGGTAAAACTTTTTAGTCCCCCCCTTTTTGAGACTTCAAACTTTTTAACCCCCCCCCGTTTTGGCCAACCCCCCCACCAAATTATTTCTGAACACTCCCTAAGAAAAACATCTATACGCAAAAGAAAGAAATTTGTGCGTTATTATTGTTGCGGCTGGAAAAACGCCTTTGAAAAACGCAACAGCAAAATGCCGCAAAAAACCCTGCACCCTTTCACAGTGTTCACAGTATGCCAGACTTACTTGTTTCTTTCTTGTATTGAGACACATCCCAGTACGCTAGTTTAATGTACGCATCAGATAACTTCTCCATTGTTGATAAGATACGACCGCATCTTGAACCTTGGAGGCGCTCTATCATCTGCTTCGCTGCATCCATACGATCCTTCAGAGATAAAAAAATAGCTATTATATAGAACAATGGCAGTGGTTTGGGTGACGAAAAAAAACAGCAACACCCTGTTCTAAGCAGAGGTGGCACTAACTTTTAAAACAAGGGGTTCTCAAAGCCCCTGACCGCCCCCCCCCGAATTTCAAAATTTCAAAGTCTCAACACCAAAACCAGGGGTTCTTGAAAATCTTGTCCTATAATAAATGACACACTGACAATCCGTAGTCCTCGTAGGCCTGGCCCGATTGACCAGTCCCGGGAACTTGTAGCAAATAATTATGGTTAGTGTCTAACCGATCAGCTCAAGTTCCAAATACGCCGATCGCCGATCATTTCCTCTTTGATCGGCCGATCGTGCACGTTACCCGGTTTTGAACTAACACATTTTAGTAATAAAACACAAGGAAATGCAGGCTTTATTTCGCTCACTAGTCATGATTGATTTCATAATTTACATTGATACCAGGCGGCATTGTTATATGATTCCTTTTGTGACGTGGTGCACCGAAAGAAATGACAGCTAGTCTTCCCAGTCATTTTTAATGGCTCCTTTTTGTAACACTCGGCGGCATATAGGAACAA
Organism: Ophiura sarsii; assembly: GCA_035610835.1. Taxonomy (NCBI): domain Eukaryota; kingdom Metazoa; phylum Echinodermata; class Ophiuroidea; order Amphilepidida; family Ophiuridae; genus Ophiura; species Ophiura sarsii. The sequence goes on from CM069455.1 coordinate 53,335,796, forward strand.
GACTAGGATCAAAAGTGAAGTCATGATTACAATATCTTATAGAATATTGCGCAGATCATCTGGGCTTTTTAACATTGTCAAAAATAAAATATAAGCTGCCAATACTTGGGGATTCACCATACTGTTTTTAGTTTATATATAACATATTTCACCAGTAAAATAATACAAAGTCCGACCTATACAGTCGGCAGGGAGGGCTAACTTTGTCGCCAGTGCGTCGCCCCTGAACTTAAGGGGGAATATTATTTTGCGCGTGTCGATGGGAAAATACGACTAAGCGCGAAATCTGGTTCTAAGGCATGGATGGCAACGCGAGTACTTTCCATTGAACCATGCTCGTCTCGTATTAAAATCGCACAACTCAAACACTTCTTTAGTCTTTCACACTGTCATGAACTTCTAATTCTTTTTAATCTAGTGCTTTAGGGCCAGGTTTTAAGGATAAGCTCATAACTAGGGTAGAAAAAACACAATCTCATTTTCCCCTACCCCTAAACATATAGCGGTTAAAAAAACCCTGCAATCGCATGTTCTTTCCTACCCCACTCATAACAATGTGTCCTTAACATTAGATCACCCCTACCCCTATTCCTATCCCAACCATAAGTTGTGACTTATCCGTAATAACTTACCTCATCGGCGTGGCTTGCATCCCCTGCAGTACGTGATAGTCTTCCAGATGATTTCTTTGGTGCTGTTATGATGGCATCTTTGTTCGCATTGGCTAATGCTAAGATAATATGCAAGACATGATGAGGATGATCCACAGCACACCTCTCTATAAGCTGTTGAGGAAAATATTATGGTCTTAGGCCAATTTTTGGATCTTTCAATCAGTTGGGCACAGTGTTTTTGTTACTTTTTTGCAAAATGTTTGTGATCATTTTGGTGAATTTTTAATAATATTTAAACATTTAGACATCATGGGATTATCAATTTGGGACGAAGATTAAAAGATCGATTCCTGGGCCAGTGTGAAAGGTTATTGTATAAGTTGATAAGACTATACAGGCAATGGTAATAAAAGTTGAAGTATTTTGTCTATTAATTTAGTGCAAATGTCATTGCCTGTTTATTTCTCCTGATTTTATTTTCCTCTTTGTTTGTCTTATATTTCCTAGTACTATATTATGCTATATTTAAAGGGTGTGCATTTGTGCAAGTGACGCCTTTTTGGTTTTTGTAAGTGTTTCTCCAGTTAGGGGGTTGCATTCAAAGCCTTAGGTGTTTGGACAAGCATGGAGAGTCGATTGGTGAGTGACCTCCTCCCCCCCCCCTTACCCGGGCTTCTGACCGTACTATTTTAAGCACAGAATCAGAACTTGTGTCTTGGTTGTCATCCTGGCTGCCGACTGATACAGCAAGGGATGAAACTTTGGTGAGTGAATGTGGGCCCGTCCCCGGGGACTCTGTGACCTTACCTTATTTAGCACAGAATAGAACTGATCTTTATTGTATTTCTTGGTGGTCATCCTGGCTGCAAACCAATACAGCATGGGATGAAACTTTGGTGAGTGAGTGACCTCCCTCCCCTGGGCTTTTGACCGTACCTTATTTAGCACAGAATAGAACTGATCTTTATCGTGTGTTTTGGTGGTCATCCTGGCAGCCAACTGATACAGTAAGGGAAGAAACTTGCGACTTTCAATCTTCTTGGCGGCTTCCTGATATTGAAAAAAAAGTTTTGTCACAAATTAGAGAATACAATGCAGTTTCTTCTTATGTGATGCGATCAAGCCGAATGAATCTTATGTCGGGAATATTGATTTTGAGTTACAGGTAAAAAGAAGTAACAAATTCTTATGTTTTACTCTGTTTTCTCAGTTGGTAAACGGTTTGTAACTTAAAAACTAGAAGTTCAATTTTAGTGGAGTTTGGACCATACTGTAGCATTTTTCACCTGCTTTAAAATGATGGGACAAATATCAAAATTCAAAACTGCTGACATAATACTTATTCCGCTTGATCGCGTCACATATTTGGTAGCTACATGACGACACAATTAATGGAACATGGTACCTTTACATCATACGATAAACGTATATTAAAAAGGCTATAAATTATAAAATAGTATCATCCTTTATTTTATTGGTTATTTTTATCTTTTATCATAAGAATGAAGCATTTTGTTAGATTTATGTTAATCAAGCAACAATACATCCACCCTTCGGCAAGTCCACTTTTTATCAACGGCTGCTTTAAAGATTGACATTCTTTTACACACACACAGCAACTCTGCATTATAAGCAGCAAAATCAGCTAAAAACCAAAATCAAAGTCTCTGTCGACACCCAGAACCACATCTACTATATAAGAAAGTAAAATAAAAGATAAATAGTCCTATATAATTGGTTGATGTGTTTGACCGTGTTTTAATTCATAATATCTGTAAAAGTGTTGTAATTTTATTCCATAACAAATTCTGTGTACTTTGCTTCACTCGAGTCAGATCTATGATTCCTCCATAAATTTCAATCTATAGTCTATCCATCTGAGACCGATCTTCCAATCACGTGACCCAGCCGTTCCATTGACTGGGAGAGGAGGCTATTTTCTGACGAAAATATCGATGGAATCAGCAGAGTGAAAAACGGCCATAATAAAAAATAATTATGTTACCCACCTACTTTTATTATCATAACCCAAGTTGTGCCATGAGAGTCAGTTTAATTGACGTTGCAAAGACAGGTAGCTTTCCCTTCCAATTTCTCCATTTCAAAAAATGCTTTCAATTTGGCAAGCACTGGCTGCATCTCATCTTTAATGGCCTTATTTGGTGCCAGCTCTACTGTACTACAGGCCTCTATGAACAGGTACATGTAGAGTGATAGACCCCGATGAAGACAACCTTTCATTTTACAAGTCAGAAAATAAGGCTTTATTTAGTTTGTCAACGTTTAAATTGTATAATATTTGTTTGAAAATGAAAATCGTACCTTTCAATATTGATACCATATCATTGTAAGCGTATTTGTTGCTTTCTATACTTAACAAGGAAATCTGATTGATTCGGACAAGTAGACAGAACATAGGGATACGGAGTTTCATATCATTTTACAACCATTTTATCTTACTATAGGCCCGGCCAACCTGAAAATAAACATTATTTACTGTTGGAAATATTACAAGATAGCAAATAAAATTAAATGTGGCCTCCTTCATTATGTTAAATGTTAAAAGTCCATCACTTTTGATCTTTTTCAGCTTTGTGATTCTATTCATATGCCAAAATCACAGGTGACGATTATGGTAAATGTTCAAAGTCCATCACTTTCGATCTTTTTCAGCTTTGTGATTCTATTCATAGGCCGAAATCACAGGTGACGATTTCAAAGCCTTTTGATTTTAGATAATGCGCAAATGGTTCGATATTTGTCTCTCTTTAAATGGTACACTAGACGTAGCTGCTATGTGCATGCGTGTGATGAGAATAATATGCATTGGAACAGTGTTGTGTGTTTTTGCATAAGGCAGCTTAATTGTTTCAATTCACATTATAGATGAGGTTCGACTGGAGGTTGGAATAAAATGGGATCCCTCGACAACTAGCGAATATACGCCAGAAGACAGCACATCTTATTTTTGCTTATCTCCCCTGCCATCCGAGCACCAAAGATCGCTCTTCGATGAATTCACTATAGTGTCAGTAGTAAATAAGACATTTGATAACAAGTTTGAACTCCCAATGGTTGACAAACATAATCTGTCTAAATTGTAAATTAACCCCTCAAAATTGTTGAAGTTTGTTCAATCACCTATTTGTGATATGTTCAAATTGTGTGTGCTGTATATTAAACGAAAGCTGATTGGTTTACATTTCCAATGCCACCAAATTTGTATCAGTCACTTGTTACAACTTACAGTACTGCACCACACACTTGAGAGTTTGGGGTTATCTGAATCTGAATGTGCCAAAAACACTACTGGTTTGTGCTCAAAATAGAACGTTTCTCTAAATTGGATGTGCCAATTTCATTGCTCAATTTTTATATTTTTAATGATTAGTGCCAAACTTAAATTATGGAAAGCAGGCTTTACTGATCCTTTTGGTCCTTTCATCTGGACCAGTTTTACATTGGTATTTATTTCCATGTTTTCAAATGTTATGTGTCTCATTGTTATATAATTGGTGCAATGCCTGCGGATGATGGTGCAAGGCCCATTGCCTACTTGATCCTCTAGTCTGGCTTTATCTGTAAGCTTTTCTATGTTGTTTATCAATCAAATTGGAATGATTAATATATACAATGGAAGACTACATTGAACAGACAGCAGTTATTCTTTCGAACTGAATACAGGTGACACATTGAGATTGAGACTAAAAGTAAAGAGTTTATCGGGTTCGCCGTCAGACAAGTTTTAATCTGTCATGCTTTCGTCAGGATTAGCTCTGACTTCTTTAGAACCAAATTATTATAAAATTACGCAAAACATAGAGATTGCCACGTCTCTATTGTTATCATCATTTGGGCCCGATGATTTAGAGTAGGTGCCCTTTCCTACTTGTGAAAGCTCGGTGGCTCTGAAAAGAGCCGTTCTGATTAATTGCTGCTATTCCAATGAACAGAGATGGTGGCTCTGAAAAGAGCTCTTCACATAGGCTGCCACTGGCCAACGATAAATTTAGCTCTAATAGAACCTCCAAAAGACTGCCCCTTGACATGTACTACAGACTACAAAAAGTCTAATGCACAGTAGTGCGGTCACTGATCTGTAAAGATTGTTTGAGATTGAGACCTTCCCTTATTCTCAAGCAAGTGGCTGAGCACATGAAACAAAGGGATGATATACACATGCGGTATAAATAGGAAAGTTAAACACATCAACTTTTGATTGAAATGCAACAGGATATGAACATATATCACAAAATATCCAAAATACATGTATAGGCATGAAATAGTTTCATCAGGAATTCAGAAGAACATGATAATAATTTTCGTTAGAAAATTCCAATTAGGAAACTTACTTTTTCCATACGGAAACTTACTTTTTCCACTCTTAAAGACCGCACTAAACTTTCGGTTGACGACATTATGGACCTCACTGAATTTATTCTTACCACCACGTATATGCAATCCCGCGGCCAAATTTACAGCCAGAAATTCGGAACAGCGATGGGTAGCCCGGTGTCCCCAATTATTGCCAACATTGTGATGGAACATCTTGAACAGTTAGCGATTGCTACTGCACCACTGGAGTGCAAACCGCGCTTCTTCAAACGCTACGTCGACGATATCCTGGAAATTATCGCCCGCGGCAAAGAAGAGCAGCTCACAGAACACTTAAACAATGTCGACGACACTGGCAATCTCAAATTCACCTACGAATGCGAAAAGGATGGCCAAATTCCCTTTTTAGACACACTCATCGTTAGAAAGCCGGACGGCAGCGTGAAACTCCTCATATACCGGAAACCCACACACACTAATCAATACCTCAACTTTCAGTCAGCCCACCCGCTCCATCACAAACTCGGTGTGATAAGAACTCTCCTTGACAGAAAAGACAAGGTGGTAACTGAAGAGGCGGACAAAGTTCTGGAGGAAGAGATTATCAAATCTGCTCTCAAAACGTGTGGGTACCCGGATTGGTCTTTTAATAAAGTCAAGAAATCAATGTCGAAACCCAAAGCCAAAGTCAACAAAAAGACGAATGCCTCGGACAAAAAATCGGTAACTTCGGTCACTCTCCCATACATCCAAGGTGTCACTGAATCGGTTCAGAGGATACTGCGCAAACATAACATCAGCTCGGCAGTCAAACCACACACCAGTCTCAAAAAAATCCTCGTCCACCCCAAAGACAAACTTTCTAACGAGGACAAGGCTGGCGTCGTGTATGAGATTCCGTGTGCCAACTGCGATAAGACCTACATCGGTGAAACCGGCAGAAAATTCGGTACACGCAAGAAGGAGCACAAAACGGAAGCTGATAAAATGGGCGCTCAGAGATACACTCGGTCCACAAGAAAAGAATCCGAGAACACAGAACTCAAGTCCTCAATAGCTGAACACGTAGTGAAAGAAAACCACGTCATAAAATGGGATGACTCAAAGATCATTGCCAGAGATGAAACTAGAAATACTAGATGGATACGCGAATCAATTTGGATTCGTAGAAAAGGAGGCGTAGACCAACATAAGCACCTAATGAATGGCGACGAGGGGGCTTACCAACTCAGTCATATTTACGACTCAGTGATCCAGAGGGCGTCATCACCAGATGACGTCATCAATAAACAGACTAGAAACACTAGCTCTGGATCAAACACAATCCACTGAGGAAGACAACCGATGTGTTGTCGAAACCCGTATGGAAAAAGTAAGTTTCCTAATTGGAATTTTCTAACGAAAATTATTATCACATGTATAGGCAATTGAGAAGAAAAAATGAGGAGTTCATGTCGACAACCCACCTCCATCAGTTGATTGAGATATTCATCTCCAGCATTACTAAACCACAGTGAACAGTCTGAACACCCTCATATCATGCTGCTGATTGCCTGCTGCGAAGCAACGTAGATATCATTCTACAACTTTGTGGAACAAGTTTTCTTGGACACCTTATATTTTTACAACCCACCTCCATCAGTTGATTGAGATATTCATCTCCAGCATTACTAAACCACAGTGAACACAACCTGAACACCCTCATATCATGCTGCTGATTGCCTGCTGCTAAGCAACGTAGATAACATTCCACAGCTTTATGTAAGAAGCTGTCTTTGTCTTTATCCAGATCCAGATCTATCTGATCTATTTCCCCTTGTTTCTGGAGAGTTCTCATGTATCTGTGAGGGATGAACAACAGTGATGAAATGGTTGATGTTTATGCAACGTGTCTCTACATATAGCCGCCATCTGTATATACACTCGTCAAAAGAAGTTCCTGGACACTTAAATTAAATTAATATTTAATAGAATATATATAATTATATATATATATATATATATATATATAATTGTATATCAAAATAAGCAGAAAGTAATCCTCTAACAGCTTAACATGGAATTTAGACATGATCACTCATGCATGGCAGATCCCATTCACTTGACAATGGCAAGAAGATTGCACACAATTGGATAATCCCTCCATTCAAATGACTGTAAATGCTCATTTCTTGCAATTTCCTTTTACGCACCTTTACCATTGCTTAATGAATGTGCTCAGCCATGCATGAATGCGTACATCTTAATTTCATACAAACATGATAGAGAATTATTGTTTGCTTATTTTGACATGCAATTGTTTAATTTATATTAAATATTTATGTGAAATATTTGAACTTCAATGAGTGTCCAGGAACTTCTTTTGACGAGTGTATATGGAGGAGAGGTGGTTGTTTCTTTGTCTTGACTTGGGAGACTACTGGTCCATCTCAAATAAGATTTCTTGAGCAACACCAGCATGCATCATTTTCATCACATGATCACTGATTTCTGCCACTAGTGTCTACTGGTTCCCATTGACATTACAGCACAATGAAAGGCTTATAATGTGTTCAAACGAGGTCTTTATGAAAACCCTTCTTCAAGTAGTACAATTGATGTGACTTCAATTCCGTCCTCTCTTGTTTTTCTTAAAGACCCTTTTTTTTGGAATAACACATATGTATGTTTTAGTTGGGATTCATCATCTTTTTCATATATTAGCCGAGTTTATGCCAATCTCTACCATGTATTAGAAGGTGGAAGTCCAGACGACCCAGCTGTTAATTACTTCAGCACATGTTTGGCACTGTTTGTTTTGGTGAAAAGCCCTATTTGTACTGTAGTGGCGCTAAGCATGCTGGGGTAGGTCAAGAAATCTTCTTTGGGTCCATCTCATACTTGAGTTTTTCTATGAACTCCTCAAAGGTCAACGTATCGACAGTCCAGTCCCTTCGACCGTTGCGTACGTTGATAAACATTGGATGTAAACATCGGTCACCTCATCTATATAAAAACCTCTTTTTAGGATGAGAAGAATATTACCTTACAATTTAAGTAGAATTCCTTTAGTAAACTTACGATATCAGATGTCGGACCTCTTCTCAAGTTACGAAGAAACTTAAAAAGAATAAATGTCTTAAACTGTTTTATGAAATAGAAGATAAGAATCTTCTTAAGTTAAGGACAGTGTAAACCAGGAACTTGTTTCAAAACTGAATTTCACATTTCTCTAGTATTTAAATACTTTAATATGTATTCTATCATTACCATCATATGTTACTTATCGGAAGCGATCCTTTCCCGTTCTTTTAGGTGATTTCAAATTGTTGTGTTGGTAAGTTTGAGTCAGGAAAAGGCACATGGTCATTTGGTGGGAAATTAAGCAGAGTTTTACCCTTTTCAAATGCTGCGACAGCTGTTCGATCATTGCATCGCGCGCTGAATATTCCTGTGCGTAATAATAGACGCGTCGCTATTCGGGAGAAGCAAAAGAGCGCAAAACAATGTCTAAAAATGTAAACAAAGGCCTATTTTACGATCATTTAAATTTCAGTTTTCTTCCAATTTCTTAAAATGTTGACAATATAAAATTGAATCTGACACACTATACATTATATATACACTATATATAATATACTTGCCTTTAATAATTTTAAATCACCGAAAATAACTGGAAAGGATCGCTTCTGATAAGTAACTTATAATGGTATTGATAGAATACACATAAAAGTATATAGAGAAAATGTGAAATTCAGTTGTTGAAACAAGTGGCGGGTTAACACTGCCGGGTTAACACTGCCCATTAGGTTCTAGCTTCCTCTATGTTTTGAGCCACTTTAGAATATATTTCTTGACATATTGACAGGCCAAAATACTAGTAATTGCTCCATGGACGCTCCATGAACACATGTCCTGAATTTGTCTAGCCAATGCAGTGTTGCCACGTTTTATATTTATTATTATAAGTAGCAAAATTGGGCTAATAATTGAAACTAAAATCTACTCTAGAAATGCTATATCGCAACTTTTCTCAAAATGTGAGCTTTTTATTTTATAAAATCTGAAATACTAAGCACTACTTTTTATAACATATTGAAGTTCAAAGCTAGAAATTCTTTATACAGCCACGCTAAAACATGCTAAAACCTTATAATTTGGGTGTTGTTTCAACCAGAAATTGGCAAACCAAGCATCCTTCAACAACATGCCCGCATGCTGGGGAACTTGCTTGCGGGCTTGCTTGACTAAAGGACACTAGAGTATTGCCACATGAGGTCATTCGAAGTCCACACTGGGCTCATTTTTAAAACAAAATTCTAGAAAAAAACCGCTACTAACCTGGTCATGGATTCACCTGATGCCATCAAAGCTTCCAGGTCTCTCTGGGATCTTAACAGCAAAGCTTTCTTGTCCTGGTACACATTGGATTTCATGTAGTTGACAATATTCTGGTACTGGGTATCGGCGAAACGAGCTAGAGAAAGGTAGGCTTCTATGGCTGGACGACTGTTGTCTTCACATGCTTCGTAGATACTCACAGCCTGTGTACGGATGGGGATAGAGGAGCATCATATGAATTTTCATTGGCAAATTTCTTATAGAAAACTATATAGGTTTCAACAGTCACATTGTTGTCTTCGCTAGCGGATTGTGTTTGATCAGGGCCATAATTTCTAGGATGTTTCTTGACGATGTTATGTGATGTCAATGATGACCCCCTCTTGATTATTGTGTCGTAAAGGTGACTGATTTGGTATGCCCCATCCACGCCATTCATAAGGTGTTTTGTTGGTTGGTATCTCCTCTCATCAGTATTCAGATTAATTCACAGATCCATTTTTAGAGTCATCTCTGCCAGCAATCTTAACAATTGTGCCTGCTGCTAATAACCTAGGTTTATCTGCAGGGCACACACTAACTTTCAATATTTTATCATTAAGGCATGGGTCCACTTCGCTATTTCACCCAGGGTGAACTAGCTTACACCTGTTCATTTGGTGATACAGGGTGTATCAGAATGAACTATACCGAGGCAATATGATTTATTGCGGTATGAATTTGATCAATATTGTTCAAATTGTGTTCACACATATCTTGCGCAAACGCCCAGCTTTTATAAAAAATTTAGATTTTGAAAATCGAATATTTCTGATAGAAAATACAGACTTTCTGGTAAAGATGGTAGATTTCAATTTTGGTTCAAAATTGGTCAATTCAAATAATAAAAGTAGTTGACATTAAATACGTGAGAGACGGAACCATGCATTAAATCAGGTTTGCCGATGGCTTTTCAAGGTCTGTGAATTCTTTGAGCTAACAAATTGAAAACCTGTTTTTCATCGATTTTTGATTAAGTCTTACACGAGAACAAAAAGAGATATCTCAATGAAATTAACATATAATGTAGGAAACATATTCACCTTTATATTGCAGGTTTTTAAATTTAAAACATAATAATTTAGTATTTTGTATGTATTTTAGATACACGGTATAGTTCATTCTGATACACCCTGTATATGAAATATAGAGTTAAAGATGAAGAAATCTCAACCTTGAGATATTTACAAATATCTGGTGGTAAGCATTTAAATAACTAACCTTTTCCAAGTAGTTCTCTGTGATGACATTAGGGCTCTCTGCGCATGTCTCAGCCAACCAATTACCATACACTGTCAATGCTTCTGGGTAAACACTACTTGCACGGATGTTCTGCTGACTCTGTGTAAGAGATCAAATCAAACCATTAGGGCTCTATCTGCATGTCTCAGCTAAGATGGCGGCCAAACAGAGGGACGTGGGACCCAGTCTACCAATTACCATACACTGTCAATGCTTCCTAATAACAATGATTACAACGTAAGCTCCCTCCTCAGTTTGTAAGAGGTAATAAGTCGAACACACTATAATCAGAACAAATAATTGTTGATCATAGAACTCCTCCCACCCCCCCCCCCCCCCTCCGAAAAATCCTTGTGGTGCGACTGAACAAACACTAACCTTTCCCAATCTGTCCACCAATGCTTTCACTATGTGCATAGCCGAGTCTTTCTCGCCGCGACACCAGAATATTTTAGCGCCCTCTATTCTCCATCTCACATTGCCATCGGTGGCATCGTCTTGCTCCGACACAGTGAGCTGCTGTAGTCGAGATAATGCTCTTTCTGCAATCTGGAAAAAAGGGAAAAAAGGGCAAGAAAAGGATTTACCAATTAGTTTTCATTACATTGTGAATCACTTTAGTGAAGATATAAAGCTTAACACTTTCCAAGTGGCTATTAGTTTTACCGTACAAAACAGATTTTTTTTTAGAAACCTTTCCCAACAAAGTTTATCTCAAGAATTACTGAACCAATACTATGCATGTTTGTACTTATTTTAATGCATTTCCCATGGTGATTCCAAATATGGTAGTGACATTTAATTATTTTGATATTTTTGAAACATTTTGTGAAGTTTTGAAATGTCGTCTGCAGAAGCCTGCCGCGTGGAAAGTGTTAAAAATATTCATACACTCTTGATTGGTTGTGTCGAATCAATCAGAGAGCAAGAAACAAAAATATGCGGAGTGCATTGAAAGTGTCTAATGTACTCCGTGTGCGCCATTCTTTGCGCGCACTACACCTTTTTGTATTGATTCGTTGTTCAGGCATCGTGGTTCGCCGATTTTCACTTCGGGCGTTAGCAAACTTGTGAACATGTTTACATAGATGAAAATCTTGCTCAAATTGCCCCCCCCCCCCCCCCCCCAACTTCCATCCTGTCAGTTACCTCCTACTAGCAAACTGCTATACAGTTACCTGATAATGTTTAGCATTCCTAGCCATTTCAGCCTGAGTCTGTAGATGCTCTACAAATCCCTCGAGCACTTTGCGTTGTTTGTTGGTGTCACTTTTCTCCAGTAATATCTGCAACAACACCGTCCTGAGCGCTAACGTCGGTTCCATGAACTCAAAGTCGTTGTCCATAATTGGCAACTGCTGCTTCCATTTTCTAAGCACTGGTGGAAGATCAGTTTTCTCCTTCTGATTCCTTGAAATAAATTTACATGAATGTGACATGAGACATTTAAGAAGCAGATATTTTAAATGTGACAAATTAAAGTAGATTTATAAACAGGAAAACACCAAATGCTCAGAAATATTATTCAATCGTCTATATTTCTGCAGCACATAAAAAAGGGGGACTTTGCAGGTGAAGTCAATTGCATTATGTGTGTTCTCAGGGCATTTTCTAAGCTTTAAATGACACCAAATTTATCAAAGTTTATCAAGGCATTCATTTTACGAGTGCAAATGACTCATTTATTTTTATTCTTTTCTTTATTTCTTTTCTGTCCGTTGTCATCTATATCTTGAAAAACACACAGTCGCAAAATTAACAACATTATGTGGCCACAGATGGCTTTGACCAAATTTGCTTCATGTTTACCATGAATAACCTTGAAGATCATCCGTGACTTGTTATCTGAAGCAAAGTCATGACCTCCTTGGTTCCATTGGTGGTGATCAAGGTTATAAACAAAATTTGAAAAGCATTAATATGAGGCCATCAGAAATGCTGAGAAAATGTATTTTATTTGTCGTATTCACTCGATCTTTTGAAGAAATCATAACATGAGAGGGTTTCTACATATTCATCTGTCCATCTCCTGGATCTCTCAATGTCCCTTTAACTTTCCCAGATGAAGCCATTTTATGACCTACCCTGTTGTGGAAATCTCTCACACTCTGCTCAATCATCAACTTACCTTAACACCAATGGGGCAAAATTCTCTAGCTCAACAAGGCCCTGTAACCTGGATAGGAGCGGATATACACTGTGCACACTCTCCATACTGACATGACACAGGCTATCTACGGTGTGCTGGCGTGCTTGTTGCAGGGCCACATCAAATGAGTCCGATTCTGCACCTTTCAAACTCGTGAGGGCAGTATACACTGATTTGTGATAGCCATTGAATGTGAGCGATCTGTAAAAAACAACAACAATATAGCAGACACATAATTCCACTGTTAATAAATACTACAGACCTGGATGCTAAAAATGGGTGATGTGGTTGTGAATGACGGAGCATGTCCAGGGAGGGTTGGGGAAGATTTTGGTGCTCAAGCAACCCCCCCCCCCCTCCCCCGGGTCCCCAGAACTAAAAGAAATGTAATAGGTAAAAGTGTAACAAATATCGCTCACATCCCCCCCCCCATCCCCCGCTCTAAAATGTGTTAGTATCTCACTGCCCCCCCCCCCCCCCCCCCCCCCCAACCCTCTCAAAATGTCCAGGTGGCGGCAAGCTATGGTAATACTCCCAGGTCAATACCATCCTGCACACACCTACGACATGGATCCCCAGTCTATCTGCTGGTAATTAACCTTAAGGCAACAGGGAAAATACCCTTCTACTGGCCCCACCGACAGCGTACTGTAAGGTTATCGAGCTCGATTTTTGCAAATAAAGGGGAGAAACTCTTTTGTTTTCTATTGTTCTGAATACCGTTCAATTACTCTAAAAGGGTTTTCTGCAAAATGTATAGCCTCTCAAATATCCAATACAATCAATTGGAAAACTAAGAATGTGATATTTTCAACTTCAAACTCATTTTGCTTTATCTCACTATTAATTAGAGAACAATGCAATATGTTAGAGATCAATGAAAATTTAGAGAATAATGGACCATACCCGTGTTATATTGTCTGACATAAATATGGGCAGTAGTATTATCTTCAGTGGAACAACGATGCCACAGGCAGAGTTGTTCTACGCACAAAAATAATACTACCGAACGCGGTAGAGATTAAAACTATTTAATCTCATTCTGAAAACAGTCATACTTTAGGCATTTATTTAATCAAATTTGTACCTTGACTTTTACATACTTGTTAGTAAAAAATAACACAAAAACATTCCATCCAATCCCAGGTGGTAAGTATGCCATGCGTCGGCGTAATGCGTCGAATAAGCACGCAGGAAATATGCCGTAAGAACACCGCAGAAGTGCACCTTATAAGACAATAAAAAAGTTACCATGCACACTGCACGCCGTGTTAAGGTGTCATATAAATCGCTGATTTCTCTGAGAAGCAAGAATTGCTTAAACATTCTTTAGGTGTTAAAGAATGAATTTTATGATAAAAATCCATGATTTCTCAGTCAGTGTGTAGCTTTATAAAATATGTAACTTGAATATGGAATGCCCAGGACACAGCTCTTACCATCATGCCTACATTGGAACGATGAGTGTTATCTCTGAGGGTATAGGCTATTAGACATATACTTGTGCCTCCACTTATAGCCCAACACTATGACCATCTAATAAAAGTCCTTGTTTGTGTACCAATGTACCTTTTTTGTGTAAAAATGTACCTTTTTGTGTTAAAATGTACCTTTTTTGTGTAAAAATGTACCTTTAAAATGTACCTTTTTGTGTAAAAATGTACCTTTTTTGTGTACTTAAGTACCTTTTTTTGTGAAAACACCCCCCCCCCCCCGTTTTCGAAAAACGCCCCTTCCCCATTATGTAATGGTCGTGTTTTTTTAACCTGGGCTACATTTGTGTTACATGAGTCCATTTCATAAAATATAACTCCTTTCGCAGTTTCAGTAGAATATATCAACATGTTTACATCTAAAGTGTATGAAACCATATATATTTGAAAAGCTTATAATCTAAGGATTGAAAATAAGGTAACTCAAAATCAAATATACAGGGTGAGCTAAACATTATACAGGGTCTAACAATTAAAATTGTATACAAAATGATAATTTTCTTATTTTTCCTCCATTGTATAAAAAATGCAGGACCATTTCAAAGGCTAGAAATGTTTTTGCTGTAATTGAGTAAATTACCCATCCAGTCATATACAAAATTAATTTTTCAGCTTATTAGGAAATATATATACAGGGTGGTCAAAATACGAAATTTTAGATAATGGAAAAGATAACTAAATTATGCAAATACAAATTAGAGCTCATTGCTTTTACATTAAAATCAAAGCCTTGATATCTCTTTCCAATTTTCCTGCAAGGAAAATTTTGAAACATTGACAAAAATGGCTTTGTGACTATGTGCAACATGGTTCATCCTACATCGTTAATCAGATTTGAAAATTAGTTAATTAGCTTAATTGACACTTTAAGTAAATAATGTAAAGCATTGTTTCATCATTTAGAACTAAACTGACATAATGCTAAGAATTAGAATGCTCTATTACAGGAAAACGGTCCATTTTCACCCATTATTAGACAATTATCTCCTCCTCCTCCTCCACTTCCTCCTCCTCCACTTCCTCAACCACCCTGACTAATTATGCTTTAACGAGCTGTATTAATTTAATCAAAGGTGATGGATTTTTTCTCTCTTCAGATTATTAAAGGGGATTAAATTGCCGTTAAAATAAGTCCAAACACAAGTCAATCGCGTAGAGGGTTACACAAATACAATAGCCTAAGTACAAAAAAATGATTAGAATGTAACAAAACCACCTTTTATGGGTGCCGAGGTAAAAAAACGTGACCTAAAGCATTTTTTTCGGGCAGGTTTTACCTAAAGTATGGCCTCTACCCCCCTGCTCTAGCAGTCAGTGGCAGCACCAGAGGGGCGCATGGGAAATCCCCCCCCCCTCCCCCAGAAAAAATTATTGCACCCCCCCAAAAAAAAAAAATCAATTTAGTTAAAATAAGAAGAAAAAAAGCAAATTTGAGCATAAAAAGGTAATTTGTTTCCGCACTGTGCGCACATTTTCTTACTAAATTAGGTTTAATTAGACCAAATGTTGACAATGTTGTTGGGTTTTTATTGATTTTTATTTTAATTTCCCCTTGAAAATGACCATCAATCAAACAAATTTGTAAAAATCTTGCCGTATTTTGATAAGATAAAACATTATTTTGGTTGGTATTCATTTCCACATATTTCTAGAAAAAATATTGGTCGGTCGGGCCCGTAGAACAGGATTGTTTTGGTCGCCTAAGGTTTTATAATGAAAGCGATTGAAAAGTATCATATTTGTAACACTATATATTTTTTCTGAAAAAGTAACACTACCTGTTAGTAGTAATACTACCTTCCTTAAATGCAGTGTTGCACATATAAAACCTACTATATCCTCCTCCTGCTATAATTAACTAAAATTAAAAGCTTTTCACAAGTAATTTGAAACAAAACCCTGTGGATTGGATGTTGCCGTTAAATGT
This sequence comes from Ophiura sarsii, assembly GCA_035610835.1. NCBI lineage: Eukaryota > Metazoa > Echinodermata > Ophiuroidea > Amphilepidida > Ophiuridae > Ophiura > Ophiura sarsii. The sequence continues at coordinate 53,351,915 of CM069455.1, forward strand.
TGTGATCTCTGAATTGGGAGGTTGGTGGACTGGGGGAAGGGATAGGGGAGGAGAGGAGAATACACCTAGCCCAAAAAAGTCCCTGACCAGGTGCTTTGTTGTTGGCTAATCCAAAATCAATAATCGGTACCAAAAATCTGCGATATACCTTAAATGGGCAAATCTCTTCTCCGTCATCATAAAGATTAAAATTGATACTTTTGAAGTTATGATTTTAATAACCACAACCACAAGTAACGACAACAAAGTTCACTAGAATTGGTTTCCTATGGGATATCATTGATTTGCATCATTGATTGATTTGTCCACTGCTATCGCAACCAGTCAGGTATGGGATGAATGGGTAACAGGCATCGACAGGGAGTCGGTACACACACATTTTCATTTAAATTATATAACTACTAACTATCGACTCATTTACAGGTACCGAACATTAAATCGTACCGATGACGTCATTTATAAATATTCATGTATTGTGACCTGTTGGAATACAAAACAAGTCCTGTGTTTACGTTTTATATACAGTAAGAGTATGCACTATTAGTTGCGACACGGTGTCGGAAAGGTAGAGTTTACAACTTTTAGGCTCTGTTTTATCACTCGATGTCAGACATGCTATTAAAGTGGGTAGAATGGAAAAATAACCCGCCAAAAAAAAGAAACCCTTCGTTCAAGCCGGCCCTCTCCAAGAGCATGTGCCGCCGGTTTTCGATGACGTAGTCAACCGAGCCTATAGAGTGAGCGCAGTATACTGCACGAACGAGTAGCTGAGGGCCATGGCTTAGTAGTTTGGACTTGGGGCTTGAGAACGGGGGGCCCCGGATCGAATCCTGGCAGGTTCCCGGGATTTAGTTGGTGTTCTTTCCTCGAAAAATTGTCATCAGGTATCATTCTACAACCAAAACATTAATAAAGTTTTGTCTCAAAGTATCAGCTTTTTTGGAAAATTCCAGTAACCTTGTCAAAACACGAACCATGTTTTAGGTATTAATAAGCATTACAGATCCCTGTCATAATAATATTACGAGCTTCCATTTTGTAAAATAATGTAAAATTAATGATTTGTCGGAGATGATTTTTGCATGCAAGGATATCCCATAGCGCTATAACAGCGATAATGAGCTCATGAATATTAATGAGGCGAGAATTGCATGGAATTTCCCCATAGAGAATATAGCGACCGCGGAAAGATATTTATTTTGAACAAAATGTAAGCTACAGAGTCAAGGAAAGATGAATTTATGAATGAGAAGATATCCAGGCACCTATATAAATAGGATATGACCTTGATATGGGTAAAATTACAAGACTGTTTGGGGTATAAGTTCTCTCGGTAGTGTGCGCAAGGAGTTTAGACCGGTAGCGTATATCATACTTGATGCATGCTTATGCCAAAATCACATACGTAAGCTTGGATCACTTTTGCGCCTACAGTGATAAGAAATAGGGATAGCGGTCCCAAATAGGTCGTCCATTTATAGGGGTAGATTAAAAACAAGGTGGCTCTCAAACCACAGGCATCAGGCAACTAGAAACAAAGAGGACATAGTATAGCCTTCTTGTTAAAGACATGAATAAGTAAACATAATGTAAATAAATAAACATCCTGGAGTTTGGTTGCAATTGTACCTCACCTGTTTAATTGTAATCAATTTTACATATGCAGCCAATGTTACATCTTGACCTCAGATGACCTTTGACCTTGGTATGTGACCTTTGACCTCATTAACATATAAAGGTTTCCATGTTGCATCTATGACCCAAGTTTGGTTGCAATTGGTCATTGTATGGAAAAGAAATGGACAAATGTAATCAATTTTACATACACTGAGCCAAAAAAGAAACTTATAAAAAAAAAAAACTTATAAAATTTTAACAGATCACCAAATAAAATTCTGTGCATGAAAATGTACCAAATTTGGATACAATATTACTGCAATGTATTGCTTCAAATGGCAGTCAATAACCAATTGTTTGCTTCAATGACACAAGAGAAAAGCGCACTGACCCTATGGTGATCTGTTAAAATTGTATAAGTTTCTTTTTTGGCTCAGTGTCTATGCAGCCAATTTTACATCTTGACCTCAGATGACCTTTGACCTTGTTATGTGACCTTTGACCTCATTAACATTATATGAAGGTTTCCATGTTGCATATATGACCCAAGTTTGATATAAAATTGGATGGATTGAGCGTGATACACAATGATATTGGTCGAGCTATGAGTTTTAAAAAATATTGTGCGAGACGCAGTCGAGCACAATATTTTTAAAACTCATAGCGAGACCAATATATTTGTGTATCATGCGAAAAAATCCATCCAATTTTATCATTATTATGCAGTGAGAATCTGACTTAACAAAAAAAAAAAAAAAAAAAAAAAAAATGCACCATATTATTGTAAAAATATCAATAACATTTTTTTAAATTTTTTAATTTTTATTTATTTATTTTTTTAATTTTTTTTATTTTATTTTTTTTATTTTTTAAAATTAAAATTCCCAAAAATTTCTCCAAAAAATTTCAAAAATGTAAAAAGACAAAATTAAAAAAATTAGTCTACTGCATTTTGTGACTGCTCGAATACAATTGGCATATTAATACACGCTTACAGTGTATTCATGCAGGTAACCAACTGACCAAGTTCACGCGTGAACTTGGTCGACCAAGTTCACTCCAGTGACACAATGTTCAGAATAATTGGTCTTTACCAATGCATTGCAAGTATGGGACGGAAGATTCGAACTGCATAATAATGGTTACAATTGGTCATTGTATGGAAAAGAATTGGACAAAACAAAAAGTGTGTACCAATTGTTGACACACAGACAGACACACGAATGATGCAGCCATAAGGTCTCTCTCCTACGGACGACCTAAAAACCACATCAAGCGATCAAACAAAACTAGTCTTAGTCGAAAATATCACAATTTTAGTTTTCTAAGTGATTTTATTTGCAACGCTACATTCTGCAGAAAACCGCATCTCGATCTAAAAGATATTAGCAATGTTACGCTATCATGCGCAATATAAAAATATAGAAAACAATATTATTGGTGACTTCAGATTCATCACATATCGCTTTCCAATTTGGGACTGGCATGGAACTTCAAATTAAAAAAAAAATAGCCATAACGATTAATGAGAGTAGATGGCTTTAGGGTAATTAGACATCAATATAAAGTGTCATATAGTGTTACAGGATGATGGTATTACGAGGGTCGGTCAATATATAATGAAAGTGATCTTGGTATGGGATGCATGATTGTTTTTATTGAGGGATAGTGTGATCAATACAAAGTATGAACCTTTGTCTTTCAAACAATACACTTTTGGATTGTCAGTAACGTCATTAACATAAATACAATAGGTTTCAATCACCGATTGAAATCTGTCAATATTTGACTGGACATGCAGTAGGTTGAAATGTGGGTCTGATTGATACATTATTTGTCATTATCTCAGCAATGCAAGCATAGAAACAGATAACACTTAGTGCATATAGATAGAACACACAATAATCTTTGTTTGACACTCTTTTTTAGATTTGAATTCCTTAATACAGACAAGAAGGGAACCATCTCAAATACACATTTTAAGGCGAGGTACCACTCTGGGTTACTAGCCATGTCCAGTTCTCTTGGGATTATACAAGGTTACAATTTCTCCATGTTTACTCCGTACAGTCTGTCATCAAGTGAACAGGTGTATTACCAGTTCGTCTGTGGTCAACTACTGAAACGGTACCAGCTTGTAAATCCATGACAATAAACCATAGAAAACCACAAAGGATACATACCAATGGAGGGATTATTATTGAGCAATTATAGTAGAGATTTCAAAACCGTTGAAATTATGTGACAATTACTTCAACAATACATATCTAGTAGCTCTTATGATAGCAGTAATAAGAGAGGTTGTGGCAGCCATCTTTGATTAATACATCTATGTATGTCTTCATTTTGATTATCAATATATGATTTATCCAAATTGATTTAAGCGGTTTTCAGTGTTTCTATTCAATTTTGAAGGCACAATACATTTTTATTTGGTAAATTTCATGTTTTTAGCCGTTGTTGGCCAAATTCAAAATGATTTGCCGTCTGTGCATGCGCATCTTTCTGTATGTTTCATATGAATAAGTTCAGATAATTACTTAACTACCCTATAAAATCATCCAAACTGATTCATTTTTTGATTTTCTGCAGAATTAGTGAGTCATTATAACTGGTCATTTTTGAATGGAAATGGGATTTGAAATACTGATATTTGGACCCTTTTTATATAACTGTTTCCCCTTATTTCCTCTTAAATACTACATTAATTCAAGTTACACAGGGATTACCTGCTTCTGGGGTCATGTTAAGCAATCCTCTTAGCACATGTTTTAAATAAACAATTTAAATTTCCTGCCAATTAACTGTGATTTGGCAGTGTCCAGTGTACTTACTTTAAGCTATAAATGATATGACGTCACAGTGAATTATTTGGATCCGAGTGATACATTTGTTAATATCTCGGCAATGCAAGCTTAGAAACAGATAACACTTAGTGCATAGTTAGAACTAAGAACACACAATAATCTTTGTTTGACACTATTTTTTAGATTTGAAATCCTTAATACAGACAAGATGGGACCATCTCAAATACATATTTTATTAACCAAAATCCACACCAATAAACCATAGAAAACAACAAAGGATAACAACCAATTACTCGATTATAATTGAGTAAATTGCTGTGAGATGCACAGTAAAGCAATTATAGTAGAGATTTCATGAGATTATCTAAAACCGTTGAAATTATGTGACGATTACTTCTACAATACATATCTGAGTTGCAGTGAACCAATTGATTGGCCCATTAGAGCTCTCTGTAGAGATCGAGTTACCAGTTAGATTTGGAATCACTCAGTTCATTAACTTTGTTATTAACTTTTTATTTGGTAAATTTCATGTTTTTAGCCGTTTTTTTTGCCAATTTCAAAATGATTTGCCATCCGCGCATTCGCATCTTTCTGTATGTTTTATATGGATAAGTTCAGATAATTAAATAACTACCCTATTAAATCATTCAAAATGGTTTATTTTTAGATTTGTCCGCAGAATGACTGATTCATTAACTGGTCATTTTTGAATGAAATACCGATATTGACACCCTTTTTCATTTAACTGCTTCTGCTTAATTTTTGCTCTTATACTACATTTTCAAGTTAACACAGGAATTATTAAGTTATTTATTTTTCAAAAATCAGGATTTACCTGCTTCTGGTGTCATGTTAAGCAATCCTCTTAGCACATGTTTCTACCAACGGTAGATTATTTGGAAGACACAGGTTGATACTTTATAATGACTACACTATCTCTCAATAGAATCACCCGTTCATCTAATAAAAAGATCACTTTCATCACATATTGACCAACCCTCGTACACTCTACATGTATAGTCTAATGACTACACTATCTCTCAATAGAATCACCAGTGCATCTCATAAAAAGATCACTTTCATTACATATTGACCAACCCTCGTACACTCTACATGTACTGTCTAGGGTATAAACCTAATACTAGAGATAATTGCTTCCACTGACAGCCCACACATAGGCAAAGCGGTCCGTCGATGCAAAGCCACACATTTGAATCGGGCAGCAACCATGGCGGACGTTCACAAAGTTTCAGTGCTACATGTGTGTGTATTAATGACAGGGCTACTGCTCGCAATGTTGTCTTTATCTGGCACGCGCACCACAGCATTTGCAGAGCTTGATAATATGACCATTGAGTGTGTCAATGAGGATATATCTGAGGATAGGAGATCCTGGAACTGGTGGTATTATGATACAAACTTAACTTACGGTACTCGATGCAGTACCCAATGTTCTCCGAACTGTACATGTAGCTTAGGTAACAGCACAGTGACAATCAACTGCACCAATGCTAGCGTATCTATGCCTGGAGTTTACTATCCAACTGATGTGAAACTCCTGAGTTGGGCGTACAGCACTCTACACAATATCCAAACGGATGCATTCACAGGATTGGCTAGTATGTTGCAAGGATTGCATTTGGATAACATCGGGCTCAGGAGCCTAGAGCCTGGTGTGTTTGATGGAATGATTAAACTAGAGAAGCTAGACTTGTCATATAATATGCTCAGCGCTATACAACCTGGTTTGTTTGATGGATTAGCAGAGTTACAGCGGTTACACTTGGGTAATAACATGCTGAATGAGATCCACCCAGATACGTTTGATGGATTAGCAGAGTTACAGCGGTTACACTTGGGTAATAACACGCTGAATGAGATCCACCCAGATACGTTTGATGGATTAGCAGAGTTACAGCGGTTACACTTGGGTAATAACATGCTGAATGAGATCCACCCAGATACGTTTGATGGATTAGCAGAGTTACAGTGGTTATACTTGGGTAACAACAAGTTGAATGAGATCCACCCAGATACGTTTGATGGATTAGCAGAGTTACAGTGGTTATACTTGGGTAACAACAAGCTGAATGAGATCCACCCAGATACGTTTGATGGATTAGCAGAGTTACAGTGGTTAGACTTGGGTAACAACAAGCTGAATGAGATCCACCCAGATACGTTTGATGGATTAGCAGAGTTACAGGAGTTAGACTTGGGTAACAACAAGCTGAATGAGATCCACCCAGATACGTTTGATGGATTAGCAGAGTTACAGGGGTTATACTTGAATAACAACACGCTGAATGAGATCCACCCAGATACGTTTGATGGATTAGCAGAGTTACAGGGGTTATACTTGAATAACAACACGCTGAATGAGATCCACCCAGATACGTTTGATGGATTAGCAGAGTTACAGGGGTTATACTTGGATAACAACATGCTGAATGAGATCCACCCAGATACGTTTGATGGATTAGCAAAGTTACAGTGGTTACGCTTGGGTAATAACAAGCTGAATGAGATCCACCCAGATACGTTTGATGGATTAGCAGAGTTACAGGGGTTATACTTGAATAACAACACGCTGAATGAGATCCACCCAGATACGTTTGATGGATTAGCAGAGTTACAGGGGTTATACTTGAATAACAACACGCTGAATGAGATCCACCCAGATACGTTTGATGGATTAGCAAAGTTACAGTGGTTACACTTGGGTAACAACAAGCTGAATGAGATCCACCCAGATACGTTTGATGGATTAGCAGAGTTACAGTTGTTATTCTTGGATAACAACATGCTGAATGAGATCCACCCAGATACGTTTGATGGATTAGCAGAGTTACAGGAGTTATTCTTGGATAACAACATGCTGAATGAGATCCACCCAGATACGTTTGATGGATTAGCAGAGTTACAGTGGTTACACTTGGGTAACAACAAGCTGAATGAGATCCACCCAGATACGTTTGATGGATTAGCAGAGTTACAGTGGTTACACTTGGGTAACAACACGCTGAATGAGATCCACCCAGATACGTTTGATGGATTAGCAGAGTTACAGCGGTTAGACTTGGATAACAACATGCTGAATGAGATCCACCCAGATACGTTTGATGGATTAGCAGAGTTACAGTGGTTAGACTTGGATAACAACATGCTGAATGAGATCCACCCAGATACGTTTGATGGATTAGCAAAGTTACAGTGGTTACACTTGGGTAACAACACGCTGAATGAGATCCACCCAGATACGTTTGATGGATTAGCAGAGTTACAGCGGTTAGACTTGGATAACAACATGCTGAATGAGATCCACCCAGATACGTTTGATGGATTAGCAGAGTTACAGTGGTTAGACTTGGATAACAACATGCTGAATGAGATCCACCCAGATACGTTTGATGGATTAGCAGAGTTACAGGGGTTATCTTTATTCAACAACACGCTGGATAAGATCCATCCTAGTACATTTTCAGAAAACTATAACCTGACTTTACTATGGATAACACATAACCAGCTATCTAGTTTACATCCAGATACATTCCAAAATCAAAGCAAACTTGACTGGCTTGGCCTATCTCACAATCAAATACAATATCTCCCAGATGGTATATTTCGAACCTTGGTACAGTTACGTATACTAGACCTCTCTGGAAATGAGTTAAGCAAACTAAACTCCAATTTGTTTCACAACTGCATCATTCTAGAAAAATTGAATCTTACACAGAATACTCTGTTGTGGATAAAGACAACAGTTTTCAGTGGACTTAACAAGTCAACACATATCTTTGTTGACCAATATGCTACTTGCTGTTTCGTTACATCAGCAACATGCCGTTACGGTACTCCGAAATCTGCTTACCTAACATGTGAACGTTTATTACCCTATGATTTCCTCAGAATTGGAATATGGGTTGTTAGTTTAGTTGCAATTCTGGCCAATACTTTGACCATGTATACCCGATGCAGGCAAAAACAAAGTAACAAAGTGCAACTTTTCTTGATCACAAATCTGTCAATATCTGATCTCTTGATGGGAATATACTTGATGATTCTACTGTCAGTAGATTTGTATTATAAGGATTACTTTCCATCTCATTCAGATTCATGGCGCACGAGCATTTTGTGTAGAGCTACTGGATCCCTCTCTGTGTTATCAAGTGAAGCATCAATTTTCTTCATTTCTTTGATCAGTATTGACAGGTTTCTGGGGATTAAGTATCCATTCAGTGGCCATCGTTTAGGTACAAAATCTGCCAAAATAATAATTAGCTTACTATGGCTGGTAGCATTCACTATCAGTCTCACATCTTTCATACTATCTGGTTCAGATTCTGACATTTATGCAGTGTCAGAAATTTGTGTAGGACTTCCAATCTCAAGAAAACATTTGTTTGCGTCAAATGTAACAGATATTGATTTAACCCCTGTCGGCTTTTCTGGCTTGACAATCCCACAAACAACCTACCAATTGAAAGATAGCAAAGTTGGCATGTACTTTTCTATTGCAATATTTACTGGTCTGAACCTATTATGTTTTTTAATAGTGGGATACTGCTACGTGGCGATTTTTATAGCCGTTAGGAAATCAGGAAAAGAATCTGCACGCTCTACAAATTCAAATGATGAAATTCGTATGGCCAAAAAAATGTCTCTAATCGTTCTCACAGACTTTTGTTGCTGGGTCCCATTGGGAGTGTTGTCTATATTGGTTCAGAGCGGTGCAGTCACTGTCGATCCCATTGCTTATGCTTGGATAGCGACATTTGTACTGCCAATTAACTCTTCTATCAACCCATTCTTGTACACATTGGCACATAAGATATCAAATAGGCCCAGATGTAGAAATCCATCTTGCATATCGTAGCTTTTAAATGAACTCCAACCTGGGGTGTAGTATACAAATACTACATGGTAGAGGGGAAATAAACTATTTTCCCAAGGTACTGGCTACGGGCCTATTTATCACCCTGAACCTGAAGGGTGTGGGGTGATAGGCCCATAGCCAGTACCAAGGGAAATAGTGTGCCCTATGGTCCCGATCATACCAAGTAGTATTTGTTTTATTACACCTCACTGTGACTCTGGGGATGAGGTTGTAGGGAAATAGTACTTGTGATAGGAATTGGCCAATGAATTAGCATGATTAGTTCATCAATATTTATTAGGTGTAATAATTCAAGATGAGCGATCACTTGTTGCTGTAACGTTATCACTATAGGCGCCGTCACAGATGTGTTGGCGGTAACATTCTTGACATCATAGATTAACTTGGGCCAATGAGATGCGTGCGTTGGTCAGCTCAAAGTTGCGCTATTTTTCTCACCAATGACTTCCGTGTTTACACTTTAGAACGCAGTCATGATACAGACAAAAAGTGCTGAAGTTCTTTCCAGCCGACTGTAGCCTATATATGTGACACGTACATCACAAACAGGGGGGGGGGGGGGGGGGGGGGGGGGGGGGGGGGGGGGGGGGGGGGTTGCATGTGAAGTCATTTTTTATTATGTGTGCTCTCAAAGAAAATAATAAGAATAAGTCATTTGTCTCATTTGAAAGCTTAGAAAATGCTCTGAGATTTCTTCTATCTGTTTTCATCTATATCTTGAAAAACACACAGCCCCAAAGTCCCTCCTTTTGACATCCTGATTTTCTTTATGTTGCCCACATTTAACACCATTTGTACAAAATGTATATATAAATATATATAGGCACCTAACACCAAAACAAATTAGTTTATAAAATGTTGACTACAATTTCTTTTCTGTTAACATATTTGCTGGTCAAAAAACTTTTAAAAAAATATGAAAAAATAGAGCGATCCTTTAGAGAAGTGTCTTTAGATGACTTTGATGCAATTTTGCAATTATTTACCAAAAAGTGATTTCGTTATGTTGTTCGAAAAATTTTGATAAATAAAAGTGGATTTTGGTCAAAATTACAAAAAATTGATACTAAAAATATGTTTCTCAGACTCATTCCTTTCCAAAAATGTAAACTTTTATATACATCACATTAATAGTTCAAAAGTTACAGCGCTTGATAAACTTCATGTAAAAATGGTTAACACCCACCTTAATTGTATATACACCTATTAACACAAAATGTTTCTGTGCATTAATCATGGTGTACACCTAATTCCAAATATAGTTTTTATATAGATTTACTTTGTATGAATAATTATTTATTTTTAAAATGCTTGTGTGTTTTTTAACATGCAAAATGTATATATATAAATACTTCAATTGTGATTCGTGTTAACTTAACACAAACTGTGTATTTATGTAAGCTAACTCCTATGTATGCATGTGTGAAGATTTTATATTAAAAAGAGATATAACATAATATGAAAATAAGTGTCTCGTATACAGCTTCAGTTAGCTAGTCATGTAGATACATAAACCCCACTTAGGATTTGGTAAATCAATTTACTGCAACTTTGTTTTCGGTTATTCCACCCCCCCCACACACCCTAATCCCAAATACCATAACGTGTGGGTGCAATGAGTGAACATATTTTCCGGTGCGTCTATGCACGGGTTACTAAGATGGGGGGGGGGGGGGGGGGGGGGGCGCGTTTATAACAGTTTATTCGAATATGCTAGCCTTTCATGTATTGTGAACAATGTGTCCAACAACAAATTTACTTAATTTGGATATATTTAAATTTTTTAGTTTCTCCATTCACGGTATATTATGCCGTCTTTTCCATGGAACGCCCTCAATCCTAGAAAAAGAATTTGAATCAGATTTACAGGGCGATACGATTCCTAATTACTTCAAAATCATGGTTTGGGAGTGAAAATAAACATTCGGGTTAACCCACCCGACAGTTTGTTTTCACCGTCTAAATTCACTCTTAAACCATGATTTTGAGGTAATACTAGGAATTGTGTCGCTCTGTAACTCGGAATATATTTATGATTTATGATCAGAAATATAAATCTGCAAGAAAATCTGATTCCCAAAAAAATTCCGAGGATTGAGTGGTCTCCTGGAAAAGATCACATAATATACCTTTAAAATGTACACCTATTAGCAGAGTCTACAACTGTGTCCCTATAGTGTTGTTGTGCTGTATTTATTGTCTTTGCCATTTACACCAGTAAACACATCATAATTCATGCTTTCTGTTCATGTAGACTGAATCCTCTTGGTCTTCACAATTTACACACGGCCCCAGCGAGGGTGCTCGAAATGTGAAGACTGATAGAGGGTCACAGGGACCCAGTCTCGAAATGTGAAGACTGAAAAATAAAGTTTTAAAAGTGTGCGCTGATTAACTCATGAATATTTCACCACTACCACGCCACACTGCGTCGCGTCGGTGGTTTCACGCAGGTTTGTGCATCACATGACGTGGCTGGGATTTACCTTCCACGGCGCAGCGTGACGATCATGAAAATCGCGTCAGTTTAAATTTGACCAAACAGGTGCTTTGGCGTTGTTGTAGGGCGGATTTGCGCATGGGCAGTTAGAAGGGACCGGAAGTGTCGTGACTTCCCATGACACTTTTTTGTCGTGTTCTTTTCCCAGTCCCTCGATTTGGTCCGCCATTTTTAAAGATGGCGACCAAATAGAGGGATGCGGGGACACAGTCTACTGTTTATGCCTAATGCATACTCATAAGATGGCATTTGAGCGCATGGTGCAGGAGAAAACCAGTCATCCCATAGACAATAGACAATGGACAAAATAGAACGGCTTATGACTAATGCGTAATCATGAGAAGATGGTAATTGAGCGCATGGTGCAGGAGAAAACCAGTCATCCCATAGACAATAGACAATAGACAATAGACGAAATAGAGAGGCTTATGCCTAATGCGTAATCATGAGAAGATGGTATTTGAGCGCCTGGTGCAGAAGAAAACCAGTCATCCCATAGACAATGGACAAAATAGAGAGGCTTATGCCTAATGCGTAATCATGATAAATTGGCATTTGAGCGCATGGTGCAGGAGAAAACCAGTCATCCCATAGACAATAGACAATAGACGATATAGAGAGGCTTATGCCTAATGCTTGATCATGAGAAGATTGTATTTGAGCGCCTGGTGCAGAAGAAAACCAGTCATCCCATAGACAATAGACAATAGACGAAATAGAGAGGCTTATGTCTAATGGGTAATCATGAGAAGATGGTATTTGAGCGCCTGGTGCAGAAGAAAACCAGTCATCCCATAGACAATAGGCAATACCCGAAAAAGAGAGGCTTATGTCTAATGCTTAATCATGAGAAGATGGTATTTTAGCGCATGGTGCAGGAGAAAAAAACCACCAGTCATCCCATAGCCAATAGACAATGGACAAAATAGAGAGGCTTATGTCTAATGCGTAATCATCAGAAGATGGCATTTGAGCGCATGGTGCAGGAGAATAAAAAAACAGTCATCCAATAGACAATAGACAATGGACAAAATAGAGAGGCTTATGCCTAATGCGTAATCATGAGAAGATGGCATTTGGGCGCATGGTGCAGGAGAAAAACAGTCATCCCATAGACAATAGACAATAGACCAAATAGACAGGCTTATGCCTAATACTTAATCATGAGAAGATGGTATTTGAGATCATGGTGCAGGAGAAAACCAGTCATCCCATAGACAATAGACAATAGACGAAATAGAGAGGCTTATGCCTAATGCGTAATCATAAGAAGATGGTATTTGAGCGCATGGTGCAGGAGAAAAACCAGTCATCCAATAGACAATAGACAATAGACGAAATAGAGAGGCTTATGCCTAATGCGTAATCATGAGAATATGGTATTTGAGCGCATGGTGCAGGAGAAAAACAGTCATCCCATAGACAATAGACAATGGACAAAATAGAGAGGCTTATGCCTAATGCTTAATCATGATAAATTGGCATTTGAGCGCATGGTGCAGGAGAAAAACAGTCATCCCATAGACAATAGACAAAATAGAGAGGCTTATGCCTAATGCGTAATCATATCATGAGAAGATGGTATTTGAGCGCATGGTGCAGGAGAAAACCAGTCATCCCATAGACAATAGACAATAGACGAAATAGAGAGGCTTATGCCTAATGCGTAATCATGATAAATTGGCATTTGAGCGCATGGTGCAGGAGAAAACCAGTCATCCCATAGACAATAGACAATGGACAAAATAGAGAGGCTTATGCCTAATGCTTAATCATGATAAATTGGCATTTGAGCGCATGGTGCAGGAGAAAAACAGTCATCCCATAGACAATAGACAAAATAGAGAGGCTTATGCCTAATGCGTAATCATGAGAAGATGGTATTTGAGCGCATGGTGCAGGAGAAAACCAGTCATCCCATAGACAATAGACAAAATAAAGAGGCTGCATTTGAACACCAGGTAAGTTGGAATATAAAAGACATACTAATAATAAATTAAATAGATGGTTCTTAAAAGGCGCAAACAATCTTCCAAGGAACTCAGAGCGCGCAAAACATACAACAAATAAACAACAATTAATTCTGTGAATCAGGAAACGCCTAGCGGTAGAAATTAGTTTTTAGCTGGCTTTTGAACTGAGAGAGTTTTGGGATGTTGCGAAGACTGTCTGGAAGCGAATTCCAGACTACCGACGCAGCAAAACTAATTGAGCGTTTACCGGCTGACGCGCGGAGTTATGAGCAATTTTTCTGTAGAAGATCATAGCGAACGCGAAGGTTTGTAAGTGCAAAGCACAGACGAAGGATGGTGGTAGCTAGGGTACCATCAAAGTGATGGTAAGCCAAATCAGCCAGCTTAAATTGGATGCTAAATTCAACAGGCAGCCAATGAAGCTAGATGAGAATGGGTGTTATGTGGTCATACTTTCATGTAAGTCTATCTGCATCCATGAGTAGAAAGACTCATCTCTTTGAGGCTCTCTTTAAACATCTTAACTCAAATGTAACCTGGTGAACCACACAGTCGTTTACATCCAATACAGGGTGTCCACAAATGTTGGGACACACAAACGATTTTGCCCTCTCATTTTCCATGAATCATAAATACATGATGGTTCTTACCTGTCCTCTGGCTCCAAATCCCACACACCATTTCTCCATGCAGCTTCATACTGGAAATCACCCACCTCCGGGTCAAAGGTCGTATCGCATGACCTCAATCCTTGCAAGTAGAGATTGAGCACATGACCCAATCCAAAATTCTGCATTGCCTAATAAGGAAATGCATTTGCACAAAGAAATATATTTTATCCCTAAACTTGTGCACCATAACATAACAATTGCTATTTGTACGGCGCTATTCCATCAAGATCAAAGCGCATGCGACAAAGAACTCAAATTTGCATGGAAAAAGGTGGGTCTTAAACAATGCCGTCAGTTTCACTTATAGTACGAGGAAGTTGTTCCATGATTGCGGACCAGCTACACTGAATGATTTCTTACCCAAGACTTTGTTTGTTCTAGGAATTCCCAACCCAGACTCATAATTATGATTCTCATGTTCTGATATATATCTCAGCTTGTTTTGCGCAAAACAAAAGGTGATTTTTCCATATCTTCAGGCAATTTACATAATTTATTTACTTTTTGTATATTATTACTAAATCAAGAGAACAGAAATATAAAAGTTCTCCTAACTTGCAATATACCCACATTGGGTGTAGTCTCCGGTGGAAGCAATCATATAGTGTTAATAAAACAAGGAAACAACAAACACTTATAAATGTCTCCTTACCTGCAATATACCCACATTGAGTGTAGTCTCCGGTGAAGCCATCATGATATAGTGTTAATAAAACAAGGAAACAGAAACAAACACTTAGAAATGTCTTCTTACTTGCAATATACCCACATTGGGTGTAGTCTCCGGTGGAAGCAATCATATAGTGTTAATAAAACAAGGAAACAACAAACACTTATAAATGTCTCCTTACCTGCAATATACCTACATTGGGTGTAGTCTCCGGTGAAGCAATCATGATATAGTGTTAATAAAACAAGGAAACAGAAACAAACACTTAGAAATGTCTTCTTACCTGCAATATACCCACATTGAGTGTAGTCTCCGGTGAAGCCATCATGATATAGTGTTAATAAAACAAGGAAACAGAAACAAACACTTAGAAATGTCTTCTTACCTGCAATATACCCACATTGAGTGTAGTCTCCGGTGAAGCCATCATGATATAGTGTTAATAAAACAAGGAAACAGAAACAAACACTTAGAAATGTCTTCTTACCTGCAATATACCCACATTGGGTGTAGTCTCCGGTGAAGCAATCATGATATAGGGAGCACATACCTAAATAGGTATCGCGACACGCTATCGTCGCGATCAATCAAAGTTGAGTACGACAATAGTTCCTATTTGGCGGGAAAGAGAGTTATTTTTTGACGGTTTATGATATAATTTTTCACTAATATGTTGTGTTTGAAATGTGTAGTTGATGTTCTGACATTTAAACTAGGTGATTTGAGGTCAATTTTAATTTCACGGACCGATTTACACACGCGGTGATATCCAGACCGAGACCGAATTTAGGTAGGCATATCACTATGTTGTTATGCGGCGGCTTATAGCAAAAAAAGTGCACGAGAAAGTTTCCTTCATATTCAGATATGTTGTAGATTACCCTTGTGAGTAAAACATATCAAAATTTCATTGAACCAAACGCACTAATATAGAAACTAGAGCCATTTAAGTAAGCCTTTTTTAACAGTAAAGTCTATGGAGAGCGTCTTGGTGCTGTGCTCCCTTATAGCGCCAGGTTCCCGATCTCCCGCGTGCTCCGATCCAGTGTAGGTGTATTACACAATGCAATAAATAAAAGTCGGGTTTCACCCAAATCTATGCGTTTTGATATCTACTGGGCAGTGTATTTATGGCATAGGCCAACTTTGTCCGGTTTAAAAAACAGGGGGGGGGGGGGCGTGTTGCTCTTTTTTAAACAAAAACAGGGCGTTATTTCAGTTGATGTGTTATAGGTGGGTTAGGTCGACATAATCAGAGACTGATCAAAATCAAAATCAGTTGGATTTGAGTCAAAAAGTTTGAATTTCGTGAGTGTAGGCCTAACAAGTCAAAGCGTGCCGCGTCTAGAGTCAAAAAACGGAAAATAATAGTGATTTTACGGAAGATGCGGCCTCCGTGATCAGATCATATTTCAAAAACAGAGTGTTCAATTGTCATTTTATTTGGCTAGTTTGTTCAAAATTTCACGCTGAAAAAGTTGATATCAAATTTGAATGATTTTGAGCAAATTTGTGCTCTATAAGGGAGCACATACCTAAATAGGTATCGCGACACGCTATCGTCGCGATCAATCAAAGTTGAGTACGACAATAGTTCCTATTTGGCGGGAAAGAGAGTTATTTTTTGACGGTTTATGATATAATTTTTCACTAATATGTTGTGTTTGAAATGTGTAGTTGATGTTCTGACATTTAAACTAGGTGATTTGAGGTCAATTTTAATTTCACGGACCGATTTACACACGCGGTGATATCCAGACCGGAGACCGAATTTAGGTAGGCATATCACTACGTTGTTATGCGGCGGCTTATAGCAAAAAAAGTGCACGAGAAAGTTTCCTTCATATTCAGATATGTTGTAGATTACCCTTGTGAGTAAAACATATCAAAATTTCATTGAACCAAACGCACTAATATAGAAACTAGAGCCATTTAAGTAAGCCTTTTTTAACAGTAAAGTCTATGGAGAGCGTCTTGGTGCTGTGCTCCCTATAGTGTTAATAAAACAAACAAACAGAAACAAACACTTAGAAATGTCTCCTTACCTGCAATATGCCCACATTGGGTGTAGTCTCCGGTAAAGCAATCATGATATAGTGTTAATAAAACAAACAAACAGAAACAAACACATTAATAGAAATGTCTCCTTACCTGCAATATGCCCACATTGGGTGTAGTCTCCGGTATAGCAATCATGATATAGTGTTAATAAAACAAGGAAAAAGAAACAAACACTTATAAATGTCTCCTTACCTATAATATGCCCACATTGGGTGTAGTCTCCGGTGAAGCAATCATGATATAGTGTTAATAAAACAAGGAAAAAGAAACAAACACTTATAAATGTCTCCTTACCTGCAATATGCCCACATTGGGTGTAGTCTCCGGTAAAGCAATCATGATATAGTGTTAATAAAACAAGGAAAAAGAAACAAACACTTATAAATGTCTCCTTACCTGCAATTATGCCCACATTGGGTGTAGTCTCCGGTAAAGCAATCATGATATAGTGTTAATAAAACAAGGAAAAAGAAACAAACACTTATAAATGTCTCCTTACCTGCAATTATGCCCACATTGGGTGTAGTCTCCGGTGAAGCAATCATGATATAGTGTTAATAAAACAAACAAACAGAAACAAACACTTAGAAATGTCTCCTTACCTGCAATATGCCCACATTGGGCGTAGTCTCCGGTGAAGCCATCATGATGTCATGTGCCCCTAGGGCTTTACCCCAACTCTTCTCATGTTCATAGGTATGAATTCTGAAATAATGCAAAATTATTTTATTTATTTTATTAACTCTAACTCTCTAATCATGTTTTTGACAATTAAACTACCATGGGAGAAAAATGGGTCAAATTTTAGGGGAAAGATCACTGTTCGCCGTGCCGGGGATCGAACCTGGGATGCCCGCATGGCAGGCAGACGCCTTACAGATTGCGCTGATGGGAGAGGAACTTTTTTGAGACCATTTGACAGCTTGTCGCATTGTGCCACAAGATCAAATCGTGAAGCATGCGGTACACAGCGGCTATTTGCTGTGGCCTTTGGTGGCCTCTGGTAAGATGAGGGTTAAAGAATGTCAATAGTTTTACTATAATTCTGAAGCAATGACTGCATAGCAGCCTGCTAGGTCAAAGAGGATCCTAAAACATGGCTCACCTCAGCCGCATGCCTGTGAGAAGAGTGCACATTACAAAAAGAAAAAGAAATAAAATAATAATAAGAGTAAGTCCCTCCCCTAAAATTAGATCACGTTTGATCACATTTTGATCACGTTTGATCACGTTTGTATGCATATAACTCCATACATAATTGGACGTTTTGAGAAATTGAAACGATTATGAAAGGGAAAATGCTTGGCTACCCACACAAAGTTTCCCCTTTTCAATACAATGTTTACTTTTCCCAAAATAGTCACGTTATTTCCAATCTGACTCATTATAGCTCAGTTGGTGGAGCACCGGTCTAAAAAGTAACATGGAGGTTCCCGGTTCAATTCCTGGATGATCAGTGATTTTTTTCTTCACTGGCTGTCATAATGTTGTGTGGAGAAAACAGAATTAATGGGCAAATATTATTGTGTTTTGTGTACGAGATGGTCATTTTAAAAACTCATCTTGTTTTAAAAAAATATATGCACATTTGGTTGATTCCCAACATCTTTTCTGAGTACGGAACCCAGTTACGGAACCACCTCTAACACGACCAAGGCCCTTCCCATAATTATATGATGCGATCAAGCAAAATCAATCTGAAATATATATAGGACCTATCACATTTGTGACGTCGCGCCAAAAAGGACATGTTGTCGGCAAACACAGTTTTGAAATAGAGGCTTATATATTTGGTGAAATATATAGAAAATAATAGAAACAAATATGCATCTTCAAATCAGATCTTGTGATTACAAAGTCCGATTACCTTCAACATGGTATCATTTCGAAGCTTAAAATGTGCTCTTTCAATTCATATCAATAACTCAGATTTGACTCTGGCCTCCAACATGTCCATTTTGATGCGACGGGTCACATTTTCAGTTTCTTATGATTGTTCAAAGCATATTTGCAAAGCTACATTTTGCAGCAAACCCTATATCAAATTGGCCCATTAATTTTAAGGATAAGATATGAATAGTTGAAGGGATCCCAAAACGATAAGAAACTATTGGACTATATGAAGAGCTTTGTTGCAAAAGGGCTATGGTGCATTTTTTTCTTCAAAAATGAGTTTGATATAGAAATGTATAGGCACAATCATATGTTTCAAGGAAACAAAGTCATTTTTTTCTTCAAAAAGACCTACATCTCATTGTATACAGCCATTGAAGTTGTTGTTTTGTTGCAAAAGGGCTTGTATCCATAATTAATTCTGGATACAAGCAATTAATTCAACTATCATATTTCAGAGGGGAAAAAAGCATCTGCACAGTATCATTACATTTATTGAATATAGTCTTGTAATTTGTAAGAGATGAATAAATTATGATAATTTTTTTGTAATGATTATAAATTGGTACATGTAATATGAATATTCATGATTAATTTGGGATTCTCTTAGATCATCTCGGTTCAACCAGGATCATTTCAGTTCAATCTGGATCATTCATATTGCTAATTAATATTAATATTGCTAATTAATTAATTAATTATTCATATTGCTAGTTAATTTGCCAAGTGGCTTGACTTTTAAAGTAAAAAAATAGCTCTATAATGGTCTGAAATACGGTCCTACTTTTAGACCAAAAACTATTTTTAGGTGATTTCCCCCCAGTCAGAAACCATGGTCCCCCTGATGCCCTCCCCCAAATGAAATATGACAAAATACAATGACCCATGACAGTGCAATACATGCCCTAATTTGACCAGTGGTTACGTTTGACTTTTAAAGTAAAAACTCTAAAATGGTCTGAAATACCTACTTTTAGGCCAAATTAAGCTAAATTTCGGTAATTCTGATATTAAAAGGCACACGGTTTTGCTTTTTCAAAAATCACCTTTCGAACGTAAGTTACGCCCTTGCTATTATACACAAAGTTACAAAAGTCATCAATGCTGTGGTGGTGGTGCCGATCAGAGTTGAGTTGCGTATAGAAGGTTTTAATTAACCCGCTAAAGTCATTAGGTCTGGCAAATTTGAGCGCTGATATGATCAAATATCATTGCTGATGCTGTCAAAGGGAGGAAACTCAACACAATAACAACTGTGATTTATAGCGGTATCATTACACCAGACGGCGTTACTTAATTAATTAATTAATTTGATCCGACAGTGACGCACACACATGTAACTCAATGCACTCGCTAAAAATCATGAACAGTTTGCTTTTTTAATCCAAAACTTTCTGCTTTACTTTTACCCCATAATGCAATGCGTTTCATTAAAGGGATATGCAGCAGTGTTGAAGTTTTTTTTCTTCATATAATTTACTTCAGAATTCAAGATAAACATTAAAGGTAATTTAATAATGGTCATTTTTGCCTCACATGAAATCATGAAAGCAGCCTTTGTGCCAAGCATATTTAATTATATTGTGACTGTTTATAGAACTTTTTAGCTGGGAAGCAGACATTGTTTTAACCCTAACCCCCTGAATGCTAAAATGCCAATCCTAAGTCCCTCTCCAAGCGCATGCGCCACTGGTTTTCGATGACGTAGTCAACCGAGCCTACATAGCGAGAACAGTATAATGCGCGAACGAGTAGCTGAAGGCCGTGGCTTAGTGGGTGGGACATGGGGCTTGAGAACGAGTAGCTATAAAAGGGCCGTGGCTTAGTGGGCGGGTCATGGGGCTTAAGAACGGAGGGTCCCCGGATCGAATCCTGGCAGGTTCCCGGAGAGTCAGTTGGTGTATTTTCCTCGAAAATTGTGATACCAGTCAAAACTCTAAGCCTGGCTGAGGGTTATGGTACCAATTTCTTTATTGCGTTCTATTAATCCTAACCCCCGGAATGCTAAAAAATGCCAATCCTAAGTCCCTCTCCAAGCGCATGCGCAGTCAGTTTTCGATGACGTAGTTAACCGAGCATATATAGTGAGCGCAGTATAATACTGCGCGAACGAGTAGCTAAGGGCCGTGGCTTAGTGGGCGGGACATGGGGCTTGAGAACGGAGGGTCCCTGGATCGATTCCAGGCAGGTTCCCGGAGATTTAGGTTTTGTTAGGTGTTTTTTTCCTCAAAAATTGTGATCCCAGTCAAAAAATCGCTTAGGCCCAAAACAAAAGTTGTTTGTTTGTCCTCGTCCGACCGGCCGTGTGAGGCAGTCCCGACTGTTCAGAAAAAAACTATTAAAAAAAAGAAGAAGAAAAAAAAAAGATTTTTTTTTTTAAAAACATTCATTTGAATGACCTATATTGAACCCTACGTTACTCCTCATGTGAGCCAATACCCTTTTCATGTCACCTCCATGTTAAGGACCAAATAATTCAGAAATGGTACATGATAAAAGTTATACTTTTGAACAGAATAAAACTTAATACTGTAGTAATTAGGATCTAAAGTTTCTAACGCTATGCTGTGGGTCATGGGGTATAAATATGTTGGTTATTTCAAATCAAATGTGGGCTAAACCATGCTAAAATTAACCACTGCCATTAGCCTGCCATTGATAAGGCTCAAAATGGTGCATGCTTGTTTTTGTGTTTGTAGGATAGGGCCAGAACAACCAATGTTAAAAAATTAAAAAAATCCGACCTACCGACCCAACTTTTTTTGACCCATCTATGGACAAGCAAAAAAAAAAGAAATTGGCCTTACGGTTATAGTACCAATTTGTTAATTTTTTTATTGCGTTCTATTAACCCTAACCCTAACCCCCCTGAATGCTAAAAAATGCCAATCCCAAGTCCCTCTCCCAAGCGCATGCGCTGCCGGTTTTCGATGACGTAGTCAACCGAGCCTATATAGTGAGCGCAGTATACTGAGCGAACGAGTAGCTAAGGGCCGTGGCTTAGTGGGTGAGACATGGGGCTTGAGAACGGAGGGTCCCCGGAACGAATCCCGACAGGTTCCCGGAAATTTAGTTGGTGTTTTTTCCTAGAAAATTGTGATCCAGGTCAAAACACTAAACCGGGGTTAAGGTTAAAGCACACTGAAACACATGTGACCTTCTACCCTAAATCAAGGTCAAAAGTCAATCAACCACCCAAGTTGGCAAGGATGTCCACTTAGGATTTAATTTTACCAACTTCATCAGAATATTTGAATTGATATTTTGTCGTACAAAGCAGGCTGATTTTTCATATTCCTTACAAAATGTAAGTTCATACAATGTAATACAATTGTAAAAAATGTACACATCTCAGTTTGTATCAACATTGAGGGCGCATGAGCCGAAGAAGAAGTAAAATGGGCCCACTCTAATTTCCACACTAGGGCATCAGCACCTTGAGCAAGCTAAAAATTCATCATTTGGTGTATTAACCCCGATTACATGCTTGCAAGTTGGCTTTATAATCAAAGCGGATGCTAACCAGTAACCATGGGAGTTTACCAGTCCATCAATCCCTTCCCCCTCGGAGCGTGGTTTATATTTAGGGATTAAATCATGTTTCAGCTATGGCTCAGTGGTTTGAAATAAACCATGAAACCATGCAAAAGCGCAGGACAAAAGTTGTAGATTAGTGATGCACATACGCTGAAACATACCGTTCAACAACGACCAAGGATTTGAACGCCATTTCAGAAATAGACAATACAAATAAGAACTTAATTTAATTGTACTACTTTATTTTTAATTTCCGCTCAAACTACCTTAACACTAAAATGGTCAAATCAAAATAATAGTCAAATTCCCTTTAGCTTCAAAAGTTAATGTAAACAGCGTGTACGCGCACGATCATTCCAAAACAACACACATCTGCTGTTGCGATCGCGTCGCACGTAAACACTTTATCTGTGTGGTGCGGTTCGATCTGTGTGCTGATTGCCCACAGCAGCGTGGTTTATCTCAAATTAACAATGCTTTGTTACTGTACTTAAGGTATACAGGGTGAGTCAAAAAGACTGCAATAGTGGAAAGAAGCCATTTTGTTTTCAAAACCAAAATGAATTTTAAAACTTTTTAAACGTTGCAAGAATGATGTATTTAATCCTAACTTTGTGTGAAAAAATGAAGTCGACTGCATTTTTTGTTTGTCTTTGGTGACACTCTTTGCTGCACAACCAAATTTACCTGTTTGTCCACGAGCACAGTGATTTTCATTTGAAATGGCACACATTGCATTTTCATATTTGAATATCCCGCCAACAAAAAAAAATGGAAAATGTCAGTTTTTTATTAAAATTTAGAACATTATACGCTTTCATAGCATGGGTATGATTATAATTGATTATGCTAACTCACATGTAAACAAGAAAGGATGCATCAAATTCCAATAACATCACAAATGAACTCAAGTTTTCCAAATTTGAATGAGAGACACATTTTGCGATTTGATGCATATTTTGGGTATCTCGTGGACAAACGTGTTAAATGGGTGCACTGGTCAAAAGGTTCACCAAAGGCAAACGGAAAATGTAATCGACTTCATTTTTGCACACAAAGTTAGGATTAAATACATCATTCTTGCAACGTTTAAAAAGTTTTAAAATTCATTTTGGTTTTGAAAACAAAATGGCTTCTTTCCACTATTGCAGTCTTTTTGACTCACCCTGTAGGGTTGTTGTTGAATGTTCAGTATGGTTAGAGTTATTAACTTTTGTCTGAATGTAATCCAGATAGCAACAAATTTAATTACATTTTGGTACTTTGACACTGAACTACAATAGCCGGTAATCTGTCATGGTTAAAAACTGTAAGCATTTTAATTTGTGGGCCTTATTAATTATGCAAATGGATTTAGACAAAAAGCTAACGTCCGTTTGAAGCTCTTCAAGTGTACTACCTATGTATGTATCATATCATCATAGCTCATGTCATCTTTCCACAAACTTTACTTTGCATATTTCTTGCATTCATAATTAGACATAACTAGAGCGGTTCTCGCCTTTCGCGGTTTTTGGGTTTGGCGGTTGGTGGATTAAAATGTTTGTATGATTTTGGATAAAACCTAACAGGGTCTTGTTTGTTGGTATATATCATGGTTGTTTTATGGTTATACACCACAGGCGAAATGGTATTCCAGCAGACCATCATCTGTTATCTACTGATGACATTTCATGACTCCATCTGTTTTGTAGTCCACTCGTTTATCTCTGATCTACTGATGACAGTTTATGGCTTCATCTGTTATATAGTCCACTCTTTCATTTCGTATCTACTGTTAACAGTTATGGCTTCATCTCTTTTGTAGTCCATCCCTTCATTTGTTATCTACTGATGACCGTTCATGGTTTCATCTGTTTTGTAGTCCAATCCTTCATCCCCTGTTTACTGATGACAGTTCATGACTCCATCTGTTTTGTAATTCACCTCCAATTACTGATGACAGTTGATGGCTTCATCTGTTTTGTAGTCCACTCCTATCTACTGATGACAGTTGATGGCTTCATCTGTCTTGTAGACAACTCCTACATTTTCTATCTACTGATGGCAGTTCATGGCTTCATCTGTTATGTAGACGACTTCTTCATCTCCTATCTATTGATGACAGTTGATGGCTTCATCTGTTATGTAGACGACTTCTTCATCTCCTATCTATTGATGACAGTTGATGGCTTCATCTGTTTTGTAGTTCTCCCCTTCATCTCCTATCTATTGATGACAGTTGATGGCTTCATCTGTTTTGAAGTTATACTCCTTGATTTCCTATCTACTGATGACAGTTCATGAACTCCATCTGTTTTGAAAATTCACCTCCAATTACGAAACATTTTCATCTGTGTACTTTTGACCATCATTATTCCATGATTCCTCTGGTCAAATGAACCGACAGTGCCAATCTCAACCAACACGACGTCAATATTGGGGGTGGGTGGGGGTGGGGGGGGGGGGGGATCACTTTCAGAATTTTATAGTTATGGAATTCAACCATAGTGTTTCGTAAACCTTTACGGAATAAACCACATCACTACATTCAGCCAGACTGCTTCAGTGAAGTTCATTTCTTATTTAATTTTCTTAGAGCAAGTTTATTTCTAAGTATGTCTTAATGCAGGTTCCGCCTGGGGCCCTCCGTCTTTTTATTATTTACAGTCTATGATTTATAGACCTTTACATTTTAATCTAAAGGTCGATATTAATCATATGATGAAAAGCATGAAAATATGTTACAAATGATATGCAATGTAAAAATGCTAAAAAACATATGAAAATGTGTTATGTAAAGATATGCAATGTAAACATGATGAAAAGCATATGAAAATGATATAAAATGTTAACAAGATGAAACTATGTGAAATGTGAAAATTATGTGAAAAGCATATGAAAATATGCCGAAAAGCAGATGAAAATATGTTACAAATGTGATGATATGCAATGTAAACATGAAAAGCATATGAAAATGATGTGAAATGTAAACATGATGAAACTATGTGAAATGTGAAAATTATGTGAACATGAATGTAAACATGCTGAATGAAAAGCATATGAAAATGTGTTACAAATGTAATGATATACAATGTTAACATGCTGAAAAGCATATGAAAATGTGTTACAAATGTAACGATAATGCAATTTAAACATGATGAAACTATGTGATACGTGAAAATTATGTGAACATGTATAAATATAATTGATAGTAATAAACAATAAAAGATAATAAAAATGAATAAAAATTAATCATAGACCAAATCATAACACAACTCAAAATCATAATCATAATCATAACTCAACATCGATTGTGAAGGGCTTAAAAGCCCTTCACAATCGATTTTGAGTTCACGTTGTACTTGTATGGCCGTGGTGCTCAGTGGTCATTATAAGGGGGGGGGGGGGGGGGGGGGGGGGGGGGGGGAGGTATCAGGCACGTCCAAGGGCTTTAAGGATGCATCAGCCTTGAAGACTGATACCACTGTTCCAAAAGTGAATGACCAAATAAAAATAATAAATTATAAATGAATAAATAAATAAATAAATAAATAAATAAATAAATAAATAAATAAATAAATAAATAAATAAATAAATAAATAGATAAATAAATATGTTGATAAACAAGCAGTTAAAAATTAAAAATCATATATACATTGTAACTGGCAGTTTCATGCCCACCAACCACACAGGTCGGCGGCAATCATCAGAAATAAATAAATAAATATACTAATAAATAAATGAATAAATAAATAAATAAATATAAAAAATGTAATAACAAAAATGTTGTTGATGTCTTTCACATCCCATGAAAATTCAGCCAGGTTAATAATTTAATTTAATGGTTAGTTTTCAAAATCATATGTAACATATCCCTGAATCACGCCCCTTGTCCTATGTAACATAACCCTAATCATGAGCCGCTCTCCCTATGTAACATATCCTTGATCATGAGCCGCTCTCCCTATGTAACATATATCCTTATCAATCAGGCCTATCATAGCCATTTTCTTCTATATTTACCATGCATAATATTAATTATCTCTTAACACAATTTGAATTACAAAGATGATAGCCACTCACCTTTTGGGGTTTTATTTCAGTTTTACATAATTATAGTTCCAACATTTAACGATGATTTCTTTTCTCATGACCTATACAAGGCTAACAGCAAAATGTTTCAGTTAATTTTATAGAAGTTGCTCGATCATCTTTAAACTCTCAGTACCTACAACTTAATCAGAGGTAGAGAGGTTGGCCGAGCGGTCTAGCGCGCTGATCGTCGGTCGGGAGTTTTCTATCAATCGTGGGTTCAAGTCGCCTTGAAACCAGGATTCTTTGTTCACCCCAAAAAGTTCCTATCTAGGTCGGAAATTCTACAAGTTAGTCTCTTTCCGTGGTTTAAGCTGATAATCAGATTAATTGTAGAATTTCTCCTCTACCCCATTCACTGTGTACAACATGCAGGTCTATACTGTGAGTGTCAGTTCGCCGTGATTCGGAGAGTCACGTTAAGCCGTTGGTGCCGTGTATTCAGACGCTTCACCCTGAACACGTTAAATAGTTGCAGACCTCATCGTAAAAGAGCCCCGTTCCTGATATACAAATACCAAAACAACATTTCTTCATTTCCGGATTTTAAACAAATATTATGGTCTCATTTCCAGAATTCCAGGAATTTCTGAAAGAGTTACATCCCTGAATGCCCTCCATCCTCGAATTATTTTTGGAAACAGATTTTCTTGCGGATTATCATAAATATATTCCGAGTTACAGAGTGATACGATTCCTAATTACCTCAAAATCATGGTTTTAGAGTGAATTTAGAGTGAAAATATAAAGTTTATTTACCTGACAGTTTATTTTCACTTTAAAACCATCATTTTGAATTAATTAGGAATCGTATCGCCCTGTAACTTTGAATGTTCTTACGATTTATGATCAGAAATGTAAATCTGCAAGAAAATCTGCTTCAATTTGTTTTCTCGAGGATTGAGGGCATTCCCCTTGGAAAAGATTGTATAATATACCTTTAACATCGACCCTAACCCCCACCCCCATTTTTTGCCATTCACAGTTAAATATCACCAGTTCTCATTTCTGTCATGTATCACCATCATGCCTTTATCTATATAAGGCATACATCATTAACAATAAATGTTAGAGCTTTGATTTGATAATTTAACTTGCTTACAAATTTTAGTATTTTGGTAATTAGGCTCATGAATATTAATATAAGTTTTGGTGGACAATTGGGCAAGAAATATCTTTAAATGTTTTGAGCATAACCAATATGCTTCATTTGTGACATAAATACAAAACAGAGTCCAAGGCCTCTAAAAGTATTTACGCTATTTTTTGTGAATCAAATTGGTGGTATTTTGACCCTATTTAGCAAGTTATTTGGGGTAATGTGACTTCCTTTCAACACCTTTCCAATCCACCACCATCACATCACCCCTCCTCCTTCCTCCTTTCTTCCACACAAATCGGTTGTAAGACACCCCTACATACTGTAAGCAATAAATTAAAACCACCTGAATGCTAATCAAATAACTATATAGCGCCATCGGTTGGGCTAAATATGCACGAAATTTGGCTGGGGGATAAATTAGGGTTAAATCCATTTAGGGTCCATTTCAGAGGTGATTGGGAGTCATTTGGTGGACCCCTGCCCCCCCCCCCCCCTACTCACCCCCCCTCCCACCTCCAGATAGCACTTTATAAAATATATTACATATTTCTTATTTATTTCATCCTTTTTAATTTTAGTTATTTATTTATATTTTTAAATGCCATACCCTCCCTTTTTACAGCATTTCTTGTTTGCTTTTTCAGCCAGCCTGCTCACTTAAACCCCACAGTTTATTCTAGGTCATCCTACTAACTTCTATTATGATGCGGTCATGCATTTGCCTCTTTACATGTCAACGAACATTGTTCTATTCACTTGTATTGGATAGTCTGTTTATGTGTTTCTTAAAGGTGTATGTTCCGATCACTTTTATTGGTGATGAATGTTTTTTCACATCAACACATTTTGATATCAGACGAATCACCATCTTTTTTCTCATTGTCTGTTACTTCTTAGGGGCCAGAAATGTTCCATTCAGAAGTTATAGGCTAAAATGGGGTGAATTATTCTACCAAAGGACCACCTGCCAGTTTGTAGTACTTACTCAATGGGCAAATTTCTTGTGACCTTTATATGCTTCTAAAATAAGAACCATTGGAGTTTATTTTACAACTCAAACTTTGGAATGCGACAATTTTAAGGATGACCTTTCATGTCAAATAGAAAACATCAAGTTGAAAATCGGGCCAGCAATCAGAACATATACCTTTAATTACTTGTTACCCCTCTTTTGTCATCAACACTCATCTCTTTATTAAATATTAATGTGCTAGTTTTCTAATCTCTCTGTGCTTCTGTCTCTACACTATCTCTGTGTTTCTTGATTCCATGAGATGCACACGTGACCTATTTGTGTATTGTACATATCTGTATTATACACACTGGGTTATACTAGTAGTTCTATTTCTATTACTTGATCGAGACAGTGTTAAAACTCCAATTCTCCCACCCCATTTTTTCATCCCCCACTTTCAGTTGGGATAAGTTTCACTTTACTACAAAATAATTACTCAATTTAAAAGAACCAGGAGGACATTGATATCTCAAAAGGCGGAGAGTTTGTCGTCAAACGACGTGATAGCATTTAATCAATTAGACAACTTCACTTTGACGTAATCGGAACTAAACAGATATTGACACCGCCGACAGAAAGCTCATAAGTGGTTATCCATATCCAGCTCTCAATAACTTAACGGGGCATGAAGAGATGTGTTGGAGGCTGCGCTCTCAATTATGATAACAACTGGGATTTGTATATTTTTACAATTGTATTACATGTATGAACTTACACCTATAATAAGGATTAAGAAAAATCAGCCCTCTTTGTACAACAAAATGTCGATTCAAAAATGCTCAGGTTACCAGCATTTTACGTCAAACAGTGTCCCCTGCAGCACGCGTGATAAATAACGCGAACCATATTTACATAGAGGGCGTTTTTAAGAAAAGGTTCAATAATTAGCGATGGTATTGTTTTAATCAAGTGTTGCTGTGTAATTATTGAACTATGACTCAAATGTATATAAAAGTATACATTTTCGGAAAGGAAATGGATCAGAGAATCCAAATTTGGCATCAAAAAATGCAACAAAAAGTTTCATTTTCCCCCACTTTTTTGGCACTTTTTGGTCAACATTTAAACAAATATTAGATCAGGTTAAAATATGAAAGATTTGTCCCTAAGTTAGTGTCTTTACATCATAATCAAGCAATTTGGGTATTTATTAGCTTTTAAAAAAAACAATGGGTCAAACAGTGAATTTTGTGATCAACATTTTTGATTCTCTGATCCATTTCCTTTCCAAAAATGTATACTTTTATATGCATTTGATTAATAGTTCAATAATTACATCACTTACAAAATTCAAAAAATCAAATCAAAAACTTCCCCCCTTAATCGCTGGAATTCAATTTGATACGCACAAAATCAAGTACAAATTAATCGCAACTCGGCAGATATTGACACCGCAGACGGAAAGAGGTGGTCGGTTCTCCATAAACAGCTATCAATAACTTAATGCCAGGAATTGAATACGATACGCACATAATCGAGTCAAAATCACTTAGTTTGGCCTCCCTTGGAACACAACATACATTATTTTTTGTCAATTTTGACCATGTAACACAAATTACACCACCTTGTGACATGGGACCTCCTAGGGAATTTTATTAGGATTATAATTAAAATAGTGAGACAAAAATGACAAATTATATTTTAGCAATCTTTTCCAAACCTAAAATGTGTCAAAAAAACATGTTTTTTATAATTGTCTCCAAAATGGTCATTTCATGATCATGGTTGGATTCATTGAACCCGTTTCTGCGAAAAAATGTATACTTTTATATAGATTAAATGAATAATGAAGAAGTTACGGCAGCTTTACGGAGGCTATACCTGAGGGTCCACACCCCCTTTTAATGGGGGAACTCAAGGAAGTCAGTTTATGAATTTTGAAACTTTCAAAAAATCGAATCAAAAACTTAATGGCTGGAATTCAATATGATACGCACAAAATCAAGTACAAATTAATCGCAACCCGGCAGATATTGACACCGCAGACGGAAAGAGGTGGTTGGTTCTCCAAAAAACAGCTATCAATAACTTAATGCCAGGAATTGAATACGATACGCACGTAATCGAGTAAAAATCACTTAGTTTGGCCTCCCTTGGAACACAATATACATTATTACCACCGCTATATATGCGAAGAGAAGCAATTATTATAAGCGAATATCCGCCAATCAATATAAACATGATTTGACATCAGTCATTCAGTCAGGACCCGGCCGATAATGATACCCCAAAAGGCGAAAAAGGCTGACATTTATGAACAGTAATACAATCTGGAATTTAATAGCAAGTACATGTAGCAAATAAAATAGATGGAGACTTGTTCATGATTAAATTAATCACACCATAAATCTTAGCCATTTTTCTGAAAATATAGATTTTAGTATTTTCATTCTTGGCGTTAATTTAGTTAATTTAGGCCAAACAAAGAAGAATATTTGTCTCAGAAGCCCGCTTGCTTTGGTATGTGAAATGAGCTACAGCCCGTAGGTCTACGCGCTGAGGCCTATTTTTTTTTTTTTTTAATGATTTTTTTGATTTTTTTTGATTTTAAATTATTAAAAAAAGGTCTCTGTAAGCTTGGATTAGCAACAACAACAACAACAACAAATCACATACCTCATAGCTTTTTGTCTAAAACATAAAAATAAAAAATTGCACAGCACTTAGCCTTTTTGGCAAAACGTTTTTGAGACAAACCTTCCTTGTTTGACCTTATAGCTCTCTCTACTGAATGACTTCTGAGGGTAACATAACTATTTCATACAAACAAGACCAATATTGCACATTTTCACACAAAAAAGTGTTATAAAATAAAAATTAAATAGGACTGTTCCATTATTTCTCATGGGTAATTCCTAGAAAAAAAGGCTCCTGAATATGTGAGAAGTGTGGGGTTTTGTGATGATACATTGTTTCCTAGGAGAAAAATCAAGTACAAATTAATCAGAACTGGGCAGATATTGACACCGCAGACGGAAAGAGGTGGTTCTCCATAAACAGCTATCAATAACTTGATGCCAGGAATTGAATACGATACGCACATAATCAACTGAAAATTACCTAATTAATTAATCTAGGAGAATAGTTTCCTTGCCAATCGATGATCCAACAAGTTGGTTCAATCTCTCAACAATCAAAATTGAGTAGTATGTATAACCATACAATACAGACATTTTCGGCAATATACTGTGAGCTCATTAGTAGTTCATGCAAACTCCAAAAGAATTGATAATATAACTTAATAATAAACCATGATTTTGAAGTTGCTTTGATGGCTGGTTTGATGGCTGTGTTTTTGTTTGGTTGTTTGTTGGGGTGTTTGTTTGTTTGCTTTTGTCATTTACAAATACATATAAAACGCTTGTTCAAACTACTTTGTCTGGATTTGGGAAAATGAGTAGCCACGTCATAGTCAGCGTGTGCTTTGGAAGTAATTCCAAAAATGTGTGCGTACATGCGTACGAGCGCGTGTGCGTACATGCGTACGAGCGCATGTGCGTACTGGACGCTTTCAAATACTGATTGGTCAATCGTGAAATCATCACGCACATCCATGTGCTTAGTTGTTCGCGCATTTCACGCTTCGCATATGGATGCAGCTCCGCAAACAAAATGAAATGGCATACATTTCATCCATAGATGATGCATGTTTAATGCTGCCCACTATTATCATTATAAACCACTTTGAACCGCAAAACTATAGCGTAATTAGGGTCTCAATTAAAGGGGCATTAAGAGATGTGGTGGAGGCAGCGCCCACAATTACAAAAATATATGATAAAAACTGGGATTTGTATATTTTTACAATTGTATTACAAGTATGAACTTATAATTAAACCTACATGTATAAGGATTAAGAAAAATCAGCCCTCTTTGTAAAACAAAACGTCGATTCAAAAATGCTGATCTCCGCTAGATCAGCATTTTACGTCCGACAGTATCCCCCTGCAGTACGTGTGATACATAACGTGAACCATATTTGCATGGAGGGCGTTTTTCAATCAATAACGATGGTATTGTTTTAATCAAGTTTTGCTGTGTTTTTGTTAGTAGAAACAACAATAATGGCAATTTTTAAAGTTTATCTTGAATTCTGAAGTAAATTTAAAAAATATTACAATTGTCAACATCACTTAAGGGGGCAAGAGGGGAACAGGCCTGTGATTAGAGGAGGTGGGGGCATAGGGGGGTGGGGTACCGCGCCATTTTGTCCCGAAGCAATGGTTATGACGTCATATTTTTGTCGATTTTCAGAACTCTTGTATTGGATTTACGTGCAAAAAATATGCCCTTGGCATCATACTTTCCCAGGTGTGCAGTTCATTTTAAATTTCAGATGTTCTAAAATGGATGGTTTTCTAAACAATTCGAGAAAGAAAATCGAACTGCACACCTCAGAATTGCAAAAAAAGCATAAAACAAGTCAACTTTTTTGTGCCTTTGAACAGAGTGGCGGTCGGGATTGTAGAATTTAACACAGTGCATTAACCCATGACCCATGATATAAATAAATTATTTGCGTTAAATTCTTTCAATTAGCACGGTTAGTGTAGTGGAAAGAAAGTCGCTTGAGGAGCGAGAGGTTGTGGGTTCGAGTCCCATTAGGAGCACTTTTTGTTTTATATGCTGGATTTGCTTAGCATCATCTGTATGCTTGCCCACGCGGACACCACACTGCTGGCGTTTACCGTATCAGGGTTACGCCATTTGTTTCTCTCGAAAATGTCAAAAAAAATTACCGTTCTTTTAAAAATAAGAATTATAATCAAATTACAAACACATTTTGTGCGAGAGCAACACACACATTTGGCAAAAATGGCACAATAAAAATCCGTTCGTTATAAATAAATGGACATGGTTAAATAATAAAACTATCACAATTACAGTCGTAAATCTCTGTGGCGTGCGTAGGTTGGCCATGTCGTTGGCAATCGGAAATCACGGGTTCGAATATTCCCATTATTTTTCTATTTTTTAAACTTGATGGTATATTAATGTAACATCATTGTTATGTCAATTTTTATCAATTATAAATGCCGCCCATGCGTTTATAGTTTTCTTTTTATTTATTTATCTATCATAAATGTATCCTTGATTTATTTAACTTTGTCTAAACAATTAAAATGCGTAAACAATTATATTATTGCTCGATATAGAGTGATTTAACTTGAGTTCAGTTTGATAATATGATAGCAAAACTTGTTGTAAAACCATTTTACCAGTGTGTCCAACAATTTCACACTTTGGTAATACATTCAGAGATGTCACTTTTAGCTTGTTATAGCTAGGCTCAATATAAGCAAGTTTGCGACCGGGTTTGCGACCTCTATAATTTTAGGCTGGTAACACAATCCCACAGTGCATTTCGTTAAAACAGTGTACATTATTTTTCCACGATACGTATCACGTGATAACCACGATCGATTTCGCAAAATATTGCAAAATGGCGCGGTACCCCAGGGCATAACTGACTATTTTGTATATATACAGATAGTTTGTCATATCATTTGTGGGCATCAGGGGGGCGGGGAGCAAGCCTTTTGGCAGGGGTGGGGAAAATCTCTAGCTATGCCCCCGAGTAGGGCTAGCAGACATCAGCAAGTAATAGTTCAGACCAAAGAAGATTTCTTGACCTACCCCAGCATGGTTAGCGCCAGGGTTCACAGTAGCTTCAAAATTATGTGGTCCAGTTGGACCCCATATCCTGGCAATTCTCGGAATTATGGAGTCCAAACAGAATTTTTGGGAGTCCATGAAATAATGATAAATTCCCAAATTATGATTACTGTATGCGCAACAGCGCAAGTCCTATGAGGCCACTCAAAGCGAGATCGTATAACTTTTCAAGGAGGTTAAACGCACACAATATACTATATAAATTGACATCAAACAGAGTTTTGAACTAAATATTAATATTATCAATAAAACGTTCATTACTGATTAACAATATACAATATTTATATTTATCAAAAAAAAACATACAGAAAACTTCAGAATTATATAATCAAATTAATTGTTGTGCATTTGCCCTGAACGTACCACCCCTATTGCCAAATTGAACCGGCCCGTGTCACCCTGTGCAGTGTCACAGGTCAACACTTATTGTAATACATGCAAATCATTTATCTCTTTTACCAACTGTAGAGTACTCGCAATTTCCGCACGTGCTCACACGTACATACATTTGTTTACGAACAAGTATCTTACTCTTGTGGAGGTATATGCACTGATTTGTTTTATACTAAAACACTGCGCAAATGAGTAGTCCTTGGTACCAAAATCCTAGATTTTGGTACCAAGGACTAGCAAATGAGAAGTATCTGGGCATGTTGTGGACATTTTCGACGATTAAGCTTAGCAAACTTTGATGCAATTTCAGATATTTGTAGCGGCGATGCATCGTACATTCAAGATCGTATTTATAGTAAGTTGAATAGCCTCAAGCTAGGGCGTCCAAGCAAGACGCAATGGGCTATTCCATTTATTAATGGTACACCCCCTATAGAAGGCATGGGAATCCCAAAATATTTGACACTTTTTGAGCGTGGGAATTCCCAAAAAAAAATTACATATTCCTCTCGAAGGTATAGAAGGCATGGGAATTCCCAAAAATTCATCAAATTTTGGCCGTGGGAATTCCCAAAAATAAAATCCATATTCCTCTTGAAGGTATAGAAGGCATGGGAATTCCCAAAAAATCATCAAATTTTGGCAGTGGGAATTCCCAAAAAAAAATTCCATATTCCTCTTGAAGGTATAGAAGGCATGGAAATTCCCAAAAAATCATCACATTTTGGCCATGGGAATTCCCAAAAATAAAATCCCATATTCCTTTGAAGGTATAGAAGGCATGGGAATTCCCAAAAAATCATCATATTTTGGCCGTGGGAATTCCAAAAAAAAAGTCCATATTCCTCTTGAAGGTATAGAAGGCATGGGAATTCCAAAAAAAAATCATCAAATGTTGGCAGTGGGAATTCCCAAATTTTGGATTTTGGCCGTGGGAATTCCCAAGAAAAAATGCCATATTCCTCTCGAAGGTACAGAAGGCATGGGAATTCCAAAAAAATCATCACATTTTGGCCTTGGAATTCCCAAGAAAAAAGCCATATTCCTCTCGAAGGTATACATGTATAATAAAAGGCATAGGAATTCCCATTAAAATCATCATGCTGACTGGACTACAATACAAAGAGCCAACTCATGATCCACCAATTTTTCTACCAACTTATTTTGATGGCTGAGATTGCCAACGGATCAAACTTACTTTTTTACCAACTAATAATACTAACTTATTTTGCTGACGGATCATTTTGGTAACTGATTTTGTTGTTTACCAAATGATTTTGCTGAGAAAATATTAGTACCAACTGCATGACTTTGATATTTATTACCAACTTGTTTTCTGAACTAAATCTTGCTGCAACTGGCTTAAGGGGGCGCACCATTAGATTTTCAGGGGGGAGGAAGTTTTTAAAAAAATGCCCCTCTATGCAGGAACCCCCCCCCCCCGTGATGAGTAAAAATCTTTAAAAAAACACCTCTATCCCACCCAACTCGGATCAATATGAAGGAATATTTTTTTTTTTTCAATCACCGTCTTCGGCGGCGCAAACAAAAAATGCCCGCTTTCGGCAGCAAAAAAACCCACCCAATCCCAGTGGAAAATTATTAAATTAGCAATCGGTTTCATATTTTCCATATATTTACAATTATATTTTTCCAGTAAGCTATTTTCGTGATTTGATTCATTTCTGTAATACTTAATAACTAATTGTTTGTTGAAGAGAAAGTATGTCTAACCTCTAACCTGATAATTAAATTGTCAATCAAGAAATACAAAGTGTAAATATAAATAAATGCACATGAACATTTGTGCTATTGAATAATATGAATACTATAAATACTTGAAGTGCGATCTTAAGTCTATTATAAATCAACTTAATTTCACAGCAACTTAATTCAGCAAATTAGCATTTAGTCAACTATTTGCGGCAATTTAATTTCACTAATTTGTAACACCATTCTATTATGATTATAACCATTATAAATAATATAACTCGCAATTTAATTTGGCGAATTGGATCGCTTTAGCGAAATTAAATTGCTAGCGAAATTAAGTTGTTTTACAGGTATATGATAGTACAGTCCTGCCTGCCATGCCACTGTTTGCAGTGCAGGCTACCAGTCAGCAGTCGGCATGGTCAGTATGTGTAGTAATATTACACCAGTCTGTTATGTAATCAAGTAAACTTGTTAATTATCTATGCACCATACTCAAAGCATGCACAGTACACTTATAAAACTCGCCCATTGCTTGTGTGGTGGATTTCGATCACGACAGGAGCATGCGCAGATGCGATTTTTGTGTAAGTGGTCTGTGATTTTTGTCAATATTATATTTTTACTGTGATTTGTTTGTCAATCTGCATTAAATGCAAAAAGTAACAACGCCCCCGGCTGGACTCGAACCACCAACCTTTCGGTTAACAGCCGAACGCGCTAACCAATTGCGCCACGGAGGTGATTAGTTACTAGGCTGTTTTGGTTCGTCATGTTAACCCGTACACTTGCCCGTACACTTTCTTGCAAAGTCGGGCATCGTTTTTTCTCAAATGTTGCTTGCATATTGCCGTTGCTGTCGCCTTTAATACATGTGCTGTCAGTTGAACTTGGAACCAACGTTTACTTTGAACTGTCTATTTTCAATAAAAAAATATTCCAATACGGGAAAAAAATCAGAAAAGCTCACAGACAACAAATAAGAACATCATTTTACTCGACCTAGAATTTCAATCAACGTATTTCAATCATCGGGAAAACCCGATGATGCGAGTGACGTCATTTAATGAGCTCATTAGCATAATTTATGTCCGTGAAATGTACAATAGAGTTTTATTAGTGGCGTGTGAACACTGAGCATCCCATGTGGAGGTATTCTACAGTCCGGTCTACTACTACTACAGTACAGTGCTTTTAGCAAAATCTGGAAGAGGCAATTGCTGTTCCTATAATGTAATACTAATAGAACTTTGATAGAGCTAGGCAAATTAAAAATAACAACATGTTGAGGGTCCTGACTTATTCCAAAAAAAGGAGGCCCTTTTTGTTTTTCATTTGTTCCCACTTCAGGTGCAAAATTATCCTAATTAGCGATACACTTTTATGAACCTAAAAAAGGAGGAGGCCCCTTTTTACAATTTATGTCATGGTTCTGAGGGGCTGGTCTCTACAAAATTACATATTAAAGGAAGATACAAACTTGTTACATCTTTATAAACTCTGAAACACCGGAAGAAATATGTTATGACTGAAATAAAAAGAAGAAAATTGAAGTAGACCCCCAAAAAGGAAGCGGGAGGGGACGCTTATTCTAAAGCCTAGCTTCAACAGGTTATTTTTTTTATATCGCCCTATAATACCTTGGTGTATACTCTACCCATATCGATATCTTTACCCATCGCTAAATGCCGTGGAAATTAATGTGAATTTTCTGAACGGTTTATTAAGTTCATTTGGTTTTATCAAATTTTGTATCAATCTTATTTTTAATATATTTCTCAATACAACATTTGCACATACAACCAGTGCGGCGCAATGTACATTAGGGACCGTTCATTATTTATGATGCCGGGTGGTTGGGCAACTATAGGGGGATGGGGGGGGGGGGGGGGGGGGGGGTCATGTTACTTTCATATGTTGAAATATGTTGTAATCTTTTATTCTTAAACAGGGGGGGGGGGGTTGTGTAACCTTTTTAAATGATAAAGATTGGGGTGATTTTTAGAGGCTATATATATTTGGAGTGTATAAATGCCATTTTTTACTTCTATAACATTTACTATGAGATGACTTCAGGACAGCAAATCTTTTCTGTGCCTCTGAGCCTCGGGCTCGGAGTCGGACGATCTGTTGGAAAAACATCTTTATAAGGAGAGGTTTGAGTGGGGGGGGGGGGGGGTGTAAAAAGATACTGGTTATCAGGGGGGGGGTCATGTAAATTTCAGTGTCAGCTGTAGGGGGAGGGGTAGGTAACTTTGACATACAAGTCTCGAATTTGTCGCAACCGCCATCCGCCATCCGCCATAAATAATGAACGGTCCCTTAGGTGAACCGTAAAACGGGGTAGATAGGGACAGATTTATGTTGTAGTTTTATATGTTGCCTCATTACCCAACCTTTTTAGGGCATAATCATATCCACCGTACCATATTAAATGCCTTTGAACTGCCACTATACACATTTGAAATAATGTGATGGGTATGGAAATACTACGTGACTCATAGGTAAAGAGTTATGAAAATTTGATACTGAATTGATACCATAGAATTTAAAGCTTAATTCAAAGAAATTCTATAGTATCAATTCAGTATCAAATTTTCATCTTTCTATAAATATGGAGATTTTATATGTCATGCAATGTGAAAATTACTGTAAAAATAACCCTATGACCCCAGATTTTAGAAAATGTACGTAAAAATGCAAAAAAGCTTGAAATGAAAACTGCTTTTATAATTTCTTACCAATGTCAAAGAGTATGTGTATTAATTATAAAGGACACCTTTATTTGTGATACCCTGGGCACGTCCACAGCTACATTTTGTTCATTCACATCCACTGAACCATTTCCTGAACACTATATTGCTCTTTCAACATTTGGGTAAAGAAAACAAATAGTACAATCAATACACAAATTTGAGATTTCAAAAACTGTTCCCATTGTTGTCCCTATTCACCCCCACCCCCAGCCATCAAGAGTAATTTGTAAAGTTCTTTTCATTTGCTATTATCAATTTATCACAGAGTAGGCTTAGTATGGGTTTTTTGAAAATTGCAAAAATCAGCTACCGGGCCAGCTAGCCAGGTTTTAGGCAATAATTATGATGACGCTAACATTTTTGGACTGTATGTAATGTGAAAAGTACAACTTCTTACGAATTTAAGATTTAATTTGTGTAAAATACAGAGCGTTGCAAAAGAGTGTCCCACGAGAAACAAAAAATAATTAAAAATACGTCCCATGTTTTTTTGTTTTCAACAAAATTGACCATCAGTATAATAAGTTTATTAGTCCTCTATCAAATACACTCCCATTAAATTTCACCTCCTAACATTCCAGGCAAAATATCATCATTTCACAGTTGCATCTTTGCACAAACCTGGCACAAAACCAGTGGCATAACTAGAGGGAGTAGGGGGATGGGCGATGCCCCCTAAACAAATGAAATGACAAACTCTATGTAAAACAAAAAGTAGGCCTAGTGGGTTATACCCCCCAGAATTCGAGACTCACGTCACGCCACTGCACAATACATTTGTATTATGTGCGGGCGCTAAAGTGGATTTATGAATAGGAACCCAGGGACACAGCAAAATAAAACATTTTACCCAAAAACTTTACCATATGAGGCCTAATTAGGAAACAAAGCTTTGTCTCTTGCCCCTAAGCCTATATGTTTTTAATCTCAAAAACCAAGTTTGCTATATCAATCTTTGTTCTGAAGAATAAACTGAAGATCGCTTTGAAATTTCAAGCTCGAGAAAATTCTGATTATGCCTAACCCATAGCTTATTATTTTGTCATTAAAACTAAAAACTGATGGTACAAATTGTGAAATGTGAAATTGCATCCAATTATAAATCTGGGTCTTATTCACAACAAACACATACATGGCCATCTGTTATTATTAATACAGGGAGAGTCAGATAGAACAGGCACTTTTTGGTAAAGGTGTACAAAAAATATCTGGCGTGTTTATTGAAAATCATCAGCAATTGTTTTGGCTTTCATTCAAAAGATTTGTTTTAATCTACCATTAGGTCTATACTTTTTACTTTCACTAAAATGTAAGCCAATCCAAGGAATGGCAAACAGTGTCATTTTGCATTCTTTTAACACTCTTTTAAAAGGGGTGGGTGGGGGAGTTCATCCGTCATGTCCGTCGCAAAGTGGAAGATGGACTAAAGCTGTTGTTGATTTCTGGGAATTTAATCTATGAAATGCTCTTTACAAACTGGGGCGGAGGGGGGTGGGGTGGAAATGTGTTTGTTTTTGTGTGTCAGTTCTTCATTAAAACATTTGATTTGTGTGTAGACCCAAGATGAAATCCATGATAGATCAACATGGAATCTTTCATCCCTCACACTATGTCCCTAATATTATATATTGCATGAACTCTTGTTCAGGGATTGCACACCCACACAAATCAAAGGTTTAAATGCATATTAACTGACACACAAACAAACACCTCCATCTCGGCATCATCATTAGGGGTTCTAAAAAGTAACTAGCATATAATAAAATTATATGACGCTATTTTACTTTTTATATATAATTTTTTCCAACAATATTTTATAATATCTCATTGGTACAGTAGATGAAGAATAGTTTCAATTTGTGAGTTGCAGAAGCAGCATTGGTTATTATCTTTTATTTTCATTTTAAAGAGCAATGACTATTAGTAGCTAGTATGTTATTTATCACTTTGAACTGAAACCTATGAAGTTTTTTTTGTATCTGTGACTTGCATAGCTTGGCAGCATTGATTTCGCCAGTCTTTCGTTGATTGTAATTTGTTTATGTTGTGTTTACATTGTTTAACCACGTTAACATTAGTTTATAAAACAGTTTACAACCCTTTTTTATTCTGAAAGTGGTTCATCATACACCGGCCGAGTGCACCAATGACGGGTAGCTGAAGAATAGCGCTACCTCGCTAGTAACTGAGGCGTAACCCAAAATGTTGAGAGCGCCAAATGCGGGGTAAGCTACTCTATAGGCTAGTAACTGGCAGGTAATTTATACGCTAAATGTTATACCTGACCGGACCCAGTTGGGGCATAACGTTTTATGCCACAAGTCAGTCGATTCTATAGCAGTAGCGTAAATTTGTTGTGAACATTAAAGGGGATGATTCACTGATGCTGAAGGACCAATTGCGCTTGCATGACCAGGGGGTGTCTATTTGAAGTGGAATGTGACCCCTCATAAGCTGAAAGATTTTATATTTTTGAAAATCCATTCATGCAATTTGGTCATTTTTTTAGTCAACATTTAGATCAACTCCTTTTGCCCATTGAAACACTAATCGCACCGACTTTGGGTCATATTTTGACCAAAATGTACTAATTGTCCAAGGATCTTAAATAATGACTAAATAAACAACCTCATTATTGTTTTTATTAATTAAAAACTGATAAAGCCAAGTTTCAACACTATTTTGAGTTGAAGGGTAAAAATATGTTTGTAATGTCATGATAGTCCCTAATTTTGAAAAAGCGGTAAACAAACTTCGAAATTTTTGGCCATAAAATGGCATCATTTTTTCCGGATCGCAGGCCGACTCCACATGATTCTTGATTTACACTCACCTATGACCTAGCGAGTGACGACACGTTTTTAATATTACGGAGGACCATTCACGTCAGAATTTTACAGTAAACTATAGGTTAACACTTAGCATATGCGCCAATTAGTTTTGTAAGGGGACGATGCTGATTAATGTGGATATCTACCTCGCTAGTTGCTATTCTGATGTTACTCGCCAGTTATGCTCTAAGAATTACATCGTTAGGGAGTGTTCAGAAATACTTTGGTGGGGGGGTTGGCCAATTTTTTTTGGTCAGGGTCTAAACTTTTTTGACCCCCCCTTTACAAATTGACAAACTTTTCTGACCCCCCCCCCCCCTTTAACAGGGTGAAAAACCTTTTTGACACCCCCCCCCCCCCCCCCCCTACTGTCAGATGTAGATAGACATTTGACTCAAGTTCTATGATGCGTACCGTCAGAACTGTGTATAGCTGGCAATCAATTTGCAACATTTCAAATTCACTTGAAACATATCTTTCAAGCCTCCGAATTGTATTTTTCGGTGATTTGTATTTATCATGTTATAGCCTTTTTAAAAACGGTTTCTTTTTTCCAATTGTAGAAAGTCACTCTTTGTATACAGGTCCTTCTATCTACACAATACTTTCACAAAGATTTGCGCGGAGAACGAACAATTTGGTCAACTTGCTAGTACAAAATGTACACAAAATTTGTATCCTGTTGTTGATCACCCTTACCAACATTTCTGAAGTAAAAATTGTGGACACTGATTAGTCACATTTTGTATAACAAATCCTGCTTTCTGCACGTTGTTTTCACAAAGACACGCGCGGAGCGTGCAGAAATTTGGTCAACTGCGTTCAAAATCATGTGTAGCGCGCGGAAATGTGTATTTAACCCTCAGTTGACGATCACCCTTATCAACCGTTCTCAAGTAAAAATTGTGGACACTGGTTAGCCACATTTTGTATAACAAATTCTGCTGTCGGCACAATGTTTTTACAAAGATTTGCGCGGAGCGTCCGGAAATCTGTATACTTTGTTATAGAAATGTTAATACTGCAGTATTTTCTTGCGCGTAGCGCAGAAAATTTTGGTTATGTTTAACAGTTCTGAAGTAAAAATTGTGGACACCGGCTAGTCACATTTTGTATAACAATTTCTGCTGTCGGCACAATGTTTTTACAAAGATTTGCGCGGAGCGTCCGGAAATCTGTATACTTTGTTATAGAAATGTTAACACTGTAGTATTTTCTTGCGCGTAGCACAGATTTTTTATGTATTTTTCCCGTTAACGACTACCTATTTGGCTTAACTTTTTTGACCCCCTCTTGAGTAGGTAAAACATGTTATTCCCCCCCCCCCCTTTTTGAGACTTCAAACTTTTTAGACCGCCCCCCCATTTTGGCCAACCCCCCCACCCCCCACCCAAAGTATTTCTGAACACTCCTTTAGTAAGTTACGCTACACAGTGGCGTAGCTAGGATTTTTTTCAGGGGGGGCAAGATTTTTAAAATTTTCGTAAAAGGTTGCCCCCCAAAAAATTCTAGTCACTTACCTCGTGAATTTCACGTAAGTGGCGGGGGGGGGGGGGGGGGGGGGGGGGGGGGGCGGTGTCAATTCAAAAAAAATCGAACAGTCAAAAAAGAAATCGCACAGTAAATGTACTACATGTACAATTTTCCCTTCTATTTGGCTAACCTCCCCCTTTCTCTTCTCTTTCTCCCTCCGGCAATATTGCTTTTTTTGCCATTGGTTATTTTTGTG
This sequence comes from Ophiura sarsii, assembly GCA_035610835.1. Lineage (NCBI taxonomy): Eukaryota > Metazoa > Echinodermata > Ophiuroidea > Amphilepidida > Ophiuridae > Ophiura > Ophiura sarsii. The sequence continues at coordinate 53,395,833 of CM069455.1, forward strand.
AATTAAGAACCTACTTCTGCATGTTCAGTAAGGTCGTTTTATAATTTAAATAAATCAAAATGATAACCAATTATCATACAACATAAATTGCAAAATTGGTGGTATTTATTTTCGTGACTTAGAGCTAGCAATATGTTCGCGAAATTAAATAGATCGCAAAATTAAGTTGTTTTTTGCCTCTAGCGTCTTTATTTTAAGTTGGGGGATCAAATAAGTTGATGAATCATGATGAGAAAATAATTCCTTAAGTTTTGACCAAAGCTCATAAATTTTGACAGTGAGGTTTTATATGTTTTAAAGCAAAATGCTTAATTAATTAATTTAGTCATAATTAATTATATTTTTGGTCAAAAATGGTCTTAAGATATTTAATTTTGATATTTAATTTTAAAACATTGATGTATAAGTCATGTTCGAATAAAGAAGAATAAAAATAAGTATTGATTGGTTGTTTAAGAGGCAATTGATAATTAATTAGTTCTTAATTAATTAATTAAGCATTTTGCTTTAAAAAATATAAAACCTCACTGTCAAAATTCATGAGCTTTGGTCAAAACTTAGGGAATTATTTTCTCATCATGATTCATCAACTTATTTGATCCCCCAACTTAAAATAAAGACGCTAGAGGCAAAAAACGACTTAATTTTGCGATCTATTTAATTTCGCGAACATATTGCTGATTCAAAGTCACGAAAATAAATACCACAAATTTTGCAATTTATGTTATATGATAAGTGGTTATCATTTTGACCTAATTAACTTATAAAACCACCTTACTGAACATGCAAAAGTAGGTTCTCAATTCACAAAAATAACCAATGGCAAAAAAAGCAATATTGCCGGATCCGGCAGTATGCTGCCATATTCGACAGGTTGCCGTTTTTGGACATTTGCCCTGACTGGTTAGCATCACAATTGTCATACAGTACATTGCCTCTGTCATGGATATCCCTGATAAAATTATCATGAAGCTCAATAACATGTTCTTCAAATTTATTTGGGGCAGAGAGGAAGCAGTCAAACGTAACAGGTCAGACAAATTGAATTCAGGTACATCATATTTCTGTGAATTATGTCAACGAATTGATTTATCTCAATAAGGGCCTCTCTAGGGGTAAAGGGTCGTATGGTAGCTTCACTAGTCCCACAATTAATTTGTTGTTCAGAATGCATAGGGTTGTAGGAAGTTCATTACAATATGTATAGACAACACCAGTAACATTAGTAAGCGATCAAGGTTTACTGGAAGTGATATACATAGGAATAAATTCAACTTATTAATTCATCTTTCTGAGTATCCCTTTAAAGGGTGGGTTTAGGCAGTTCACTTTATCCATAGTTAAATTTGTGATTTCCTAATATGTGTCTTAATTTGTTTTACTGAATGATAGGAATAAAATCAGCTAATTTAGTCATCTTTCTGAGTATCCCTTTAAAGGGTGGGATTTAGGCAGTTCACTTTATCCATAGTTGAATTGGTGATTTCCTAATTGTGTCTGACACATCAATGTCATAATGTTTTAGGATTTGGATGGAAGGCGTCTAGTCTATCCAATAATGTTGATAATAGTATCCCTTACACTTGTATCAAATGAATTAAGCATCTGGACTTGTATTAAAATTGTAATTAAGTTGCCAGTATCAAATGTATCAATGTGTGGTAATTAATGCAATGTTAACGGAGTTGAATAAACTTCTTGTGAATGAGCCCTCGAGCCATATACCAAGGTTCGTCAAGGTTGTCCGATTGCAAGTTTGATGTTCGTCCTTGGGGTAGAACTGCTTGCTTGTAAAATTCGTCAGTCAAATCAAATACATGGCATTGCCCTGCCACTTGACAACTATAAACAGGATATTTTGTCAATCTGGATTCTGATAGTCCAATTTTTTGTCTTCAAATTAATTTTCAAATTTTCCCTCTTCAATTTTTTTTTTTTTTTTGGAAATTGAGTGCACACACACATCACACACAATTGGAAGACAGAACATTTGAGGCCACTTCCCCTATACAAAACGTGTGTAGAGAAAATGATTATCATTCCAGGTGTTTCCAGTTTGCCATCTTTATTGGGCTTACAGTTTTGCCAAGGTTTTTCATTACAAGCCCAAATGGGCCAAAACAACAACAATGCCAGGCAAAAAAACCCACATGTTTTACTTCCATTCAATATTAGCGCACTATTTCAAGCGGTTTACGTGTAGGTCCACATACAGTTTTGTCATGCAATGTATGTACGCTTTCATGTCTCGGAGATGTATGCGAAAGTGTGCGTAATGTTGAAATGTCTGTGTCAAGTCTATGCATGCAGTACCAGTAGTCCCCAGCACAGAACAAAACAAATGCAATCAATGCACAAACATCTGTTTTCTTTCATTCAATGTAAACATTTCAAGAAGCCGAAGACATCGGTCCAAATAAAGTTTGGTGATGCAATGTACGCGTTCCTGTCTCCGAGACACGCAAGATTGTGCGTTTTATTCCGCTGCATAGTCCATTAGATTGCGCAGTACAGTGCCTAGCTACATAGGCACTAGAACATTCTAATACCAATGGTGTTATAGCTTGTCTGTTTCATATTAGGCAGACTGCATGCTTATTTGTTCTTCATTTCATCAATGTTTCCATGATATACATAATGTACCCAACAAGAGTTAATTTGTAGCCCAACTATTTTCTAAGACAATGATAAATAAAGCTCTAATTCAAACTGATGACACAATTGGGCTATAATTTTATAAACTGGCAACCCCAAGTCCTGCTGTGTGTGTGTTTGACCTCTTTAAAAACAGATTTGTATGCAATACCAGCTAGCTAGTAGTCCCTGTATTATATAACAGCTAGCTATAGTCTATTCAATGTGTGATGGAACATTAGTGCAAAAGAATGATGTAAATATCAAAGATCATGCGCTATTTTATGGCGAATAAACTATAGAACTTAAGTCTATTCAGTTTTTCAGTGTTGCATGGACAAGTTTATGATGACTAGCTAATTCACGTTGCAAAATAATTAAATATCATAAATGGTCATATTTCATATTATGTTGAATGAACTATAGAAGGCAAGCTGGCTGGCTGGCTATAGAACTATAGCAGGCAAGCTGGCTATATCATTACATGTCCCTATTTTTTTTAATTACGCACGTTTATGCATTACTCATTTTGATATGTGTGGGGTGTACGTCAGCGGGGGGGGGGGGGGGGGGGGGGGGTTATTCAGTGCGATCAGTAGTGGCGTACCCAGGGGGGGCCGGTGCCACCCCCCCCCGAAATATCCCTGTCGGTAAAAATGACCCTCCGTCGGTGCGATTTTGACCATGCAATTTTTTTGACCGGTTATGCGGGCAACTTCATCGCTCCCCCACCCTCACCCCCCCCCACCATCAAGATTTCAGCTGGTGACGAGGAAGAAATTGTGCAAGTTTTACGAAAAAATTGTCGGTACCATGCCTTTCGTCGGTACAACTATGGTCGTGCCTGCCCCCCCCCCCCCGTTTTCAAAAGCTGGGTACGTCACTGGCGATCAGTAAGTGGATGATGCAGTGAAATCACTGCTTCGAGGAAGAGAAATAACCTATAGATGCGTGAGGCCCCGTTGCATTGCTGATCCAGCGAAGAACAGGGAGGGCGCAGTGGAAAAGGGCCAGGGATTTCTTTTTTTGGGGGGGGGGGGGGGGGGTGGGGGTCTGGTCAGCGGTACCCATGAATTGCCCAGGCTTGTAGCAGACCATTTGTACGTGGAAGTTACTGCTTGTGTGATGTCAGCGAAGGTCAACAGGTTGCCCCATTTGCGATCCCACAATGCAACAGATAAGGATAATCAATGGCTTTTTTCTATTTGCGATAAACCTTATTGTGTTGCAAATACATGCCGATCGCGATCAATGCGCTGAATCGCACTATCATCGTATTGTCGTCATACTGATTTTAGTTATACACTACTAAGGCAAAATAAAAAATAAACCTGTTTAGCGTCCCCTCCCGCTTCCTTTTTTGGGGTCCGCTTCAATTTTCTTTTCTTTTTTCTCTTTTTTCTCTTTATTTCAGTCATAACTTTTTCAGGTTTGCAATGTTTATCGCTTACCAGGGCGGTTTTGTACTTAAAGTGGGGGGAAAAATAAAACAAAAAGGGCCTCTTCCTTCCTTTTTTGAAAAAAGTCCCGATGCTAAACATGTTTTTATTTTTATTTTGCCTCTAGCCTAATTCAAGCTGTACTGAGGTGTAATAAAATAAATCCTCAGCGTTGAAAGAACTAGTATGCTTGGGCCCAGATTTCAGATTTGATCACACTTAGATCACAGAGAACTTGAGCCAAACTCGAGTATTTTGCTGGGCTCGGGAGTCGGGCTCTGGAGTCGGACTCGCGCAGTCCATTTATTAATACGGGCCAGATTTGAGAAAAAACAGAAATAAGCTTATTACTCAAATTCGGCAATGTCCGAATTAAAATTACAATGCCTGTAATGCGATGGGTTATTTTAACATAGATTTGGTAAGAAAAAAATATTATTCGTTTTCCAAGATGAAATTCCCACCTTATTTCACCGAGTCTCGCAACACTCATTTCCCTATTCGTCGAAAGTTACTGACTGAATACACATCACTCATATTTGGGAATGCTGTCATGTACATCCGCGTGCCTATTTTTGCTTACCGTTTTCAAAATAGTATGATTTGACATATATCTCAATCATATTGCCGAATATCGTGCAATTTCAAGCCTATCTTCTTATTAAAATTGTGACTTCAATGTTAAATCTACTTGAACCGAATTTCGTTATTACATATGCGGAGTAATTTGGTGGTGCGCCCTCATCATTATATTATTGACACGCGTGCCAGAATGCATGGGACAGGAAGGCAACAATTATAATGACTTGATTCAGTCAATTTATTCCTTGCATGTAATAATTTAATTTTCTCTTATTTTAATTCATGACACTGGGATAGGGCATGCATTAAGGCCCCCCCCCACATACACACACCAATGCTACAGGGAATGCAGGGGGGGGGGGGGGGCTAAACCAGGATGACTACTTTCTTTCCCTTCCTTTTTTCTCTTTCTAGCCTCAAATGTCCTTGTTTTTTCTTTAATGTTGAACAACAACAAAATCTGACATTATTTGGGAATCATGAAGAATCCGGACTTTTTGTGGTCCATTTTGACACGAGAGCCTGTTTATAATAGACACGAGGTCCGTATTTCCACGTTTGCCGACGATACAATCATTTTTGTTAAAACACCCAATTGTCTTAAAAACGTGATGTCTATCTTTAATAAATTCACTAAACTATTAGGGCTTGCAATAAATAAAGATAAAAGTGATACATTATGGATCGGATCTTTGAAAGATAACGATTACTGTGTTGGTGATGTCAAATGGAAACTAGCTCCAAACAACACTATAAAAATCCTAGGTGTCACCAAGCACTTCCATTGATAATCTTGAATGTAATTGGATTGGTAAGATGGAAAATTTTGAACGTTCTATACGTGCTTGGAAAATGCGTGGCCTCTCAATGACAGAAATTTGATTGTTAAAACACTGTTAGCAGTCAGGGCAAATGTCCAAAAACGGCAACCTGTCGAATATGGCAGCATACTTCCCCTTCTTTCTCTCTTTTCTCCCCTTCTCGTCCCCATTTTTCCGCTTCTCCGTCCCCATTTTAGGTGTCCGGGGGGGGGGGGGGGGGGGGGGGGGGGGGACTGACGCTACAGTTAGAGCATCACTACTAGGGAGGTAGCTTACTTCCCTATTAAGTTACCCGTCATTGGTGCACTCGGCCGATAATAGGTTTGAACAAATCAATAAATCAATGTAGGCCTATACTAACAATTTATACTCGTTCATCATACAGATGTGTATACATATCTCACAGATTGGTTCCAATTTTATCAAATGTTATCATTCCACCACAAATAATTTCATGTAATAGAGTTATATGTTATTTTGAAAAACTCTGACCATTCAATGATCACCAAACTTGAAAGATGTATTAATGATATCAAGGCCTGGTCTAATGCTAATGATTTAAAATTAAATGAGGACAAAACTGAAGTTATCCATATTACATCTCGTTTCAGAAACTCTTCTCATTTATCACCTGTTGCAATTGCCAATGTTCCCATACACCCTGTAAAAAGTGCACGTAACCTCGGAGTAATTTTCGAGAGTGATCTTAAAATGAATGCCTATGTAAATAATATTTGTCGTAAATAATATTTGTCGTTCAGCTTCGTTTGCTTTATACAAGATAGGTCGTATTCGGAATTTTCTCAATCAAAAATCTACGGAAATTATTATTCATGCTTTTATTACGAGTCGCCTTGATCAATGTAACAGCCTCCTTTATGGTCTTCCGAACTCACACATTGCAAAATTACAGAGAATTCAAAACTCTGCTGCGAGGCTTGTACACGCACTCGTTTATTATGATCACATTGGTATTCATCACATTACACCAGTACTTCAGAAGCTTCATTGGTTGCCAGTATCCTACCGTATTATGTACAAAATCATTGTTTTAACATACAAATGCATCCATAATTTGGCACCGGTTTATCTTCAAGAACTCATACAGGAATACGAACCATCTCGAAATTTACGATCGGCTTCAAAACAACAACTTATCATTGCCTCTGTGTCAACTTTAACCTACAGGGTGAGTCAAAAAGACTGCAATAGTGGAAAGAAGCCATTTTGTTTTCAAAACCAAAATGAATTTTAAAACTTTTTAAACGTTGCAAGAATGATGTATTTAATCCTAACTTTGTGTGAAAAAATGAAGTCGATCGCATTTTCCGTTTGTCTTTGGTGAACCTTTTGACCAGTGCACCCATTTTACACGTTTGTCCACGAGATACCAAAAATATGCATCAGATCGCAAAATGTGTCTCTCATTCAAATTTGGAAACTTGAGTTCATTTGTGATGTTATTGGAATTTGATGCATCCTTTCTTGTTTACATGTGAGTTAGCATAATCAATTATCGTACCCATGCAATGAAAGCGTATAATGTTCTAAATTTTAATCAAAAACTGAAATTTTCCATTTTTTTGGTTGGCGGGATACTCAAATATGAAAATGCAATGTGTGCCATTTCAAATGAAAATCACTGTGCTCGTGGACAAACAGGTAAATTTGGTTGTGCAGCAAAGAGGGTCACCAAATGCAAACGAAAAATGCGATCGACTTCATTTTTTCACACAAAGTTAGGATTAAATACAGCATTCTTGCAACGTTTAAAAAGTTTTAAAATTCATTTTGGTTTTGAAAACAAAATGGCTTCTTTCCCCTATTGCAGTCTTTTTGACTCACCCTGTATGGTCATCGTTCATTTCGTTATGCTTCAGCTGAACTTTGGAATTAACTTCCGCTTCACATCAAGAACTGTAAAACTCTTAGCCATTTCAAATCATCTCTTAAGACACACTTATTCACAACTGCTTTTGATGATTAATTACCCTGTTTATACTGTTTTTGCATGTTCATCCACATAATGTATTATTCTTATATTGTAATGTAATTTCAGTGTTGTTATGTTATCTGTTAAGCGCTTTGAGACTTCGGTGGGAGGCGCTTTAAAAGCACCGTTTTATTATTATTACTAGCGGGCATCCGCTAGAAGATTTCTCGGGGAGGTAAGTAAACAAAGCGTAAGAAAATTTGATACAATATCAAGAACATTTCCTACATGTATACATAATCCAGACGGTCCCTAAATAATCCGAATATCGCAGGTGCTTTTGATAATCCAGGTATACATGTGCCTTAAAGTAGGTAGGCCTACCTTTGTCTTTCCAGATACCTATGTAGGCCTCCTATGTGACCTGAAATTCAGGTACCCGTTGTCCCATTATATCCAGGGACCCATAGGCCTAAGCCCTACCCCTAATCCAGTTACCACAGGTGCCCTTAATGGCACCGGATACCACATAATCCAGGTACTGCAGTGTGCCATTATATCGAGATACCCAGGTGCCCTTACTTTATCATTCAAGTAACTTTGAATTAATCGCGGGTGCCGAAGATAGCGGGCAGTAATAGTCCATCACAATAGGTAGAGGTGAGTAATATCAAAGCGTTATGAATGTTTATATAAATATGAAGAGTATGTCCTTATTCAGGTACCCAGGGCAGGTACCTAAAGTGCCCTGATATAATGTTAGTGACATGGTTCCCTTAAATGCGCCTAGGCCCAAATGGGGCTCTTAAATAATACAGATACCCATGTTCCTAATCCAAGTACTCCACGTGTTCTTAATACACCGGTTGCCCATAGACCTAGGCCCTACCCTCACGAGATGGCCTTAATAACCCAGGTACCGCATTTGCCGGCATTATATCTATACCAATGTACCCGTATTATATCCAGTTTATAATGGAAAGCGCAGGTATAGGTGCCGAAGCTATAATAGCGGATGGTTAGTCACATCAAAACGTATAGAGATGAGGGTATTGTAAAACAGCAAGAGTATGTCGTTTGATACTCCATGTATCCCAGGTGCCCTTAATACTGACATTGGTACCACAGTGCCCTTAATAACCCATATATACCATGTGCCCTTAATAAATTCATGTATGCCATGCATGTACAACACATGGTGCCCTTGATTATTCAGGTACCACCCCATATACTTTAATAATCAAGATTGAGACTATTAGGTGATCCAATATAGGACCTCTATGGACTATGTGGGTTTATCTTGAATCGAATATTAAGGGCACCCGTGATAACTGTGTATGCGGCTATTAGGGCCTACGTGGATTAATAAGGACACCTGAATGGCTATTCAGGTGTAGGAATACTTAACATATTCAGAGTATCTGGATTGCCTTAATATCCCCTCCCCCAGTTACCCCCTGTCAGTTCATGTCCCTACCCATTTTGTACCCCAAATAATACAAAAGTTGTATTTTAATGTCAAAACTGAAAGTAACTTAAAATTAGCTTTAAAATGTCTCCCCCGATTCTTTTATTGCCCCGCCACCCCGTTTTCCTCCTTTAAAATATTGATGCTGGTGCCGGCCACTGCCCATGCACATACTGTATCCAGGTAATAGGCTGCCATGCACATACTGTATCCAGGTAATAGGCCTACATTCTGAGCGTTATATATGGGTTCTATAGTTTTATAGTCGTCGTTTAGTTTTATGGTCGGCGGAGTCTATCATCAAGATCACTTGTACCATTCTATGCTTGTACTTAAACACTATGTGTGCCATCCGGGTTTTGTTTGGCCTATTTACTTTACATTATTTCTCCAATATGGCATGTAGGGCCTAAACGTATGCAGTCCCTTTGTCATGTTTGTTGTGTTCTAAATAAGCCTCCCGAGATACTACCTAATACACCCTTAAAATCCAGTTATCACAGGTGGCACACCTGCGCATAGTATATCCAGGTAATTTAAGACTATCTGCGTTTTATAGTGAACCCCGTAATCCAGATACCACTGGTGCCCTTTTAGGGTATGATGGGGCAATACCACACGTTCTGTTTATCCAGATACCCATGTGGCCTTAGTAAGGCCGCCTTACTATATCCATATTATCAAGTAAGGGAAGTGCGGGGGGAAGGGGGCTTAGACCTTAGGGTATGATGTGACAATCCCGTAATTTACGTGCTATAAGCCGCACGGCAAAATAAGCCGCAGCACCTCAAATTAAGACCATGATCCACCAGCCCATAGCTTCATGACCAGCCATGGGGTTACAACTGCATGAGTGACTCCATCAAATGTATTTTCCTTCAGCCACTTCAGTCACTTTAATACATGTTATCCTGGATACGGTTTGCGCCTTGCTCCCAGTTTCTTTATTAAAATAAAGGTCTTGGCTTTATGATTAATGTTTTGTTTGTGTCTTGCTCTCGTTACATTTTATTGTACTGTACGGTATGCACCGCGGAGCAACCGTATACGGACTGCCTGCTTTCACTGCATGCCCCGTTTACAATGTACAGTTTGCGCCACAAACGCGTACACACTTTGTCTGCGTCACTACGTGTGCGCCGATGTGCGTGCGCCATGTTAAACGCGGTCGCGCAGCAACACATAGGAACGGTTGTTATGGTACCGCCAGTTTCTTTATCGTTAGCAAACTCCGCGTTCATCTATGTTATTAATGTGAAAGTGTCACTTTAAGATCTGCGTAAGAGTTTTTTGTTTACATTTAGAAAATGTCGTAAAATATTTTATTTGTCGGACGTATAGTCCCGTATAAATGCTTGTTACTCGTGCGATCTTTAAGCAATAACAAACGGCCGCACATACAGAAATGTAGCTATATCCCTGATGAAAATATTTTGGGTGAAGACCATATGTCATCACTCACTCCGAAAACCATAATATTTGTCCGTACAGTAGCTACCCGAGTAAAAGAAATTCAACATTTCGGATTATCATCTGTCATCCTTTCTGCGCATGTCTGAAAACGTGAAAATACTGGCATTAAACTATCTAATTAGATCGTGTATTAGAGGCGCAATTCCACGCTTTTTCAGTTGAAGAGGGACGCGAGTGTAAAATCATTATTGAACTATATCTAATCAGGCGAGGGACCGAAAATTAGTATATAGATTATTATTAATCCACAGTTTTATATCTAACTGTTTATTTTTCCCCATCCGTTTTATTCCAAATTTGAATATGTCATTTTTTTGGCAAAATCTTGCAAAAAGAAAGAGGTGAAAAAGTAAACCCATTTTTAATCGCCGTACTCAATACGTCTACAGCTAATTTATTATTCAAATCTTTCAAATGTGATATTACACATGGTAAATTTACTCCTCCGAATGGTGGTCCTGTATTACTAGGCAACATTTGATTATATCAGCTTTTTCCTATCCATGTGAATTTAAATATTCATTCGTTCACATCTTTCAGATATTCATCTCTCCCCCCCCCCCCCCCCCCCCCGGCCGCGCCTAACGATTCCCGATCCGAACTAACCACTGATGATAAACATTTATTTTCTTTCGACTTTATTTCCTCTTCCTTTCTCTTTTCTTCCTTCCCCTTTCTTTTCCTCTTCCTTCCCCTTTCTCTTTTCTCCTTCCCTTTTTTCCCCCTGTCCCCTTTCTTTTTTCCACCGAAATCATGACCCCCGTGCCCCTATGCTACGCCACTGGTTTCCACCACAGTCAAGAACGATTTGACCACATAGCTATCATGTTTTTAATGGAATTCAGAGCTTTTGTTTTAATTTATATTAAACATCCTTAAGGTTTGCACTAAAGTTTCAGTTGTTTTTTGGTTCCATATCGTCAGCCTGCTTCGATAATTGCCTAACTCATTTTTTCTAGTTTTGAGAAACAACAAAAATAGGAAAAGTGAGTTAAGCAGTTATCGAAGCAGGCTGACGATATGTTGAATATAGCACCATGAATAGTGCAGGTGAATTCCAACAGGAGCAGAACCTGTTGGATAGAATTAGGTTGGGATAGGCCTATACCTTTAAGTGAAATATGGCTTGTTATAGGCCTAATACGAGTTAATATGACCCATTTTAAACATTTTACATAATTATTACAATCTGCCTAACTCACAATGCTGACTTAGGCAGAATTGCAATTGTACATTTATCAACACTTATTTTTTCAATGACTTAGATATATTATTACAGCATGTGCATGATGTAATGAAGTCATGATTTATGCAAAATAACTCAATTTCGCTGAAAAGTGAGTTAGGCAATTATCGAAGCAGGCTGACAATATGCACAGGTATGTGTCTGCACGAACTAACCAGTTTTAAGCTTGAGGCATGGGTTGATTTAGGTTAAGATCGCCCCCCACTATTAGGCCTACAGTAGCCATTTTATTTGCTATCTATAGATAACATTGCGATCATGTTATACTGAAGAAAGCATGTTATTCATTCAATTTGTTTGCTATCTACTGAAGATAGCATATTTTGTAACATACCGTATAGCGAATGGTATCACTGTTATTCTATTATACTGGAGATAGGAATCTTTGTGGATTTGGTATTTTGCTTGTTTGTTGGCTGTTTTATAAATAAATATGCCAAATATCATGTAGGCATTATTGGAGAACTATGAACAAGGTTGAATTGGTTTTCCCTTTATAAAACGCTCTTGAACGTAAAAAACAAGGTTTTTAAATATATTTCTTTATGCTGAGGCTATTTGTAGCGATATTAATCATTACTATACCCCCCCCCCCCCCCCCCCCCCCCCTCCCCTCACACACACCCCAACCAGATTGATTATAATCATAACCCCCTAAACTATTTCCCGTGGCTACTTCATTAACCCTCGGTCTCTTGGATTGTTTGGCACGCTAATTTAAAGTAAAGAAATCAGGTTGTTTTATTAACCCTCACTAAACGCTACTTGTACCACGTCACTACAACCATGATAACCCTATGCCTATTCTAAACCATTTTCCGTGGTTTTACCCCACCCGACATGACACCATAACCCATAACCAACAGGCCTATAACCATTTCCCGTGTGGCTATGGGCTATGTGCAATGTGAATGAGTGCGTAATGCCGCGGCAGTGAGCCCTTCCGGAAACATGTACGCGGACGCGTTACCACACGGTATGATTACGCGATAGTACGCGCAACGCATAAAATCGTGCACTTCTAGTGGCATTTGTGACCAAAATTCTAGAGGTTTTATGCTGTTTATTTTGAGCCAATTGTTGACCAATTTCACTGGAATATACTTAAAATCACACGTCCCAATATTTCCTCTATCTTTCATGCAAAATAGGTGCCACTTTGATCAAAAACTAATGGAGAAATAAGGATAACAAACGCATCCCACACACTCACTGATTTGCACTATCCTCACAAAATTACACCGTGGTTTTGCCTTAAAGTTCCTCACCAATTACCCTGAATCCCGTCCACACATCCTTGCCACTTCACAATGTATGAGCCCCACCCTCTCAACTCTGCACTCTGTTCCTGTGCCACCCCCCCTCCCCACCCCACCAACACCAAAAAAGTACCACACCCCTATAGAAGGCATGGGAATTCCCAATTTTTAAAACAAAAAGCAGCCTGGGAATTCCCAAAAAATAAATTGCATGCCTCACACCCCTATCGAAGGCATGGGAATTCCCAATTTTAAAAACAAAAAGCAACCTGGGAATTCCCAAAAAATTAAATTGCATGACTCACACCCCTATAGAAGGCATGGGAATTCCCAATTTTAAAAACAAAAATGAACCTGGGAATTCCCAAAAAATAAATTACATGCCTCACACCCCTATAGAAGGCATGGGAATTCCCAATTTTAAAAACAAAAAACAACCTGGGAATTCCCAATTTTTGAAGCAGTTTTGGTCACACCCCTATAGAAGGCAGCACAATTATGCAGTGGGAATTCCCAAAATTTTCTGTAAAAAAAATGTTTGCCTTCTATAGGGGGTGTACCCATTAACAAATGGAATAGCCCAATAACACAGGACATTTCAATATTATGGCGTCCAAATCAAAAGAAAGGCGTCATAGACGCCGGAGACGCAAGGTAGCGTGAACCCTGGAACTTAGCGCCACTACAGTACAAACAGGGCTTTTTACCAAAACAAACAGTGCCAAACATATGCTGTAGTACATGAAATTAACAGCTGGGGGTCACCTGGACTTCCACCTTCTAATACATGGTAGAGATAGGCATAACTTCGCTAACTATATGAAAAAGAAGTTGAATCCCAACTAAAACATACATACATGTTATTCTCAAAATAAAGGGTCTTTAAGAAAAACAAGAGAGGACTGAATTGAAAACACATCAATCGCAATTATAAGCCTTTCATTATACTGTAATGTCAATTATGGGAACCAGTAGACACTAGTGGCAGAAATCAGTGGTCATGTGATGAAAATGATGCATGCTGGTGTTGCTCAAGAAATCTTCTTTGAGTTCAGACAGTATTCCCCAGGGTAATTTCATTGCTAATCTCTGAATAGAGAGCAATTGAGCATCCTCATCGATAGCCAAGATTGAAGACATAAACGCCAGAATTAATGAATGATTATTCCGTTACATACCAATGATGCTAGCTAACTTTCTTGCAAGTTCAAACACAAAAGAATGTCTTCTACTTTCGTATGTAGGCCTATAAGGGCTCTTGCCCAAACACAAGTAGAGGAAAGCTCGAGGAAAGAGCAGGGAAAGCGCGATCCTTGTTAAAAGGAGTGACAAAGAATCGGTGATTTAAAATACCTCACTGAATGTACTTCACGCAAAAATAATTCTACCGCCTGCATTTATGTCAGACAACATAACATGGGAACGGGCTAACAACAATACCTTTATTCTCATCCTTAAACGGTCATAATGTAGGTATTTATTTAATCAAAACTGTAACTTTAATTGCCCACATTTGTCACTCTTACCCTGTTAGTATCGAATAACCTAGAAACATTCCATCCAATCCCGTGCGGTGAGTACACCATGAGTTGGCGTAATTTGCCGCATAAGCATGCAGGAACATCGTAGTAGCAGAAGTGAGCGTTACGGAAGAAAACTTTAGTTACCACGCAATGTGGTCACGCCGTGTTAAGTTCCTGGGGGGGGGGGGGGGGCACTCAACTTTTGTTTGGGTAGGGGGTGTGTCGCCCAGGGTCTGAAAAAGGGGGGCTACAGAACTGAACTGAGTGGATTTTATGAAGAAAAATAGGGTCTTAAGAACTGATTTTTTCAAAAAAGTAGGTCTTGAGAACTGGCCTATAGTTCAATTTTGATTAGCAAGAACGCAAATGTTCAATTTTGTTGGTCTTAGGATGCAACATTTTTGAAGAATTGGGGCTTTGGAACGCGATTTTTGGCCTTAAGGGGGCCTTAAGAGTCCACACCACTAATAAAATCTCCTATGCTTACTGTGTAAAATGGACGATAATTATACGCCATTTTCTCGCTTATAAAGCAACTGGTTGCTTCAACTTTGCATTCTGTGTGAAGATTATGGTCTTGGTTTCCTGTAAACAACAAAAAATATAAGGTC
>CM069455.1:53410921-53444404 GCA_035610835.1 Ophiura sarsii
CGTCATTTGAAACGACGTTTTCTAAGTCGGTAACCCTTTCACAAACCCCTAAAATTGCATTTGCTAATAACTTGCATTAATCATCTTCTGAAGCGATTTTGTTGTAAAATGTAATTGATATTGTTATAATATGAAGGTAAGAGGACACAGTAAGTTATTTCAGCTATTTGGATGCCATTTAGTAATATACTAAGCTATTTGGATGCTATTTTGTATTATATTATATGATTTAGTAATATACTGAGTCACTGAGTCCACGGCCACGGCACGGCCTCTTTGTTCCGTGTTGCCTTGGCTCTCGCAATTAGCCCAATGATTATGGCGAACCCTAGGCTACATCCCCCAGTCATCAATATTACCGTACGGACGCTAAAGCTGTACAAATATCGGAGCCTGCAAGATAGCGACATAAGAGGGCGGCTGAGAGTTACAGTCTAGGTGAACCCTTCAATATGATTAGCCCAATGATATGGCAACAACCCCTGGAGGACGGGGATCATACAGTCGTACAAAATATCGGGACCAGATTTAGTTTTACGAATCACATTTACACCACAAAATACACAGAATGTGACCATTTGAAGACTATAATAAGTTGCCTGACTGTTAAATGTAACTAAGGATTACTATGGGAACATAAAAAGATGAGATTATAAAGTTGAAGTACGCGATCTAATCAGTCAACTTTTTAATAAGCTTATTTTCCCCCTATGCTTTCGTGTGTTCAGGCTGACACAGAATGCATACAGGCCTGATTGCACTGGGCTACATGTAGAGGGGTAAGCTTTAGAATATGTGACGAACCGAAAACGGTGTTCCGTTTTATTATATTAGTATTTCGTTTACTGGATAAGTTTCCCCAGAGTAAAAATACTGTCCTACATATACTTACTTTATAGTCAAAAGAGGCCCATTATGTTTTCTAAACCATAATGAAATTGTTTACCTTTTCAAACCAAAGGGAGTGTTCATTATAAATATTTATTATTTATGGGGTGGGGGTTATAACATCATAATACTTTCTCTGTCATGACAAAGGCAAAAAGGTCTCAGAATTCCACAACATTCATCAAAATTATTCAGTGGATTGTCCAAATGAATTTATTATTTATGGGGGGTGGTTGGAAAAAATGGAGGGAGGATCAGAAAGAAATTCTTCGTTATTTATGGAGGGGGGGGGGGGGGGGGGTTATTACATCATAATACTTTCTCTGTCATGACAAAGGCAAAAAGGTCTCAGAATTCCACAACATTCATCAACATTATTCAGTGGATTGTCCAAATGAATTTATTATTTAGGGGGTGGGGGGGGGGGGGGGGGGGGGGGTTGGAAAAAATTGAGGGAGGATCAGAAAGAAATGCTTCGTGAGCAGTCAAATCTACTATTGCTTGATTAATTGGATATACAGGGGGATCAAGAAAAAAAATCAACGAAAAAGGGGGATCAAGACAAAAAATAACGCTGTTTGGGGTGATCAAGAAAAAAATATGTCCAAAGCTCAAATATTTCCAACCTCCACCACCAGAGTATTTATGAACACTCCCTAAGAATAACATATGTGTAAGTTACTTTGTGTGAACAAATAAAGCCAATCATATTTTCCAGTTAAAAAAAATTCCAAATTATTTCTGCCATATTACAATACAAAAACATTTTTTAACATTCAAATATCCGACCAGCTCTACTAGGCGTGCCTAGTCTTGTTATTCTCTAGTTTAAGAATATTTTTAATAACCTTTAATAAAAAAGTTTTACATAACCTATTTCTCAATGTGTCCTTATAATATTTCTGAATGATTCGGTGTCCACCATACAACTTTAATTACCCCAATCCAACTTCTTCATCAATGTTAACCATACGTCTTAAAGGTTGTTGACCCTATTCTAGATTTAAGGGCATCATCAGTGTAATGAGAAATGGGACCTTTCATTTGATATCAAAAACACTTTTGAATCCCTTAGAGTTAAATTGTTAGGAAACATAGTAGCAACGCTGTTTGTTAATGTCTGTTCTTGAACTTTCAACAGTCTTCTATCTCCCCCGTCCAGTTTTTTTTTAAATACCTTGTTTAGTTTCATGCTGTCATTTTCCTCAAATATTTTAAAACCACAAAAGCTATCTCAACAAATTTGGTATCATTTTAAAGCCCTTTTCTGCCTGCAAAATAGCATTGGTATAGCTAATACAGAATGGGAGATACAGCTGTTTGATGTTTGGGGACCAGGGGTGGTGCTGGAAGGGGTGCCGCTGGAAGGGGTGCCGCCTGTACAAACTCAATGGCGGATAATCCCATGTTTTGTTCTTTTTACAATAACTAGTCATCTCTTAATGTTACAAACACCATTCTGGTCCCATTTTAAAGGATAATTAGTAATCTTTAAGTATGTGGTTCAACAGACTTGTCAACTATTTGTAACAACTAATTAATTATGGATAAGACCATGAACATCAACTTTCTTCCTATTCGCTACACAGTAAACATGAATAATCAGCCTCAATTTGCCGGATTTATAAAAATGACTATAACAGAAAAAGTGTTCAACCTATGATAGCAAAAGTATACATTTTTGGAAAGCTTGTAACTAGGGGAATTCAGAAATGCAGTTTATATCAGGGAAGGGTTCATTCTTAAACAAATATTTTTGAAAATTCTAAAAATATATAAAATAAAAATTCGAGATATTCACTAGCCGGTATAATTACCATACCGACGAGTAGTAACTTTGACAATTATATATCATCTAATGGGTAATTTCATGAGGAATTCAAATATGTAAAGTAAATAATGAAAGGTGTAGGTATAAAAAATATATGGATCTCGAATTAAAAATTAAAAACTCTGATATTTTTCGAACATTTCCGATCATACCATTTTAGTTCTTGGTCGTACTATAATTTCAATGGCATATTTGGTTTCCTCATGCAATTTCCTTCAGAAAATGTATACTTTTATTACCTCAGGGGGGGGGGGGGGGGGGGGGGGGTATACAAGCAAATATAAATGTGTAAAGTTAAAATCAAGTCGTGAAAGCCAAAATCCGTGTGTAACGCGAAAGGAGGCGAGCTTAAAACACATGACCATATATATAATGATTTTAGTATGTAGGGTCTTTTTAAGGAATCTCACAATTGCAAAACATAAATACAAGCACATTTGTTAAAATTTGCAAAGCAAGACAATTTGCACGTTTACAGTACACAAGCATTGCGTGAATTTAGTAGATTATTATTGTAACAACCTTGCATGCATTTATTCCTTTAGTTGACAGTACTCCACCAGTCGTTAGCTGCATCAACGATGTCACTGTATCAGCAACTACTGGCAGCGCTGGAGCTTCAGTAACCTGGACAGAACCAACCGCTACTGATAACGCTGGCGATGTGACCACATCAAGGACTCATACTCCAGGATCATTCATCCAAGTTGGAACCACCCCAGTGACCTACACATTCACCGATGGATCAGGCAACAGTGCTCAGTGCACATTTAATGTCAATGTTGTCCCTGAGCATGGTAAGTCTTTGTTGAATGAGCACCACACTCGGAAGGTTGTTGAGATGGAGTCCCACTGCGTCCAACGTGTTGTCCTTTTGGCAAGACACTTTAACGCCCTTGCCCCTCTCCACCCAGGTGTAAAAATGGGTAGCTGTTTTGAGAATATGCGCAATGGTCAATATTTGTATGGTATGCCGCCAAACCCAAGTGAAGCGAACTGATAGTAGCAGCGGATTAAATGTACACGCTGTGAGAATAATTGAAAAGTGCTATATATATCGTCTGTGTGTGCTACGCTCAACGCTAATTCCATTGTGGGAATGACATTTCGGTACAACTCGGCTTTCAGTGCTGCTTAAACCCCGAAACTGTATTATCTGAACATTCAACTCTAACCACCTAAACTGTTGCTGAACTGTTGCTGGGAATTGGGACCCCTACATTGCACAAATTGAGTAATCCATCAAAAGTGCCAAATTCTAGACTTAATAAGTTATATTTTGATTATTTTTTTCTATTTTTATTTTCCTAGTAATAGAATGCTTCATAAGCACAACAGGTCTTGACTACCGTGGCTACGTATCCAACACCATAAGTGGCCGACAATGCCAGAAATGGAGTTCAAATCCTCAAGCTTACGTAACGCCGGAGAAGTATCCCAACTCTGGCCTCGGTGACCACAAACTATTGCAGAAACCCTGACGGTGACGAGACACCTTGGTGTTATATTGGCGCAAGCGTGGGGGATCAATGGAGTCTTGTGATGTAGGGCAACCGAGTGCTAGCTGTGGTGGAAGTACAAATGGTAAGTTGTGTTTATACAATTGGGTTAAGGGGGGGGGGGGGGGGGGGGGGGGGGGGGGGGGGGGTCTAGGTTGATTTGCACCAATTTTTGAAACAGATTTTCTCAATGTTACTGTGGGCTTACACCCTTAGAGTCATATATCAAATTGAAGTTATTAGAATGCTGGAGGTACCAGCGTTTCAAAAAATGCGCGTTATTTTGATCTGGTTGCTATGGTAATCAGACAAGGCCTCTGATTGGCTAAACACGGGAACAAAGATAACTAGAATACTAAATGTTGCATGTTCACCATACTTTGGTAGATGATGTATGGGAACAATGCGCACGAACCAATGAAGCTGGATTTTTATACGGTTGCCATGGTAGCCAGGAACGACCAATCAGGTAATTTTACGTTATAATTCAAATTTGGAAAGATAAATTGAAAATCTGGCTTCATTGGTTCATTTACTCTATTCAAGCCTTATTATCCATTCCAAATATCACCCTGATATTTACTCTATTCAAGCTTATTATCCATTCCAAATATCACCCTGATACGAGGTTTCGTGTTCTAGTTATCTTTGTTCCCGTGTTTAGCCAATCAGAGGCCTTGTCTGGTTAAATACTAAATATCTAGTATTTAAAATAATAAAATACATAAGATATACACCAAAATTACGAAATATGAATTAAATGTCATAGTAAATGTAATTTCAATATTCAGTTTATAATACTATTTTTGAATATAAAATGTTTTATTAAACCTTCGATAATATTTGTTCCAAATTTAGTAAAATATCACTGCTTGAAATATATTACATGTAAATAAAATAGGAAACCGCCATTTTGATACAAGTTCGCCTCACCGATATAACTTTGTTCAAACACAACATTACAATGAAATGTCCGATTTTTAGTCAAATAGAAGCATTTTGAAGCTACCATCTTACTGCACATGGTGTGTGCAATATTGCATATTGCCTTACCTAGACAAAACACATACCCCCCGGATACCCCCACCCCCCCCCCCCCCCCCCCTTAAAACAAATAAGACAAATGAAATGGTAAAATGTCATTCTTCAGTTTCTCCCCCTCCCATAGCTCGGGTGGTGATTATCATGAGCGAGTAAAAGAGGGCCTAGTAGAGGGAGTCCAAACGCTTTATTCCCCGACTACGCCGATTTGCTCATTCTACAATATTAATGAAGTTGTTGTGGACGTATACAATGAATGATTTCACAGTCACAGATGCACTTCCGCAATACTATGTACGTCAGGAACGATAAATATCGGTCAATTTTAACTTGAAGATAAAGGTTCTGAAAATGTTCTCTGTTTGTTTTGTTTAGTTTAGTCACTCTTACAAGCAAAACAATATTGTTAGTTTTCATTAAAAACCTGAACACTTGAGAGAAAATTTAAAATTAATACAAGTAGGCCTATACTGAACAATTCACTTTCGCTGAGTACGTCCGCAACGGAGGAAGTTTTTTCACACATTATACTTGAAACCCAGGTGTTAAAAATCAAGCACTCTTATATTTAAGACATCGCAAGCCCTCTGTCAAGAGTCTCTGAAATGTACGTGTTCTACTACTTTCCCAGATATTAAAGATTGGTGAGAATCTATACAACATGCAGGAAAAACAATATCCTACATTCAACAACTCCCCCATACCTAAGTACAGTAGCAAAACGTTGTCGATTTGAGATAAACCCACTGTTCATATGCAAAAACAATCTCATAATTCATAATATTCCATATCATCTTAAAGTCAGCAATACCATCTGCATTCTTAACCCTTTCTTAACTTTCCTCGATTAATTGTTTACAGAAAAGTTAGTCATCACACAGTGAATCATTGAATTTCCAATATGATGGGCCACAATAATTACTGGTTTAATTATAATCTTAATGTATTTCCAATACCTAAACATTATGTATATAATTACCCCCCCCCCCCCCCCCGCCCCCCTCCCCGGTATATTTTAGCACTGCATGGGGCACACAGGTTAACAATACTAAATGGTTTACCTTGCATAGTAATATCAAGAATAATATATCTACCATAGTTATCAGTATCTCCTTAAGGTCCGATTGTAGATTTTCTATATTTTTCTCAATTCATTTTTCAAACAGATTTACCGAGTGACTATAGAGTGGATGGAAGATGTGGGCCAGAGTATCCAGGACCAAACGGAGAAGAAGGCATATGCCTTGCTGATGGGACTGCTCCATGTTGCTCAAATCTTGGCTGGTGCGGTAACACAGTCAGACACTGTGTCACAAACCTGTATTGGGACTTTCGCGCAGGTAATCATTTTTTATTCTATGACACCACTATGTCAATATACAAAAGTTATCTTCTATCTCGTGATTTGGTTGAATCAATTATCTATGATTATCTATGTCCAGATCGTGTAAAATATGTTGGTCTAAAAAGGGAGAGTATAAGAGACTGGATGTATGGAATATGAATATTAAGTCCTAATTTTGTTACGTAGGCTCCCTAATTTGAGTTAATGATGTGATTAAGATAACAATTCACATCGACGTAGACTTTAATATAGACACCCCTTTGTTTAGCAATAATCAATCAGACAAATTAAATGTATAGATGAGGTGACCGTTGCTTACATCCAATGTTTATCAACAAACGCAACGGGCGAAGGGACTGGACTGTCGATACACGCTTGAGGGAACAGCATATGACTACAACACTGTCCCAGCCAGTAGGGAGGTCATGCTGCATGTCATATTTTGTTATACGCAAGAAAACAATGGAATCTTAGTGACTGCAATATTTGCTAGAAATAGCTTCGGAAAATGGTCTATTTGGGCGTCTCAAAAACTAAGAAACGTATTAAAAATCATGTAGAATTTTGGAGGAGGGTCAGTAACATCTGCAGAACGGTAAAATGTATAGTTTTAAACACGTTTGGTGACCACATTTATGTCGTACAATGTCGGAAAATTCACGTTTTGAAAATCCGTGGTCTTCAAAATTACAGGAATCCTAACTAATTCTAAACCTCACCAAATCATGAAATGAACCCTCGTCTACAAAAAAGTCCATGTACGTATTGCTCTATCTGCTTGGAGATAGCGAAGACCACGGAAACCTCATAACTTTATACCATGGAATGAAATCTGCCATAGACATTACATGGCGAAAATCGTACAGATTTGCACTGCAGACCTCTGTGTAGGGAGTGTTGACAATAGCTTAACAATAGCAAGGTCGTTTGACTATTGTGTTTATGCATGTTTGTGACGACTGACCCCGTTTAACAATCTTCATAGCTTTCAAATAGGGCTTGGGTGACCTAACTATTGACTGGTCCGCTATGCCGTATTGCCCTTTATAATGCAAACTGCCGGGCAAAGAACAATAGCAACTTGCCACGTTTTGCCCGGTGTGACGTCACCTGTCACCCCATCTATATGTATGTTTGATTTAAAATATTGTCGATCAGATTAGATTCTTAAACAATGTTCGATGTTTGTTTAAATATAACTTGAATTTAGACTTTTTTAACAAACCGAAATATGTTATTCTATAGGTATTGTAGAGTTTCAAATACGTTTAAACAGTGGAACTTCCAGACGTGAAAACGAGGGGCGTGTGGAGATATACGTAAATGGCGCATGGGGATCCGTTTGTGATGATGGTTGGGATATAAATGCTGCAACGGTAGTATGCCGAGAGCTTGGGCTTCCTTACAGCGATGTCCAAGCCAAGTCAGAAGCTTACTTTGGCTATGCTAACGCAGGAGAGATATTACTTGACAACGTTTCCTGTACTGGTGATGAGAGTGAACTGTCGCTATGTTCTCACGGAGAATTAGGAATCAGTGACTGTCATCTTTATGAGAATGCTGGTGTTATTTGTGGCTAGGTAACTATATAAAAGGCCTCGGTAGTTGAGTACGATAAGATTATCTATGATTGTAGCTTCTTTTAATATTCCTTTTAGTTTTTAGAATGCCACGAAAAGGGCTGCTATCCCGTAAAATATATGTATACGATACGCTGCATATTGTACAGGGTGTCTCAGAATGATCTATATTGAGCTAATACGATTTCTTTTTTGTATGAACTTTATTGATATTGTTGTGTTTTGTAATGATAGTAGATTTCAAGTTTTAGTGTTTAAATGATCCATTATGATCCATTATGAAAATCTAACTATTTCTGAAATGTCATTCGCATTATTATTCACACTAGCTTTTTGATAACAATCGACTGTTGTGTGCATAGAAAACAAAGCTTTGATTTCATAAGGCAGGATTTGTTTAGCTGGAGTGGTTTTAACCTTTATTTTGCGGGAATTTTGAATAAACTTATGAGGTGTGAGGTTCATTGGTTGAAATGCTTTTATGTCTTGCCACAGACGAACCAAAAGAGATATCTCAACAAAATTAACAGAATAAGTAAAACACATTTCTACCGTCATATCGCATGTTTTTAAATTTGACACCTTTTTTTAAAACTTTTTTACATATTTTTTATTTTTTTTGAAACCCGGTATTGATCATGCTGGGACCACCTGTACTCACGTTGAACAAATAAGCTCACATTTCACATTTTAGTTGATTGCAGTTAAACTGTTACATGTTTGTGATAGCGACGACGCAGGTGTTATTTGTGGGGGTAAATTCTCAAGGATTTTAACATGAAACATTTCAACATCATGAAGTGAAAGGATATAAATCCTCTTTGAAAAACATAACAAACACAGCAACATTAGTGGGAATCATGGGTAAAACGCGCTTATCAATTCTATTGAGTATACACGATGTATACATATGCTTTATCTATATTTATTTCCCAGATAACCCTCATCGTTTAGGGCAAACCTTTTTTAGCATACAAACTCAAAATCATGTAAACATACAAAATCAAATTAATGATTGATTGATTGATTGATTGATTGATTGATTGATTGATTGATTGATTGAGTGATTGATTGATTGATTGATTGATTGATTGATTGATTGATTGATTGATTGATTGATTGATTGATTGATTGATTGATTGATTTTCCTCTTTCTGTTTTTGTCTTGCAGATAGTACCATGTGAAAGTAAACAAGATACGGCTTCATATGGGAGGATCGAAGAGAAATATCGCTTGGAGTAAAATATTAGAATTAATAAAACTAGAAAGTTTCATTTGTTAGTTATTTGCTGTAATTTAAGTCAACCCAATTTAATTTAACACAATTGGAAGACTAAAGCGCTCAACAACACTTTGTTTATGTCCCACTTCCGATGTTATGACCAAGAAGGCTAGATAGACATTTGGATGGATCTCTTAGCCACAATATGGTACCAAGCTTGCCACCAAGCAACAAAGATAAGCCATGATTAGCACCATTTAATAAAAATCCGTACCGTTTCCAAATTCTTATTTTCAACAAATTACACGGGGAGTAATTACCATTACCTGTTCACAAAATGCGACTTTGGAAACGTCCCTGATTTGTATTAAATGGTGTTAATAATGGTTTCTCTTTGTTGTTTTGTGGCATGTTTGGTACCAAATTGTTCAGAAAAGATTCATGTCTATCTAGCTGATTTAGACAAACAATAACAGGAAGACGCTTTATAGGACATAAGCAAAGTGTAAAACTTTCTTTTGTAAAGCACTTTATATTATAAGTATCTAAAGCAGTATAAAAATGTTCCTTGAATGATTAAAATACAGTTATTCATAAATAAGTAAAAATTTTATACTGTTAATTGAAATATGTGAAGGCCCTCGACTTGAATTAATGACGTCGCCTTGGAACTTAGTGTGCATCTTAGATAAATGTGTCTGAGCGAATGTGTCTTTTAACGTAATCATGACATCGAATGATTTTCCCAAAAATGCCTTAACAAACATTTTATTTTTTAATGAAAATTAGTCTAAATAATTTTTAAAAATTGGATAAATTACCGAAATCTAGTTTAGGTTCATTTCAATGTACGTTTGAGCTTTGCTAATAAATAACCATTGCACGCAAGAAGTACGTAAGCGTGTTGTTTGTGTGTCATATGTTGACCTATATCATTCGTATTCTTTATCCTAGAGAAAACTCCAAAGCTTTTCTAAGAAAAATGATATCAATACCGTGCTACGTCTTCAACAAAATCAGCATTTAATATTGATTAAGCAAATATGAATAAAAATGATAATATTACACAAGGAAAGATGAAGTTGATAGTCAGTAGCGTAGCTAGACGGGGGCAAGTGGACACGTTTTTTGATGAATCATGTGAGGTTTGACAGTGAGGTTTTATATGTTTTAAAGCAAAAAGGCTTAATTAAATAATTAGGGTATTAATTGATAATCAAGTGCCCAATAATTACCCTTTCAATTTGTTTTCATTCTCTTTTATTCAAACAGGACTTACATCAATGTTATTGTTATATACTGAAATATCTTAAGACCATTTTTGACCAATAAGATAATCAATTAGTAACTTAATTAATTAATTCAGCCTTTTGCTTTAAAACATATCAAACCACTTAACTGAACATGCAAAAGTAGTTTTTCAATCCACAAAAATAACCAATTGCAAAAAGAGCTATTTTGCCTGAATTGACAATATGTTTCCATATTCGGAAACATTTCACAGGTTGCCTTTTTGGCAGTTTGTCCTGACTGATAATATAAAGCAGTTCACGGTGTTAACAATATACAATATAACAACAAATACTAACAAACACCGGTTCATGGTCGATTTTATATAATTTCATTATTATATTTATAAAGTCAATGGGTATTATCTTTTCTCTTTTTTTCCTCTTTTTCGTTAACGCATTCTCAAATGCGGGGCCAACATATTATCTTTACATGGGCATGTTGGGGCACCAACGGCGACCCTTTATAACACACCTCTGATTGGTGACTCTTCCGATGCCTCTATCTCACAAAATATGATCTATTTCATAGGCGTGCGCAGGATCTTTTTACCCGGGGGCTTAAAAATAAATTTCATTGGTTCGCACCGCTATCCGCGGTAACGAGTCTGAGGGGGATGTGCCCCCTGGATTGGATTTTTGGCTTGGATTGGATTTTTTGGAATATTGGCTATTGTCAAAAGAAAGGTTTAACCGGAAGTTTAACAAACCGTTCCTGAAGCCATTTTGTTAAGTTTGACTGATAATATGAAACTAATTTGCGCGTAGCGCGCCAAAAATATATTTTAACACTAAAAAGGTCCAGAAAACGTTTCTGAAGCCATCTTGTTCCAATTGAATAACTAAGTAGTATAAAAATAATTGGCGCGGAGCGCGCAAAAAATGTGCTATAATTATGTAAAAATAAAGGTTGACTAATAAATTTATTATTCAAGCTTAATTGGAAATTGAGAACTGTTCTAACACAAAGGAACAATCGGATCCAACTAATGAATCAAGTTATTTATTTTGTTCCTAGAAAATGGTCTAGACAAAATATATACAACGTGGGCTGACTTCAGCTCTGTCTGTGATTGCAGGTGTATTTGAACTATACAATGTTTCATTTATTAATGACTTCTGCCACCTTGGCTATTAACTATAATAAACAGCGTTGACGCTGTTCCTCTTCTACAAGTTCAAATGCGCGAGTAATCTGATATTCGGAAGTGAACTGTGTCTGTTTGTAGACTACTTTGTGCCAGCTATGTAAATGGATTCCGTATACACTCATTTCACTGCATTATAGCAATACTATTTGCAGTGACATTTTAGGTTCGGCAATCACGTTATAATTATTTGCTTTGACACTTTTTCAAAAGTCACATATGAGTCACTAGATCCAAATATAGAGTCGAATATGAAAACAGAATGTCAAACTTCGCAGTTGTCGTCGTAGACTATGGGGCATAGGCATGATATCCCTCTCTAAAACAATTTCCGTGGTCTCCTCATGGGCCTTGGTTCAAACCATGCTTAAAATATTGGTAATATAGTACTAATCAATAATTCAGCTGATCCCACGCTCTAAAGTTGCACATAAGCGCACAATTCCCGCCAATAATGAAATCAGCCAACACTGAAAACAATAACTCATTTTTCATCGTACTCTACTAATTTTAGTTAGTAAAATTAATTGGTTGAGCGTACTCTACTAGTTCTGATGATGTCTTACGATGATAGGAAACCTGTATAGATTAAAAGACTTACAAAGGAACGAATTTAAGATTGTTTAGCAGGCCTTACTAACAGGATATTTTAAGTTTTACGAAGATGCCAGAATTGGTACAATTTGCACCATTAGGTTTTACGAACCTTTAGGTTTTACGAACTGGTTTTACAATTGCGGTTCTACGATGTTTAATTCCCGCTTGCGATCATGTATATGATAACTTTTTCTGTAGCGCAGACGACTTCAGGTAGCACACAGGGTCAGTCACGTTAATGCGTTCGTCCACTCTGGCGTGAAATACCGATGAAGGACGATGGCAAACAGGTATTTATTTCTCTCAATTGAACATTACATATTGCGGTCATAATGTAAGCTTTACGGTAGGCCTAGGAATATCAAATGCAATCGTGTGGATCGTTGACCTGGGATGGCACTTAGTGCATGAAACGACAGCCAAGATGGCGGACGCTTGCGAAAAGCCTATCAATGATTCATGAACGAGCAATGAGTCGCTATCCCCTAGGTCCACATGATTGCATTCGATATTCCTGGGCCTACAGTAAAGCTTACGATATGACTGTAATATTTAATGTTCAATTTGAGAGAAATAAACACCGGTTTGCCATCGTTTTTCATCGGTATATTATGGGGCCTAGGCCGCATAAAGCTTACTTTACATTGCCGCAATCATCGTACATCACATTTGTACAATTGATTCGTTCGGCCAGACAAACGAGTTTTAAACTTTGTTGAGCCTATCGAACTAACCAAGATTAGTAGAAAGAGACATCGTTTTTACGATCCTATAAGATAGTACGGCAGCTTTGAAATTCGTAAAACCTCTGCCGTACTAACATTTAATTGGTAAAGCAAATTAGTTAGGCAAGCCCAACCAATATATAGCAAATCACTTATTAGTAGAACTAGACATCGTTTTTACTAACTTTTAATTAGTAGAACTTACGAAATAATGTTTTCAGTGAAAACAAGGAGTTCTTTTAAAAAAGCTATACACGTACCAAGTGATCCAGTGCAATAGATAGGCAAATATGCATAGTGTTCACACCGTTTACCTTTTTTCCATGTGTATTGATGACAATTCTGTTTTTTAAATTGTTATCATAACAAAATAGAGATAACATCGCTAAAAGTACCGTGCACTTGATGTTTTTACTTAATTTTCCAATTTACAGGTTTAGCCAATGTCAATTTATGTTAAGATTCATCAGTTTTGTATTCAAGTAGTGTAGTGTATAAGTGCCACCATATCAAATGTATCATGACCTTGGAAAAGTACCGTGCACTTGATGTTGTGACTACATTTGTCAAATTTACTGGCTAATGATCGTGGAAAAGTACCGTGTACTTGATGTTTTGACTACATTTTTCATTATTTCTGACAAAAATCAATGCATTGACAATCATGAATGTTTAAGATTCATTATCATTTTTGTATTACAATAGTGTGATGCTATCAAATAAATTAATCATGACCATGGAAAAGTAACAGTCACTTCATGCATTTATATGTGCGAGACCTTTGTTTTCATACAGCTCTAATACAGATCAAATCAAAAATGTATTATTTCATTATTCATCCATCTTATACCATTCATTCATCTTATTGAAGACTGTTTGTTTTAAATTATAATTTATAGTGATTGCAGTGTTCTCTACATTTTATGCCATTTCCTCCAGGTTACAAGCTTCTGAAATAAAGTCAAGTCTGTCCCACAAGATGAAGATCATTTCCTCTTGGATGGACGTAGAACATTTAATTGAAGTCAAGTGCTTCCATCATGATCAAGATAATTTGGACATAGAATACAAGTCAAGTCATTCACACAAGATCAAGATTTTGCTCTTTAACATAGAAGTCAAGTTCTTCCAACAAGATGACGTTTATTTGCTGTTGGACATAGAACATTTTAATTGTAGTGGTTAATTCACAAGTCTTTCCCACAAGATCAAGGTTATTTGCTCTTGGACGTAAAACATTGAATTGGCAAGATGTTGGATTTTATATTATTTTGTTACAAGTTGATCCTAAGCAACAAGATAGAAAACACTCATCAAATATTCAATCAATCCTCAGTTCAGCCATTACTGACCACCTGACTAGGCGTTTGAACCCCTTTTTTTTGAAAATTAATCTTCATCAGATCTAAAAACTTGAAATAGGTCAATGATGTCTGCATTGTAGGTTTACCATTTATGTTATTACATGTATGTAGGATGCCAAAAATACCTCATTTAAACATTAAACAATATGAATGCAATATCAATCATTTTCATTGCATTGAAAGATGAGGAACATGTAAATTGCATGTTGTATAATGTTTATTATCGGATTTCTGCATGTAAGGGACACTGAGGCAGCAATGAATGTGTCAGCAATGAATGTGTCAGCATATTTACATCGTTTTTATTTTTTTATTTACAACATATTTACATGATTTCTTTCTTTGGTACACATAATTTGTATATTTTTAACAATATTGCATTTGTTGTGTTCAACTTATTTAAGATAACCATCAAAAATGTGTAACTGTGACTTATTTTAATAGAATAGGCCCAATTTTTATTTCATTTTGGCTGAAAATTAAAAGGCTAATTACAATGTTATCTCCATTAATTGAACACACAACTACAATATGTACATGTACAGACATGGAGAATGAAGGGAATGAAGAAGCAACCTGGAAAAAATGTGTGTGAAATTGAGCTATGAAATTGAAAGAAAATATGAAAATGTTGACCAAAAAAAAGAAGAAAAAGAAGGACTTCTGATGTCTGTATGTAACATGTACATGGTATAGTAATAATCTATGGGCGGCCATTTGGGTCAAAAAGGTCTCAACTACTAGAAAAGGTGTCAAATAATTATGAAAAAGGTCTCAAATGTTGATAAAGGAGTCAATTACAAAGAAAGGTCTCAAATGTTGATGATATAGGGGTCAAATACAGATAAAGGTCTCAAATGTTAATAAAGGGATCAAATACTGATAAAGGTCTCACATTTTGATAAATGGGTCAAATACAGATAAAGGTCTCAAATTTTGATAAAGGCCTCAAATACTGATAAAGGCCTCAAATATTGATTAAGGGGTCAAATACAGATAAAGGTCTCAATTGTTGATGAAGGAGTCAAATACTGATAAAGGGGTCAAATACTGATAAAGGTCTCAAATGTTGATAAAGGGATCAAACACTGATAAAAGTCTCAAATACTGATAAAGGCCTCAAATGTTGATAAAGGGGTCAAATACTGATAAAGGCCTCAAATGTTGATAAAGGGATCAAACACTGATAAAGGTCTCAAATACTGATAAAGGCCTCAAATGTTGATAAAGGGGTCAAATACTGATAAAGGCCTCAAATGTTGATAAAGGGATCAAACACTGCATAAAGGGGTCAAATACTGATAAAGGCCTCAAATGTTGATAAAGGGATCAAACACTGATAAAGGTCTCAAATACTGATAAAGGCCTCAAATGTTGAAAAGGAGTCAAATACTGATAAAGGGGTCAAATACTGATAAAGGCCTCAAATTTTGAAAAGGAGTCAAACACTGATAAAGGGGTCAAATACTGATAAAGGCCTCAAATGTTGATAAAGGGATCAAACACTGATAAAGGTCTCAAATACTGATAAAGGCCTCAAATGTTGAAAAGGAGTCAAATACTGATAAAGGGGTCAAATACTGATAAAGGCCTCAAATGTTGAAAAGGAGTCAAATACTGATAAAGCCCTCAAATGTTGAAAACGGGGTCACATTTAGAGAAAGGCCTCAAATGTTGATAAGGGCTTAAATACAGAGAAAGTTCTTTAATATTGATAAAGGCCTCAAATGTTGATAAAGAGGTCAAATAACTGATAAAGGCCTCAAATGTTGATACGGTCAAAATACAGAGAAAGTGTCAAAAACACATAAAGGTCTCAAGCAGTCTCGGTATCAACCTCGCAAACCTCACATTGAGATTTATCATGAAAGTAGTCGTACTGCCATGGTTTTATACACATCGTCCCTTTGGTACTGATTAGTAACCCCTAGAAACCAACTTGTCAAGTATGAGATTAATGATAACACACGGGCTGTGAATTTCTTTAAAAGCACAGTGGCGCACACCACTATATTCCTATTGAGTTTTAGCATAATTCATTTTTACCCATAGTGACAATATTATTTGGAGTAGGCCTATCTTTGGAGGAAAAAAAAACACGTTTGCAATAAAAATAGATCATCTTATGCGCTATGAACGCCCGTATGAACGCCTTTTGCGCTATGAACGCCCGTATGAACGCCTAAATAGTCGCAATTGTAGATTTAAAAAAGCCAACATAAAAAGTCATCCGCGCCGTGCCGCGCGCGATTTCCATTCCAATCTCCACAACCAATTTCCGGTTTCGCGCCATCATTGAAGTCACTTAGAAATGGCTAACAATAATATAACAGAAATTACTGCAAGGCGTCTAATTGAAGCCTTGCAAAACGTCCAGCAAACGTTGAATATTACCACCACTACCAGCGGAAATTCTACTAGCTTGAATCCGGCCAGTACTGTCACTACTACTACTACTACTACTACTACTTCTACCCGCAGCAGCAGAAATACTACTAGTAATAGGAATCCCAGTCATGCCAGTACCGCCACCTTGACCTCTAACAGTGGACAGGCCAGGCCTACCCCCGCTCCCAGTGTCGGACGCTCTCAAAGACCCACCATTAGTACATCATCACAGATGCGCACCGGCCTGA
The DNA here is from genome assembly GCA_035610835.1 of Ophiura sarsii. Taxonomy (NCBI): domain Eukaryota; kingdom Metazoa; phylum Echinodermata; class Ophiuroidea; order Amphilepidida; family Ophiuridae; genus Ophiura; species Ophiura sarsii. Next base: position 53,428,088 of record CM069455.1, read on the forward strand.
CCACCGCAGAGTCTTCAACAAGAACAAGGTATGGCTACTAATAAATAATCGAATAAAGTGAAGATGGAGCTTTTTATTTTGGCATCGACTATTTGCCTGAGCAGGCTGAGCTTTATATATAAAGACTGAAAATGTATTCGGGCGTGCAACAAACCTATCAAGACTAAGAGTGCAAATTAGCCCCACCCCTAGCATTTTTTTTACACAGACAGTGACAGGGGACAGCCTGACCAAGGCCTTGTTTTGGTATTTAAAAAACAGTTGTAATATATATACAGGGTAAATAAAAAAAATAGGACTCTGCATGTTTTATGACCGCTTTATACTTGTCAAACCATTGGACCATGACCAATTCAGCTTTAATGCAAAGCCCAATTAATAATGATAGTATTCTGAAAATCTGAGATTAATCCGATGAAGAACAAGATTGCTACATGTAGCATAATTTGCGTAAACCAGGTCATTTACCTGTGTGTGTACAATGGGATTTACACATACAAATCAGACAATGACATGGTTTTTCCGTTGCAATTTATAAACATTGTAAAATCATCTATCAATAACAAAATCAACGATTAGTTTGGTATTCCTCTGGCACAAATCATTAAAAAACGTAATCAACAAATTTGATGCATGAATCAATATTTCTGTACAATGCTCAATCAGTGGCGTAGCTAGGATTTTTTTCAGGGGGGGCAAGATTTCTGAAATTTTCGTAAAAGGTTGCCCCAAATTTTTTTCCAGTCACCAACTTGTGATTTTCACGTAAGTGTGGGGGGGGGGGGGGGGGGGGGCTGAGGTCAAATTTAGAGGGGGTGGGGGGCGGGGGCACAAATGGTTTTTTTCCGTCAGGGGGGGCATTTGCCCCCCCTGCCCCCCCCCCCCCCCCCCCCTGAGCTACGCCACTGTGCTCAATGTTGCTCAGTATATGTAGGAAAGCAAGTAGGGAAGTGGTAGGAAAACACCAATCATGTCATTTAGTGCATTTATACCCATCATTCATATTAACAACAGGGAATGGAATTTTTATCCATAGACAGGTGAAATTGGCTGTGTATGTGCTATTATCATGATAACAAGTAGAGTTTCTTTTTCGCACATGTAATCTTGTACGTTGCCCTACTGTGTGAATACTGAATAACCATTGTACATCAGGGATAGCGCTAGGTTTTTAAATCAGGGTTTTTTAGAACCCTGAACCCCATAAAAGTTTGAAAAATAAGGGGTTATTTTGGCTTTTCAGCTAATTTTTTGTGCAAAAATGAATACAAAATGGGTTGACTTGCCTAATGGGTCATACTTTCCTTAAAGGTATATTATGTGATCTTTCCAGGGAACGCCCTCAACATTAAAAAAAAAAATGAAAGCAGATTTTCTTGCAGATTTACATTTCTGATCATAAATGGTACATATATTCCAAGTTACAGGGCGATACGATTCTTAATTACTTCAAAATCATGGTTTTAGAGTAAAAATAAACTGTCGGGTTAACACGACAGTTTATATTTTCACTCTAAATTCACTCTTAAAACCATGATTTTGAGGTAATTAGGAATCGTATCGCTCTGTTACTTGGAATGTATACATACATACGATTTATGGACAGAAATGTAAACCTGCAAGAAAATCTACTTTCTAAAAAAAAATCATGAATAGATGGCGCTCTCTGGAAAAGATCACATAATATGCCTTTAAAGGGACAGTAAGTTTAAGTGATGTTGACATTTTTTTAATTTTTAAAGATTTACTTCAGAATTCAAGATGAACATTAAAAATTGCCATTATTGTTGTTTCTACCAGCACAAACACAGCATAACTTGATTAAAACAATACCATCGCTATTTATTGAAAAACGCCCTCTATGCAAATATGGTTTGCGTTATTTATCACGCATACTGCAGGGGGATACTGTTTGACGTAAAATGCTGATCGGGCCCGATCAGCATTTTTTGAATCAACGTTTTGTTGTACAAAGAGGGCTGCTTTTCTTAATCCTTATAGGTGTAAGTTCATAATGTGATACAATTGTATACTAATCCCAGTTTTGATCATAATTGAGAGTGCAGCCTCCAACACATCTCTTAGTGCCCCCTTAAAGGTAGATGTTCCGATTTTCAACTTGAAGTTTTCTATTCTACATGAAAGGTCATCCTTAAAAACGTTGTGTCCCAAAATTTGAGATGCATAGCTATTATGGTTCTTATTTTAGACGCACAAGATGGTGTACCCATTGAGTAGTACACAAACTATATCGGTGGTAACCACCATTCGCGGTAATTCAACGCTATTTCGTCGATTTCTCTGTCATTATACCGAATTAGGCCGTCAAATTTCAGTATGATGATGAGAAAAATACGAGCTTTCATATGATATGAAAATCTCCGTATGTTTGAAATAATTCTGTGTTACGAAAATGTGATCGGGTCATCTACCTTTAATGGATAATCAATTTTTCTGATCCTTTCAGGATTTCAGTCTTCGTTAGTTGTACTTTTCAATTAAATTTAATTGGTCATGGTTCATTGATTTCAAACTATCCTGATTCCTGAAACAGAGTTCTATTTGTTATACACCCTGTATTATTAGATATAGTCTAAAGCCTGTCTTCCGATTGCTGGCCTAATTTTAAACTTGATGTTTTTACATGAAAAGGTCATCCTTAAAATAGTCAATCGCCTTTCTCGTAGCTGCATCAAACTTGTTTGTTAAAATACTAATTAGTTAGACTATACTCATAGTAAGCCCCACAAAAAAACCTGTTTGCTTGTCCATTTCCAACTCTCCCTAATTTTGAAAACTGACAAAAAAAAAATCTTGTATTATGATTACCACCAGACCAGCCCTATCATGAGAATTCCAGAAAAAGTTTTTTCTTCCAGAATTTTGCTTGTTTGAATATATGCTAATAAAATTTAACTTGTCAATTCGATTTCAGGCACAATGTATCAGATGAGCATCGGAGACTTTTCCGTCCACGGTCACAGGTAAAAAAGCAACTTCTCACATTTGTTTAAGTTGGGACCAAATTGATGCACATTAAATTTAGCAATTTGGATAAAATCACCTCTATCACCAATAACAAATGTTACCGAAAATGTGCATGCCCCCTTTTGGGGTGCCCAACTTAAATAAATGTGACCTACAGGCCATAAAATCCTATAGTATTAAATTTGACTGCCTAATTCATAAGATACTGGTCAGGCCAGGTCTGGAGACTTGCCACTGGTACCCTGATGCCCAGTACTACCTGTCTCAGGGTCGGGTTGTCGGCGACTAAACCGTCTCCCCCACCAGATTCCTTGGAACCTATTGGGTATTTGGAAACAATTTAAATTCAGTAACAGACTTTTAACTGAAAAAGTTGCAAATGAGATTCTATTGAAATGCATCAGTGCAATTGTTTAAAAATACATTAATTATTCACATCTTTTGTTTGTTAGCGATAAAATGGGTTTTCTGTTCAAATTTAAACATTTCATGAATTGATTAGAATTCAATTATTTTGTTCAATTATTAACTGAGTTTCCGAATGACAGTGTTGTCTGCACATGAAAAATGGCCAAATATGAAAATTAAAAAATAAGAAAATTTGTAACACATTAGAGATGGCTGAACATGATTATTCTTTTCAGGTCAATTGTCTACATTTTTTATGGCAAACCTGTTGTACCTACATGTAGGACACTTTCTTTGACACACACACCCCGACATGTTTGACACACCCTCACAATGAATGGAAATCATGACCAACCTGTTGTACCTAGGACACTTTCTTTGACACACACACCCGACATGTTTGACACACCCTCACATAATGAAAAAATCATGACCAACCTGTTGTACCTAGGACACTTTATTTGACACACACACCCCGACATTAAGGCTGTGAATGCACGGGTAGTTTCGTACCCGGGTACCCGACCCGTTTTTTGGGCGGGTACCCGGGTACCCGAAAATAGACACTAAAAAAAATGTAAAAAAAGTTTTGGTTTTTTTTAAGTTGTTTTTTTTAAGTACAAATTTGTCCCCAAAATGACACGTAATGGGGTCAATAGAGGTTATTTGGGGACAAATTTGTGTCGACTGTAATGTGTCTTTATATGCTGATGACAGTGGCTTGCTGGTTTCTGGCAAAGATCCCACAATTATTGCGGATAAACTAAGTCAAGAGTTATAAAATTGCAGACAATGGCTGATTGATAACAAGCTCTCCCTTCATCTTGATAAAACAGAGGCTATTTTATTTGGTACAAAGAGGAAGCTTAAAGGGGCATTGAGAGATACGTATGGGAGTGCGCCCTCAATTATCCTGGAAATCAGTTTGTTTGTATCAAAGTAATACTTAGGCATACTAACTACCATCTGAAACAGTTTACCAACATTCGCCGTTTATCATATAAAATTTCATGATTTTCTTAGTTTCGATATGATCATATCGAATCTCAGGCGATGAATTCGGAAGTTATGCATCGTTTTACACACAGACTTTCGCGGCAAATCTCAACCCGGAAGTTTGCTTATTTTGGCATGAAGGCGATGTCGGAATTGTATGACATTTTGGATTTGGGCTATGTTGATGATTATCTTTAAATGTTATTTGCTCATTTAGTATATCCATACATCTCTCAATGCCCCTTTAAAGGCATATTATGTGATCTTTTCCATAGCACCCTCTATCATTGATTTTTACTATGAAAGCAGATTTTCTTGCAGATTTGCATTTCTGATCATAAATCATAAAGATCTTCTCAGTTACAGATCGATACGATTCCTAATTACTTCAAAATCATGGTTTGAAAATAGATTGTACCGGGCGGTACAATCTATTTGTTCAAATTTTACTCAAAATTCACTCTAAAACTATGATTTTGAGATTATCAGGAATCGTATCGCTCTGTAACTTGGAATATATTTATGATATGATTAGAAAAGTAAATCTGCAAGAGAATCTGCTTCTAAATATTTTACGAGGATTGAGGGCGTCCCCTGGAAAAGATCACATAATAATACCTTTAATGCAAAATCTTGACGTTTGACAACATCAAAAACACCCTTTCAAAATGACTAATTTTTCATGAAATGAACCCTACAACCCTAACCTTAACCCACACACAATAGCTGTGAAGATTGAATATAGGGAAATATGCCTAATATGATATTTTACCGGGAATGTATAGTGGTGGCAATTTGGTCCATTTTATGGGACAAATCTAAAATCAAATAATCATTATTAAAGGAACTTGGGTTTGAGGTTCAGGGTTAGGCCTAAAAAAAGGAATTTGATTGGCCTAACCCGACTGACCCTAAATACATCGCCGACTCTGATTTTTAAAAATTATTTTTAGAGAGGGACATTTTTTTATTTATTTTTTATTTTAAAGAATGTATAAAAATTGAACAAAGTATTACAGTTTATGACTGTTTGCTTTCATTTTCGGCGATTTTAAGTCCCCAACGCAGGTGATTTAAAAAAAATCCCGACTTACCTACCCTATTTTTTTTTGCCAATCAAACCATTTTGTTTAGGCCTTAGTGTACTTAAGGGAAGTATGCCTTAGGTGGTGGCGTTGCATTTTTGGTGAGGAATCATCCATCTCCATATTTGAGCGGTAGGAGGCAAATTGTCAATGTTAACCAGGTTGATTCTGCCCCACTGGGAATCACCCGCGGGGTTCCGCAAGGCAGCATCCTTGGTCCTCTCCTATTTCTCTGCTATGTGAATGACATGCCCATCAGTGTCGACTGTAAAGTGTCTTTATGCTGATGACAGTGGCTTGCTGGTTTCTGGCAAAGATCCCACAATTATTGCGGATAAACTAAGTCAAGAGTTAGAAAATTGCAGACAATGGCTGATTGATAACAAGCTCTCCCTTCATCTTGATAAGACAGAGGCTATTTTATTTGGTACAAAGAGGAAGCTTAATTCTGTTGATAATTTTTCTGTCATTTGTAATGGTAATATGATTAACACCTCTTCATCTGTCAAGTATTTAGGAGTCACCCTGGACAATACTCTTTCAGGGGAGTCGATTGCTTTAAATCTTATCAAAAAGGCCAGTGAGAGACTCAAATTCTTAGTTATACAGGCACGCTGATTGTTTAAATTAAAAAACCCGCAAGACACTGTGTTCAGCATTGATTATGTGTTATTTTGATTATGCATGCTCTTCCTGGTATTCAGCTATTTCTCAAAAATTCAAAAATCGTTTTCAAACCATGCAAAACAAAATTGTTCGTTTTATTTTGGGTGTGGGACCGCGTACCCATATTGGTCAAAAAGAGTTGGACATGGTAGGGATGTTATCAAGCCGGGATAGGGTTGTGCAACTTAAACTTAACCATGTTTTTAAGATTTTTCATGATTTGTCTCCTGATTATATGAAATTGTATTTCACTAGAGTGTCATCTTTGCATAAATATAGTACCAGGGGGTAGCCCGTTCAACTTTGTTGTTCCTTCTTCTAAGGGTCAAGCTAGATTTACTTTTATAATACTGCTATTCATCACTGGAACTCATTGCCGAGCGAGATCAAGAACACCAATAATTTTAGTCTATTCAAACAATTAGTTAAAAGACACTTGGCGAGTTATGATTCAATTGATTTATGAGCTGGTCTCACCTTGTGCTCGTGCCCTGTTTTTATTTGTTTTGTCCTTGTTTCGTTTGGCATTTGTTTTTGTTTTGTTTTCATGTTTTTTCTGCCTTTCTATGCTTGTTAAAGGACCCCAATGGAAATAAGCTTTGTGCTTTGGGCTATCTTGGTACTTTTGCTCATATTTTATTATGTCTATATGTTTTTAAAATAGGTTTGTGCAATCTTTTACATGTTTGTATGCTGATGTTTTGAGTACCTAATAAAATAAAATAAAATCTCTCTCTAGTAACTACTAAATGTGGTAGAGCTATGGTGTATGTGTCATTTGAAAGCCTATTTATCTAGCTACATTGTGTGAATAAATCAGGTATTTCCATATCAGGTATTTCCATAACTGTTTGGCTGAGATATGATTGATTATAAATATTTCGAAAGTCAGGGGTGGTGGCGGTGGCGTTGTGTACAATCTGTATGGGGAATATAGAAAATGTTCCCAATTCTACACTCTGTATGGTACAAACATGATGTTGTTCTCATTTTATAGATTGTTTTATATTCTCTAAGTTTCTGTTTCAATAAACATGTCAACTATAATGTAACAATTGTAATCATGAATCGATTGCATTGTCCTTGGCTTTCTCCATATTCGATACACAGTGAACTTGCCCCGTAATTAATTATTCCTACACGACTAACAAAAAAAGTATTTAACCGATGATACCAATATTATACATTTTTGGAAAGCTCTCAAATAGGGGAATTCCAAAATGGCGTTTAAATCAAGATAGGGTGCATACCTAAACAAATATATTTGTAACCTCGAATAAATATGAAATTTAAACGTTTGCGCTTATTCACTTCCTGATATAGTATATTTCAACAAGTAACCCTTGACAACCATTATTTTCTGATGGGTAATTGCATGAGGAACTAATATGCACAGTAAAATTATGATTGGGATAGGTGATAGGTATAACATATCATTGAGCTTTAATCAAAATATGAAGAACAAAAATTGATATTTTTTTAACATTCTTAATCACAACATGTTAGCATTAAGTCTTATCTAAATTCCAATATCATATTTGGATACCTTGTGAGATTTCCTTTCAGAAATGTTATACTTTTATGGGGTAGAACAAGTAGTTATTGCGATTTTATGTTAATTCGAATCTCAGATGGTGTAAAATGTAAACATCTGGACATGCAACGGGGAGGGTGGCGACTTGGCGAGTTCAAAACACATGGCCTTATATAATAATAATAATAATAAGCTATGATATTTTAGCGGGAATGTATAGTAGTGGCAATTTGGTCAAAATGAACAGGTAGGTCCGATTATATGATAACTTGCTCTAGGCATAATCGATCAAATTCTCAAGTCTGTAACTCTTGTTGTTCTCTTGTTGTTCGATTTTAAAAAACGAATTATTATTTTCACACTTTAAGGGGTAGGGTAAAATTTTTGAATTCTTTTAAATGTTGTATTTTAAATTATACAAACTTGATATCTGAGCATATAAGATTCTGCATAATATGACAGGCGAATCATCCCTATACACCATTCCTATCAGAAAATATATTGGACTCCCCTGCCGACCTGCTTGCCGAATGGTTCGATGTTTGATCTGACTAATTTGCATCTTCCCCGGAGATGCGGGCATTCCAAAACTGAAGTATTTCTAATATTTCAGAGACTAGAAACAAGGGTCTCCCGACGTGACGTCACCCCATGTCAGGCGCCAGCCCGTCACCCTTATTTCGCTTGGACACCTCGCAAGTCGTGTTTTTCGCGGAGCTCCCTGTTCTGGATATTAACTAGATCCTTGAGTTGAGAATTTTACACGTGGCGTGCATAATTTGTGTGGGTGGTTTTTACTGGTTTTTCTACACTAAAATCGGACCGTTTTGGATTCATTTCGGACCTTTATTAGTACCAAAATTCAAACAAAAAATGAACGTAAAATTCAAAAAATTTCTGAGGAGCCGCCATTTTATTTGTGACGTATACAATATGGCGGCTCTTTGTTTTTGTATATATATATGTAGTCTTCCCCAGAACTATATGTTCTAGGGACTCCCCTGCCGAAGCCTGCTTACCGTGGTTCGATGTTTGATCTCCCAGCCACCCGCCCCACTGCGATAGTAGTTTGGATGCTTTTGCGAGGTATCCAAGCGAAATATGGGTGACGGGCTGGCGCGTGACATGGGGTGACGTCACGTCGGGAGACCTGTGTTTCTAGTCTCTGAAATATTAGAAATACTTCAGTTTGGGAATGCCCGCATCTCCTGGGAAGACTCAAATTAGTCAGATCAAACATCGAACAACGGTAAGCAGGCTTCGGTAGGGGAGTCCCTAGAACATATAGTTCTGGGGAAGTTCAAACCTCATTTCTTTTCCAAAACTGCCATTATTTTAGTTGCTTTTGTCACATGAAATTTCAATGATTCTCGTGCAAAAACTGTGTAATGGGTTATACTTTTTTATAGAAAAACAATTGCATATTTTTTAAAGTTATGATCATTACCTGATGCATTTGTATTGCAAAGGCTCATATTAATGGATGTTGTTGGGTCTGTGGGTATACAAAGTTGAATGGTAAAACATTTTATCCTCGAAAATGGCCTTTTTCGTGGAAATTGGCCATAAATCCATATTTTGGGGCTACGTGGTACAATATATCAGTTTTTAAGTAAACAACTACAGACATTTTAACCTTAAAAAATGACATATTACAATATTTTTCACACTTTGGCAGTGAAACCGGGGTCAGATCTCGAACCCGGTCTTAGGCGGATTAGCGGGGCACCAATATCAATGGAGGGAGCATAAAAACACACCTATTTTAGCGGAAATAATGTGGTGGCAATTTGGTCCAACTTTATGTGACAATCCAAAATGTAAATTACTAATCTCCATAGATCTTTAAAGAGTTGGGGTTAGGATTAGGGTTTAAGGTTGGCTCTATATTTCGCTTTATCATTTGGGGTAATTGTTGGCTCCCAGGGGCTAGAATTAGGGTTCTGGTTAGCAGGGATAGCACTGGATCAAAAATGTGAGAGGTCCCATGACATTTTTCAGGACCCCGTAGGACTTCAAAAAACAAATTTAAGGGGTCCCCCAAGAAATTGAGGGGTCCTGAAGTTTGGGTATTTGAAAATGTTACTTTTTTACGGACAGTTTTAATTAATTTATATTGTGAGCAAAGGATGGATATGTAATTTACAGAATTTCTTAAGGTTTCCATTTCCATACATCGTCAAATTTAAGGGGTCCCTTCAATTTTGATCGGGACCCGCAAGTCTTTCTAATTTGAAACCTGACGCGTCACTATTTAAAAGTGAGAGGTCTAGGACGCGCAGACGCGTCAGAATGCGACCCCTGCTGGTTAGGGTTAGGGTGAGTTTGTAGTAACTTTGCTGTTTTCATTAGTGTTCTTTGTATGTTTCGTCGCTGTTTCTGCCATGCGGTTAGTCTATCTTTTTACTGATATGTTTTCCCCTCCGCTCTGGGCTGTTCTTGGCAGACACGCTCACTCTGGCTGGCTTGGGCGCATACGCCCAGTGCCTGGGATCCGGATGTTTAGTATTTCGTTATTGTATTTAACATGTTCGCCTTTATGTTGATGGTGAGCTGAAGGAACATTACAAATCTTCCTGCTCTGGCCTTCGGTGCTGCGCAGCAGGGGGGGGGGGGGGGGCATAGGCTAAGGTCAGTGGAAAAGCATTACAATACTCACAACATGGTATGTAATATATTGCAATACTCACATCGAGGTATGTAACATAGTGAGGGGGTGTTTAGTAATCCTTATTACAAGAAAAGTGGATTTATATTGTATTCCTTATTTCGAAAAAAAGTGGATTGATTTTGAGGCATTGTAGCCCCCTACAATTGCAATGTGTGTTTTTCAGATAGTGTTGAGTTGTTTCAATTTTTTTTTAATAAACCAGAAATCTTTCTAGGCATGATACAGGTTCATACATGAAATCCCAAAGGGTGCTGTGTCATTAAAGAATGAGCCACACCCTCTTGGATGTCATGTATGAACCCCTATTACGAGAAAAGTGGTACTATAAATATTTATATTTGTGCCAGGGGGCAAAGGCTAACACCCTCTTGGATGTCATGAACGAACACCTATTACGAGAAAAGTGGTACTATAAATATTTGTATTTGCGCAAGGGGACATAGGCTAACTAACACCCTCTGGGATGTCATGTACTACCCATTACCATGATTACAAGAAAAAGGGATTCATTTAAAATTTATTTTTTATGGGGGGGGGGGGGGGACTATAAATATTTTGTATTTGCGCCTGGGGGCATAGGCTAAGTTCAATGGAAAAAAATTGCAATTGTAGGGGGTAGCCTAATGCCACAAAACATTTCTGCTTAGTCAAACATTTCTGGCTTTTTAAAGAATGACGCAACACCTCTGTGATGTCATGTACGAACCCCTATTACGAGAAAAGTGAACTTATTTGGTTCCCTATTACGAGAAAAGTGGATTTATTTCAAAAAATCATCTATTGAAGAACAACCCATAACCTTCTGGTGAGTCATATTTAATAAAGTGGGATGACGGCATCATCGCAACGATATAAAACATCACCCTACTAAATATAAGGGATGGCATCCAGATTTGCACGGATTGAAAACCGTAGATCGGAGAGGGTAAACGCACTGGGATAAGCGGACAGTTTTGTGTAGATAAACGGAACACGGATAAATAATGACCAACCAATACGTGTTTAGCCATGCTTAGTGAACGCATTGAACAACTCCCGTGAACAGACAGCCAGTGCATTTACCCTCTTGGATCTACGGTTTTCAATCCATACGAATCTGGATGCCATCCCTAAGGGAGCACACCACTAAATCAATCCGCCATTTGTGTAACGCGAGGCACTTCCGGTTAAAACGGAGCGCTTCAATGGGAATTTTGGATTTTTTCGCAGGCCGCAGATTTGAGGCCAGTGGTTGCACACACTTGATTAGGCGGTCATCATGAATATGGTGACCGATATTAAAATGCAAGGGTGTTTTCCCGGGATATTTTAGGTGAAAATAACATTTTGATCCCTATATAGATGACACCTGTGACCTTTCCCCCAAACTTTGAACACCCCATATGAAGGTCAGGTAGGGGTCCTGTAAACTGTAGTACCTGAGAAGAAGCAGATTGCCAGAAAGAAGAAAATGAAGGTAAAGAAGAAAGAAACCCAACAGATATAAATATATAATACTTTGATTTTTGAAAATCAACTGTCCAAATATGAATTTGTGTTATGTTATTCTAAGAATTCATGATTGCACAATAAACTAAAATTGTACATTTTCCATCATCTTTTTACATTTAATTTACAGAGTAGTAGAAGACCAAGTCGACCTTTAACAGGTTCAAGAAACCCTAAAAGTAAGTATAGCGAGGACTAACAACCTTTTGAAAGTCCCATGGCATCTCAATGCACAATTAAACTTGAAGCACCCAGAACTATATTTGTGACCCAATATGTATAAATGATAAGAGCGCAAATGTGAAAAGAGGTCAAAATAAGTCAAATTTATAACAAGTCATTTCTGATGTTTGGCACCTCTTGTATCCAACCAACAACTCAAATTCATGATAAGGCCTAACAAATAAAGGTTTGTTTGCCCAAACACGACCGACCCATAATATCTCAAAACCCCATGCCTTTTTTTTAGAATTTTTTCCTACCACTATCTAGTGAAAAACAGCTAGAACATGTCAGACCATCCTGATCTGAAGGTTTGTATCATATGCTGCCAGCTGCACTATTATAACAGGGGGAGGGGGACAAAGTTTTTTAACCAAATAATCGCAGCGAAACCCCTGGGATTCGACCCCTGGGCCCTCTGAACACTGTGGCGCGTCTCTAACTACTCGGCTAACCTGCCAACGTCACCCGGGCAGCGATTTTGTACACTCATATCAGCTTGGTTGATGACGTCATTGAAACGAATGCTGTAGCATGCGCATTTTTTTGCCGTGGTGAATCGTAGTGTAGGAAGGTTAGGGTTTTAAAGAACATTTAAGTGTATTAAAATCAAATTGTATAGTATTTTTCTTCACGAAATGTGTCTATAGCCAAAAATAAGATGAGGTAATTGACCTACCGACCCACTTGTTTCAACTCTTGTTTGGGCAAACAAACCTTTTTTATGCCTAACAAAGAGTTAATCTGAAGAATTTCAAAAAAATTCTAAACAATTTTCAAACTACAACAAATTTCAACAAATTTCAAGAAATCAAAAAAGATTAAAATCAATAATTGTCAATATATTTCAATACAAAATCAGGACTCTGGCAACTACCACAGTGTCAACTCCCACATCTGACACCAATATTTGTTCACATCACTATACCATGTCAGAAAGCAGAAAGCACATTATTTCACGTGCCCCGACGTTTTTCGATGAAATAATGGACCCAGCCTATGTCGCAATATACTCGTGCATATCGTGTTGTGGAATCCTGTGTCCCACAATCAAATTTTAAATCAATGCTTGACCTGACACTTATTGACATACTTTGATACCTTGAGTGTCTTAAACTCCTTGCACATGGATTTTACTTACATCTGGGTTTCCCTTTTAAAGGAAATATTTATTTCAAAATGTACAACCTGGATCGGGTGCTTCCCATCAGTCCGAAGTCCCATCAGTCCGAAGGCCCGCTAGTCCGAAAAATGAAAAAAATAATTCGGACTAACGGGCCTTCGGACTGGCGGGGTGTTTTTATTTTTATTTTTTTTTCGGACTAGCGGGCCTTCGGACTGACGGGGCGTTTTGGATAATTTACAATAAATAGTATTTAGTTGTGTTTTTTTGGCTATGACTCAGGGGGTGCCACTTCAAAATATTTGGGTATTTTCAAGTATAAATAACTCGAAAACCAAAATAGATATGACCACCGGGTGAGGTCATGTGAATGGGTAAATGGATGAATTAAAGTACTAAAATATTAAGTCAGGGGGTACTACTCCCTACGGGTACAAATATTAAAAGACTTGAATAAATAACCAATGCAAATGATTTAAAAAAAAGAAATGTTATGACTATTTGGTTACTAATTCAAATCATTTTATCGTTAACATATATTGGTCCCCGGGGGTGCACCTACCCATGAACATGTTAAGATTATAAGTTACTACTAACAATATATTGTTATGACTCAGCGGTTCTGAAACAGATGAAAGAGTTTTGAAAAAATAATATTGTCCCAGATATCCTGGGGGTTCTCCTCTCCATAATAATTGGACTGCTTCTATACCACTCTCGAATAGTAAAGCGTTTCCTTAACTGCTACTTGTTATTTTTTATTTATTGATTTGATCTTTGTGCGGCGCATCCGTTTGAGTTTCCTTGCGGTTTAAAATACGGCTTTAATGCCTGTTTATATTTAATTGGGTAGCAACAATTTTCTCAAACTAAGGGACCGTTCATTATTTATGCTGGAGGGGTGTTGGGTAAAATATAGGGGGGGGGGGGTCATGTAACTTTCATATGTTGAAATAGGGGGGGGGCTATGTAACTTTTTATTCTTAAACAGGGGGGGTTGTGTAATTTTGTTAACTATCAAGATGGTGATTGGGGTGATTTTAGAGGCTATTTTGGAGTGTAAATGCCATTTTTTTCTGCGCTTCGCGCACATTTTCTTACGACCTATCAACTTCAAAACATGTACTTATGATGAGACGACTTTCGGACAGCAAATCTGCTTGGACGATCTGTTGAAAAGACGCCTATATAATCATCAACGGTTGAAAACATGGGGTGTATAAAAACATATTAATTAGCCTAAAGGCCTATGTTCCCGGGCGAAAATCCAACAATATATGATTAAAAACGGTATTTTCTTGCATGCTTTTCACCCTCTTCTCACTCTCAGCTCTGCACCTAAGCTCACAATAGTAGAATGTTGCATACGTTTTGTCAGGATGTTCTAACTTTTTTGGGGAAATATAAAGACTCACAAAATCACCCAAAATGTATAAATGTATGACAAATTTTCCGCATCGCTACGCTCGCAATGTAGGCCTACTTATATAGTATAATTTCACACAATCAAAAGATCAAGAAGGGGTATCATTAAATTATTGGCCGTTCAGAGCGGGGCACAATCCATGGACAGATGTGATAAGATGCGATGTGACAATTTTTTTTTTTTTTTTTGGGGGGGGGGGGGGGGGGGTTGTGTAAAAAACTACTGGTTAGCAGGGGGGGGGGGGTCATGTAATTTTCAGTTTCAGCTGTAGGGGGGTTAGGTAATTTTGACATACGAGTCTCGAATTTGTCCCAACCCGCCCTCCACCATAAATAATGAACGGTCCCTAAAAGAGACAAACCGTGGGTTGTAAAACGATACAGTTTATTCAAGCCCGTGAGGGGAGGTGGGGGGGGGGGGGGGGGGAGGGGGTGTACTCGGGTTTGGTTTGGTCGGGGTGTGCCGCAACACCTATGATTTCCAAGGGTGATTTTGGAAAAAACGGTACCCAATTTCTAAGGATTTGCGGCCTCATCATCATGATCATTATAGACTCAATTTTCGCACAATTATCGAGAAAATATCTACAATTTTAGCAAATGTTCGCGACAAAGTAGCCAGAATTTTTGCGAAAATAATAACCATTTGTAAAAAGTGACCCCATTATTAGGGATTACACAGCATAATTCATACTCATGCTTAGATCTCCACATCGGTATACGGGGATGAGTAGCCCCCCCCCCCCCCTCCCCGCAGTTCCGGGATCGGCCCAGCCTTGACGGGACCGTAGGTTATTACCGGGAACACAGGGCTGATGCAAGGGGCACAAATGCCCGGTAATAAAGACCTTTTCCCATCCAAAGTGCGGGCCACAGTTTCCCTCACTCAGCGTAAAGGGGTATTAAAGGGAAGCGGTCATGGTGAAGATTCTAACGAAAATTGAACAGCGCGCGGCGACTATTTGAATCTAAACAAGTTGGACATTGGCGCAGTCTGTAATTGTTCTACGTATGTTTACATGCAAGCGGTATTGTGTGCGACTCTACAACAATCTCTTAACCCAATGTGGGTGGCGCGCTCAATAAACCATCCTTCATTTGATTGAACGCATTTTCTATCGTATGATGTAAGTGATGTATTAGTTATGAGCTAAGGTTTAGCTGGTACAAAATCGTCGTCAGCGGTTTCTTTTCCTCGCCATGCGCTATTCCCTTTAAGAGATCCTTCACGGTTTTTTCACATATTAGTAATGCTTTATTATACGTGCCACCCAAAATTCATGGATTTTATAGCGTTTTGAGTTCGATTTGGGATCATTTAGAAACTACCCAAATACAAGGTCCCAGGTTTTTTGGAAGAAATCTGCCATGAGGTACCGGGTTTCTATGTATATCATGACTGACCTCCATGATACAATTGGTGATGGTGGTGACTTTTAACCAAACTACAAAAAAGTGATAAGCACTAATACACCATCAAACATGTCAAAAATGATGTGAAATGAAAATGTCTTTATTTTTTATTTTTAATGATTTTTTTGAAGAAATCTTTCATGAGAGGGTTTATATGTATATTATCTATCTTAACAAGGTAAAAATATTTAATTTACATTTCTGGGAAATCACTCCGTGCCTCTTAGCTTTAAGCCCAACTCATTTCACCAAACAATCGAAAATAAGTCAAAAATGTATATACATAAAAGCCACAATG
>CM069455.1:53444504-53468637 GCA_035610835.1 Ophiura sarsii
CATGTAGGTGGGGATTGATGTGTGTACACCAATAAGCACACAATAAGGCCCCAAAAAGAGTTATGTTGCCCTCAGCGACCGACCCTAAAATCGTAAAAACTAGGGTCACATTTGTTTACAATTTTTTGTAGATTTAAATTTGATTAAAAGTGTCTAAATGTTACTATTTCTTGCTTGAAATGAATAAGTAAGCTTAAATAAATGTTTTTTAGACTATTGTCACACTAGAAACATTAGTTCAATTGACATGATGGGCCTATACCAATTTTGTCTTGACATTAAAAAGCATATATATATTTCAGCCAAAAAAATTAATAAATAAAGTGCACTTTCAATGAAAGCTTGAAAATGAAATTTCAAAAATAGTTTTTGCAAAAATTGACTGAAATTGCATCTTTTTTCTAGTAAAACGTAACCATCAATTGTTTTGAAGCCGCGCAAAATATTTTGGTATCAAGTTCAGCTATCAATATGAAGGATAGAAGATGTCATTTTGTGTGTGGAAGCGCTACTTTTGGATTAACTGTAAATACTGGCAAATGTCCACTTGCCACAAAATGACTGAAATGTCATCATTTTTCTGGCAAAACACAACCAAGAATTTTTTTGAAGCTATTATTCTGCACATTATGTCACTAGAGGTCTCTTTAACACATTAAAGCTTACACGAATACACTTAAAGCGTTATTAATATGCTGATTGTATGTGTAGCAGTCACAAAATGCAGTAGAGACTTTTTTTTTAAATGTTGTCCTCTTTATTTTGAGAATTTTTGTGAATATATTTGTTGTATTTTTGTTAATTTTTTGTTGTAATTTTTTGGATTTGTTTTGGATTTGTTTTTATAACAAAATTGAACTTTTTTGAGAATTTAAAAAATAAATAAATAGCCTACATTATGAGTTCCCCGGTATTTTTTTCTTCTTTCTGTATTCCATTCAGCCCCATCAGAGCCCCAGACCGTAAATATTTGTCCATATTTTGTGAACAAGCAGGGGGGAAACTAAAAGTGTTCGTGAATAACTAATAGTATGGAGCAGAGCATCAAATGGTTGATTTGGGGAGTGTTGATGTTGATACCATGTTCTGAAGCATTTTTTTCTCTACATTTCAGGACTACATGTACTGTTGCAAGTAAGAGAAAGGTTTCTTTAAGTCGGTGGCCAGTTCCCTTCCGCATTCCAAAATTCAATTGATTGAATCCTTATGATGAAATGACCAAGTACACTTTGTAAGTATATGTTTGTTTAAAGTTTTAAACGTTAGTTTATTCGGTTGGTTCATGCAGACACCATGTATTTACATCCATTATGAACTGTTCTCCAATATTGTAGTTCTGCACAATTTACAAATCTGAATTTGAAGAAATATAAAAAGCTCACATTTTGTAAGAGTGACCTAGCAATAAGCATACAGAATATTATTCATTAACCCTAACTCTACCCCCCACTTTTTTCAGAATTTTTTCTTCAACTTGGAAAATCGACCAAAATATCCCCCCCCCCCCCCCCCACCGGATTTAATCCAGGGACCTCTCGCACCAGAGGCGAAGAATTCCCCACTACACCACGGCTGTCAAGGCTAGTTTGCGCAGTATATTGCGCAAACTATATGGGCTGGGTCCATTTTTTCATAAAAAAACTTCCACGCCGGGTGGTACCAACGTGCCCAGTCGTGGTATTTGGGGGTGGTAGAGTTACATGTAGGCCAACAACAACAAAAGTTGACTTGCCCTTTCAGAGCCAGAGTCTGGGTCGGACGGTCGAATTGTTTTGTTTTTTTAATTTTTTTTTTCTTCAAACAAGCAGATACTACTCAAAAACACGTTTTCATTTTTCTTTATTGTTATGTACTTCTTTCAATTTTTTTTTTTTTAATTTTTAATTTGGAGAAAAAAAAATAGCGACCCTAGATTTCCGAAAATTCAGGTCGTTCGGAAAGGGCAAGTCAACTGGGGTAGAGTTATGATTAAGATTTCAACCAACATTTTCCCCATTGTTTAGGTGAAGAAAGTGTGTGTTACTGTTTTGAGCAGTTTTATTGGCAAACACAAGTTTTGAAGCCATCCAAATCCTATGTAAAACCTGTGAAAATTAACAGCAAATGAGTTCAGCAACATTCGGTAGCGATTATAGCTGATCATGTAGGACTATATTTGGCTTGTTGCAGTATTGAATCGCACACGTAAAGTTGATTACACAAGTATAGATGCTTGTACACAGTTGATATCTAGTCACTATGAGGTAAAGGTAGTATGTTTTTTGTCACTAAAAGGGGCACAGAGAGATTTCTCAAAAAATGAAATTAATTTTGTTAACCTTGTTTAAATTGATGGTATACATGGAAACCCTCTCATGTCAGATTACTTCAAAAGAAATCAGTAAAAATGAAAACTAAATGCATTTCCGATGGTATATTAGGGCTTTTCACTTTTTTTGTATTTTGGTTAAAAATCACCACCAATTGAATCAGGGAGGTCATAACTATGCATCACGCAGCAAGCCATGGGTGGTATTCAAGGTTATTTTGAATAAACATGAAACAAATAAGTAAGAATCCATCTGTGATCTCATCGAAACGCTATCAAATCCATGAATTTCACATTAGGATTGTCTTTTAAGTTATAATGATTCGTTTAACTGGAGATGAATGGAAGCTACTAGGGCAAAATTAAATTAAAATGTGTTTTACATTGCATTTTTATTTCAGAACTATTTGAAAAATACCTTGTCACAAAAATGCAGAAATGAACGAAAGCGGCATGAGAACGATAATGGCCATGCAAAGCCACCAGCCAAGTTAGCCAAACCTTCTAAAAGTACATCAAAACCTACAGATACTGCAAAGAATAGGCCGAGTAACCAGTGGGGGAGTTACGCACTACTTACTAAGCGGCCGGTGGGCGAAGATGATACAACAATAGAGAAGCACATTCAACTGATGCAGGTTGAAAATCGAAAGTTGAGGCAAGATACTACTAAGATTAGCATGCTTATGGACCTCACATTGCTGACAGACGAGATGGGATAGTGAACAAACTGTGGAAGGTTGACAAAATATCGACTACCTACCCTGCTTGTTTGATGAGGATGAGGTAAATTATGTGCATGTTAAATGGTTTCACAACATTTACATTCAAATATTTAGATAAGATTTAATACCGCATTATAATAGGATAAATGTAATTTGATTCCCCTTTTTTCCTATTGTTAATCCTTTTGTTAAATTCCACAGTGAGCGAACACGAGAAGGATAATTGTGCCCCATTGCATACCTAAGGCAAAGGATGCCCGAAAGCACAATTGCTCTAACAATCATGCCCATAGTTGTCACTATGCTGGTCGGCACTGGTCGGTACTAATTACCATCACTCAGCCAAATTAACCGGCACTCAAGGGAATTTAAACCTTGCCGAATAGCACTAGAATATGCCAAATTGAAAGTATTTGTCTTAAAAACAGCTACAAAATGCCTCTATTGCAACATGATTCATTATTTTGATTCAAATCTCGTCAAATTTAGGCAGCATTGAATTTTGGCTGGTGACAACCCTGATCATGCACCAAAACTCAATGCCAGCTATAGGTGACATGCAATGCAAATGCAACAAACAACAGCTAATGCAACAAAGGGAGTTTAAATTCTTATTGTTATAATACATGCAGATACTGACAGAGTTCCACCGCTTGACAGAACAAGACATTTGCAAGGCCCAACAGAAGGGTATTGATAAGTATGCAGATGCCATCATCAAATGTGCACGTGTGCAAAAGGGGACGAGAGACCAGATGTTTTCTGCAATTGGAAAAGCAAAGAGTGCCAAGGCCAAGAAACGTAAGTTTTTGTGTTTTATCACAGTTTTCTTTTCCTCAATTTTCAGTAAATATCTTCCCAACGTGTATTATAGTTCAACAATGTGAGGAGACAGACATGATTTCTTCTTGACTGATAGCATTGATAGCCCAGTTCTAGAACTTTTCAAAAATACTGAGAAATTGTATGTTCAGGGTTGTAGCTAGCCACATTTTAGTGCCGGCTAAAATCTCACACATTTATTGCCACGCTCTGGCATTCTCAGCCATTCTGTGGTATTTGATGTACATTTACTCATTTTTTGAGTCTTAGAGCTGGTTAATTTACCTTAAATTTGCTGTGAGTGCTGGTTGTTTAGCCTTAGTGCCGGTACATCCCTGTGTATGTTATGAATACGTAGAAGTCATTTTCTTATAATATAACCCTTGTCAACAATCATCAAACAGACCCAGGTTTTGAAAAAATGTCATCTCCGTATGATATTGCCTCTCATCTTTTAATCTCTATTTTCCCCGTTGTCATTGTTCTTTCGAGATTACTCTAAATTCATGTAAAGTAAATCAGTTTTCATTCTGTCAATGATGGGCATCTTTCCCTTGATGTTTAATTGAACCAAACACCAGGCACACCCCTCCAACTGGTCTCACTGCTAACATTTCAAAAGACAAAATGAACTTGGTTAATTTCATCATTCTTTTCAAGCTGATCCTTACAATTAAACTTATCAAGCCTATGTGTGATTAAAGGCCTTATTTATAAATCTGATTTCAGATGCTGCAGAAGTTGGTGAAGTTTTGCTGATCTTTCACTTGCTGCATGAAAATGTTGAGTTTGCATTTTGTTCAAAGGCCAAGGTAAGTTGTGATTTAAGGGGTACAACAACAGCTAACAACTTTCCTGATTGTTCAGCTGCATACAAAATAATAAATTTGTCATGATCTAGATTTACAGAATAAATGAGGGATTTTTGTTTGGAGTGTCTTCTACGTGTCATAAGGGATAGGCGAGTCCAATATTTAAGTAGTGAGCCGGCATCCACTACGATGAAAATATTGAACATCTATCCCATGTGACATGACAGGGGTTCCCATTTACTGTGGAAAACAGGACAAAAAATGTATTGATTTTTTTCAGAAAGGGAAACTCAGGGAATCTGAAAACTAGCAAAAATATCAGGGAAAACATGGAATTTGAGTGGCAAGGGGAAAATGCATTATTTGGCACATGAGTGTGGACATGTCTTGTGTTTTTTCAACAACTTTTAACCAAGACAAATGGTAAGTATTTCTCAGGGATTATTTCGAAATTTAGTTCCCTAAAATGATGGGAACTCTGCCCAATAGAAGACACCACAAACTCAAGTCAGTATCTGTGTTTTTATATTAATACAATCAGTAGTATTCCAATCTAAAAATACAAATATTTTCAGCAAGCAAATACACAAATTACAGTGAAAAATCCCTGTGATAAAAATCACCGTAAATATGACTGGTTTATAATCCAAACACAGGTCATACCGCTTTTGCATACACGAATGACGTGTGCGATATGTGAAAACTTGCTTTGAATCTGTAGCATATAATCTGACACAGTATATGGTACTCCCGCTGGACAGTCTAAAACTTCAAAAAGGACCTACAGAAAAGGGTATGCGGGATAGTCCTGGGCAAGAATTTTTCATCTTACTCTGAAGCACTGAGTAGTTTTGACATGGAGTCTCTCTATGACAGGCGGATGGGTCACTTTCTGCAGTTAGCCAAAGAGGTTTTTCTTATAGTTCCAGAACAAATTATTTACTGCGGGTGGGTCACTTTCTGCAGTTTGCCAAAGGTTTTTCTTGTAGTTCCAGAACAAATTATTTACTCCCTCGATCCTGCCAGCTTGTAGTCTTCATGGTCGCAACCCGTGTGCTGCTGACAAATTGTCGCAGCTCTTTTCTTTAATACAATGTACCAGGCGCATACCGCGGCATGTGAGCCGGGGGGGGGGGGGGCAGAAGTATATGTCGTCCCGACAGTGGCGTAAATTTTCGTAAAAGGTTGCCCCAAATTTGTTCCCAGTCAGTCACCTCGTGAATTTCACGTAAGTGGTGGGGGTGGGGGGTAGGGTAAAAAAAAAATTGCACGGTCAAACATTTCGCACAGTCCAAAAATTTCGCACGGTCACAAAAAATTTCTTAGAGTCCTAAAAGCAAAACAGTCGACAAATAATGCCCAATCCTCAGTTTTTTCGGCCTAGGCCCTATTTTTTTTTCTTATGCGAATTTAGCGTCCCGGTATTGCGAATTTAGCGTCCCGGTATTTGGAGCCAGGGGGGCAACTTGCCCCCGCCCCCCGGTCGGTACGCCACTGCAAGGTACTTGTTACAACGGTTTATGTTTGGTTTGTTATTTAAAAATAAATGAATAATAATAGTTGTTTATTTTCTTTCAACTTTTTAATAGGTAGATGAAGATTCCTTCCCGTCACACATACACATTCAATATAACGGCTCAATGGCTGCCATAGTAGATGAAACCGTCAAGGATTACACCCTGATAGCTGAAGGTGAAGAAGTGTGTTCTACGGCCGACTTCATGAAAGCAGTAGGCATACTCATGGCTACACATTATGTCTTCAACGTCGCATATAAGTTTTCTGCAGAAGATATCCTGAACTTGTTCAATATACCACACCCACAGAAAGGTATTGCATCTCCTTTACAACATCAACTCTAAGTTGAAATGAAATAACCAATGGGTAAGAATGTTAGTAGTTTCAAGGTTTTGTAGTTACCAGTGTGTAATGAAAATTGGTGATCTCAAATTTAGAGGATCCAGAGAGACACCCACCCTGTACATGTGACTGATTTGTTGCTATACCGTAGTGAAAAGTGGTAAATTGCTCATTATTTTTCCAGTAAATGTTCACTTTGGCAGACAACAGTCAAATTGAAATGTTAAAAATTCCACAATAATCATTTTATTAATATGATTTGCTACTTGTTTGTTGTTCTTGATTAGAAAAAGTTAATGATCAGAACTTCAAAATTTGGAAGAGAAAGAATGAAATTGCAAGATAATGCAATATATGTGCCCAGTTATGAAAATTATTGTTGGATACCTTTCACATGACTAGCGAAGTCAATTGAAAGTTGAACATTTTTCTGTTATGATTTTGAACTTTGGTGCTGGTTAAGAAATGATCTAGTTGTTTCTTTGCCTGGAGCATAACTTTTTGGAACCATTTTTACACTTTGAATATTTATACTTTGAGATGGTATGAGTAATCCCTTTTTCCAGTGCTCAGCCACATGCTTGAGAACATGGGGAGGTCGCAATCTGAAAGTGCCAAAATCAACACTATTTTGTGCTTAAAAATCAATAGATCATCACACTACACTGTAGTGGTCTGTAACACTTCATTGAACAGACAACAAAAATGTTCTTTTGAGCACGAAATAGTGTTGATTTTGGCACATTCAGATTGTGACCCCCACCCCCCATGTTCTCGAGCAAGTAGCTGAGCACTGGAGCAAGGGATTGCTTCAAATTTTGTATCATTGTAAAGATGAACACATCAGCTTTACGTGGATATATAAAACTTAATGAACATATCCCGCGATATTTGAACAAATTGTGATTGAAAAAAAAATCAACTTTTTTTGGAGCAGTTTATTTTGATATGGTAGACCTTTGCGAGTAATTTTGGAAGTCTTTGAAAATTCAACTTTGCGAAACTCATATTTATGATAGGCCTGTGCATGACTGAGTACAACCCAAGCCATTTTATGTAAATTAGTCAGGCTTGCTCTCTCCTCTCAATGGGCTGCAAATTGGCCACTTGAGATTGCTTGACCATCCAATTGTTTATTTACCACCTAGCTACATAGGTCAATGAACTTGATATTGAATATTGTTAGTGACTTATTTTGGATTTTGAGATTATTATAATACATATAAAACTTGCAATTATCTTGCATGTCTTTGGTATTTCAAATTCTTATTTCTATTATTCAAGTATGGTTTCATTCAACTTGTTTGATTTAATCTTTTGATTTAGTGCCTCTATGATTATGATGACTTCAAGCCAAATTCATCCCAAATTTGAATGCTCTGCAAAGTGCTCATGTCATGTTTTATTATGGATGAAGTTGGAATAACTTTATTGTTTTCACATGAATTTGATAGAGTGGAAACTTTGGAAGGTTTTGAATTGTTTATAAACTGCTCAAACAAAGTTTGGAATTTTTTTTTCAATCACAATTTGTTCAAATATATCTGGATATGTTCATTTAGTGTAATATATCAGTTAAAAGCTGATGTGTTCATATTTACAATGATATCCAATTTGAAGCAATCCCTTGTTCCAGTGCTCAGCCACATGCTAGAACATGGGGAGGTTGCAACCTGGAAGTGCCAACATCAACACTATTTTGTGCTTAAAAATCCTCACACTACACTGTAGTGGTCAATGTAACACTTCATTGAACAGACAACAAAGATGTTCTTTTGGGCACGAAATAGTGTTGATTTTGGCGCATTCAGATTGTGACCTCTCCATGTTCTCAGCTGGTCCGTCAGCTTTACATGGATATATAACACTAAATGAGCATATCCCCGCGATATTTGAGAATCTTGTGCTTGAGGGAAAAAAATCCAAACCTTAGATCATACAACCTTATGATTTATTTGTTTGGTATATTTTGAGTTCCATGATTGCTAAATGTTTAATATTTGGGTAGCCAATGTGAATCCAAATTAAGTTTATAATCATGTTTTTGTAACAATAATATGTGTTTGGTCACAGTAATTTGTAATGTGGGTCCAAATTCTTTTAATGAAGACATTGGCTGCTTACTTCTCAAATTCATCGTTTATGATATGTCTGTGGTGAGATTTGGTTGATACGCTCAAATAAATCTCACGGCGAGCAGATAATATCATATTGTGTATTTGCCATGTGCGATATTTATTCAATTGTTGATGATGGGTTAAACTTGTATTATACTGTTATTCTGTATTTTTGCTTTGTGTATTAGTATAATATAGTAGAGTCATTATCTTGGATTCCGTGACCATTTTCTTCCTACCTTAGTTTCTTAGTGAATTTGTCAACTAGAACCATTTTAAAAGAAAATGAGCTCCCATGCATTTCTCAAAAGTGGCGGGAACATTCTTTTATAGCGCAAATTCCAAAATGGCCGCCATACTTTTTCGGAATCCTTGTGCTCGGCCGAACAATTTGGTGTGCTTTTTAGCTTAATTAAAGCCATTTGAATTTTTGGGCCCCTGTATGGCGGCCATTTTGGAATTGCGCTATAAAACAACGTTCCCGTAACTTTTGAGAAATGCATGGGAGCTCATTTTCTTTGAAAATGGTTCTAGTTGACAAATTCACGAAGAAACTAAGGTAGGAAGAAAATGGTCACGGAATCCAAGATAATGACTCTACTAATACGTTCTATTTCCAAATTTTAGTCGTTATATTTTGAATCTTTTTGGATTGAATACTACTGATGATTTTTCGACATATTTAATTCCAAATTGATTTAGTGGATATGTTGCCTAATTTTACACACATTTTGTCATTCCAATTTATCTTTATGGTTTGGTTTTAGCATATCCACATTAACCAAATTATATTAGAGGTTCTGATTAATATTATTGTATGTAAATTAATTATTATCATTATTATAATTGTCATGACTAGTGTTGATTCGCATCCGGTCAAGTTGTCAAAATTGATATCAAAGTTAAAGATAAACCACCTACTTATGGCGGGACTCAAGAAGTCACTTTTTGCATTTTTCGAGTGCTGTAATTTTTGAACTATGAGTTACTTGAATATAAAAAGTATACATTTTTGTAAAGAAAATGGGTCAGAGAATCCATTTTTGGCATCAATTTTTAACCAAAAATGCTTTTTTTTTTTTACATTGCCCAAAAAAACCAAACAGTTACTGACATTTTTAGTAAAATATGCCTAAATGGCATGTAAAGACACAAACTTGGGGTAGGTTTTCTCATTATTTAACCTTTTGGGCACTTTTGGTCAACATTTCAATAACAAAAAGTTTAGGTGAAAAAATTAGAAAACCGACCCTAAGTTAGAGTGTCTTTACTTTTTCCCAAGAAAAATTGGTCAAAAAATCAATTTTTTGGTCAAAATCGATGCCAAAAATGGATTCTCTGACCCAAATCCCATCCAAAAATGTATACTTTTATATGCATTAATAGTTCAATAATTACAGCACTCACAAAATTCCAAAAAACTTTCCTTAGTCCTGCCAATGTAATACTAAAGAGTACCATAACTCATCTTTGGCATTTGAATTTGTGTATGAAAATATTAATGATGGAGTCAATAAATTCACTGACATCAAATCTCATTGTTTTGTAATGTGTGTATCATTTGGAATTATCTGTCCGAGTCATTTGACTCGCTTTAAAGTGTGTCCATTGACTCGCTTGAATTGTTAAACGGATTTGACTCACTTTCAGTATGAAGTGTGTCGATTGACTCACTTGAATTGTTAAACAGATCCGAGTCATTTGACTTACTTTGAGTTTTAAGTGTGTCCATTGACTCAATGGAATTGTTAAACAGATGTGAGTCATTAGACTCACTTTGAGTTTGAAGTGTGTCCATTGACTCACTGGAATTGTTAAACAGATCTGAGTCATTTGACTCGCTTTGACTTTGAAGTGTGTCCATTGACTCACTGGAATTGTTTAACAGATCCGAGTCATTTGACTCACTTTGAGTTGGAAGTGTGTCCATTGACTCACTCGATTGTTGAACGGGTCGCCTCACGGACAAAAATGAATACCCACCTAAGTGAGTAATGTGACCCACGTAGGCAGGTCAATTGACCTATTTAAATAGGTCACTTGAGACATTTGTACTTTCAGTGAGTAATGTGACTTGCACAAGTGGGTCAATCAATTACCAATGACCCACTTTCATACCAATTATACCTACTTACATGGGTCATTTGACTCGCTTAAAGTGTGTAATATGACTCGCATACATTCTGAAGGCGGGTCGCCTCACGGACAAAATGAATACTCACGTAGGCGAGTCGCTCGACTCAGAAAAGTTTTCTGTGAGGGAGAATAACCCTACAGCCCGGAGATACACATGGCGTCAACCCACCCCCTTTAAACAAGGGCGACTGGACTTCTTTCTCCTTTCACACGAGATGTTCTCAATGGTAGACAATACTGATATCTTGCCTGGCTATAGGTCTGACCACTCGATTCCAACAGTTACTTTCGCTAAGCAAACGCCTCATAGAGGTAGAGGTTATTGGAAGTTCAACAATTCTTTACTTAAGGACTCAAAGTACATCCAGGTAGTGAAAGATGCTATTGGCGAAATTGTCAAACAGTATGCTGCGAGCCCATACTTAAGAGAAAACATGAATAATATCCCGGGCAAAGAGGTGCAATTCAACATCAACGATCAACTTCTACTTGATATGATCTTGGTTGACATTAGAGGCAAGACTATTCCGTATGGTGCAAGTATGAAAAGGAAAAGAGAGAAGGAGATCAAATCACTTGAAGCTGAGATTAGCCGAATTGATCACACGCTTGATCTAAATCCTACACATACGACGGCAGACACGCTTATGGAAGATCTCAAATCGGCCAACAAAAAGTTACAAGAGTTAAGAGATGTCCACATGGAAGGGGTTAAAATCCGCGCCAGAGTGCAGAATCTTGAATTTGGCGAAAAACCGTCCAAATACTTTCTTAATCTTGAAAAGAAAAACTATGTCAACAAGTCGATCAATTTTCTTGAAAAACAAAATGGTATTAAAACTAACAGCCAGAAAGAAATACTGGATGAAGCCAAGATGTTCTACGAGAACTTATACAGTGATAAGGAAAAGCAAATCGACACGTCGTTGCTCGATACGATTCCAAACATACCAACATTGTCGGAAGACGAATCCAGCCAAATTGATGGTGTCCTTGATTATGATGAAGTTCTCAATGCGCTTAAGTCGATGCAAAATAACAAAACACCAGGTCCGGATGGTTTCACGGTTGAATTCTTCAAGTTTTTCTGGAAAGACCTTTCGTCATTCATCATTCGTGCGCTGAACAGTGCATTTGATAGGGGATCTTTTTCACATTTTCAAAACTTAGGTGTTATTACGCTTCTTCCGAAAGGTAATAAGCCGCGTCAACACCTAAAAAATTGGAGACCAATCTCTTTACTTAACTCAATTTACAAACTCGCTTCAATGTGCATTGCTAACAGAGTTAAGGGTGTTCTCCCAAAGCTTATTGAGGACGATCAAAATGGTTTCATGGCTGGTCGTTTTATCGGTGAAAACATTAGAATTGTTTATGATATCATTTTTCACGCTGAAGAGAAATCAATACCTGGGATGCTGCTTCTTATAGACTTTGAAAAGGCATTCGATACTGTCTCTCATAGTTTCATTTTCAAAATTCTTAAGCGTCATGGCTTTGGTACTTCAATTCAGAAATGGATTAGACTTTTCTACAACAATGCTGAATCTAGCCTACTTATTAACGGCAATATGTCGGATAGATTCTTTGTCAACCGGGGTTGCCGTCAAGGCGATCCCCGCTCGCCTTACCTTTTTCTACTGTGTGCTGAAGTACTTGCGACGATGGCAAGAAACAACCATGATATGAAGGGCATTGTTATTGATAACAAGGAGTTTAAAATCACACAATACGCCGATGATACCACATTTATTCTTGACGGTAGTGAGAGGTCGCTTGTAGAAACCTTAAATGTTCTTGATCAATTTGCGGTTATGTCTGGGTTACGTATAAATAGCAATAAAACAAATGTTGTTTGGATAGGCTCTAAGCGGAAGGAGCTGCCTTTAAGTACCTGTAGTCATCTCAACTGGGTTAGGAATAGATTCTCCATGCTCGGTGTTGATTTCAGTCTTGATCTGCATGAGATGCCAGCATTAAACTACTCTAGTATTGTTGAAGATATTCGCAAATCGATGAAACAATGGTCGAAGAGATACTTGACAGTTCTGGGTAGAATAGCAGTGGTTAAGTCCCTCTTTATCTCGAGATTCAGTCATCTGGTTCTGGCCATTCCCAATCCTGATTGCAACTTGATACATGAGCTTAACAATATGTTTTTTAATTTTATTTGGAAAGGCAAGACGGATAGGATTGGCAGGGACCAGATGTGTGGCGATTTTGACGAAGGGGGTACAAAAATGATCCAAGTTGGTATATTTTTCAACGCTCTGAAAATATCATGGATTAGACGTCTTCTAAGGGCGGGTAGTTCCAATAAAGCTGTTATCATGTTTCTGTATTTCTCACAGCTGAAGGACATGGATAACTTTATCTGTGGGTGGCACCTGTAGGTGGACCAATTCTATTAATAAGATGGGCAATATTTTCTGGAAGGAAGTTCTTCTTGCCTGGAATTCGTTTCAGCAACACATAAAGCTAAACGATTGCAGCGAAGTTCAACGGTCATGTATCTGGAACAATCCCCAGATTAATATTGGTGGAAATATTGTTTTCTATTCCAGTTGGGTTCAAAATGGCATTCTCTATATTAGTGATCTCATGGACCCAGAGGGAGGATTTTACTCTTTGGAAGCACTCAGGAGAAAATATGTTAATCTTAGAACTAACTTTCTTGAGTACCATGGGCTAATACGTACTATTACTGAGAGTTTTAGAAAAGTGTCATTGTTTACTAATGCTAAGCCGGTTGCAAAACCATTTATTCCTATAAACATTGATATTCTATTGAAAGACAAAAAGGGCTGTAGGCGTATCTACAAAATTCTGTTACCCAATTTCAAAAATAAAGCCAAGCTAAAATGGTCGCAACAACTTCAGTACATTGACGATAACAAATGGAAAACTATCTGCAGCGCGCCATTTGAATGTACTGGGGATATCAAGCTAAGATGGTTTCAGTTTCGAATAACCCAGCGTATCCTGAGCACAAACTACTTCCTTAAGATGATAAAGGTTTCCAGCGAAGATCGATGTTCCTTTTGCTATCAGGTCCAGGAAACAATTTATCATATATTCTGTATGTGCCCTATTACTAATACCATCTGGAGAAAACTCGAGGAATGGATACTATGCAAATGTAAAATTAAGGTTTCGCTGTGCGATAATGACATTCTCTTTGGCAAATTCCCCATAAGGAAACATACTGGTCTCAATAACATCTTGTTGATTGCGAAATTTGCTGTATACAGAAATAGGTGCAATGGTTCAAAACCGTCATTTCAAAATATCCAACATGATATCATTAAGTACCATAACACTGAAAAACACATGTGGAAAAAATCTCTTAAGAATACTCTCTACCTAAAAAAATGGGACGTTTTCCACATGCTTTTTGTATAATTGAATTATATTATATTTTGTAATTTAGTGTATGTTTTAGTACGTCATTCTGTATTTATGCATAATAACCATATTCATACAATATATAGAGTTCTTATTGATGCTACTCTAACAGTTATCCACATACATTGTGTATTTTAATTGATGTGTAATCATATAATTATTGTATATTTGATTTGTCATAGCAGATGAAAAAAATAAAAAGAAAAAAAAAATTGGATTCTTAGAGCACAATATTTATTGGTCGAGCTAGAAGTTTTAAAATATTTGAAACTTATAGCGAGATTTTAATAAATATTGGGCGAAAAGCATCAAATTTTATCATTATTATATTTTGGATCCAATTAAAATTATCAACACTTGGACTCATCAAACATAATAATGAACGATACTTCTGTACCAGTATCTGGGACCTAAAGTACACTTTTCCAGGAGAGGTTGCACAAATAAATATTTACATTTATTTTAGCTAATAACAACTCCACTTTTCCGGGAGAGGTTACACAAATAAAAATTTACATTTATTTTAGCTAATAACAACTCACCGGGTCCCCTTTCATGCCATTTTCCAGCATAATTCGGATCTGTTTAAAGTTAGGTCGGTCTTCAGGTTCTTTTTGCCAGCATTTTGTCATAATATCTTTCCTAGAAGGGAGGAATTATACTTCGTAATTTAAAGTATGAAATAATGTGTAGAAATATCATGGGATTGTCAGAAACTAGATGTAAATAAAAGACAGACGGGACCAATTACTTGTGTAAGTCTAGTATGCTTGATGATCATCGCCCTGCTCAAAGAACTTTCGACAGAATAACAAATGACATGTATGTGCTTATAACTAGCGGTTGAAGGTCATCCCTCCTCCACCATTCATATATGGTTAAATTGAAGAAGGAATTGTCGAAAAATTAAATTAATTGTCACTCCAAAAAAGAAGAAAAACAAGTACTTATCTCATGACATGTTGTTAATTAGCTTTGACAATAATGTTGAATCCAACGATAGATTTAAGAGGCAATTCTTGCAGCATTTCCATGCAGAGCTGCAATCCACTTACAAAACTAAAAGTATTAAATTTGCACCGCGTGCAATATGACAACATCTAGTATGGATACCTTGCCTAATCAATACGTGATGTACTTACATCGTTGGAGGACATGAAGGCTCGGGTGTAAGCCTTAAACCTTGAGATAGCTTTTTACTCAGAAGAAAGGTTTCTATGCCTTCCTTAACGTATGGCCATGGTTCGCGACCTTGAAATATAATATACAAATATGGACTACTCATGAGGAATCAAATTGAACATCAAAAATAGCCACTTCTCTTGTTATAGCCACATCTCTACGTTATTTCCATTGGTCAAGGGGCAGTCCTTTGGAAGTTCTATTAGAACCAAAGTTATATATAGTAGGCCAGTGGCAACCTACGTGTAGAGCTCTTTTTTTAGAGCCACCATCTCTGTTCAATGGAAGCGGCAATCTATTTGAACGGCTCTTTTCAGAGCCACCAATTCTTTCACAAGTAGGAAAGGGCACCTACTCTCAAATCATCGGGCAAGGGGCAGCCCAAATGATGATAACAAGAGAAGTGGCTATATCTATGTTTTGTTTAATATTATAATAATTTGGTCCTGAAGAAGTCAGAGCTAATCCTGACGAAAGCTTGACAGATTAAAACTTGTCCGACGGCGAACCCGTTAAACTTTTAACTTATATTATGAATACCCGTCGTAAAAGCCTATCTCACAAATTGTAAAATTTGTTCTTAGTGTAGTTTGTCATGAATAAGTATAAATACCAAATGCTGTAATCTCCCATAGCAGAACGCCAAACAACCAGACATCGCTCTTAGTGGTAACGGTCCTGGTTATCAGAGACTCCAAGGCCATCCTACGGACTGGAAGTTTGGTCTAAGGATAAAACATGAACATTTATTTCCTTCAGACCTTGCATTGTTAGAATACAGAATTTCTCGTCTGCATTAACAAGAAAAGGGCTATTGCATAGAGAGTGCACTAAACTAAATAAACTCATGATAAACTAACGAATCCAAAGTAGGCTATGCATGGCAGGGTTTATATTAAAAAAAAAACCTTTAAAAAGGGAAATGCTTGTAACAAGTGTGAAACATATTAGAGTTTTATGTGAGCAATTCCCATATCATGCATCCAGAAAATATCATATAATGTGCCCAGATTTGCTTTTTAGGATACGATATCACATTTGTAGCTACGTATAATATCAGTGTCACTAATCGATCAATCCGCAACCAATTTGACGACATAAGGGAGCGGGCATTATTTACGCCAGGGGGGGGGGGGGGGGAATGGAGGAGTTAAGCACCCATGTCAGGTAGCATGCATCGCTTTAGGCGATGCATGGATACCCTCCATGCATCGTTTACAAGCGGTTTAATTTATAAATTTGTAAATTAGTTTATATCATGATTCGGTAGTTAGCGATGCATGGTATAAGCATGGTTCGACTTTATAGGCATGCATTTACATACCGTGCACCCATCTATTTTAATCTCGGATTTTTATTTGTCATCCGAGATCGGAGGAGGACTTGCAAACTTCTGCGTAAGGGAGGACAGTTTGAAGTGGATGTCATGTCACTGATCAAAGATAATAATAAAGATATCTCTGAGAGGGATGTATGTTTTGCTAAAACCAGGTTATGCCCGGGCCGGTTTTGGGCCCAGTAATCTTCAATCCCGTCTCCAATAGTATTATCAAAGACTTTTAATATGCCTTGGTTGGTATTATTAAGCTTTTCGGACACAAAAATACGGCCAGGTGCCGAGCCCCCGGTCGAGCCCGGGTGCTGAGTGCTAACATTTGTCTTAATTCCAGCATTCTTTCCCCAAATATACATGAACAATGTATCTGCTTTTAAAATTAGTTGTATTCCATCCGTACCCGGCATCCGTACCAGACGAGCGTTATCAAACAGCACCATTGGGAGCTACGGAGCCGGTCTGGTCGGTCGGCGGTTGACGCTGTAGTACAACACATTCCTCCCCGAGATATCCGGGTAGAGATAATGTTCCCGTTCGGCGTCCCTATCCTCCATGCGTGAGGATTGCATTAGGGAGCGGTCACATTCTTTCGACCGTATATCGAAATCACCGTCTGCCGTTTAATTATTTGTTGAAAATGTTGAATATATTAACTCCTTGATTAGAACCAGAGGAGGCCTTAAAATATGTTGGGGAATTGCACCTCATTCTCTGGGGAATTGCAATCTTTAATAATTTGGCACATTAAAACTAAAAGGTCCATGTTTTATATACATGCATAAAGGCAGGTGTTAAAGGTATATTATGTGATCTTTCCAGGGAACGCCCTCAACATCAAAAAAAAAAATAGAAAGCAGATTTTCTTGCAGATTTACATTTCTGATCATAAATCATGCATACATTCCAAGTTACAGGGCGATACGATTCTTAATTACTTCAAAATCATGGTTTTAGAGTGAAAATAAACTGTCGGAATCCCGACAGTTTATATTTTTCACTCTAAATTCACTCTAAAACCATGATTTTGAGGTAATTAGGAATCGTATCGCTCTGTAACTTGGAATGTATGTATGATTTATGATCGGAAATGTAAATCTGCAAGAAAATCTACTTTCTAAAAAATATCATGAATAGAGGACGCCCTCTGGAAAAGATCACATAATATGCCTTTAATTAAATTCTTAGCACCTCTTTGCTTAAATAAAAGGGCGATACGATTCTTAATTACTTCAAAATCATGGTTTTAGAGTGAAAATAAACTGTCGGAATCCCGACAGTTTATATTTTTCACTCTAAATTCACTCTAAAACCATGATTTTGAGGTAATTAGGAATCGTATCGCTCTGTAACTTGGAATGTATGTATGATTTATGATCGGAAATGTAAATCTGCAAGAAAATCTACTTTCTAAAAAATATCATGAATAGAGGACGCCCTCTGGAAAAGATCACATAATATGTCTTTAATTAAATTCTTAGCACCTCTTTGCTTAAATAAAATGCTTATTGTGAAAATGATTATTATACATTTTTCATGTCAGCTTTTTTAAATTATTGAATTTTAAAAATAATGTGGATAGTCTCTATTTGCCATCACGAGACAGTGAGATAGCTGCGTATTCTTCTTAATTACAGCACATAACGTGCTTGCCACGCCTAACTGGTGAGTCGCTCAGTGGCGTAGCTAGGTTTTTCATATTGAGGAGGCAAAAAATGAAAGTGAACGGACAATATTTAGTGAAGAAAGAAATGCACGCGTAGCGCGCAGTTTTTTGACTTGCATCTATTTTGGCTATGATTGCATGAGGTACATTTCTGCTTAAAACAAGCTTCTACCAACAAATATTCCATTTTTGGGACACATTTTGACCATCATAATTCCATCATGTGATTCCTCTTGTTAAATGAACCGACAGTGTCAGGTCTCAACCGACACCGCAGTCAATATTGGGGGTCCCCCTTCTGGCTACGCCACTGGAGTCACTGGCTTATACACGCAAGCATTGAAAGACGAAAGATACATTCGAGTGCATGGAAGCTGTGCTGTGCTGTGCCTGTTAAGTAACGTCGCTGTCCAGAGGAAGTCAAGCATGCGTATGAATGCAATAATGGCCTATCCCCCAAAATGGAACTCTCATGTAGGGTAGTGGGGCCTTATTTGGTTTTGTTTGATTTTTAAAATAAACCCAAACATTTTCCTTAAGTTTTTGAACAAATTTTCAAAACATTTTTGAAAATTAAAAAAAAAGGGTCGGTCAGGGTTTTTTCACCGTCTTAGGTTAAGGCAACGGTCAGGCAGGTTTTCATTTCTTCTTCTTTTCACCTTCAAATTGAACGTACAATATTTTCCACCGATTTCCAAGAAATGTGTTTTTTTCCGCATAAGCACTAATTTCCCAAATAATCATGAATTTCATAACTTTCCTTGAATCCAAATAATAGATAATGGATCGTTAGTAAAAATGTGTTTCATCATTTGATAATTAGGCCTATAGCCTAAATACTGGAGAGCAATCGATGATTGTTTTTTTTCTTCAAAATTGCAGTCGAAAAACTTGTTTTTGAGCGAAAAAATTAGTTTGTCAACATAATAATCCTAATCAATTTATAATGTACCATATTCTAGAAGAAGATCTAATCCAAGGGGTAATTAACAAACAAATCAACTTTGGAAGCAAACTCTCTTTTTTTTAAATTAAAAAAAAAAGGTTTGCACTAAAAACATGGGTTTATCAGTTGGAAAATTTGGTTTATCAGTTGGAAAATTTGGTTTATCAGTTGGAACATTTTGTTCATCAGTAAAGCTCTTTAACAAAAATTGATTTGTGTGACTTTTGTGTACAAACACAAGACTTGTTCACCCTAAAACCCAGGTTTTTAACACCGTTTAATACTATAAACCGGAGTTTTTTCAATATTTATATTTTTTTCAATTATAAACTTGGATTTAACCTGTTTTTCCATTTGAAAAGCTTTGTTTTCAAGTTTTTCGATGTGAACAATGGTTTTCAATGGATGACCACTTAAAGGTATATTATGTGATCTTTCCATGGAACGCCCTCAACATCAAAAAAAAATTGAAAGAAGATTTTCTTCCAGATTTACGTTTCTGATCATAAATCGTACATACATTCCAAGTTACAGGGCGATACGATTCCTAACTATTTCAAAATCATGATTTTAGAGTGAAAATAAACTGTCAGATAATCCGACAGTTCATTATTTTCACTCTAAATTCATTCTAAAACCATGATTTTGAGGTAATTAGGAATCGTATCGCTCTGTAACTTGGAATGTAGGCCTATGTATGATGTATGTAAATCTGCAAGAAAATCTACTTTTTCTAAAAAAAATAATGAATAGAGGGCGCTCTCTGGAAAAGATCACATAATATGCCTTTAAAGTGCCTTGAGGAAAAAACCCTACGATTGATGCATATGTAAGAAACTAATGAGTTTCGTCCGGTATGCCCAAGTCTAATAATTGTAAATTTCATATTCACTCTAATATTGATCAAGCCACAATGCAGGCAATAGAGATAACACAAAAAATAAGAGTGTTGCAATATAATGTGCATTTTAATGTAGATATTAAGGGTATCTCCTGGAAAAGATCACTTAATATACCTTTAATAGATCATTATGAAAAGCAATTTTATCATCAAATTACACACACAAAATGATGTGTCAGAATGGTGTTGTCAGTGTCATGTGTTGGGAAGTGGTGGGTCAAATTATGGAAACACCCATAACAATCCTAGTATGTTATTTGACAAGGCCAATTCCAATAGATTCTGAGTTTACTGTCTGCATTTAAAGGTAGATGACCCGATCACATTTTGAAACAGATTTTTCTCAAACATATGGAGATTTTCATATCATATGAAAGATCATATTTGTCCGATTAACATACTGAAATTTGACGGTCCAAATTAGTATGATTATGAAGAAATCGGTGAAATAACATCGAATTACCGCGAAAAGTGGTTAACCACCAATATAGTTTGTGTACAACTCAATGGGCACATTTCACGGCAGCTTGTGCCGTTGAAAATCGGAACATCTACCTTTAACTATTTTACAAATATAATTAATTGTATACCCAAGTAAACATACAATCATTTTCTTTCTCGTACTTCATCATATTATCTAATATGATCAACATCAATAGTAGCAATTGAAAGTGATTGAAAATTATTTTAAAGGAGAAATAAAATTCAAAATAATTAATTGGACACAGGCGGGAAACAGTAAACTCAGAATCACATTTGACCTAATCAAGATACACACATCAAGGTATAACACTTTTTTGAGTATTCTAGCAAATAAAGACATTGCACAAGATTGCACTAGAATTAGTAGCGTGAAAAGGTATCTTTTATTTAAAACAAAGTACAATAAATTATATATTTACACATACAATTACAAATTCAGACAAAAACACTAATACCAGATTAAAATTATACCAGATTACCAAACAAACACAGTAACACACCATGAGCAAGTTAAAAGAAGACATTATTATATACTAAAACTCGGGCAAAAAAAAAGGCTTGTTTGCCCAAACACGACCGACCTGAAAAACTGAATCTGGGGTTTCACCGTGTGGATTTTGACTTGTCTCGATTTATCGTGTTCGTGTATGAAATTGAAATCTGATGAAATTAATACGCAACAAACATGAATTTATGAAGAACACATACAAAATCTTTACTAGTCTAAATAATCAATAGTCTGTGGATTTCAAGGGGCAAATACTTATGAGCGACAGTGTATGTCTCAGTGGCGTAGCCAGGTATTTCAAATTGGGGGTGGGGGGGGGGGGGGGGGGGGGGGTGAAAAATGAGAGTGAACCGACAGTGCAGTGACATTTTCGTAAAAGGTTGCCCCACATTTTTTCCAGTCACCTCATGAATTTCAGGTAAGTGGGGGTGGGAGGTAAGGTAAAAAAATTGCACG
Organism: Ophiura sarsii; assembly: GCA_035610835.1. Lineage (NCBI taxonomy): Eukaryota > Metazoa > Echinodermata > Ophiuroidea > Amphilepidida > Ophiuridae > Ophiura > Ophiura sarsii. Next base: position 53,466,165 of record CM069455.1, read on the forward strand.
GTCACACAAAAAAAATCGTCAGCAACTAATGACCAATTTTTTTCATCAGTTTTCTCTATAACATTTTTCCTTTATTTAGCCCACTGATGCATACATTTGGAGACTATTATGTACAGATTTTACGACTATTTTACTATTTTTTTCTTGTCAGGTGGGGCAACTGCCCGACAATAGGCCCTACCAATCTCGACCGATAGTGTTGAAGTCTCAACCGACACGACTCTAACCCCCTGCAACCCCCCCCCCCCCCCCCCCCCCCCCCCCTGCACCCCCTGGATATGCCACTGGTATTTCTTAAAAGTATGGGGAATTGTTGAATAGTATTATTGATATGAAATTTGTGCTTGATAAATTTGGAAACTCAATACCTCCCCTCAGCCCAAGCCCTACCCCATTTTATCCCACAAACAATAAAAAATGTTGAATTTTAATATCAAAATTACTTAAAATTGGTTCGAAATGTCGGATTTACAATATATGAACCTAATTTCAGGCAATTTTTACTATAAAAGACCAAAAATGTGCACGCTTCGCACACATTTTCCCCAATTTTTGTAATGAATAAATCATGTTTACAGGCTAATCAGGCCGTCTGAGCATACTAATGCAGACAAAAAGGTACAGACATAGGCGTGTAGATCTGGAGCAGAGGATCTTTGGTGGGGTAATACAAAAATAAAGAAAATAAAAAGCACTCCTTTTTCGTCTCTCCTCTTTTTTTGTTCCTATTAAAATTTGTCTGTATTGTAAACTCAAATATTATAGACCCATCATGATGAAAGATCTTCCGATTTGTATTATCAGATAAAGATAAAGGGGATATTTAATCAAATTAGTAGATGTATCTCCTGTATATGAGCCCATAATTTGTGAGTTAGGTGCCGGGATACATATTGGGGATCAAACAAAACATAAGTTATGGTAGGCCTACGGGGCTGTACTAGTACCCGCCCGCACGCCCATGGCGGGTAACTTTTGCGTCGGGCGGGTAACTTTTCAAAAATACACGCCCGGCTGGCTGGTAAGAATTTTGCTGTTGGTAAATGAAGATTACTTGTTTGGCTGGTAAGTTTACAGTCGGGCTGGTAACTTTTACATGCTACCAGTCCGCCTGGCTGGTTGGAGAAAAAAATGAAGGTACACCCCTGTAGGCCTATAATAATAAACAGTTCTTATCAAGTGCCTGTAACCAAGGTATCAGGGTGCTTTACAAAGTTAAAAATGTCAAAGTACCAATACAAAGTTTAAATACAAAATAAGCATGCAACTTAAGTGACTCAAGACCACTGGCCAGACTAGGAACATGCTCGCTCATGAGCAAGAATGAGCAAAAGCAAAGGCCAGTGTCTGGCCATCGATCTTCACCTGTTCTAATGAAACATTATATCATACAAAAATGATTAAAATCAATTCAAGCATAATAATTAGAAGAATTCTTTTCCAATCCAAAACCATTGGAGTTGGCTTACCAACTACATTGTTAATGCTATTTTTTAAATTATTTTCATCGTTAACCGGGCGATGACTGTTAAAAATATTTCAAAATGGTGCACTCCCGTTGCCATATTGCCATATTAGGTCGTCCGAGACGCGTGGCCAGCATCGTCTGCACCTATTTAGTGCACGTTGTTGCGCCCAATATCACCCAACGTGGAGGACGATCTACCCAGCCCTATGATAAGTTAGCACAGAGGATGCTGTCTGTACCAGCAAGTAGCACTCCAGGGGAACGCATATTCATCAGAGGGGGTTGGGGTTGATCATGCGGCCCCATCGCGCCAGATCATTCCCCAAAATGGTGCAGATGATGATGTTCCTGAAGAGCAATAAGCATCTTCTTTAAATTCAACATATAACATTAGGCCAACTCAAAACTGCTTTTGAAGATTGATGAGGTCAACACTCGGGTGTTGTCAAGCAATGAAATGTTCAATTTTCTTCCCTGTTTCATTTCCATAGCCTTATTTTACTTTACATCTTCTTTCAAAGTACTCCCAGTCCCAAATATATCGTCGATTTAGTATTGCTTTAAAAACAGTGAAATACAAAGATTAATTAATTATATCCTGGCTTTTATCAGAATTATTAGCCTTAGCAATAGCACTTCTTTAGCTTGATCTGTTGTTGTTCGTCCATAGGAAAACAAAGATGACAATGACAACAAAGACTAGTGTCAGAAGATGACTAACATGACCAATACGGGCAAGGAAGCATCTCCCACATGTGTGGCACTTGTGATCAGTATTTGACGTTATGACACTTGCTGCTCTCGTCTTGCGGACCTCACGTTTTCCTCCTACACTCTTTCTAATTTAAAGGCATATTATGTGATCTTTTCCAGAGAGCGCCCTCTATTCCCTTTTTTTTTTAGAAAGTAGATTTTCTTGCAGATTTACATTTCTGATCATAAATCGTACATACATTCCAAGTTACAGAGCGATACGATTCCTAATTACCTCAAAATCATGGTTTT